>CM061231.1:14012263-15212263 GCA_030844895.1 Ambrosia x helenae
TTTCGACAGTTAGTGTCCCTTTCGGGCATCCTAACATGACAACTAACAGAAAGCTAACACGAATACACACGTTAAACCGCTTCAAGTCGTTTATTAGCGAGCAGCTGATATGATCTCACGCAGATCTTCTAAAGATAAGTTAGTCATCCGTTAAGAGTATTCTAACCTCACTAATTTAGGGAAGCGATACCGAATACACAACACAGCCACCTAAACTAGCATAAAGTAGAGCATTTCACAACCTATTCCATTTTACCAACTTTGACCCCAGATCTACTAAGATCGCCATTTTTACCAAAATAACTACCAAAGATCATTAACCGTGTCAAAGACTAGTAACGGCACCATTAGGCTTTTTAAACCCTTTTACGTGCCGGTAAGCATTTTTAACCGTTATTCGACTGACTTTAACAAACCAATACCCGGTTACAGTTTCATGGCATAAACTATTTAACAAGTTAACTAGTCTACTACCGGACGATTAAACGGACGGTTTTTCAACATGTATCCGCCTAACACATTCGACAATCGCTAAAGTCTTCAAATACAGCTACAAATCCATCAACAAATGAAACAAGGTTGCGTTATGATCATCAAGATCTAATACGTGAAAAACGCCAAATTTATACAAAACATGATTACATGCTAAACGATTGTTTTTTTTCTACTAAAGATTACTAAACATGATTACTAGACTATAATGTATTACATAAACAACACAAACAAGCTTAAACAAACTGATTTGAATCAAATGAAAGCATAATAGATCAAACCATAAAACTCGAATGTGATGGATTGGATGATGATCGATGATCCGGATGAGTTCCCGAGCTCGTTCCTCGCCTTCGCAGCTGCTCACTTGCCAGAAAATCGCCCAGAATCGCCTCTCAAAAACCCAATATTTGATCAGTGGGTTCTGCTCTGTTTTTATAGAAATTTGATATTTGGCACGGCCGTGCGCATAAAGTGCACGGCGTGCACTTTAACTTTTTGAGTTGACGTGCAAGTGGGCAAGTGGTTGGGCTGCTCCTGAAAATATCTAGATATTTCGCACGGCCGTGCACCTAAGGTGCACGGGCGTGCGGGTCTGGTTGTGGCCAGAGTGCTGATGGTGCACTGCCTGGTGCACTGGCAGTGCACCCGGGAACTTGAGTCGCACGGCACCCGCACGGCAGTGCTGATCAGGGTGCCCGAGAACAACAGCTGCACGCCAGGTCCACTGGCAGTGCAGCTATCTGTGTCCGAGTAACCTGAGTCCGCACGGGCGTGCACCTGGGGCACGGCCGTGCACTATTTCCAGACTTGGCTGATTTTGCCAAAACTTTCTGTCTTGTCCGTTTTTCGCCTGGTTTCTTCGACTTTGTTCGTGGGACGTCGTTTAAGACCTGCAATAAACATATGAAGCGGTTAAGTACCGAATTCGTGCAATTATGGTCGAAAACGCGTAATTTGGGAGTTTAAATCGGGGATTTAATATGTATATTTTAACGTATATCAAACCTCCCCACACTTGAACTTTGCTTGTCCTCAAGCAAACACTTAAACAGAATAAAACGAAAACTCTCGCCAAATGGCAACAAAGATAAGATAACTAAACACAAAACAGCAACTCACTTCCGATCTACAAACACGCAAACCCGTACACGACTCACAATGTTCACACACACTCGGTTTTATTTATGATACATACGTAATGTGTATGTGTAAATCGCTCCATTGCCAAGACAATGAATCGGCAATATCATAAGCTTGTCAAAAGATCTAGTCTTCACCAACTAACGTGTGAAAAAGCACAAATCAAGAGGTCTTGTAAGGGTTGTAATGTTAGGCAAAGGTAGGGGTGTGGAATGGATATTTAAAGTGACAAATCGCTAAAACCCGCGCGTTATGTCTAACTAATAGCAACAACTACAACTGTACAATAAGAATTCTACTATAGGCGAATTTTCTTTTGAAACGGGCTAAACACAAACTTTTAACTTTAAAGCTCTAAAAACTGCTCGAAACACTGCTAATTCACCCATTTTATTAGGGTGTTCTATTTTTCTGGATTTTTTTTTATATAACATATCTATGATATATATATACTAAACAGAAACTGAAATATAATCAACAAACGTTCTAAATATCTAAACCCGAAACGAACTATTTACAACGTAAAAACTAGTCAAACAATAACCTAAACCGAGCTTTAACACAAAAAGGTTTAAAAGAAAAAGGCTATTTGGTTTAGTGGTGAAATGGTGTGGTAAATAAGAAAAAACACGGGATTAGGTTCAACATGGTTAACTAGTGGATAATATATGGGTGCGGGAAACAGATAGAACGAAAAGAAAAGGCTAAATCAAAAGGGTATCCTAAATGCCTCAATCATGTTCGTACAATCTCACACGTATCTGGTCTAAAACAAGTATACTAGTGACAAGTTCTAAACTGCACAAAACATCCGGCTCACTCGCAAGCATGTCAAAGAAATGTAATCTATTCTAAGGCTCGAACGCTCACCAGTAACCGGAAGGAAATGGGTGCAAGTGTACGAATATAACACGCTCGTATCTCATCTGTTTGTCGCGCCTCGAGTTATCTTTGTCAAAATTTAGTTAGGCTTGATGTTTATATGAGAATATATACATATATGTACTTTTAAAGTTTTTTTTTTTAACATATATATATATATATATAAATACAAGAGGACAAACACGATTATAATCCCTCCCCACACTTGAACTTCACATTGTCCCCAATGTGACAATAGAAAGCGTTATGAATTAGCTATCTATAGTGGGAAAAAGGAGAATAATACTCCCCTTTAGTCGATAACTCGAAAAGTACGGTGATCGCATTGAGCATCCATACCGGTGCTCGTCGTTTCCTGCACTATCACCATTCTTGACAAAACCAAAAGACATCAAACACATCCGTACATCATCACAATTATTCAAACAAAGCAAACAATATACTGAAAATTAAAGTGCAGAAAAGTAAATAGTTCAAATGCAAAAACTAAAAAGTCATGGGTACGCAGACCCGAATACGAAATGCAAAATAAATAAAAAGTACTAACAATTGCATGCAATAGATTGCCGTGGCTACTGGTCGTCGTCGTGGTGCTGACCGGAGCTTCCTGGCTGGTCGCCAGGAGCACCATAAGGGAATGAGGAGGGTTACTGAAATAACCGGATGCACCTGCTCTAACCCAGCGAAAAGGTACTCAAAACTGTGCCTCACATCCTGCTGCACACGATCCATAGTGGACCGCATGTACTGCTGGTCCTGCCTGATCTCCACCTGGTTTGCACCGATGTTGTGCATGTTCAGCTCCATCGCCTGGAACCGCTGGTAGAACTCAGGGTATGTCGGGATGCCTGGAGGCCACTGCTGGTCCTGGGGCTGGAAGTGCTGAGGAGAGTGGTGTGGAATGTCGTGTGGCACGTCACCACCGCCTCCTGCATGCTGCTCCTGCATCTCCTCATCCTCCTCGTCCTGTGGTGGCACGGGGTCCCATATGATATCCTGACTAGTAAGTCGTGGACCCCCGTCCGTGTCAGCTAGCAGGTTCTGAGACCTGAGTGATCTAAAGTCCAGCATAACCCCATTAGTTACTCATGTCAGCGTGGCCCTGACCTCGTCGGTCAGAACTCCCAGTGCCATCGCAATCTGGGTGACGTACTCCCCGCCATGGATCTCACTCCCGTCCTTGGTGCCCCCAGCAGTGAGAAAGAACTCGGCCATTCGTGCGGCCAAGTTCAGCGGGGCACCCTCGTAGAAATGATACAGATAGAGAAGATCGGAGTGGGACAGTTCCCTGAACTGTCCTTTCGGCCACAGATCGTGTGGCTGAACACATGGTGCAAGAGGCGGAGTAGCGGGTCCTTAATCCGAGTGGCCTTGGCAGACCTCGGATTATAAGGTCCACCAACGGCAATGGATGCCCAAAATGCGGCCCGCTCGTCATTATCCACGAAGCTGTGGATCCCGCAAAAATCCTCAGAGTCAGTCTCTAAATGCTCATATATCCCCAGCTTCCTTCCCAGTCGCGCAACAGACCAATGATACCATTTTCCACAAAGCCTAAACCGAATGTCTTTCGAATGGAAGTCCTTATACACCCCCTCCTTTGGTTTTTTGTAGGAGAAGGATGATAAGAACTCGATCGTAATCTCTCTGTAAACAGGCTGGTTTATACTAAGCAGTTTCGCCATCTGGGGCGAGACAAATCCATCATATTGTTCACGCTGATTCAGCGCGGTGAGTAGGTCTAAGTTAAGCCGAATAGGAACACCGAATGAGTTCCTCCTACCCAGAGCTTCATGAACTTGTCAATACATGGCGCTTCCTTTTTGTCACGGTTGTCAAAGCCGAGGAAATCATGAGCCATCTGCATGCAAAAATTAATATACAGTTGTTAGTACACAAAAAACGTAGGTCCCGGATGCCCAAAAACGGACCTGCGCGCATTCTGACCTGATCTGTTACTGATGCACGGCCGTGCACCTATGGTGCACGGGCGTGCAGGCTTGGTTTTTTCAGGTCAGAAGCAGCACTGCCTTATGCACGGCAGTGCTGTCTGATTTCTAGGCTTGCACGGTTAGTGGCACGGCCGTGCAGCCGACCGTGCACAGTCCCAGGACTTCGAAAATTTTCAGAAAAAACCCCCAAATCACAAATGTATCTCCAATACTTTTCATAATAACAATGATTTGGGCCTGGGTGTGCACGGTTTTAACATTAACAACAAAAAACTACACTAATTTAAACTAAAACTAAACAAAATTGTGGGTTTATTAACTTTATGAAGGAAACCCCCAAATCATAACCTAGAAATAAAAAATACAACTGATCTACGCAAGAAAATACATAAAATAGTGCAATATTATGAAGGGGCTCATACCTTAGCGATTAGGAAGTGAAAGAGCGAAGATTTCAAGTGAAAAGAGAGGTTTTTGGTCAAAACTCGGGAGAATGGGAGTGCAGCCGCGTGTGCAAAGGTAAATTTTAGGTTTTGCAAGTTAAGATGTATTTATAGTCATGAATTTGGGCTGGGCTTTTTGGCCCGCACGGTCGTGCGGATGGACCGCACGGCCGTGCATTGGCCTTGCACTCCCCCTTGCACACCTGTGCTGATCAGGCTTGCTGGTCAGCCAGGCCCGCACGGCCGTGCACCTATGTCGCACGGTCGTGCACAGTCTGCAGATTTGCAGAAACGCAGCCTGCAGCTGTATGTTGTCGCGCAGCAACCCTGTTTTGTCCGAAAACATCATTTTAAACCATTTAAACCTGTTTGTCGACTGTTCACGCTCCATTGCTCCTTCCCGCTTTTTTCAACACTGGTACGAACCTGCACAATACTCGAAACAACGTTAAACTACGAAAATTAAAATAAAGCAAGAAATATATACACTAATTACATATTTACCCTTTGGCGCGCCCATACACGCCGTGCTATATTTATTAACGAGTCGCTAGCTAGACTCACTTCCCCGCACTTATTAGGCGCGCGGGTCGTAGAGATCGATCATCTCCACGGATTTGTCAACCGGTCCATCAATGTAAACTTTGAGGCGATGACCGTTGACTTTGAAAGTCACACCTCCGAATTTTCAATCGAAACAGTCCCGTAAGGATATACTTCCTTAACAGTGTACGGTCCTGTCCACCGGGATTTCAACTTTCCTGGAAAGAGACGCAGGCGCGAGTTGTAAAGCAGGACCAAGTCGCCTACCTGAAAATCTTCTCGGTGTTTCAGGCGACTGTCGTGCAACTTCTTCGTGCGCTCTTTGTACAATATCGAGCTCTCATAGGCTTGTTGCCTAAGCTCCTACAGCTCGTGAATCTGTAAGAAACGGGTCTCACCGCCGGTCTTAAGATCCAAATTTGCCGTTTTAAGAGCCCAGAATGCCCTATGCTCCAGCTCGACTGGGAGATGACACGCTTTGCCATAGACAAGCCTAAAGGGAGTTGTCCCAATAGGCGTCTTGTAAGCCGTCCTAAAGGCCCACAGCGCGTCATCAAGCTTGTCCGCCCAATCCTTGCGGTTTTGATTAACCGACCGCTCAAGGATTCGCTTCAATCCACGGTTTGTGACCTCCACCTGTCCACTTGTCTGTGGATGATACGGGGTGGATAACCTGTGGTGGACACCATAACGTGCTAACGCACGATCAAGCTGCGCATTGCAGAAATGCGTACCACGGTCACTAATCAGTGCCTTTGGGGCACCAAACCGCGAGAACAAGCTCCTAACAAACCTCACTACAACTCGGGCATCATTTGTGGGCAAGGCTTGCGCCTCGGCCCACTTTGATACGTAATCAACAGCCACGAGTATATATCTATTGCCCCGTGAGGAGGGGAACGGTCCCATGAAGTCTATGCCCCAAATGTCAAAGACCTCACAAACTTGAATCGGGTTTTGCGGCATTTGGTCGCGTGCCGATATGTTCGTCGCCCTCTGGCACGAATCACAAGCACCAACCAGTATCTGGGCGTCACGAAAGAGTGTGGGCCAATAAAACCCGGAGTCTAACACTTTCTTAGCAGTGTAATTCGCTCCATGGTGACCTCCGGTAGGCCCCTCGTGACAATCGCGCAAGATCTGCGCCGCCTCCACCCCAAACACACAACGGCGAATCAACTGATCCGCCCCGACCCGGAACAAAAATGGGTCATCCCAAAAGTAATGCTTTAGGTCCGCGAAGAACTTCCTCTTTTGCTGGTGCGACAATCCTTTGATGAGGATCCCGCACGCGAGGTAGTTCGCAAAATCCGCGAACCATGGTGATACATCTTCCACCGACTCGACGCTCATCAAGAACTCGTGGGGAAAGTTGTCATTAATGGTATCCCACGCGCAGTTCTCGGCATCATCATGCTCGAGTCTGGACAAATGATCAGCAGCAACATTCAGGGCACCCTTCTTGTCCTGAATCTCTATATCGAACTCTTGAAGCAGCAAGATCCACCTAATCAGGCGCGGTTTCGCGTCCTGTTTGCTGAATAGGTATCGGATCGCTGCATGGTCCGTATAGACGATGGTCTTCGACAGCACCAAATATGATCTAAACTTGTCGAACGCAAATACTACAGCAAGAAGCTCTTTTTCAGTCGTGGTGTAATGCTCCTGAGCATCATGTAGAGTCTTACTCGCGTAGTAGATCGGGTGGAAGTGCTTGTCCTTCCGCTGTCCCAAGACCGCCCCTATCGCGAAGTCACTCGCGTCGCACATAATCTCGAATGGCAGCTCCCAGTCGGGTGCTACCAATATAGGGGCCTCAACAAGCAAACGCTTCAGAAGGCCAAATGCCTTCACACACTCTGCACCAAACACAAACGGTGCATCCTTTTCCAACAAACGGGTCATCGGTCGGGCGATCTTCGAAAAGTCTTTGATGAATCGCCTGTAAAATCCCGCATGACCCAAAAAGCTGTGGATCGCTCTGACAGAGGAGGGTGGAGGGAGCCTAGAGATGATATCTACTTTGGCAGGATCAACCTCCAACCCACTTTGGGAGACCTTATGCCCCAGGACTATTCCTTCCTTCACCATGAAGTGGCATTTTTCCCAGTTTAGCACAAGACTGGTCTCCTCACACCTCTGAAGCATCCGCTCCAGGTTCCCCAGACATTGATCGAACGAACTCCCAAAAACGGAAAAATCATCCATGAACACCTCCATGGAGTCCTCGATCATGTCATGAAAAATGGCAACCATGCAACGCTGGAAGGTCGCCGGCGCATTGCACAGCCCAAATGGCATACGCCTATAGGCGAATGTGCCAAAAGGGCATGTGAAGGTCGTCTTATCCTGGTCCACAGGATCGATAGGGATCTGAAAGTATCCAGAGAAACCATCAAGGAAACAGTAATACAACTTCCCCGACAGTCGTTCCAACATCTGATCGATGAATGGAAGCGGGAAGTGATCCTTGCGGGTGGCGTCATTGAGCTTGCGATAGTCAATGCAAACTCTCCACCCCGTGACGGTCCTCGTAGGAATTAACTCATTCCTATCATTTGTGACCACCGTCATGCCACCCTTCTTGGGCACGACGTGCACAGGACTAACCCAAACAGAGTCCGAGATGGGATATATCAATCCAGCATCAAGCAGTTTAATTACCTCGGATTTCACAACATCTTGCATGTTCGGGTTCAGACGCCTCTGGTGCTGCGCACAAGGCTTGTAGACATCCTCCATCAAGATTTTATGAGTACAGAAAGAGGGATTAATCCCCTTGATGTCTACGATCTTCCAGGCAATTGCCCGTTTATGAAGTTTTAAAACCTCAACAACTCGCTCTTTTCTTCCACAGTCAATAAAGACGATATGATCACCGGTAGACGCCCCTCCTCATCCAGAAATGCATACTCGAGATGCGGCGGGAGCTCCTTCAGCTCTAGAGACGGTGGATCCTCAACAGACGGCTTCGCCTTCTCCTCTTCCTCTCGCTCAATTTCCACAAAACGCTCCGGACTTTGGGAACCATCATCACCGATCTGATAGACCGGCTGCTCATCTATATGGCCCTCCTGCATAATGCCATCTAGGCTCCCACACAACAGATGTGTGTCCGAAACATCTCTCTCCCAAGCACCTCTGACATGAGAGCTGACACACCGGTCTACTATATCAAGATAGTATAGTGTATCGTCTTGGCTCTCAGGATGGCACATCGACCTCTGAATGTCAAAAGTCACGTGCTCATCATTGACTCGGAGTGTGATCTGGCCCGCAGCCACGTCAACAATCGTCCTTGCCATGTTAAGGAAAGGACGTCCGAGAATCAAAGGGACTTTAGAGTCCTCATCCATATCTAGGATAACAAAGTCCACAGGGAAAACAAATTTGTCAATCTTGACAAGCATATTTTCTACAAACCCCCGTGGATACTTGATCGAACGATCAGCGAGGCGAATACTCATCCTGGTGGGTGAAGGTTCACCCAGATCCAACTTCTCGAAAACCTTATAAGGCATAAGGTTTATGCTGGCCCCCAAGTCTGCGAGTGCATTACTGACAGTCATATCACCTATCAGACAAGGGATGGTAAAGCTACCAGGATCGCCCATTTTCATGGGCAGTCTATTCTGCAGAATTGCAGAGCAGTTTTCGTTCAACAGAACGCAGGACAGGTCCTCAAGTTTTTGCTTATTTGTGAGGATGTCCTTCAAGAATTTGGCATACTTAGGCATCTGTGCTAAAGCCTCAACAAACGGGATGTTTATATGTAGCTGCTTGAACAGCTCGAGAAATTTCCCGTATTGCGCCTCGTCTTTCTGCTTCCTAAGTCTACCAGGATATGGAACAGGAAGAGTGTAGTCAGTGACTGGCTTCGGTAGCTGTGCTGTACTTGCTGGGACTCGCCTAGCGTGCACCTCGTCCGAAGACTCAGTCTGGACCGTCTCAGTGATCGGTGGTGAGCCCGATGTGTCAGGTCCCGTGGTTTTACCACTCCTCGTCGTTATGGCATTCACATGCCCTCTTGGGTTCGGCTCAGTGTTGCCTGGAAGACCACCCTGCTGTCTCTCAGACATCATTTTTGCCATCTGGCCAACCTGGTTCTCTATGGCCTGCATCGACGCCTTTTGGCCCCTCATCTCTCCCTCATAATTCGTGAAGCGCTCCTCATGCTGCTGGTAGCGCTGCTCAGCGATCTGATTGGAATTAGAGGTGTTGGTAAGGAGCTGAGACATCATTTCCTCCAGCTTAGACATACCATGAGGGGCGTGCTGCTGGGAGCTGCTCCCGGCGCCCTGGTTCTGGTATTGGTTCGGTCTCTGCTGGGACGATTGGCCACGAGCCTGGTAAGGCTGTTGGTTGGACTGGTAGGACTGTTGGTTGGACTGGTAAGACTGTTGGTTGGACTGGTAAGGCTGTTGGGACTGGTAGGACTGTTGTGGTGCGGCGGCTCTCTGCTGGAATCCGAGAGGGTTCTGGTTCGAAGTACCAGATCTCCACCCGAAGTTCGGGTGATTTCTCCAACCCGGATTATAAGTGTTGCTGTAAGGGTTATTCTGGGGTCTCGTTTGATTACCCATGTAGTCCACTTCCTCGTGGCCTGTATACATCACCCCCTGAGCACACGAGCCAGGCTCGTGAGATACCCCGCACTCCACACACAAACAATCGGACTGCGCTACGTGTTGCTGAGAGTTATCGAATCTCGTAGCCAGAGCCGCTATCTGTGCCGAAATCGCCGTATAGTTATCCACGGCATGCACACCAGCCTTGGCAGATGAAGACCTAGATCTATCATTCTGCCGGGATTTAGATTTTAGGGACGCCTTCTCAATAATGCTCCACGCTTCCCTAGGAGACTTTGTTCCGATGTCTCCCCAGCGTATACATCAAGGCGTTCCTGAGACGCATACCTGAGTCCCTGATAAAAAGTTTGCACCAAATGCCTTTTCGAAAGCTCATGGTGCGGGCAACTCAAGAGTAGGTCTTTAAACCTTTCCCAGGCTGTGTATAATGATTCATCGTCATCCTGACGAAACGTCATGATGCGATTCCTCAGTTTTTGTGTCTTTTCAGGAGGAAAATACTGCTGCATGAATTGTTGTGACAACTCTGCCCAAGTCGTGATCGACCCTGCGGGTTGTGACAGAAGCCAAGTCCGGGCTTTGTCCCGCAGTGAGAATGGGAAGAGTCGGAGACGGATAGCATCATCGGAGATGCCCGTCATCTTAAAGGTGGCTAAAACCTCTAAGAATGCAGCAATATGTCGGCCTGGATCCTCGTGCTCCAGTCCACCGAATTGCACCGAGTTTTGTATCATATTCACGATACTAGATTTGATCTCGAAATGGTCCGCCAAAATAGCCGGACGGACAATACTCGGCGCGAGTCCATCTCCTCCTGGACGACCACTATCATTCAGCGGAATGTCGTCATCCGCCATGATAATGTCGCTGTGGGCGTCCGACCCGTTGTCGTCGGCCAGATCGTGCCTCGCCTCCTCAATTGGGACCTCAACAATAGGAGCAGCAATAAGAATATCAGAAACAAGACGCAATTTATGAAGTCTAATCCGCTCGCTTCTCCTCAGGCGCCTTAGCTCCTCGTCAGAAAGATCACCAGAAGACCCTGGGTTTGTGGACATCAACCTGCATGTAAGAATGATACAGTTGCAACAGGCGAATATATGACAAACCCAAAAAGACGATAAAAGACAGAAAAATAAATAAATGAAATAAAGAATCAATAAATTCATGCGAAAATAACTGAGCGCAAATATATTCAAGAAAATCAAATATAAACAAATAGAATCAATAAAATGAACAGAAATAAGCAGACTAAGCCTAAAACTATACAAAGAATGAAATTAATAATTAGTCCGAATACGAACAAATAAATCTAATTAATCAAATAGCGAACAAATCAAATTCATAGACAAACCAATTAATCCAATATTCAATAAATTAAATCTATCAACATCCTAATGAACGAAAAATCAAATCAAACAATCCTATAAGCAGATAAATGAACGAATCTATATGCACCCTATAAACCAATCTAAAATTAATCCAATATATCAACAGACAGATAAATATAATAAAAATTCAAATAATCATATATGCAAATTAATGAATGAAATAACGAATCAAAGAAGTATAAACAAGTATTCACAAGCATGTACACTGGTAAAAAGTTGACTCGGTTCGTTCCTAAAGCTCGTCGCGTCCCCGGCAACGGCGCCAAAAACTTGACGTGTGCGTAACTATACATATTTATAATGGATTTTAACACACGTTTTGCTTTAATATTTATAAAAATGGTTTAGACCTTAATATTAAAACACACACAATAGGGCAAGTGTACCCTGTCATATATGTAGTAACGTACAGATAAGAACCAGATATCGATCCATGGACGCGCGCGGAGCAATTGTACTAAAACTCTGTCCCCGATTTACCAGTAGGAAAAGATAAGTTTGAGTTTTGTTTAAAACTAAATTAATTCTAAAACATGTAAATAACTTAACTACGACTCCAAAATAGAAAATATAACTATATAACCTATATTTTTGCCAATCCTAGCATGTTATCTAAATATAATAAGTAATATAGGCGTGTGATCAACATTCCCATTTTCCGACAGTTAGTGTCCCTTTCGGGCATCCTAACATGACAACTATACAGAAAGCTAACACGAATACACACGTTAACCGCTTCAAGTCGTTTATTAGCGAGCAGCTGATATGAACTCACGCAGATCTTCTAAAGATAAGTTAGTCATCCGTTAAGAGTATTCTAACCTCACTAATTTAGGGAAGCGATACCGAATACACAACACAGCCACCTAAACTAGCATAAAGTAGAGCATTTCACAACCTATTCCATTTTACCAACTTTGACCCCAGATCTACTAAGATCGCCATTTTTACCAAAATAACTACCAAAGATCATTAACCGTGTCAAAGACTAGTAACGGTACCATTAGGCTTTTTAAACCCTTTTACGTGCCGGTAAGCATTTTTAACCGTTATTCGACTGACTTTAACCAAACCAATACCCGGTTACAGTTTCATGGCATAAACTATTTAACAAGTTAACTAGTCTACTACCGGACGATTAAACGGACGGTTTTTCAACATGTATCCGCCTAACACATTCGACAATCGCTAAAGTCATTCAAATACAGCTACACATCCATCAACAATGAAACAAGGTTGCGCTATGATCATCAAGATCTAATACGTGAAAAACGCCAAATTTATACAAAACATGATTACATGCTAAACGATTGTTTTTTTTTTCTACTAAAGATTACTAAACATGATTACTAGACTATAATGTATTACATAAACAACACAAACAAGCTTAAACAAACTGATTTGAATCAAATCAAAGCATAATAGATCAAACCATAAAACTCGAATGTGATGGATTGGATGATGATCGGTGATCCGGATGAGTTCCCGAGCTCGTTCCTCGCCTTCGCAGCTGCTCACTTGTCCAGAAAATCGCCCAGAATCGCCTCTCAAAAACCCAATATTTGATCAGTGGGTTCTACTCTGTTTTTATAGAAAGTTTGATATTTGGCACGGCCGTGCGCATAAAGTGCACGGCCGTGCACTTTAACTTTTTGAGTTGACGTGCAAGTGGGCAAGTGGTTGGGCTGCTCCTGAAAATATCTAGATATTTCGCACGGCCGTGCACCTAAGGTGCACGGGCGTGCGGGTCTGGTTGTGGCCGAGTGCTGATGGTGCACTGCCTGGTGCACTGGCAGTGCACCCGGGAACTTGAGTCGCACGGGCACCCGCACGGCAGTGCTGATCAGGGTGCCCGAGAACAACAGCTGCACGCCAAGTCGCACTGGCAGTGCAGCTAGTCTGTGTCCGAGTAACCTGAGTCCGCACGGGCGTGCACCTGGGGTGCACGGCCGTGCACTATTTCCAGACTTGGCTGATTTTGCCAAAACTTTCTGTCTTGTCCGTTTTTCGCCCGGTTTCTTCGACTTTGTTCGTGGGACGTCGTTTAAGACCTGCAATAAACATATGAAGCGGTTAAGTACCGAATTCGTGCAATTATGGTCGAAAACGCGTAATTTGGGAGTTTAATCGGGGATTTAAATATGTATATTTTAACGTATATCAATTAACAACTTTGAAAGTGCCAAATGAATGGAGAAATAGTCTATCCTCCACCACAAGACTATATTCTTTGTCCAAATAATTTCTCAATACAAAGATTAGACCGGTGTCAAAGATGATCCCCAAAGAATCTAATACTCAATCCATTGATTCTAGACCTTTTGGTAAACCAAATCTTATATTTTGTTACATATCATTCAAGATAAGCTTAAAAAGCGAGTATCGATTGAGTTTTAGATTAGTGAATATGTCATTTAGGTAGGCGTGTTTGATGGTTTAACTTGTCGGTATCATACGAATGTTCGAAACTTTAAAAAGAAATAGACTTGGAAGATAAAGATAAAGATAAAGACGTGGGGGTCAACACTAAACTGTTTATTAGATGGCTTCAATGTGTCATCCGAATCAACCCAAGTTGGATAGGACAAACGAACCTTTTATCTTTGCGGTTAAGTGTCATCTTCACACTTCAGTAACATGTTTTGGCCCCTATAAATAACCGTTATTCCCCCTTACATTATATCTACATCCATCCAAGCACTAGTATTTGTACTTCATCATCCAATCAATAGAGATTGTTTTGTAACTTATTACATACCATCAACTAACCAACTGTCAACTGATAATGGATCACAACAAACAGCAACCCGGAGGTTCTTCTTCGTTTACGGAGAATCTGTTTGGCCCCAAGGATGCATCCTCGGCCACTTCGTCTAGCCTTTTCAGCTCGGTTTTCGGTCCTTCCTCCACGGTATCCTTGTCCCTCTTTCTCAATCTGTTTTTAGTGACTTTGAAACCAAAAGCACATATTACACTATCCTTTTTAACTCATAACCGAATCGCATAATCTTATACGTTAGATTTTTTTCCTTTTTGTTTTCAGGGTCTTGGAAGACATCCATCTAACTATAATAATATAGGGTCGTCGAAAAAGCAGGAATTTGGAGATCCATATGGAAGTGGCAAACCTTCAACACCAGTGAGCATCCCCGCCTTTCGTTACATATTAACGCTAAAAGAGTTAGAACTAACTATATCTTTGTACGCGTTTTGTTTGATTAGGCCAAGAAAGATAGAGGTGATACTGATCCAAATGGGAGCAGTGCTTCAAGGGGAAACTGGTGGCAAGGTAAAAACTTAATTCATCGGACTTTTGGCGTCGCTAAAACTAAAAAGCTGTTTAGTTTTTCAAGCCAAATAAAGATTGTGTTTCTGTGATCATGCAGGATCTCTCTACTACTAAATGAGATGCCTTTCTATGTATGGAATGCTAGTAAATAGTCCTAAAGTTTTTGGTCTAGCAGGGTCATGATATATAAGTCTTAAACAAGTGTTTGAAGTTGAATGTATGGTCAACTCTCTTACTGGTCTATCTATGGACATGGAAATATGGAATATGTAAACTTTCTTTGTGTACCTAATTAATATAGTTGGTATTTTACTAGTAATATACCTTACCTTCTTTTGGATGTGCCAAATAAGATTTAGTATGTAGCATTATTCTGTTGAAGATAATTTGCTTTTTTCTTTGATTCATGTATTCTGAAAGTTGGCTATTCCATGAGATAATGATGTAATATGCTCGGATCATCTTTCTCTCGTGCCATTTTGAACTGGTGGGGTGTGTGTAGGGCTGCAAACGAACCGAACGAACACGAACAAGTTCGTGTTCGTTTGTTAAGGAAATCATGTGTTCACGAAGAGTTCATGAACCCTTGCTGAACGAGATTTTTTGTTCGTGTTCGTTCGTTAAGAAAACACTTGTGTTCGTGTTCGTTTGTTAATTTTGTTCATGAACGCATACGAACACAAACGGGCATTAATGAACACAAACAAGTGTTCATGAACACAAACGAACACAAAGAAATGTTCATGAACAGAAACAAACACAAACGAACACATATTAACTTTGCAATAAGATATACTCCCTCCGTCCCATTTTAAATGTCCTCCTTTCCTTTTTTGTTTGTCCCAAATTAAATGTCCCTTTCCAAAAATGGAAATGTAATTTCCAGTTTTGCCCATAAAAGACAAAACACAATCACCACTTTTGAGGATATTATTGTCATTTTACCACATACAAACAAAAAATTTCTTAAAATGTGTGTTTTTGGAAGTGGGACATTTAAAATGGGACGGAGGGAGTAATTTTTAAGATATAATTCATATATATTATTTATTTGGGTAAATAAAAGAAAATAAAAAATTATAAAAATTATAAACCCTATTATACTATCGAACATAAACAAACACATTACCGAACGTTCACGAACATAAACGAACGAACGTAGCCTCTGTTCATGTTCGTTCGTTTAATTAAACGAACAAAATTTTTTGTTCGTGTTCATTCATTTATTAAACGAACTTCCCGTCGAACGGTTCATGAACTGTTCGCTGAAAGTTCAGTTTGTTTGCAACCCTAGGTGTGTGTTAATATCCTTATCTATTGAGATGCATAAACGATGTTCTTTAAGAACCAACGGTCAAGGTTCTTTAAGAAATCTATCCAGTCACTGACATCCGAAGCAGGGTCTAAGGATCTAACTTAGACCCCACGTGTCTATTCGGGGTTGATCTGCATCCGTACCCTAATGCAATCAAATCCAACCATGTAGGATGGAATATGCAACATTGGCGCATATGTGCCATAAGAAGAACCAGCATAACATCTTCTTTAATAAAAATTAGCCAACTGGTTTTAGCAAATAGCTATTAAGAACCAGATTCCATCATCTTAAAGTTAGAAAACCATGTCTAATCCAAATACCATGTTTCATATCCTTTTAAAGTTGCATAACAAGTATTGACCATATAAAAGTCAACACAAGAGAAAGAACAATATCTTGACCCATGAACAAAAGACACCAAACAACATGGAATTTATTCAAGACGCAATTAAACTGCCATTAATTTATTTACTAAACACATGACCAAAAGATACACTTCAAACTCAATGGTACATCTCCCATTGAAACTAGTTACAAGGCACACTTCATGTTCTCAAGGCAACGTATAAGCTGCAACGCAACGCAAAACATAAAATATGTCAGCATAGACAAAAAAAATATATATATCAGATAATGCTTGTAAAAGAAACGAAATTAAACCGACCTCCACATTGATAACCAACAGGACGGTCAGCTATATTGCACCGTTTTGGAATGGTCATTGCTATCTCCGGCTTGACCCCAGAACTCTTAGCAGTTCTAGAGAGCATAACTGCACAAAGGCATTTAGGATTCTGACCCAACTTCCTCACAGCGGCACAGCAACTGCCAGAAACCGAAGCATTCTCATCTTGTGCAGCCGACGCACAAGGAGCAAGCTTGAACGCTTCCATATTAGGGTCTGCTCTCCCGCACTCATGGGCTCCATTCACTTCACCCAATCCAGCAATCACAAGAACCAGAAGAAGCCCCAACAAGCACATGTTCTTCATTGAACCTTCCATGTTGTCTTAAGTTGTTTTCTCCTTAACCGAATGTGAGAATCACTTGCAGGCTCACAGGGCTTTATAGTAATGTAGCTAGCATGAAAGTTGTTTACACGTAGCTTACACTATCTTGAATGGTGGAAGCACCATCAAGACATTGCACCACTAACACTATTATAATTGAACTCAAATCATGATGCTTGAACAGTTATTATACATATATTTCTCACTAAACCTCAGCTCACCAACCCCATTACCCCCTTAAGAAGTTGTATATATAAACACTCCCAACTTCACACTTTCACAAAAACAATATTTTTATCACTCAGTCCCGCTTACGGCTGTGCACGTATAATGTGTATATATGTGTGGCCCTTATGGGGCAAAAGTAAAGTTGCACTAATTTTAACGTTACTTTACTAATTTCCTGAAAATAACGTTAAAAATGACAGAAGGTTAATCATGCATCAGGTGGTGACGTTGATAGCCAAAAGGCAAGGGGGTACATGCACCAATCGGGTTTGTCCCGACTACTAAGTGTTATGTGCCTTATTGTCTATGGCTTGATACAAAACCACTATTGAGCCGGAGGTCTCACTAAGCAGCCTCTCTTTTCCCACGGGGTAGATGTAAGGCTATCTACATCTCTTTTCCCACTCATTTTGCTATTGATGGGATTAACTGAGTATGATGATGAATATTTTTTTTTATCACCAAAAGTAGTGAAATGAGTGCAGATGCTAAATGGTGACAAACTAAGCATGATCTCAGTTGGGTAATATCAAACAATATCTTATAAAAGGATTCAAACTCAAGACATAATTACAAATTTACAATCACTTGGATGTCAAATTATTTGATTAATGAGTGAAAGAAAATAAAACAAAGAAAACATAAGTCAACAGGCACAAAGGAACAAAAGTCAAAAGAGGAACAACATAAACATAAGTATGAGAACTCCCACATCCCAAAGTCCCTAAGCTTGATCTGAGCCAAATTCACAAGAGCCATCATCAAGAACCTGCACCCACTAACCGAACCCACCTTAAGAAACCAAATACACGGTCCGGAGAATTTTCTTGTCATTGTGACACATGTTAAAAGCGAAAATAATAGGCGAATCAGTACATATTCCAGCTCAAAGTTCTCCGGATATGGTAAGGCTGTGTGGTATGGAGGGTAGTGGGAGGCCCGTGGCCATGCCACGTGGGTCGTGGAACCACGGCTAAACCGTCCCCACCACCACCACGTGTGGTGAGTGAGGGAACCTTCACGGGTCAAAGAATTGTGGAGGTTGTTTTGTCCTATTCAATTCAAGGGGATGGGGAGGACCATCACCACAATCATAGGTTGGTGATGGAGGATGGTGGTGGAGGATGGAATGATGTGACGGTGATGTGAAGGATGGTGGTGGTGGAATGGGGCATGACTAGACCTGGCAATTTCAACCCATCTAGTTGAGTTTTGGTTGTTTTGGATTTGAAATTTGACCTTGTGGGTTAAAATGGGTTAAGTATAATTTTCAAGGGGGTTAGGATGGGTAATTTTAATTGTAGGAAATAAGTAAGTGGGTCAGGATGTGTATGTCAAAAAAAAAAACAAATGGGTCAGTATGGGTATTTTTAGATAACCATATACAAATCTTAATTAAAACTAACCCAACACCAAAAGAGTAGATGTCTCATAGAATTCAATGTCAATAAAAACAAAAAAATTATATCTTTTGCATTTGTTGATAACTCAAGTCGGGTCGAAACAGTACATGTCACTACGAGACGGGTTAGGCTGCAACGGTCTGGGTCATTACCGGGCCCGGTCGGGTCGAAACGGTCCGGTTCGCTACGGGACGAGTCAGGTTGAAACGGTCTGGGTCGTTACCGGGCCCGGCCGGATCAAAATGTTCCGGGTCGCTACCGGGCCAGGCCGGGTCGAAACGGTCCGGTTCGAAATGAAATATTTTGGATCCCTTAAAATTTTATTTTTTAAGTTTATTTTTGTTTTTTTAATTTTAAATTTGTTTTTTTTTTTTTTTTTACTTTTTTATTTACTTTTTAAATTTTTTATTGTTATTTTATTTTTATTTTTTAATTTTAATCTATTTTGATTTGACCTTGAAATAATTCGAACTGCTTGTCCATTTCATTTACAATCTCCCTATAAATACAATAGGCTCCTTATCTATAATAAGGAAAGTCAACAACCAGTCAACAGCCTTTCCATGATTCTCTCTATCACATTAATATACATAATGAATTACAATAAATGGCTATTATTCTATTACACCCCCGCAGTTGAAGCCGGAGGTGACCGGAGGCTTAGACTGGACCGGAAATCTTCAAATAGAACTCGAGGCAATCCTTTGGTGAAAATGTCAGCTATCTGATATCGAGAGGGAACATGGAGAACACGGACGTGACCTTTCTGAACTTTTTCACGAACAAAGTGAATGTCTAACTCAATGTGTTTAGTCCGTTGGTGTTGAACAGGATTTCCCGATAGGTAAATGGCACTCACGTTGTCACAATAAACTAAGGTGGCAGATGCGTGAGGGCGGCGAAGCTCTAAGAGGAGATTTCTGAGCCAACAAACTTCAGCAACAACGTTGGCGACACCACGGTACTCAGCCTCGGCACTGGAGCGAGAGATAGTGGCTTGGCGTTTCGACGACCAAGAAATGAGATTGTCACCATAATAAACACAAAAACCACTGGTGGAGCGTCGTGTGTCTGGGCAACCTGCCCAATCAGCGTCAGTATATGCCAGAAGACGCGGATTTTTGGTTGGGCTAAGTGTGAGACCAAAACTGACAGTGCCCTGAATATATCTTATGATCCTTTTAAGAGCGTTCCAGTGATCTGTTTTTGGTGCATGCATATGAATACAGATTTGTTGAACAGCATAGGTGATGTCTGGCCGAGTGAACGTGAGGTACTGAAGAGCCCCCGCGAGACTGCGGTATAGGGATGGGTCATGAAAGTCAGATCCAGCGTTGGCACCTAGTTTTGAGTTGGTGTCAACTGGAGTCTGTACGGGTTTACAGGAGGACATACCGGCTCGTTCAATAATCTCCTGAGCATAAGCCTGCTGAGAAAGAAACATAGTATCTCCTTGACGTTTAACTGAGAGGCCAAGGAAGAAGCTGAGGGGGCCGAGGTCTTTCATAGCAAATTCTGTAGAAAGATGGCTCATGAGTGTGGTGCGTAGAGACGTTGACGAGGTGACTAGAACAATGTCGTCAACATATAGGAGAAGATAGGCAACTTGGTCGTCCTGATGATACGTGAACAGTGAAGCATCACATTTGCTCTGTGTAAAACCCAACGTAAGAACATAGTCGGTAAAGCGTTGATACCACGCTCTAGGTGCCTGTTTTAACCCGTATAGTGACTTCTTGAGTCGGCAAACGTGATCCGGATAATTTTTATCCCGAAACCCCATAGGCTGATACATGTATACCGTCTCATTAAGGTGACCATGCAAGAAAGCATTAGTGACATCAAGTTGGTGAACTTGCCATGATTGTGAGAGGGCAAGAGAAAGAACAGTGCGGATGGTGGCAGGTTTAACCACAGGACTAAAGGTCTCGCCACAATCAATACCAACTTGTTGAAGGCGACCATCACATACCAAGCGCGCCTTATATCGTTCCAATGACCCATCCGATTTGAACTTGTGTTTGAAAAGCCACATACTACGTATTACATTCATGTCCGGTAACCTAGGTGTTAATTCCCATGTCTCATTCTTAATAAGAGCCTGGTATTCATCGGTCATGGCTTTGTACCATACTGGTTTGGACAAGGCTTCGGTGGGTGTTTTTGGGACGGGGACAATGGTAGAAGCGTGGAGATTGAGACGCTGTATGGGCTTGGTGATTCCATCCTTGGCGCGTGTACGCATTGGATGGGTGGGTGGTGGGGAAGGTTGTGTTGGGCCGTGTGGGGGGGATTGGGCTGGAGATGTGGTGGGGCTGTTATGGGGATGCGAGTGGGCTTCCGGTTGGGAAGAAGTATGTGTTGGGCTGTGGGCAGAAGGTGAGGTAGCTGGTGGGCTTTGGGAGCTGGAGTTAGGCGAGTGATGGGCTGCAGAAGTAGGGTGAGGGTAGTTTGGGCTGGAGTGTGAGGGAGTGTATTGGGCCGGAGAGTTTGGTGGATGTTGGTTGATATTTGGCGAGGGGTGGGATTGGTCAGAGGAGGGAAAAGGTTGGATGTGGGGCCATAATGCGGTTGGAAAAACGGAGAGAAAGTCATAGGACGGGGGTGGTTTGATGGTGTTGGCAAACGGAAAGGTGGTTTCATCAAAGGCTACGTGTCGGGAGACGATGATGGTTTTTGTTTGAAGGTTAAAGCACTTGTAGCCTCGGTGAGTGGTCGGGTATCCCAAGAACACGCAAGGCGTGGATCGAGGGTCAAGTTTGTGGATTGTGGTGGAGGGTGTCAATGGATAACAAAGGCAACCGAATACACGAAGATGGTCATAGGTGGGTGTGCGATTGTAGAGCAATTCGGTGGGTGTTTTGTTTTGGAGATGTTTAATGGGTAAGATGTTGAGTAGGTATGTGGCGGTTTTCGAGGGCATGATGCCAAAATGTGTTGGGTAGGGAGGCATGGTGTAAAATGGTGCGGATCATGTTATTAATTGTACGAATCATTCTTTCCGCTTTACCATTTTGTGACGATGTGTGTGGACACGATCGTCGAAAGATGATTCCATTGGTGGAGAAAAAAGTGTGAAAGGAGGAGTTAATGTATTCGGTGCCGTTATCACATTGAAAGGTTTTAATTTGGCGTTCAAATTGGGTTTTTATTTGTTGGTGAAATTGACAAAAAATTGTGTAAACTTGTGATTTATTGGAAAGTGGATAGGTCCATAAAAAATTGGTTACATCATCGATGAACAATATGTAATATCTATGACCATTGGAACTCAAAATGGGCGAGGTCCATAAATCACTATGAATCAAATCAAATGGTAAAAAAATGCGAGTATTAGAATTAGCAAACGGGAGTCTAATACTTTTGCCAATAATACATGATTGACAAATATTATTATTGTGCTTAGAAAAATCAACAAAATTTGAAGTCTTTAAGGATTGAAGTGGTGCACGCCCGGGATGACCGAGACGTTGATGCCAAAGAGAGGAGGTGATTGCAGCAAAGGTGGTTGGGAAGGTGGTTGTTCCGGGCCCGAGCATAAGTGGATATAGATCACCGCTGCTGTTGCACCGGAGGATAGGGATCCGGCTCTTGTAGTCCTTCACAAGAAAACCAAATGGGTCAAATTCAATAGATACAGAATTGTCGGTTGTGAACCGACGAACAGAAATAAGGTTTTTAAGTAATTTGGGAGCATAAAGGACATTTTTAAGGACAAATGGAGGGTAGGGTGGTGGAAGGGTTTTGTTGCCAAGTCCATGAACCGGTATGGTTGAGCCGTCACCGACGACTATTTGTTGACCCAAGCTGTTATTAGAAAAAGAATCGAAATTAACAAAGGTATTGGACATATTACCTGTGGCACCGGTATCCATGTAGCCGGCCGGTTCTTGAGAATTTAGAGACATGGCGTGGAGAGCCTGATCAATGTCGGTTGGTGTGTATGCAGCTTGATGGGCCTGATTGGGCTTGGACCCAAGAATTCCTGCTCCAGATTGATTGTTGTTGGGCGGCTATTGGAGGTGGGATAAGGACATGGTGGTGAGGCCCACTGCTGGGTATTTGGTGAGGCCCATTGCTGAGAATTAAATTGTTGTTGTTGGGCTTGATTCGGCCAGGGCCCAAAAGGATATATAGGCCATCCCCAATTACTTGATGGCATCGGCCAGAATGGGAATTGGTTGCCGCCGGATCTGCCACGACCAAATTGATTTCGCCCGCGTCCGCGACCACGGGTCCGGCCCCTGCCCCTGCCACGATCGTAAGTCTGCTCGGGAGGAGTTTGTTGCTGAGCCGAGCGAGAGGATGTTTGTAGTGCAGTGCCGGCAGATTTCGAAGCTTGGAGAGACTGCTCTGCTTTCTGCGATTCTATCATACACAGCTTCGATCGGGCCTTGTAGAAAGGTATGAGAGGCTCTTGTCCTTGAAGTATTGTGCCGAAACTTTCGTATTGCTCGGTTAGACCTGCAATAAGCTGCAAAACAAGATCGTCATTAGAAATAGGGTGACCGACACTGGCAAGTTGGTCGGAAAGAGTTTTAAGCTGTTGGCAGTAGGCTGAAGCATTCGGAAAGGACTCGAGTCGGGTGTTATTGAACTGATGGCGGAGGTAGAGGGCACGGGCGCTCTTGTTATCTTGGAAAAGATCCTCAAGAGCGGTCCATACTTGATAAGCGGTTGTGTTTTGACCGGGTTGGATAACGGTATGAACGAGGTCTTGGGAGATAGTACTAAAAAATCCATTGCTTGACGATGGAGTCCAGCCTTTCCCAAGTCTCGTCCGCGGCAGAAGATTCGGCTTTGTCATCGGGTGGTGGTCTAGGAAGAAGATGGTCCGAAACTTGGTATGCCTTGCAGTGAATTTGAAAAAGTTCGGACCATGTGGGCCAGTGAGCAGAATTGAACTCGAGTTTAATAGGTACAAAGTTGGTGATGTTTGTTACAGTGATTGCTGGATGGAGTTTATCGGCCATATTTGTGGTGAAAGAAGGGATGGTAGATGATGAAAGAAGAGTGGAAAAGAGGTGGAGTGCAGCGGTTTAGGGAGAGTGCTGCAGGGCAGTCACCAGCCGCAGGGGAAGGAAGAATGCCGGAGAAGAGGGAGGGTGTTAAAGGTCCTGCTCTGATACCATGAAATAATTCGAACTGCTTGTCCATTTCATTTACAATCTCCCTATAAATACAATAGGCTCCTTATCTATAATAAGGAAAGTCAACAACCAGTCAACAGCCTTTCCATGATTCTCTCTATCACATTAATATACATAATGAATTACAATAAATGGCTATTATTCTATTAATCCAAATCAAACCATCTAGACCCAAACCCATCCTGGCCCAACCCATCCTAACCCATGTTTTTAATCTACCCATCTTGACCCATACCCATCCTAACCCATACCCATCCTGACCCAACAAACAAACCCACCCAACCTACCCATTTTGCCACCCATAGGCATGACCATACCTTCCAGCCTAATTGATGTAAAATGGTTGTTATAGACGTAACAAGTCGCCCAGTTTCTAAGGATTTGTTCGGCTGACATGGTGATAGATTGAATTGGAGATTCAGAGATCTCATATCTTTATTAACTAAACACATGAGCAGAAGATACACTTCAAACTCACTGGTACAACTTCCATGGAAACTAGCAGGCAGCCGTCAAGTTTTCAAGGCAATGTATAAGCTGCAAAGCAAAACATACAATATATCAGCACAGAAAAAAACCCACCAGGATACACTCGCAAAAGAAATAAAACAAAACCAACCTCCACATTGGTAACCAACAGGACGGTCAGCTATACTGCACCGTTTTGGAATGGTCATCACAATCTCAGGCTTCACTCCAGAAGCCTTGGCAGTGTTAGACAGCATAACTGCACAAAGGCATTTAGGCTTCTGGCCCAACTTCCTCACTGCAGTACAGCAGCTGCCAGAAACCGAGGCATTCTCATCTTGTGCAGCCGACGCACAAGGAGCAAGCTTAAATGCTTCCATCCGCACTCACGGGCTCCATTCACTTTACCCAATCTAGCAATCACAAGAGCCATAAGAAGCCCCAATAAGCACATATTCTTCATTAAACCTTCCATGTTGTCTTAAGTTGTTTTCTCCTTAACCGAATGCAAGAATCACTTGCAGGCTCACAGGGCTTTATACTAGTGTAGCTAGCATCAAAGTTGCTTACACGTAGCTTACGCTATCTTAATTGATGGAAGCACCATCAAGAACTAGCCCCACTAACAATAGTATAATTGACAACTAAAATCATGATGCTAGAACAATCACTATGTTATGCTCACTACACAGCTCACCAACCCCATTACCCCTAATTAATAACTTATATATATAAAACACTCCCAGTTTCATAGAAACAATAATTTTATCACCGAAAGTGAAATGAATGCTAGATGTTGTAATAGTCACCAAAAGAATCCAAAGGACTTATAAACTGCATTGATAAACAATACTTTGTGTGTTGAAAAACTAAAAACCATATACGCAGTGGCGGACCTAGAATTTATTTTTTGGGTGCTTTAACCGAACTTTTAAGAGAGACGATCGGATTTTGGTAGTATGTAGGTCTGCTACTGCATATACGAAAAAAGATAATAATAAAGCTAACCAACGAATAATCATAAACCGTCAACAACTTTCTTAATACGCAAACTATGGATAGAAGAAGCAAGATCTCACTTGGGTAATATCAATATTAAACAATATCTTATAAAAGGATTCAAACTCAGTCATTCAGACATAATAATATTTCACAATTCACCCATGGATGTTAATGGGGTAACACCTTCACTCTTTAGCCACAACAGGGTCAAGTGAATGAGCTACAGCTTTATCAACAGTCCACGTCAGCGCCCAGTTGGCTTAATATAATAGGATAAAGTGTGTGCTCACCTTGAGCCACAACACATAGTCTAATATTCAAACTATAGGTAGAATAACAACTAACAAACAAACTTAATATAACAAATAATAAACATTGTTAACAACGACAAAGCAAGATCTCAGTTGGGTAATACCAATATCAAACAATATCATTCAAATTGACATAATAATAATAATAATAATAATAATAATAATAATAATAATAATAATAATAATAATAGATAACTCAACGAGTAAAAGCAAACAAAACAAAGAAAACATAAATCAAAAGCCCTAAAGGAACAAAAGTCAAAAGAGGAACAACAGCACCATAAGTATGACTACTCCCACAACCCAGAACCCCAAGCTTGATCTGTGCCACATTCACAAGAGCCATCATCAAGAACCCACATCCACAAACCGAACCCACAGCCGAAACCAAGTACCCGACCCGAAGAACATTCCTATTAATATGACACATGTCAAAGGTAAAGATCATAAGACTTCTAGACTCACAAGATGTCTTAGCTATTCTGATGGCTTGTTTGAGGCTTAAAGCAACAAGACTGGAGAACAAGAAAGAGCTGAAGCTGTAGACATGGAAGCAGATGAGGTTTTCAGCGATGCTTGGACCGGCGACACATGTTGGGTCGGTGACTAGGCTGTTGTTTGGATCGGTGGGTTGCCAGGCTAAGCCGATGAAGACTGCTAAGGTGAATAAGGAGTTGACGTTGACTATGCCGTCAAGGGCGGTGATGTGGATTGCTGTGCCGAATCTGGTGGGTGTGTTGGTGGTGTCGACGTTCATGGTGTGGTTTGTCGGTGGAATGTGGTGGTGAAAGTAAAGTTGTGTTGGATTTGGTTGTGGATTTGTTTTAGGGAAAGAGAGGTGTGGTGTGTCAGGTGGGTTTGTCCTGGAAGTGCTTTTCTGGATGCTTGATGTCGGTGGGACAGTGAGGATAAGAAATTGAGTCCATCTTACTATCCTAGGTTTTACTTGTTTTTTATTCGTGCCTTCGGACGTATGAGGAGTCAGATTTTACCTGAAACTGGTGTCTTGGTGGATTCTGCTTATCCAGTGCTACTTGCGGACCAGTACATAAGATGTGTTTTAACCCAAGGACGTATAGGATGCTTTTGTAACAAATTTGTGGGTACCCTAGGTAGTCTAGAGATCGTTTGTTTGTTGTTCAAAAAAAAACACAGTCGTAAGTGCTAGGCAGACCAAGTCCACTAATCAGGGAAAATACCCATCGTTCAAAATTACATCATAATAAAACTCTTCTGGATCGAATTTAAACTTGAGACTTATCTCCTCATATCACTCCATCAAATGGTGGGGGCCATGTGCAATCTAGATTATTATTATTATTATTATTATTATTATTATTATTATTATTATTATTATTATTATTATTATTATTATTATATTATTTATTATACCTTATTAAGGAGGAAGCATGTCCATAAAAGTAATTTCCTCTCAATTTTAAGATAAACATATGAAAAGCCTCTTTACAAATCTCTATATTTTTGTCATTTCCTACAATTTTTGCCCCTCATGTATAACATATTATGCATATTGTATATGTGTGTAATACACACTTTATATGTCTCTCAAGATGTAACCTACATTCATAAGACCCAATAAAACACATTTCCTTACTCTTGAATACTCATTTATAGTCATTGCTTTCTTGTCTTCTACACTTGTTTTACTTTTCAAGAAACTCATCTTACTAATATAATTACTTGACATGTCTATGTTACTCATGATGCAAACCATGACAAAGTTCATAGATTTCACATACAGAAAGAAACGTCATTTAACCAATTCGAGGTATTTTTCATTGCTCGATTTGTTTTACTGTCGATTTGTAATTTTTGTCCTTTTACATTGTTAATAATATACCTTTAGTTGTTGGAAACATACACTTATATTCATCAAATATTTATGGTGTACAGGATGAGGTTGCTAAAGAATTAGTGTGCCTATTCAATTTCAACACTTCTTGTATGGCCAAAGAGGCAGAACCACACACATCGTCCTAATCGACCTTCAAAAGCTTTGTAGGAAACCTAATCGGAATTGTTTTTCTTTATTGCTAATATCTTTTATAAATGTTAATGTGTTTTATCTATAGATTTGAGATCAATATTTATCATGTTGCTATTGGTTTTATGAACAAGCTGAACTCAAAACTGTTATTGGAACTGCAGGTTGGGTAATTGAGGGAAGTTTCCAATAAGAATCACAACGCTAAATTGAAAATGTTCTTGGAGATCGAGATTGGATCGGTAATATCTTCTCATCGTTTTATTTCACTGCTGCTTTAATACAGTTTGTTTGGTTGAAACAGGCCGATTCAGGATTTGGTTGCCTTGCATACAATTTGTTTTTGGTCCAAGTTTTACATTTATATAGTGTCCAATATAGAATATTCGATTATTAGGAAGTTGTATACATTGTAAATAGAATTTGAGTGTCTTTCAAAGAGTTTGATATATATTATGTCCAAAGATGTACACCATTGTAATTTTGTATTGTGTACAAATATTTAAGCATAATTTACAATACACTTAAAGCCAATTTAGATGGATTAAAGTTGGACATTCATCAAACTTTTAAGACACTTTAAGGCCATCTTAGTCAATTCAATTCATACTAACCTTTCATCTTCCTCCGTGGTTCATCATAATGAATACAATATTAACTACACAAATGGTGATTAGTTCACATTCCAATCATCATTCGCATAACATTGTTATAAAGAACAAATTCACTTTAACCAAAAATTTAATTCGGAAATTCGAAATCGTCTCTTCGAGTTCCATAACTCCATCTTCTTGAAACTATAAGTTCTTCCATACCCATCACATCCAGATGTTCACATCTTGTTGGTTCTTCTCTTCGATTGACAATCTGTTGATGTTGCTAAGGTTGGATTTCTATTTTATTGTTTTTATAGTTATATGTTCTTGATTTTTCTTATTGTGTTTCTTTGCTTTAATAATACAAATTCAGTGCTATTTTTCAGGTGAGTGGTCTAAAGAATTCGCCTGGACCGAGTAAGAGGAGTTCCAGTTGGAAGCTAGCTTTGTTGTTGTTGTAGAAAAAAAATTCTAAATTTGTAGCAAACATATGAATTGATATGTTTTTTTTGCTGTTAATTATTTTTTTTGTTGGTTATTGATCTATGCTATGTCTGGTTAAGACTATCAAAATGTTTAAATCTTCAATCATGAAGATTGGTTCGCCCATTTAGTTGTGTTGTATAACTACAACTAACAAATTTGATGAATGATTTATTAATATATTTCCTGTTTTGTTTTGTTTGGTAACATCAATCTTTTAGCCTTAACTTAGACTAGAAATTGAGCTTTTAATTGGTTATTCATACATGTTATGCTTTTTAAAATAACTATATCAAAGGTTACAATCATTTAGGTGTGCTGTATAATTAGAGTCTACAACTTTGATTAATGATTTTTGAACTCATTTCCTGTATTGATTAATAACATGAATCTTAAATTGAGCTTTTAATGGGTTATTCATCTATGTTATGTTTTTTTTTAAAATAAGTATTGAAACATAGGGAAATTCATTCTCATTTAGAAGTGAGAATTTGATTAGAAGCATGGTTAGTTTGCTACATGGTTCTAAGTGTTTTTCACACACACCGGATCTTCGTCGCAACGACAGTCAGGTACGACCCTTAAAACGGAAGGGGTTGGACACAATATTGCGTATAAAAATTTAGACCGATGACACGTAAACTTACACTATTGAGCAAAGAAAATGAGAGTGGGGCGGGTTACCCTCAATCGACCACCAACCTCCACTCCTAATTTCAAACTTATTTAAACATGGAATTCGATTCTGAATTGATTAAAAAACTTATAATTTGAATGGTGGACATAATGATTTAGAGTATTTATAGTTACCAACACATGTATATGCATTCCACATAGTTTTAGCATATTTTTAAGGCTCAGTTAGGGTACATAAATCCTCATGGACATGATACACGAGAGAATTGATAAAACTAAATATAGAATATCACATTTTATATTATCGCTCCCGCGGCAACGCGCGGGCTTCCTACTAGTATTCTTAATTGTATAATAAACTAGTGTTAGAAAATGCACGTTGTTTACATCTGGGCCACCGCCACAATAAACCGAGCATATTTGCATGTCATTTTGTCCAACGTTACGATTTATTTTTTGGATTTTATTTTCGATTGGTATAGCGTATATAGGTGCCTTACTTGTACCATAACAAACTAAGTTGATACCGACCACATCGCTTCCCCGCAACAAATGTGGGGTAAAAACCTAATTACATTATCAATGGAAAAAAAATGTTAGGTAAATAATCTGACGATTTAAGGGCGTTGCATCTTGTAAACGTACTAGTACGGTTTATTTTTAAATTTCGAATAACGTGGGCTATTCTGAGTGTTTATTTTTAAATTTCGAATAATGTGGGCTCTTTTGAGTTCTGACAAAGTGGGCATAGTTGTGGGTTTGAGCTTTTGGGCTATTTGGCCCATGTAAAACGCCCACCCAAAAACTGCCCCGTCCAGTGAACAACCCGACCAAAGATCAGGTTGTTGTCACTTATACTTATACGCAAACTGACGAACATGAACGTTACTGTTGTTACCCCGTTAATTATTTTATATATTTCTTTTTTAACGACAAATGGTGTAGCAGGTGTAACTTCAACTAACACCCTGGTCAGCATGTACACTCTGTTCCAGAGTTTCATTAAAGGATGGAAGAGAAAGGATCTCCCTCCTCTTTCTTCCCCTTCAATTCCTTCCAAATTGGAAAGATTGAAAATCACCTTAAAAACCTCTTTATTATCCCTCCTATTCCCTCCCTTTCTCTCCTAAAAAAAACTCTGGAAACACATTTTTTCTTCACTTCCTTCCCAATCCTTTCTCTTCCATCCTTTATTGAAACTCTGGAACATAGTGGTAGTGACTATCCATTTCACCTAGATTGGGATCTCCCAGATAAAACCTCCGTATGTGATAAATGTCGTTCCGACCAAAATCAAATCTGCCACCTCCGCATCACCTCAACCTCAGCTCTGGGTCCCACTATTTCACCAATTATTTTATTATATAAAATAAAAAATCATAAACATCACGTTGGTTTTTAACATTATTAATCATACCAACAGCAACAATTCAGGAGTGTTTAATCGGGAACAAAAGTTGAATTAAAGAACAGCGTCAAACCCTTTTCAGATCCTGAATCGGTTATAACGCTATCCATTTCTCTTTGATTCTGTTTACTTTCCCACTTTATTTGTAGTTATTTTTATATAAATTATCTGTAACCTTTTTTTTTATTGTAATTCACCCATTATATTCCTATATTCTTCTGTTTTATTTGATCATCTGGTAAGGTTTGTACAATTTAGTTTAATTTTAATTCCACATTTAATTAGTTGTTTTTAATTGTTGTTTTCATCAGATGGTTAAGGTTAAGTATGTTTATTTTGGTTCTGCAAGACTGCTATTATGTTCCTAACTTATTATTTTTATTTTTTGTAAAGAAAACAATTTTATTTCATTAGTAGAAGGACAAGTAGAGTAAAGTGAGTGGTGGTAAACGGTCAACAAGCTGCGCCGCAACCCCCTTTTTGATAGCAAAAGTGCAAAACCGGTCCTACTAAAAAGAAAGCTTTGGGTCTTAGGGGTTGAATAATTAATATGCACGACACGTTGAACTCTGTTCAAAAATGAATAATTAGTTATTTGGATAGCAAAACCGGAAGCTATCCGTTTTTTGACCATGTTCCAACTTGTTATCCATAGCAATGTTTCCAACCTGGGGGGGGGGGGGGGGGGGGGGGGGGGGATTTGTTTTCAATAGAATAAGGTTCGCCATACAAAAGGGGTGGCGACGCAACCTGTTGCCTGCCTGCCTGCTATTTTGATGTAATTTTCGCTTTTATCAAGCTATGTAAGTTAAATGTTTATTCAATAAAAAAAAAAGTTTTAAAAAAATTCTTACTACTAAAATCATTTCTGTGCACAAAATGTTATGCAGGAAACAGTTATTGTTTGGAAACAATCCATCATAGTACAAATAAAGATTAGTTGCATATCTTGGTGATTATCCCCTATATTATATGTGATGTGATGTGGCCAATACATATCCTATTAAACAAGCTACTAAAAGCCGAAGGAGGTAATGTTCATGAGGAGGAAGATGATTTGAGTGTGACTGAATCATACAATTTCGAACGGTCGCAGGAAAGTGGGAATGTGAACAAGGCGGGTTTTGGCCGATCACACTTTGTTGAAGTAAGACTGTTTGGTGGTAGTTTATATTGTTTTAAGGTGTTTTTTGCTGGTGATTTTGCAACTTAAACTTAATGAATTTCTTTTACGGGGTGTAGGTACCGCATATAAAACAGTTACGTTCGTGGGATTGTGGGCTTGCTTGTGTTCTTATGGTTTTGAGAACACTTGGTCTCGATCATTATGATCTTCAAGATCTGGAAGAGATTTGTCATACAACCAGGTATCTTCTTCGACATGTTATAGTCGCTTTTTTGTATAAGTTATGTGGTTTTCTTGCTTCTTGTTGTTATTCATTATTCTTTATGGTTTTCCCTAAACTTGTAGAGTGTTTTTCTGTAAGAAGATAGGATTCTTTTTAATCCTAATATGTTATGAAAATGATGCTAAAAGGACTTGTTTATACATGGTTTAAAAAACGGGTGTGGCGTACGCCTCGAGGCACGCCTCAAGGCGATTCTGTAAGAAAATGACTCTGAGGCGGCGCCTCATGGTGTTATTTTTTACGTGCGCTCATAGAGCTCAGGCGGTAACAAAAATTGCGCCTTAGGTGCGCCTCAGGGGTTTTTGATGTTTATTTTTGATGTCTTGGACTTTTTGTGTTAATTTCAAGCGTTCCATGTGTTTATAGCGTGTGTTTTTTTAATGAATATGAGGATGAAATTAGTTAGTGTTTCATTTTTTATGAGATTTATAATATTTATATTTATTTTTTAATTCCGCCTCGGGCTTACGCCTCAGTTCGCCTTGAGGCGTACGCCTCGTTAGGCGAAGGCGAAGGGAAAACGCCTCGAGGCACGATTCTGTACTTTTAAAACCTTGTGTTATATGTACTTTTGATGTATAAAACATATTGTTATTTCAATCTCAAATAGCCCATCTGCTAATAGTTAATACTGAAGGGCTGCGTGGAGTATTGAAATATAGTTGTGTCATCGATAATTGTTCAATTAAGAGTGCTAAGGTTGGAGACGTGGCCTCTTAACTTACTGGAAGTGTGTGACTGACTATTATGGCATGTTTGGCATGCAGCTTTTAGGAACTTTGGCTTTCTTGTTTCTGAAATATAAGTTGTCACTGAATTTAGGCTAATTTGGATGACAGTGCTTCAGCTTTGATATTGAATGGAAAAAAATTAAACTATAAGCTTTTGAAATAAGCCCAACTACTAAAAGAGCGGTACAGTTTTACTCCTGTTATTTTTCGTTGGTTACATACCCTGTTGTCCCTTCCCTGCTCCTGGTTCATAATTCCTTCATATGTATGAAAAATGACGATTTAGAAAGAAAAAAAATGATATATCGTTCTATACAATACAATTGCTTCAAAAAAGAGAGAGAGAGAGAGAGAGAGAGAGAGAGAGAGAGACCTTAGTTGATTAATTTGTAAGAAATTGTTTCATTTGGTTGGTATAATAATGTGCAAAATCTGACAAGATGTGGCCATGGTTTAAAAAAGCACACGGTGGAGGCATTCTGAGAGTCACTTCAAAGGATACGAAGCAGTGCGATCCTGTGAAGTGGGTTGAGGTGGTCGTTTTTTTGCTTGGGGAGTTCCTTAAGTCGCTTTGTGTAGAAGGTGGTTAACATTGGATTGCCAGTTCTTTAGGACCCTCATGAGCTCAATGGAGTGTTCGAGTGATGGGTATTGAGTACCAAAAACTGTAGTAACACTCGCTAAATAGAGCTTCTTCGGTGGTGCAAGTGTGCAAATGTAGTATTTTGTCTCCCTGAGCTTGTTTGGCTGTACATAGAGATAAGAATTCTCACAAATAGGGCAGTTCATGTTTTTTTATATAAATAAATTGTGTTATTTCTTTTATGAATATCAGATGTCTCGCTACCTATGGCTAGCGCCTTCGCCCTAAGCATCTCACGTCTTTAAAACTAAGCACTTCTGTTTCCCATTTACAACTGACAGCTAAAGCTCATAGCTCCGGACAACAACGACATCTTTCCCAAACATACCCTTAGTAAAATGTATTAATAGTTCTCTAGTAGTTATGAACTAGGGTAATCCCTTGCGCACCAAAAGGATTCAGTACTTACATAACGATTAACGAGATCAGCAGTTAAAAAAATTGTCAAAATGCGAATCTTGCTTTTTTTTATATATATATATTATATAATGCGAGATTTGCGCAGATCAAATCTGATAGAGTTCTGTATTGTTTGTCGGTTTTGTAGCATATGGACCGTGGATCTTGCATATTTATTGCAAAAGCTTTCTATTAGATTCTCATTCTTCACCGTCACATTAGGTGCTAATCCAGATTTTTCTATGGAGAAGTTTTACAAGGTAAATTCCGCTCCAGCAAACATAATATCTTGAAGATTTTTAATTACATTCCATATACTAAAAGTCTAAAAGTCCTTTTAAAAAGTTTCAGTTTCATCTATACAAGACTCCTGCATGTCACTTGTAATTGGCTGTTTTTGTATTATGTACTTACTTTATTAATTAAATAGGAACAATTAGCCAACGATATATGCAGAGTAGATATGCTATTTCAGAGAGCCGTAGATGAGGGAATTAAAATCGAGGTGCAAAGTCTTATTTGTAAATATTAACTTCTTCGGGTTGATTTTTTTTTATTTATTAAATTTTTTTAAGTTATTTACATTCTTGTACTTGAAATAAGTAAAACACATTTCTGTTGTAAACAGAACAGGTCAATTAATGGAGAAGAAATCGTCCTTTTTATTTTATCAGGGAAATATATTGTGATCGCTTTGGTTGACCAGTGCGTTTTGAGGTACATGCTTAACTCATATATATGCAAAGACGAACTTTTTAGTGGAAAATTAGATGGTTAATTTACTGTTAGATCAAGAAGTTTTCTTCCTATGGTGAATTTTTTTTATTTTGTAGTCAACCATGGAAGGAGGATGTTCGTTATGCCACGTTTTTATACTGGCGCTGCAGAGTATACTGGTGTGAAGTGAACTATTTTACTCTTTTGTTTAGTTATAACAATAATTGAATGGTTGGATGACTTTATTGTTGTAGGTCATTATGTTGTTATATGTGGCTATGATGCTCATACTGACGAATTTGAGATACGAGATCCAGCCAGCTCTAGGTAAAAACAATTCTTCACCTTTCTTCTTATGTGTCCATAGCCAATATAAGTGAAGAACCACATAACCAATTTAAAGTAGGAACTGCGAAAATCATACACGCCTGAACGTAGTGGTGACTGTATATAGTGTGAGAGAGAAAGAGTTGATTATGTGGTTACAGAGTTTAAAAGAACGGAAACGAGCCTCAAGGCCTTTTCCCTTCGCCTCATGAGGCGGCGTAAGCTCGAGGCGCAGTCAAAAAATAAATATAAAAATTATGTGTCTATAAAAAATACTCGACTTAGAAAATTCTAAAACATCAAAAAACACACATCAAAAATAAAATAATTGACCCAAAAAGTCTAAAACATAAAAAAAAAACACATCAAAAACACCCTAAACACCTGAGGCGCACCCGAGGCGCACATTTTCTTTGCGACTCTGCCCTTAGAGGCGTATGTACAATCTAAAACCCATGAGGCGCGTCTCAGACTCGTTTTCTTAGAGTTTTGCCTCGAGGTGCGCCTCAAGGCGTACGCCTCACCCGTTTTTTTAAACCATGTGTGATTAGGAAACCTCGTGTTAGGCCACATGGTATCCATCTTCTCCTTCCCATCCATCCCACAACCACATTTTAACGTTTTTTATATCAATTAAAATGGTTAAGGATCTCTCTCCATTTCTCTCGGTATATTTGGTTAGTTACCCCTCTTCCTGAAAAAAACTCGGTAACACACAGTACGGTGTTGAAAACTTTGCCCACTTGTACCAAATTTGAATGCCTCTCAATACCATGTGTCCTTAATGCAATATGTACAAGCGTTTATACGATTCTCTACCTTAAATTGATTTGTACTGAACAGAATATATACATAGTGGATTGTTTAATACCAAACTGATTTGAGACTGATTTTAAATAGAGAACTGCGGGAACCGTTTAAACACGTGTACCTATCACTTGACTTGTGATACATAAGGCAGTTATGTAACCCAATAAGCGGCCAGTGTTTTTTCTCTCCCACTATATCAGGTTAACGCTACGTAGAAGTGCTTATGTGTTTCTCATGTTAAAAAATTTATACAAAGTTAGGGTTTTTTCATATCATGCATTGCTAAATATATGTAAACAGGAAAAGTGATAGGATCTCTTCGAAATGCTTGGAAGAAGCTCGCAAATCCTACGGCACTGATGAAGATATTCTCCTGGTAAAGCATTCTTTATCTTTTGATTTTGATGATAAGATGTATACATTGAGAGTACAAAACTTCTTTACAAGCTTGAATTCTAATTTCCAGGTATCATTAGTGAATACCGATAACTAAATCAAGCATTTTGATTAATGTTTATTCGCGGACCGTTAGCCTGGCCATACTTGTCTACTACATAACACAGTACAATTTCCTGTTTCATATTTAATTGTCTCCATTTGCACATTGTAAAAAAATAAGTGTAATGGTTAATTTCTGATGGTTTATAGAAAAAGTTTAGTACAATGTGTGGGTGTTATGGTTGTAACATTTTAAAAGAGTTGTACATGAAAAATCAATGGTTTAGTGTACCTTTATGTGTGGTATGTGTGTGTACGCGTTTGAGGGTCACATCTGGAGCTAGTTCATTTGGTAGAGGTTCTTGCCTCTTAGAAAGGAGGTTCTGGGTTCTATCCTATGCGGGATGTAAATATTGGTAAGACGCGTCATGTAATAAGAGGCATCATAAAACGTGTGTGTTTGTGTGTATATATATCAAGACGGATTTCAATTTAAAGGAAATAAATGTCTGGCTTTGTATAATTTTTTTTTGTTAAATAAACCAATAAAGTATTATAAAGATATATGTATGAAAAATCTTTTCACTCTTTTAGACTTATTTTATCTTATCATTAGACATTAGTTATAATATTATCATTTCATCAGTTTTGACAATAGCATTGATAAAATAAAATGATCAGAACCCCTTGCATAGTTGCATGTATTATTCTCTGAGAGTAAAACATGAAATGACACAAATGAAGAGACAATGTTACAATGTGGTCAAAGTAGTGGTGCGGACAAGAGATTTCAGATGTATCTGACAGCATTTTATACCACACGTATCTCCATTCGACCATTCTCCTAATATTTTTTATAAGGCTGGTGGATTTTGTTGTCCATCAAACCCATTTACTCATTCTCTACGTCATCTCCATCTCACTACCTTCCCCTCGATCTTCATCAAGGGAGATGGCGTTCCCCTCCCATAAATAAAGAGAGAAGCAGAGACGTGTGCAATTAGAGAGGGGGAGAAGTCACGTACACCAAATGTAGGGTGGGTCGTAGGCGGTGTTCCTCTTCGGTGTTGACGTTCACTCAGCCCTCCCGACCTTCCCGGCCCGTCATAATCATCATTTTTTGGCCATCACATGATTTTTACAAAAGTTTTTTTTACCCAAAATAAATATATATGTTTTTTAGAGTAGTGTTTCAGCGGTAAATCATGTGTTGCAAAGCGACCACTGCCCAGGATTGAATCCCAAAGCACCACACGGGTTTCTCCTTTCAAACCCAAGTGGTTATTTTTTTTAGGAGCGTGAAATTCAAACCTGAAACTAAACCCGGGCAGAAACCCTCCAAGGAAGTAAACCTTCGCACCTCAAACCAGCACATTTGATAATAAATATAAGATAACGTAATTAAAACATATATAATTATTATTACAAATAGGAAAACATAATAATATGTTGTTCCCATGATTGTTAAAATATAAAAAAATGGTAGAAATCAAACTCAAGTCGTGAAGCTTATGGGTAGATGAGATTTGAATGCATGTGCATCTGCTATGGGCATGGCCACTCTTATTTCAAAAGGCATATACATTTTTACATGTAATTATGTAAACATTATTGCTACATTAAATAATCTAATGATCAATACTTGATTTTTTGCATCAATTAAAAGGGTAAGCATTTAGAAAATAGACCATGTGCATATTAATTATAGTTTTATGCGGATATGAAATTACAAATAAATTAGATTTTTTTTAACTGCGATGAACAACGCGTCAACCACCGTGATATCGGGCATTGTGGCCAAGGTCGACTACTCAACCGTCGTCAGTCCCTTGACTCTCTCAGATGCGTAAAAACCCGACCTCCACCCGCCCGAAGGCACGGAGTGGAATAATCAGTAAAACCTTGCCTCCCATCCAAATCGAACCAGTGCCATCCGTATTCGCTCTTCACTTGAATGCCGCATGAAATAATCGGGAGAGTGCGAATCGAACCTGGTCACAAGAAACACCAAGCCTTGATCCCCAACCACTCCATCACTACCTCATTGGCAACAAATAAATTAGATGACATGTATTTTTAAAGAGTGTGTAATTTAGAAAAATACGGTAGCCATTTTAATTTAATACGTGTTAGTTTGTGCCCGGTTACATCCATTTTGTGTTTGTTTGTGTCCGCTTTTGTCTGACACCTAAATTTAACAAATAAACACAAACGAACAAGAACATGTTCATTTCCTTAACAAACAAACACGAACAGAAATTTGGTTTGGTAACAAACGAACAAAAGATCTTGTTCGGTAAGTGTTCATAATTAAACAATTCATGAAACACACTGTCTCCTTAACAAACAAACACGAACAAAGTCTTGTTCGTGTTTGATTGGTTCTTTTACGGCCCTAATGGAATATGTATCACTTGCAAAATTATAACCATGGTCAACATCACAAGACATGTAGGCCATTTAATACAAGAAAAACACAAGTGCACTATATATTCAAACGATATGCCATGCACATGTGACCCTTGATATGTAAAATGACAAAAATAAATAAAACATACATGTTAACTTTCAGTCTCACGTGTTAGAGCTTGGTGTGTCCCAACTTCAGGTTTATCGTTTATTTGATTAGGTAAAAGCAAATATCATAACCAAAATATCTTGTTTCGTATCACACTTGTTATAGACAATTTCGATATATATATTTTTGGAATATAAATAGAAGTTCATGAAATTAGTTTGAACATCATGTTTGACCTTTTGAAAACAAATTGTATATGTTGAATAAAGTTAATTAATGCATTAGTTTATGTATATTTTTTGTTTGTTTTACAGAAATTTCACGGTGAAAACTAAAACAAAAGGGTCAAATGCAGGCCCCACTTGTTCACATTTGGAACCTAGACCTGCACAAACCAATATGACTTTTTTGTCTTCCATTTGATAACGACTGTTGATTATGGCGGGAAACACGTATACCATCATATAATTCATTTGCTTTATGTAACATTTCACTTGTTTTATCGGTCAATGTGTGAAGTGGTGGAGTGGTCTTTGTTCACTTAGGTGATCAAGGGTTTGATCCCCATATCCAACATTTTATGGTTCGATATTTGTCAAGTGATGGTTGTGCATACCCTCTTTAGAGGGGTCAGGTTCAATTCTGATAGTCCCCCGGTTTTCTATTATCGTACATTTACTCCAGAGAGGTTAGTCTCTTTATGAAGGGTGCAACATCTATAAATGTCAGGTAGCGAGAAATTTTTTTTACAGGGAATCACTTTATATAAATATTTATATAAAAGGCCAGCAAGAGAAAACAAAAGAACATTTTGTTGAAATATACAAATATTTAGTTCAATTTAATTTTAGACTTGAACATGTTGCATAAGTATTTTTAGGGCTGTAAACGAACCAAACGAACACGAACAAGGCCTTGTTCGTGTTCGTTTGTTAATTAATTAACGTGTTTGCGACTGTTCACGAACACTTACCGAACGAGATTTTTTGTTTGTGTTCGTTTGTTAAGAAAATAACGTGTTCGCGAACTGTTCATGAACACTTACCGAACGAGATTTTTGTTCGTGTTCGCTTGTATTTATTTGCTAAATTTAGGTGTCGGCCAAAAACGAACACAAATGAATGTAAACGAACACAAATATGCATTACTAAACAAAATCGAGCACAAACTAACACGTTAAATTCTGAAAATTCGCATTTTTTCATCTCTGACATTGTCCGCCCAGAATATACTAATCCAATTACCTAAATATACGTGACATAATCTTGATCACATAATGTCTTTATAAAAACACAGAGGTATCATATTAAACTTAAAATCCTCATTTAATCAACCAAAAATAATCGTTAATCAAAATAGTTAAAGTAATATTAACATGTGATACACTAATACATGTTAAATAATCTACCACTGGGAAATCTGAAATACTTAAATTAAATATAAAAAATTAAAAACCCTAATAAACTATTGAACAAAAACAACATACACGAACACGTTATCGAACGTTCACGAACATAAACGAAACGAACGCGGCCTCTGTTCATGTTCGTTTGTTTAGCTAAACGAACGAAATTTTTTGTTTGTGTTCGTTCATCTATTAAACGAACGAACATAAACGAACTTCCCGCCGAACAGTTCACAAACTGTTCGTCCGAACGTTTGGTTTGTTTACAGCCTAAGTATTTTGTGTAGGTTTGGTAGATAGCTTGGATCAAGTTGCAAGATGTACGAGTAGCATGAAGTTGAAGACTTGGACGTGTAGCAATCTGGACTTGGATCGTGTAGCATTAGAGATATCAAAATTGGGCTAAAGCAGACTTGGGCTAAGGAAGTTGAATCAAAGTGTTTGGCTTGCTAAAGACTATGGCCCATATTGGTTGGCCCAGGTCGTTCAGATGCCATGCTGGCAATCTGTGTGAAACAAACACAGTTTGTTTCACACCGTAGATCTCTTTATCTTCATTTAATCATGGCCATTCATTTCTCTCGTATAGTGTGTTGTCAGCTGCACTATATAAACGATTGTGTTTCTTTCTCTCTCTAGCAGATCACATTTGTTCGTTCATTTTGTACTCTCTTTCTTCAATTCTCTCTGTCTATTTTAGGGTTTCTATAGATCAGATTTATCTTAAATCTGATCATCTTTGTATAGATCATTCCTTTGTTATCTAGGTGAGAGTATATCTGTGAGAATGGTGTAGAGGGTTTTTACTTTGTATCAGTTCATCTTTCTAGGGTTTATAAACATTTGGTTTGGGTATTAATTCCAGTATTATTTGTTTATGATCTGGTATCATGTATTTTGACATGGTATCAGAGCTGTAGGTTTAGGATCTTGATCTGATAGGTGAACTGATTGTTGATCTGATTGGAAGATCTTCTTCAATCCTGATCCTGGATATTATCTTCCGCTGGTTTATCTTCAACCTGTGGTCTTGGTTACTTGTGCAAGAACGATCTGGTGGAATACTTGTGTTCTTGGTCAGATCTTGTGTAGATCTGACTTATTGTTGGCCGATTGTATCCGGAAGCTGGATTTGGAGTTTTTTCTTATTGCTTCAATTGCCTCACAGTTTTTATAAACCTAAGTGAAGGTTATAAGACTGTGATTGGAGAAACCCTAACTTGGGTCCCCCTCCCGGTGAGATTGTTCCTTACTACTGTTCTTTTTTGTTTTGTGTCTAGAAGCCATTGGCGGGTTAGGTGGACCGGTGTGAGGCTATTGATTGATTGTCTGTTTTTCGTCTGGTGTCTAGGTATTAGAGGCTCCTGAGTTAAGACCTGCGGTGGATCCCTTTTGAGGAGCCACTGATCTGGATCACTGACTCAGCTTCGCCTGTGTCTGTGTTTTTTCGTGTATTGATTTGCTCTGTTATTTGTCTAGGTCTTAGAGGCTCCTGAGTTAAGACCTGCGGTGGATCCCTTTTGAGGAGTCACTGATCTGGATCACTGACTCAGCTTCGCCTGTGTTTGTGTTTTGTGTGTGTTCATTTGTTTTTGTTCTTGTTTAGGATTCAAAGCTGTGGGTCTGATTGTTTTTTGTTTCGTTGTGCTTCTTGTTTGTTTAATTGTGTGTATTAAATATGGCTGATGATGATCCTCCTCATGCTGGAGGAGGAGCTGTAGTTAATGCTGTTAATGAAACACTTGTTAGCAAATTAGATGCTAGTGACCTCTTGTATTTGCATCCATCTGATTCTAGCAATCTGACCATAATAACTGTAAAACTAAAAGGTTCTGAAATTATACTGTATGGTCTAATGCTTTAACACTTGCATTACAAGTCAAGAACAAATGGGGCTTTATTGATAAAACATGCATAAAATCTGAAACTGATCCTGTGCTTGCTAGACAATGGGATAGATGCAAACTCTATAGTCTTAACATGGATACTTAATTCTGTTAGTGAAGAATTGTACATGGGTCATGTATTTTCTAGACATGCTAGTGATGTTTGGACAGAGTAAAAAGAGACATATGATAAAGTAGATGGATCTGTGGTATTTGATTTGTATCAAAAAATTAACTCATTTAACCAGAATGGTATGCCTGTGTCTGAATATTATCATAAACTAAACATAATGTGGAAACAACTTGATCAAATTTTGCAATTATCTGCATGTGTTTGTAATGCTGCTAGGGAATTTAATAACTTTAGTAACATGATCAAACTCATGCAGTTTCTCATGGGTTTGGATAGTGTGTATCAAAATGTGAGAACTAGTTTGCTGATTAAAGAAGTATTACCTAGTGTAAAGGAAGCCTTTGCAATAGTTTCCAGGGAGGAATCACATAGGAACTCAAGTAATATTTTAAGAAAGGACAAACTATGGGTTTTGTTTCAAAAACTAATCAAACAGTTGATTTTAAGAGAGTTCAAGAAACTCTAATCAAAATCTTAAATGTTCTCATTGTAATAAAAATGTCACACAATTGAAAAATGTTTTGAAGTAATTGGGTATCCTCCCTGGGCTAAGGCTAGAGGTATGCAGAATAGGAAAACTGTTGTTAATAATGCATGTGCTGATCAAACTGATATACCTGTTACTTCTTTGACTAGTGAGCAATTGTCTAAACTGTTAAGTTTAATATCTGACAAAGGTGCTGACCAGCCTCAAAGTAATAATGTAACAGGTAGTGTAAGCTCTAATGTATTTAGTCCTTTTTGTGCTAATGTTTATGTCAAACCTATTTTCTGTTTTAATGTGGGAAACAAAAGAATTAGGATGGGTTGGATAATAGACTCAGGGGCAAATCAGCATATGGTTACAAGTGAACATGAGTTGTCTGATTTTATTGATGTGTCAGACTTAAACATACAAGTCAAACATCCAAATGGAACAAATGCTTTGGTAACTAAAATTGGAACCCTAAATTTAGGAAATGGTGTAATTTTACATGATGTTTTTGTTGTTCCTGAGTATAGGGTTAATTTGATTTCTGTGCATAAGTTGGTTAAAGATAATCATCTATATGTTGGTTTTGATGAAAATAATTGTTATATTCAGGATTTATCAAGCAAGAAAATCCTGGTGACTGGTAGTCAGTTAGAAGGATTATATTTCTGTGGTGGGTCATTTGTGAACAATAAGGTGTGTCTAAGTAATAAAGAGTATGAATTATGGCATGCTAGATTAGGACACCCATCAGACATTGTTCTGAAAAAACTTGAACCTGTTCTTGATTTAAAATTTAGTACTAGTCATGATGGTCCTTGTGATGTGTGTCACAAAGCCAAACAGCATAGGGAACCTTTTCCCTTAAGTGAACACAAGTCTAAAATGGTTGGAGAGTTGGTTCACTTAGATGTTTGGGGTCCATATAGAGTGGCTAGTAGAGAAGGGTTTAGGTTTTTCTTACCATTGTTGATGACTATTCCAGGGCTGTGTGGGTTAGTTTAATGAAGCATAAACATGAGGTGTTTGAGAATGTTCAAGACTTTGTGAATGTTCTAAAAACACAGTTTAGTAAAAACTGTTAAATGTTTTAGAAGTGATAATGGTTCAGAATTTGTTAATAATCAAATGAGTAACTATTTTAAGTCATTAGGAATCTTGCATCAAACTACCTGTGCTTATACACCACAGCAGAATGGAATAGTGGAAAGAAAACATAGACACTTGTTAAATGTAACAAGTCTCTGCTCTTTCAAAGTAACCTACCAATTAGATTTTGGCCTGAATGTGTATTGACTGCATCTTATTTGATAAATAGGACACCTTCTTCAGTGCTGGATGGTAGAACTCCCTATGAACTTATACATGGTTTTGAACCCTTCCTAGGTCATTTAATGTTGTTTGGGTGTTTGTGTTTTGCTACAATATTAAATGAGTCTAATAAATTAGGAGAAAAAGCTGAAAAATGTGTTTTCATTGGTTATTCAAATGAAAAGAAAGGATATAAGATTTTTAGTTTAGAAGATAAAACTATTTCTTACTCAAGGGATGTTAAATTCTATGAAACAATTTTTCCTTTCAAAGATAAAAATGTGTTTGAAAATTTTAATGAAAATTTAATTTCTGAATTAGACTCTTCAAACTTTTTCAATTTTTATGAAGTAGAAACACCTACACAACCTGAGCTGCCCAATGATGATGGAAGGGGCTTAGGTAAGATTGAGTCAGTGACACATGGGACTCAACAGTCCTCTCCTGGAGATCTTGTTGACCCAAGTCTGAACAGTTCAGACAAAAGGTCAAATGGTCATGAGGGAGAAGGCAGGGTTGAGGGTGTGATACCTGATAATGAAAAACAAAATGAATCTGAGGGTAATGACTCAAGTTTACAAACCATTAGAAGAAGTAGTAGGAGTTCTACCCTTCCTAGAAAGTTAGATGATTTTGTAATAGAGGGTAAGGTCAAGTATGGTCTAGAAAATGTAGTAAACTACTCTAATCTTTCTGTTGATAGTAAAGTGTTTGCTAGTGTACTCAATAAAAGTGTTGAACCTAGGCATTTTAGAGAGGCTGTTACTGACCCAAATTGGGTCAGTGCCATGAATGATGAGATAGAAGCATTAAATAGGAACAACACCTGGACTTTAGTTGATTTACCTAAGGGTAGAAGTTTAGTTGGGTGCAAATGGATCTATAAGATCAAATATAGATCTAATGGAGAGATAGAGAGGTTTAAGGCTAGGCTTGTGGCTAAAGGGTATAGCCAAAAGGAAGGGGTTGACTTTGATGAAACATTTTCCCCTGTTGTAAAGTTTGTCACTGTAAAGTGTGTTATGTCTTTAGCTGTTCAGTATAGTTGGAAAATGTTTCAATTAGACATAAATAATGCATTTCTTATGGTGATTTAAATGAAGATGTGTATATGTCTTTGCCAGAGGGATATTATTCTAAAGATGAAAGTAGAGTTTGTAAACTGAATAAGTCTCTGTATGGTTTAAAACAGGCTCCACGTATGTGGAATGCTAAACTTGTTAGTGTCTTAGTTGACTTAGGTTTTAGTCAAAGCAAGTGTGATCATTCATTATTTGTTAAAATCAATAATTCTATTATTATTGTTCTTTTAGTGTATGTGGATGATATTGTTTTGACTGGTAACAGTTTTGATGAAATTGTTAATGTTAAAACCTGTTTAAAAAAACAAGTTTTTAATAAAGGATCTTGGGGAGTTAAAGTACTTTCTTGGATTAGAAGTTGTAAATCAAAATGATAGTGTTTGTTTGTGTCAAAGAAAATACTGTATTGATCTTCTTAGTGAGTATGGAATGCTTGCTTGTAAACCTGTGAGTTGTCCACTGGAACCTAATCATGTGTTAGTAAATCTTTGTAATGAAAAGTCAAAAGTTTTAAAAAATATAACTGGATATCAACAACTAGTGGGTAAATTGATTATTTGTCACATACAAGGCCTGACATTTCATATGCTGTACATTTTCTAAGTCAGTATATGCACAGGCCTGTAGAAGGACATCTAAAAATAGCATTTAGGTTGTTGAGATACTTAAAAAAAGGCTCCAGGAATGGGTATTTGGTTTAGGAAAAAGTGAAGTGTTTGAGTTAACTGCCTATTCTGATTCAGATTGGGCTAAATGTGTAACTACCAGAAAATCTGTTACAGGTTTTTGTATATTTCTAGGAAATTCGTTTGATTTCCTGGAAAAGCAAAAAACAAGCTACCATATCCCGGTCCTCAGCTGAGGCTGAGTATCGTGCGATGTGTGCAGCAGCTTGTGAGGTTTTGTGGTTGATTAATATTTTGTCTGAGTTACAAGTTAAGATTAAGTTACCAATCACTTTGTACTGTGATAATAGTGCTGCATTATCTATCGCAGCAAATCCGGTATTTTTTGACAAAACAAAGCATTTTGAAATGGACTTATATTTTTTAAGAGATTTGGTGTCTAAAGGTGTGTTGCAAACATCCAGATCAGTTCTGATATGCAACTTGCTGATATCATGACTAAGGGCTTGGGTGTAGGGCAACATGAAGAGATCTGTAAAGGTTTAAGTATGTACAATGTTTTTGGAAATTAAATTGAGGGGGGATGTTGAAATATACAAATATTTAGTTCATTTAATTTTAGACTTGAACATGTTGCATAAGTATTTTGTGTAGGTTTGGTAGATAGCTTGGATTCAAGTTGCAAGATGTACGAGTAGCATGAAGTTGAAGACTTGGACGTGTAGCAATCTGGACTTGGATCGTGTAGCATTAGAGATATCAGAATTGGGCTAAAGCAGACTTGGGCTAAGGAAGTTGAATCAAAGTGTTTGGGCTTGCTAAAGACTATGGCCCATATTGGTTGGCCCAGGTCGTTCAGATGCCATGCTGGCAATCTGTGTGAAACAAACACAGTTTGTTTCACACCGTAGATCTCTTTATCTTCATTTAATCATGGCCATTCATTTCTCTCGTATAGTGTGTTGTCAGCTGCACTATATAAACGATTGTGTTTCTTTCTCTCTCTAGCAGATCACATTTGTTCGTTCATTTTGTACTCTCTTTCTTCAATTCTCTCTGTCTAGTTTAGGGTTTCTATAGATCAGATTTATCTTAAATCTGATCATCTTTGTATAGATCATTCCTTTGTTATCTAGGTGAGAGTATATCTGTGAGAATGTGTAGAGGGTTTTTACTTTGTATCAGTTCATCTTTCTAGGGTTTATAAACATTTGGTTTGGGTATTAATTCCAGTATTATTTGTTTATGATCTGGTATCATGTATTTTGACACATTTCACTTGTTATTTCTTTGTTATTTCATCTTTTTTTTCTTTCCTAATCAACTCGACCAAAGTCCATTAGGCTATATGTCTATATGTGTGGGAAGCTCTTCCGCCAACTCCCTCAAGTGTCACATCAACGTCACCTCATTTTCCCCCTTTCCTCCCCAAACTAAGAAAATAGTTTCCCCGGTTCCCCGTTCCCCAACCTTTTTTAATTATTTTATTTAATATATATTTTTATCCTTGTAAAAAATACATTAAAATAAAAAATAGATATACATAGATAGATATCAGCCACACACCAACAAACAACTCCATCTCTAACCTCATCTTCAACCTCATCTTCAAAGTCTTCATCTCTAACTTTAGTCTTCATCTGCAACTTCATCCTCGTGACAACCACCATCTTCTTCACCTTCACCCTCACAGTCTTTATCTTCACCTTCACAGTCTTCAGATCTACAGTTTCATCACAGTCCAATCTTCACCTTCATCTTCTTTATATATTAAGTTTGAATTATAAAATAAAAAAAAACCCTCCAACGTTCCTCTCCAATTACAGCCAATCAAAATGCTCGGTGAAGAAGGGGAAATTTCACCGAAAACACCGAATTTTTTTCGGGAGGGGCGATGTTCCCGATCGGTGGGCATGCCACCTCACCCCCACCGAGCCTTCTCCCCGACTCCACACCATCTAGTCTTAGGGGCCGTTTGGCAACTTCTGAATGAGTAAGTGCAGACTCCGTCTTCTAAGAGGTTCTAAATGGTTAACATTTGTCAATATTAAAACCCCTTCTCACACTTCAACTCCATCTTCACACTCACTCCTCTTATCCTTACTGAAACAATAATTATAATAATAATAATCTTCACACTCTGTCCCTATTGATTGGTTGTCTTCACCTTTTGTTTTCATCCCATATTAATAAAAAAAAACCCCATCAATCCTACAACCAAACAAGTGTCAGTTTGTTTGTCTTCATTTAACAAACGTACCATTTTATCTTTATCTTCGCCACCGGTCGCCACCCTCACACCGGAGATCGGAATCTTCACCATCTCCAGCGACCCTTTCATCTCAAAGATCCATCATCTTTGTATGGTCAGATAATAATAGTAATAACACACCTCAGCTCCGTTTTTTGCATCGACCAGCCGTTTTCGTTTTTGCATATGCGATGCTCAAGACTTGGCTCAGTCTCTCGTCTGTCTGATTCAGTCAGACTTTGCTCAGGATCTGACTGATTAAGAGCCCTGGTCAGGTGTGAAGCTTGTTCAGATGTACCCAGCCAAACACCACCTGGTCTGATCGAGTCAGGCATGTTCACTAGTCAGAGCCTTTCAGACCCAACCAAACAGGGCCTTAGTGAACAAATTAATAAATAATATAGCCTAGGTCATTTTGGAAACTTACGGATATTTTCTTGTCGTTTACTAGACCATAATACATTTGTTACTTATGACTCACAGACGTTAAAACATATGTTAAACAATCTTACCAGTATCATAGAGTTGGTTTACCAAAAGGCCCCTTCTGAATCAGGTAGCAAACATCGATACTCATTAAGTTTCAAAATAATATTGAATGAAGTTTTTTACTGCTTTGTCCCTTCACCTATGTTCATACCCTCACACAGCCACCACTACCGGACACCTCCTCCATCACCAACCACCACCACCACATCGACGTACTTTTACCGGTTTAGCTCTTACTGATTCATAGTCACTTACCAGCCAGACATCTTACTATATCAACATCTAATGACTCAGAAATTGTCAGAAAGCCCCTTGAGTGTTTAGAATTTGTCAACTAAAAAATCAAATTTAGTAAAACTTATATAATTGTTGTTAGTTGAAAAGTTAATTATAAAATTTTGATTTTAAAACAAAGTAAAGGTACGTGATATTATATCATTTAATAATAGTATTCAATATTATATTACTATGAGTGTATGATTGAAAATATATCTGCAAATTCAGATAAATAATGCGCTTAGAATAACTTTCAAGTCGTGCGAGGCCTACAATGTGGCAGGTGACAGCCAAGAAAGTTGAAAATATTTGGATGTGAGGTTATATTATAGTATAAAGTGTTCCTTTCAATATCATTGATATGAAAGTTCAGCAAAAACAAAATGATTTATGCAAAGGGAAAATGACCAATATAGCCCGTTGACCGGCATTTTGCACAAATAGCCCCCTCCACCGTCTTTGGATAGACGGGACACGGCTCCCAACCCGCCTGAACCGTCTTTGGATAGACGGGACACGTTGTGACCCCCCCAACCGCCACGTGGCGTCTCTGATCCCGAGGCGGTACCGTCTCTCTCCGGACGGGTCAGAGATCTCTCCCAGACGGTTCACGTTTACCAAGACGGCTGAGCCTTCGGTTCAACCGTCTCCAAAGACGGTTCACGTCTATCAATGCCGGCTGACACCTCGGGTCAACCGTCTCAAACAGACGGGTCACCTTTCCCAATACGTCTTAACGAAATTTTTGAACCGTCTGAACCGTCTCACGAGTGTATATAAATACCCTAATTAACTTAACGAAATTTGCACCCACCGCTCTCCTCTAACCTTTCATCTTCCATGCACCACCCAACCGTCTCCTCTAAGCTTTCATCTTCCATGCACCCACCCGTCTCCTCTAAGCTTTCATCTTCCAATCCAATGACGTTTTTTTACTTTCCCAGCCGAAGCCCCAGCCGAAGCCTACCGGCTTCGGAAAATATGTCCCGGTTACTTGGATTGTTGTTTCATCTGCGTACGGCTACTTGGATTGTTGTTCCATCTGCGCGTGGTTTGCAACCCGTCTGCGCGTGGTTTGCAACCGGTGTAATGGATCGATGATGTGGTGGTCTACATTTTAGGCAAGTTCGCTCGGTTTCCGAATTTATGTCTCGATGTTCGACGTGTGCTCACTGAGAACTATTGTTACATAAAACGAGGAAATGTTTCGGACTTGTCTGTGTAGAGCACATACACCATTCGAAACAACGTCTATGTAGACCACTGCTACTACCGCCGCTGTGGAGGACAAAACATCTAACACTAAGATGTAGTCTTCAATAGTTGGTTAGACACTACGATTACTTCAAACAAAGTTCTTAGTTCTGGAAGTAAATTTGGGAAGTTTGTTGTAATAGTGTAGTTTTTTACTTGTTGCTTCTTAATTTTCTCTTGTTGCTTCTTTATCCTCGGGAAGTAAATTTGGAAAGTTTGTTGTAATAGTGTAGTTTTTTAATTGTTATTGTAATAATATTTATTGTTTATTTGTGATTGTAATAGTATAGTACGTTTAAATATAAAAACAAAACGACAAATTAAAAATATAACCAACTGTTTAAATATAAAAACAAAACGACAAATTAAAAATATAACCAACTATTGCATTAAAAATAAAACCATTACAAATAAATAATTAAAAATTACATAAGACGATGTTTAATCATTTGCCACACGGACACATGTTTAAACTCTTTACCCTCCCTATTTTTGTACTGCCTTAGACTGTGTCTAATGGCCACGTCTTCAGGAAAGTTTGCGGGTACGTCGTAAAGGGTCCGGTTATGGTGGCTGTTGAATATTTGACACTTTGTCGTCAAATCATTCAACTTGCGGCTAAGCGACTCGGTGGTACGTTGTGAGCCCCCAACGAGCCGGTTGTACTCATTCAGGATCCGGAACCACTTGTTGTTGAGGTGTGTACTCTCCTCAACATGCAGCCATGCCGCAATCAACGCGATCTCTTGTTCTTCCGTCCATCTTTGGGGTGCCATTGGTTTGGGACGGTGGTTTGGACGGTGTTGGATGGTGTTGGACGGTGGTTTGGACGGTGTTAGACGGTGGTTTGGACGGTGTTGGAAGGTGGTTTGGACGGTGTTGGACGGTGTTGGAAGGTGGTTTGGACGGTGTTGGACGGTGTTGGACGGTGGTCGTCGGGTAGTAGATGGTGTTTGGACGGAGTTGTACGGTGGTTGATATGTTCAGACGGTTTGGATGACGGGAAATGGACGGGAGACGGGTATTTATAGGGCTGAGCCGGACAACCGAAGCGTCGCCGCTCATCGGGAACCACCGCGTCGGTAAATGTGTACCGTCTCTCAAGACGGTTGAACCGAAGGGTCAGCCGTCTTGGGAAAGCTGACCCGTCTGTTTGAGACGGTTGACCCGAGGTGTCAGCCGGCATTGATAGACGTGAACCGTCTTTGGAGACGGTTGAACCAAGGGTTAGCCGTCTTGGGAAACGTGAACCGTCTGGGAGAGGGTTCTGACCCGTCTGGAGAGAGACGGTACATCTCGGGATCAGAGACGCCACGTGGCGGTTGGGGGGGGTCACAACGTGTCCCGTCTATCCAAAGACGGTTCAGGCGGGTTGGGAGCCGTGTCCCGTCTCTCCAAAGACGGTGGAGGGGGCTATTTGTGCAAAATGCCCGGTCAACGGGCTATATTGGTCATTTTCCCTTATGCAAAAAAGTTACCGCTATTTTTACTACATTCAAATTTATTAATTTATTTTTTTATTTTTTTATTTTTATGTTTGATCTTGTGGCTCAATCCTTTTGGTATTTAATTATTTATTTATACAAAGTTGAAAGAAGCTTTGTATAATTTACTAAGTCTACATCTCACTGTTTCAAGTTAAAGCAATCTTATAATAAATTTCCGTTAGATGTCTCGTGATCAAAAATGTTAAGCTCGGGATCACTTATGTCAACCACTCAACCCCGGCTATGTCTTTGTGTGCCCTTAGGGATTAACGTCGCCAAACTAGAACCATTAACGAAGGAAAAAATTGTTTGCTTTGAGGAGTTTCCAACCGAGGCATTGCATTGCTTTTTTTTTTTTTTTTTTTTTTTTGACAATCAAACGAAACTTTTATTTATACCCAAACGACCAACAAGAAGCTGGCCAACAATATACAGACCACCACATTTCGCCCAACACATTGCATTGCTACTTCTTTTAATCAATCTATGTGAAATATGACAAGAAATCAAATCTTGAGTCACAGAGACTATAATAGGTCACATGATGACTTTGTAGGACCATTTGATCACTCGCAACTCGTGATCATATATACATCTACAACGTGTTCACATATAACTTTGTGATTTGTTGACAACTTGTGATAACATACAAAGTTTTGACTCATTGGTCTCATTTCACACACCAATTTTTCACTATGTAGATTGGTATTCAACCAATGAACAACAATCCGCACACACCATAAAATTCCATTGAAGATAACTACATGTACTTGATAACTTTCGATTATGTAATACTCACTTTGGCTCTAGGCCGTAGGATCCATTTAACTTGAGTTCCAACTGTTGGTTTCCTTAAGTCCAGCATACCATTTGTTAATCATATAAGTAATGAGTTTATGAACTCACTTTTAATACAAACCGGTAAATTTTCCCGACGCGTTGCGGCGGCGACCCGAATTTATACCATCTAATGGAAATGTATTAAATTTGGCCCGATCCATTTAGGAAAAAAGTTTACGTCGAAACGTAAACCAAATTGAATTTCTACCGACACGTACGTAGAAACTAGAAATAATAAGCACGTAAAACTCGAGAGGGTGGTCAAATGACATTTTACAAAGTTTTTTAGAAAGTTGAGGGATGTAAAATGCGGATGCTAAAGTTAAGGGCGAGCTAAACATAAAGAGACAAAAGAATAAAAATACACTATTCACCTTTCATAAAAGTGTTATTATATATAAATTTAACAATTCCCTCGACTGCTCGAGTTATATCCTTAACCAACTCCAAATACACCTATATTAGGACTCATTTTTCAATAATTAAACACCTATGATTTTCTAAGGGGGAAGAAACTCCTATGACATTCTGTTTTTAGAATCTAAACCTAAAAACCCAAAATCAAAAACCTAAAATCCAAGATCACGGGGTTTAATAAGACAATTTCAATGCCGCTAAAATGTGTTCAATGAAAGTTTCTTTGATAAACTTCTACGACTTTCTATTTTGACAAAATTGTTCGAATAGTCCCTGTGATTTGCTTAAATTTCACCTTTAGTCCTTAACTTTTAAAAATTACATATGTAGTCCTAAACATTGTGCGTTTCTTAACTCGGATAGCCCCTAAGTTAACGGAGGTTAAATTATCCAGTTAAGTGAGTGTAAAATTATTAAACTACCCTTACTTTAATAAAAATAAAAAAATCAATTATTAATAAAATATAAAGAGACACCACTTAACCCCTTAGCAAATCATGTTTCTCCATCCAATCTTAGTGGAACCCACCCACTTCATCTTCCCAACTCATCATTGGTCAAAGGGTTAAGTGGGTCCTCTTTATTAATTGATTTTTTTATTTTATTAAAGTAATGGTAGTTTAGTAATTTCACACTCACTTAAAAGGATTATTTAACCTCTGTCTATTCCAAAGACTATCCGAGTTAAGAAACACCAAAAGTTGAGGACTACAGATGTAATTTTCAAAAGTTGAGAACTAAAGATAAAATTTAAACAAACCACAGGAACCATTCGAACAATTTTCTCTTCTATTTTTAAAAGACCATGCACTTAATAATTTCCCAATAGACAAGTTCCTTTAAAACCACCATAATTTCCCGTATTGACACAACTTATCTTCCAACATTCTCAAAATCGTTTAAAGGTTTTAATTGCCTTTCACAGTGTTTTTTTTCTGATGATATTGTGTTAGTGGCGGAGACCAAAGAAAGCCTGAACACGAGGGTAGAAGAGTGAAGAGTATTTTTAGAGAGCAAGGGGTTAAGGATTAGTCGTTCGAAGACAGAGTACCTTTACTGTGGTTTCAGTGATGCAGGTGACGTCAGTGACACGCAGATCACCATCGATGGCCAAGCGGTCCCTAAGACAACGAGTTTCAAGTATCTAGGATCATTTGTTCAAAATGATGGGGAGATAGATAGAGATGTAGCCCACCGTATCCGGGCCGGGTGGCGTAGATGGAAAGCAGCCTCTGGGATTTTGTGTGACAGGAGGTTCCCAACTAAACTAAAGGGTAAATTTTATAGAGTTGCAGTCAGACCAGCTATGTTGTATGGGACGGAGTGTTGGGCCATCAAGAAGACTCAAGCCCACAAGATGGATGTAGCAGAAATGAAGATGCTTAGGTGGATGTGTGGGTACACAAGGCTAGACCGTATAAGAAATGAGCTTGTTAGGGAAAGGTTAGGGTTGGCTAGTATTTCAGAGAAGATAAAGGAAGGGAGATTGAGATTGTTTGGGCATGTTAGGAGGAGGCAGACGTCAGTGCCAGTTAGAGTAGTGGAAGCGCTGACTGTTGAGGGTAGGAGGAGTAGAGGTAGACCCAAGTTGACTTGGGATAAGCGCATTGAACAGGATTTGATAGAGTTGCACCTCTCTGGGGACATGGTCCACGATAGGAGTTCATGGAGACGTAGAATTAAGGCTAAGGATTCTTAGGGGCTGTACATTTTCACATTGGACTTGGTTTGTGTTGGCAATCATGCCTGCATATATGTTGTGTACCTGCATATACATGTTCCTTTGTCTGTCGTGTTTCTTTTTCACTACTTACTTGATTGTTGATACTTGGTAGTTTATTTTATATATATATATATATCCAGTTCATCATGTTTGGAGTCGGGGGTCTCTTATGGAAGCAGCCTCTCTATCCCTAGGGATGGGGGTAAGGTTTGCCTACATCTCACCCTCCCCAGACCCTACCAATAGTATTTCTATTTGTGGGACTTACTGGGTATGGTTGTTGTTGTTGTAGTGTTTTTTTTCTTTTTTTTTTTTTGTGTTTTTGTTTTAAGTTTTTAATTTATGATTATAATTATAGTTTTGGCGGGAACAATAACAAATTCGATTGAAGTTTTGTCTGAAGTCCGGGTATTAATTAATGGTTGTACTGTGGACAGACAGCAATCGTTTAAACCTGGGCAGACACCGGATGCGCCGTCGCTGAGATCGTGTTTTTGTCACCACTATTTTTTAACTATAAAACAAAAAAAAAGGCTTATATATTTATTTTCAATCGACTTTTATAAGAAATTTACTGCTAGAAGTTAAAAGAGGCAAAGGAGGTAAATATATGATACAATGATACATAATCAATAAAAAAATAAATTAAAGTTGAATATTAGTTTGTACACTTCTTCAAAGTAATTCTATATTTGATTACTTAACCAAATAAAAAAAAATTGTTAGTGGAATTAAAGTTAAAAATTCCCTTTGCTAGAAGCATCAAGAATCCAATTCACATATCACTCTTTAAGTAAAATGTGAATCGAAGTGAAATATACCCAACAAGAAGCTAATGTCTAAAAAGCCTATACATGAATAAATATAGTTGCCCGCATTCGCAATTGGGCAGAAGTCCTGATCATATTCTAATTGAAACCTTTGGAGTAACACCTATTGGGCACAAGCCAATAATACATTTTTCTTGTGATGTTTACATGATGAGTTGATGACCATTCCTATGTGTAGTCCCATATGCCAGGTACTCGGCCATATGGTGTTGAAACTAGGTCTTCTCAAGAATATCCACTCTAGTATTAGTCACAAACATATGATAATATTAAGGTGGTGTTTGTTTTTGAAGAGTTAAAAAGTCTGCAGTCTGCGGACCACATCTGCAGACATCTGCAAAAGAAGAGGTGGACCATAGTCCTAATGTATCAATGTTTATAAACTCTTAAAACGCCACTACACAGGCCCATTAACTTTTTCGAGTTGGAGTTGGTCACTTAGAGTAAATCATAATCAAACACACATATTTAGTCAGTTAGTCAGAGTTAATCATAATCACACACACATATCACATATGTATGATTTTTATATTCTACATGCACCTTAGCAATACTAAAAAAAACAAGTGAAACAATAATCCAATTCAAGCTCCTTATAAAGAGTTAACAAGTCCAAACTAAGGGATTTGTTGGGTTAACCCAAACTAGGCACCCACCCCTTGGACTAATAGAAGTGAAGACTTTCTCTTCCGGCCGAGATGAAAGGTTGGTGATAATAACTTTTTTGTTATCGGCAATGGCACAACACACTCTATCTTGATAAGACCGATGCAAGGCGAGGGAGTGCACTTCCAATTGGCCAAACATGCTATCTCATCTACCTTTTCGCCTTTTCGTGAAATCTCATGATGAATATGTTAACCATTTATGTCTCCACATATGCACTACATTTGTGCGCGATAAACCAACGTATGACTTATTTAATATAAATACCGGCAAGAAACTCAAGGATAAGTCATATCCAGACCAAATAAAACATAATGGCGTTAATGTGAAGATTCGGACTTATATACTCTCCCATCAGTTGTCGCTTATATATAACCGCATTCATATGTCTTGTATATCTCTATCTTGTGCCCCGGTCATACCATCAAAGTGATATCCTGGCTGAAAAAGAAAAATACAGTCCCGAGCATAACCGTAAAAGTGTAAAACATCAATTGCTAATAATGAGATCTCAATCACGTTCTAGAATTTGTTCCAAAAGTCAAGATATTTAGATATGTCCAAAGTGAAAAAGGACTAAAAACTAACCAAAAAATTACATTATTTTTTCTTTATTTCACTTTATTTTGTCGGTTTCCTCACAACAATATCATTAGCGGAATGTTTTTTTGGATTATGATGTTTGACCTCTTGTTGCACACATCCAATCATTATTATCAAGATACACAATAAACACTATGATCAAGTAAAAATAATTCGCTTCAAAAGTTTCAAAAGTACATGTATTCCAAAAAGCATTTGAAATACACATTATTTGTAATGCTTTACTTTATACTCTTGATCCAAATACGGTTTTTGAAATCGGTGAAAGGCACAAAATCATTGTGATTTAACACATACATATGTAAATGTCAAAGTTGTTTAAATCATATTCGCATCAAATGATTTATGCATTATACGTCTTTTAATTTAATATAAGAAATAAAGAATTACTCCTCTACTTTTTTTATGAGCAATAGTGACCATCTATTAAATTAAAAAAGTTGCAAGTTTAAGAATATGTAATGTTATGGATAAATCTAGTTGGTTAGAACAGAGATGAGCTTTTTAATAAAATTGAGTCTCATACTCAATTTTAATAAGTGTTATAAACTCGTTAGGCATTAGTTGGCATGTGAGGCCAGGACTAAGGATTAATTAGATTGAGATTTTTATATGTAATTTTTAGTTTTTTTATTTATACACATATTTATATAGGTAAATATTTTAAATAGACATGTTTTAACCTCTCTTCAACCCATTTTTTTAATTATACATGATTAATCGCCAAAATCTACATGGTTTGGCTGGAAACTTACCGTAATTTACAGGTTTTGGACTCTTTTTTTTTTTTTTTTTTTTGTAATAATCTAATTATGTTGAAACGAAATACGAAAGTTACATCACAATAGAAGATAGACGGGCAACAAGCTCTGCCGCCATCCCTTTTTGAATTGCGAATCCTAGTCTACTAAAGACAAATCCTTGTCCCCCTAGATATGAACTATTGTTGTGGACGACCCGTTGGACCCTGGTCAAGAAACGAATAGTTTCTGGCGCTAGGGAACCAAAGGTATCAAAGGTAAGGGGTTAAAGACATGTTGGTTCTCTGCACAAGCTTTAGCGTGCTTATCTACTTTTTTCGATTCCGCCTTTCTCGACGCTTGCCCAGCTACAAACCCTGTTTCCCTTAACCCAACCAAAGGAGATACCCCTGTGAGGTCCACGCAAGCATATTTCCCCCTCTCCGAGCCAAAGACAAGCAGATCCGCTGGTCGCAGGGTGGATCTCCCTTTCGCAGGGTCTGTGAGAAAATTTACAGGAGCTTCCTTTTCGGCAGAAATCCCAGCTCTTTTCAAGATGTCGCACAATGCGTCTCTTACCCAGTCATGTCAGTATTTGAACCCAGGGAGCTCTTTGCAATGAATTGCGTGCTCCCCATATTTTTCCATGCAAGCTTTACGGCATATGGGGCATGTTTCATCTTCCGGAAACATAGGGATCATCAACCGGTACTTGAGTATAGCCCTGTACTCCACTGCGGACATGCATTGACCCAAACCTTCAATCGGGATAACGGTCAAAAAATCCTGAGCATGAGGACCCTTCAGGCATTCAATCACCGCCCTCTGGCGGGAGGACAACTCAAAAACTTCTCCCAGGCTCTGAGCAGTTTTGCTAAATAGAGCATTCGCCAAAGTTTTTTGTGGCTTTGAGGGGGCGGTGTCCTTATTAGAAAAACCGCCAATATCAAAATCCGGGAGATAGATATTTAAGTGTTCGAGCGCTTGTTGATAGTCCGGGTTTAGCCCGACGACCCCGAAGGATATGATTCTGAAGTTCCCAAGACTGAGCTCTAGACGCAACAAAGGCATAAACCCCAACATCTCGAGCTGAAAGGAGGCCCAAACCACCTAAACGCATCGGCAAGGATGCCAATCGCCACTGTAGGTCCCCGAAGAAGGGCCCGCCGCACACAACTATATCTTCAATAGCCTCCCGGAGGCCATCATCGAAAAGGGATACAACATCCACCATCAAGTGGGGTTGACAAGTTCGCAACCCAAAAAGTAACTTAGCTACCCCCATGCACGACCTGAGCAGGAGGAGTTCACTTTGGGGATCCCTAAGGCGGGGCAGGTGTTTCATAAGGTCAACCGCAACTGTGGCCCGCCGCCCTACCAACTCCCCAATAAAAATAGGATCTCGACTAACAGCCCCACCGAAGAGCTTAACCCCCCTCTCTGGTCTACCAATCCCTCTTGGGAAAAACCCGTCCTGAACTTTGAGTCCGTCACACGTCGGCCAAAAGATCTCTGTTTTCTTAATATTGAGATGAAGCCCCAAAGGTTGCCCATGCACGTTGATGATGTCTATAGCCTTAGCAACCTCAGATGCTTTGCCTATAATCATCCCATCACCCAAATACCAAGCATGAAACGGGAGGTTACAGTGTTCCTGAACCCGCATGATAAGGGGGTGTAGAGCAAGAGCAAAGAGAAGGGGCCCCAAAGGATCTCCTTGCTGCACTCCAATAGTAGCCATAATACAATCATTACCCACATACAACCTAGCAGGCTGGGCATAAAGGAACTGAACCACGGATAGATAGACGGGCACCGCTGGTGAACCTCTTGGAGAAAGGTTGTGCGGTCGACCATGTTAAAGGCATTGGAGAAGTCTATTGTAAGCAGAGCCAAGGAACCATCCGCATGAAAAGAGCTGAGGAACCTGTTGGCACTGTGAAGCACCGCCTCTGCCCCCATTTGGTACCCCTACTCCAAATTGAAAGTCCCCCGGGTACTGGGCAATGTCTTTCCCAACCTTCTTCATTGCTACCTTAGAAACCAACCTTCGCCAAATGCCCCCCCCACAGCAATAGGCTGAATTCCATTATCGGGCTTCAATAAGGGGGTGAGGGGGCCGAGACAACAAACTCGGCAAGTGTTTTAGGGCAGGCCCCCCTAAGCCATAAGTTAACGACTTTAGTAATGGCCGCGAGCAAACCCGAGGAAGTCACCGAGCCTTCGCCACCAATAGCATCCAACAGGTGTTAGGCCCGTATCCCGTCCCTGCCGCAAGACGTCCCTTTAGGGAAAGATCGGATACATCTGAGCACACAATCCCCGTCAATAGATAGAGAGGGTTGGGCAATAGGGTTAGAAGGCAAGGATGGAGGCAGCACCACTGGGTGTTTATCAATGAGGGCTTTCATGGTCGATTCACATAGAGGGGCCACCCCACTAGAGCACAAAACTTTAACCGCCGCCGTGAAATGCCCATCCCTGACTTTTCTAAGACATTGCTTAATATTAGGTTCCCATTCATTGCCCTCTTCTCTCCTGACTTCTCCCCTAGGTACCACAAACTCCCCCACGCTATCCATGAGGGACGAGACCAAGACTGCAAACCCAGACCAATCTTTCCATACTGCAAGCGCTTGCATGATGCTACTACACTGCAAAGATTTCCTGTTCCCTGATCTTCGCTCTTGCCTGGAGGACGGTCTGACCACCCTCAGGGTTAAACCGTGGAAGCAATAGCAATTGGACCCAACTGTCAACCGAGTCTGGCGACGCCACCACTTTGCGTAAGGCACCTGTTAACACTTGAGCGAACATCAGACGACAACTGAGGGGAATGCTTTTAACAGTTTGAATAGGGAGGGAAAAAAACACGCTCGGGGAGGGCAACATCCCCACTCATCCCTGTTGGTTGACGTGGGTTTGCGTTGACTTTTGGCCGGCTGACAGATTTTGGCCAGAATTATGGATTTTAGCCAAAATCTTGCACCAAAATCTTGTAGGAATCGTCGATTTTTGGCCGGCTGACTAGGCTGACTACCGATTAATGGACTTATTAACGAAAAATTACTCAGTAACCTACCGACTAGCGATAAATTACCGATTACTCCTGATTTTTACAACACTGGTTGTAACTAATCATAAGGAGTGGTGGGGGAAAGAGGGGATGAAGCGCCGTGTGGCACTTGCGGGACCCTTATGGGGGGGGGGGGGGGGGGGGGGAGTGGAAAGGGGAGTGGAGGGGGGGGGGGGGGGGGAAAGAAATAATATTATATTGTGTTAAAGTTAAAAAAAAAAAACTGACCAATCATGAAGTGCCACGTGTCCAAGCCATTTGCCCCACGCCGGTGAACCCCCCCCCCCCCCCCCCCGCCCCTCTCCCGCCCCTACCGGCGGCGGTGTTCCCCCCCTTCCCGCCCCTCTCCCGCCCCCACTCCGCTTAGTCTAACCAAAAGATGATATCTGTAGGCCTTGTTTACGGAATCTTCTCCCCAACAAAATGATTTTTAGATCGAAACAACTTTCCATTACATTTTATTAATTTATTAATTTAAAGGAGGGAAAATTAAGATGGTATGGGCATGTGAAGAGGAAGCAAACGACGGCCCCGGTCAGAGTAGTGAAAACCCTCACAGTAGAGGAAAAAATGTGTAGAGGTAGACCTAAATTGACTTGGGAGGAGCGGATTAGGCATGATTTAGTAGAGATGCACCTCTCGAAGGACATGGTCGAGGATAGGGCTTCGTGGAGGCACAAGATTAAGGTTAAGGATTAGTAGGGAGGGTTTGGTTCTATCGTAGCATGGTTCTAGGAGCTTAGACTTTGTCTTTCACTAGGGGGAGGTTCGTATGGGTGACTCGTATTTGTGTTCTTATGGGTTATGTTGTTTTTTTATGGTATATATACCTTTATTTTTCTATGTCACGTGTTCATTGTTTCTATAGATTCAGTAGATCTTTACTACTTTTTAGTGGTGTTTGCTTGTCGATTGTGTATTGTCGAGCCGGAGGTCTCTCTTGAAGCAACCTCTTTATCCGATAAGATAACTGAATAAGGGTAAGATTTTACCTATATCCCACCTTTTTCAACCCCTACTTTTAGCTTTGGTAAGTGTATACCAGGTAATAATGTTGTTGTATTAATATAAAACATAAAAGAACCAAAATAAACAAAAATAAAAAATAAGAAAACAAGCCTTGAATCCTTGATGAAAAGCAACCCCCTGTCTCATGAACATTCCCTCCACTCCCTTAAATTTCTTATTTTGGTCCCATCAAAAACCATCTCATTATATTATTATAAATAATAATAATAATAATATTATTATTATTATATATCTTCCCCATCCAGCAATCTCACTCCTCCCATTCCCCAAATGTCTGACACTCTCTCCAACCTCCACCTCACCACCTTCCTTTCACCGGACTTTCTCTCCGACCACATGAACCCCAATAATACCCTCTTCCCCAACCACCATTACCCTTTCGACTTCCATTCCTCCTCTTCTACTGAGTCCGACAGCGACGACGATGAACTCACTGGGTTAACTCGCTCTTTCACTCGCTCTCTTTCCTTCCAAGAACCCCCCGCCCCTCCTCTTCTTCAGGTTTGCTTCCTACTTTGCTTATTATTATTATTATTATTATTAATATTATGCTAATTTGTTTTTTGTTTGGTTGGTTAGAAGAAGAGGGTTTTCTCTGGTTCGTATCCAACGACGTCGTTTGGTCAAGTGAATGAGCACTACTGTGATATGATTTACAATGCAGCTGAGCAAGTTGCCATGATGAAGATGAAAATGAACACTGTAAACGACGCCGTTTTAGCTAACAAAGGTCTACTTACAGCCCCACTCTCTCACCACCATCATCATTATCTTCAAAACCGTCCTATGTTAACTGAAAACCAACGCTTTCGCCGGAGCATTACTGACGGCGTTACCGTCTACTGTGGCTGTCGACGTGGAACTGGTGGTCCGTTAGGGTTTCGTCCGTCTGCATGGCCACCTGTTTCACTTGGAACCCAACGCTGTCAGCAACCCATTAACGGTTCCACCGTTAAGACGGTTTCCGGCGGTATTAACGGCGGTGGTGTCGCCGGTGTGAAGAAAGAACGTGCTGGTACCGGAGTGTTTATTCCCAGAAATTATTCCAACATTCCAACAGAACCGAAGAAAATACCAGGTTTGGTTGTTTACAGTAACTACCTTCGATTCTTGTCGCATATGATGTTTTTTTTTTTTTTTTACTTTTGTTGGCTTTATTTATTTATTTATGAAAATATTAATCTGTTATTTTAGTGCGACTTAATCTCTGTTCACAACATCTCATTATTATTATTATGTTTCCAATCTATAATTTTTTTAAAACATTTGGTTTTATTATCTAAAAAGGGTTAGTCTGTTTAGTGACTTCCATTTTGTCTTCTATCTCGATTATATAAATAATATTTTGAAAAAAAAATTCATTAATTATGTTATTGTAATATTTAATATTTTAAATATTATATTAATATTGGTTTAATTTTTTTTTTAAACAAACAGCATGTTCGTCTACTCACATGCCAGCTGGAGTGGTCAAGTCGTTCAACAAAAATGTGGACCCGATCATTGCACCACCACAACCACCGCTACAAACTAACGTCCGTAACGGAGTTGCCTCACGGTGTCAAGTACTACCACAGCCACCACACAGCTTCAACCGTAATGATTTAGCCGAGCTGATAACGGCGAGACGTAACGCCGTTAGGAGTGTGACCAATGCTGAAGTTTTACTCCCTAAAGAATGGACGTATTGACTGTTTTAGTCCTTGGAAGTGGAAAGGGTAGATAGAAAGTTTTATGGGTTTTAAAGTGGTAGTGTTTAGAGGGTTGAAGGATTAATAAAGGAAGGTAGGGATTTGGAGAAAACTTTTGTTGAGGGTAGGATTTGGATGGGAGAAAGAAGTTGAAGGGGGTAAATAAGAATATTTTTGAAGTGTGGGTTTGTTTTTTGGTTGGAAAAGGTAAGAAATGTATTTTGAGATATGGGATGGGTGTCCCTTTTATTCAAAATTAATAAAAGAAGCCCAATTTTTGAATCAATTTGGTCAGTGCTTAACTGTTTCATGCATGCTTTTTTTACTTTTTACTTGTCCTTTTTTATATTATTATTGATGATTTACTGTTTGATTAATGTATGATCTTGTTATTTTTAGAATATGTGTAGTGGGGCGTTATTAAGGCTTGAAATTGGAAAATAGCGTTCAAACACCGCTACGGTGGGGTTTTATGTGGCGCTATATTGCTTTAAAATTGAAAAAATGGGTGTGCGCTATATTGAGAGAATCTTTTCCCAAAAGTCTCGAAGACCGATTGAAGTTATGGAACGTATAAAACTCACCTCTTTCTTTTGGTTTAGACATAGATCTAGAATTAAAAATATCGATTGTAAACGTTGGTGTATCTATCCTTTGGACTTGATGTAATCCGTTTTTAGCCCGGGGGTCCTTTCTTTGAGGACCGTTCGTGGCGTTGTGAATGAAAGTTACTTTACAAAAAAATGATTAATGGTTTGAAGTGTACTCACTCTCCCATGCTTTGGTTGGTAAGAAGAAATTTTATGTGTTGTGGGATTACATTAAATTTATCAACCGTTAGCTTGTTTAAAAAAAATTTATGTTTATCTTCAGATAAACAGAAAAGAGTGATAGGAATTATTTTTTTTTTATTTGTGGTAAAATATATGGTTAGACTATAAGGAGTGGGGGGGCGGGAAAGAGGGGGATGAAGCGCCATGTGGCACTTGTGGGACCCTTGTGGGGGGGAAAATAATTGTGTGGAGTGGAAGGGGGGAAGAGGGGGGGGAAAGAAATAATATTATATTGTGTTAAAGTTAAAAAAAAAAAAAAAAAAAAAACCTGACCAATAAGAAGCTGCCACCTCACCCCCACCCAAGCCCCACGCCGGTGATCTCCTTCCCGCCCCCACCCTCCACGCCACTTCCACGCCGGGTTGCGGCGGTGTTCCCCCCCCCCTTCCCGCCCCCTCTCCCGCCCCACTCCGCTTAGTCTTACAGGCAACATTATTTCGCTTTATTTTGATTCACAAGGCAATCAAATGTTACATGTGAATTGTGATGCTCAATATGTCACTTAATCTTTTACTATATCAATGTGGCATAACATGTTGCTGACATTCCCACTTAAACACTTCACCCCCTTGTTTTACATCTTCAATTTTTTTTTTCATGATTCATACCCAATCGCTCAAAATAGAACGTGAGGGCTATGGATCTAACCTATTAATAACATAACTTTTATGATCTGATCCAATACTTTTGAAATTATGATGATTATTTAGCACATAACTTTGAACTTCGAAGGTCACTAAAAGTTTTTATCTCTTAGACTATGGGTATGGTCCCCTTCCCTCTTTCATCCCTTCTCCACATCAGCGCCACGTCATCTTTTCCCTTCCCCTCCTAAACCAGTGAAATGGTTCCCCCTTCCCCTTTCCTTTATTTTAATATTTTTTTATAGGGAAAAAGACAATATATATATATATATATATATATATATATATAATATTATTAGAAGAAAAGACAAAAAATATAATAATATTATATAGATCGGGGAGAAGGGGAAGATTTCCCCATTTACACCGAAGGGAGAAGGGGGAGGGGGGGGGGGGGTGTTCCCCTTGGGGAAAAGCTCCATGTTATCTTCCTCTTTGTCTATCCCGATCCATACCCCATAGTCTTACTCATTTCGAATGAGTTTTTATAAACTTTCCCACTTACTCATTTATAGTATGAAAGACGTAGATACAAAAACTTTCCAACCTTTTTTTTTTTGAACAGTAAACTTCATTAACACAAAAAGCGAGCCCTTAGAGCGAGGACCGCAAAACAGCAATTACAACATGTACATAGGGTATATCGACCAATCCTTCCAAACCAAACTCGAAAATCTAGATCTATTACGTAACCATAAGAACGACCACGACTTAATTAAACTCACGACCTCCGAAACCTTTGGGATCTTTCCATCAAAAATTTTTGAATTACGAGTCTTCCAAATCACCCAAAAGGCGATCATAATAATACTTTTCACTATCCTCTTGAACCACTTACTCCCTTGAACTTGTTGATGAAACGTAATCAGATCTTCCACATCGAACGACAGCATAGGACCCAGTTTACACCAAGCTCCAACAGCGGACCAAATGCCGAAAACAAAACCGCACCCAACAAAAAGATGTTGGACGTCCTCCTGATCAGTATCGCACAGGCCACAACTGACTTGTTGGACATCAATGTTTCTATGCCGAAGAGCCATCCGGGTAGGAATTTTATTCATCTCGGTTCTCCACAAGAAAATATTCACTTTGATCGGCACCCACGACTCCCAACGCATCTTATGATTTCGCGGCGTTTCCATTTCTTCCCGGATCAAATGTTTAACTGCTGCCACAGAATAGTCTGCTGTAGTATCCGTGGCCCAAACCCATTTATCAATCGCCTCTTTGAAAGTAACATCCTTAAGAAGAAATTGAAGATCTTGCATTTCTGAAACCTCAGCAACCGTGGACAGACCTTTCTTCCAAACTGGTATATAGCACAGAGCCGAACCACTTCTAACGAGCCGATCAGCAACTACCGCCTGTTTGTTAACTTCTAGCTTGAACAGGTTAGGCCATCTGTGTCTTAACACCGTCTTGCCAATCCACAAATCAAACCAAAACCGGACGTACATACCATTACCAAGAACCGGACATATCAAGGCCTCTAGCTTCCTGCCATTTAGACTTCTCTGCTGCAAAGTTTTAACAATGTTCGACCAACAGCCTTTGATTCGACTATTAATCGGGAGGAAATCCCATCGGCACCGAGAACCATGAATAAATTCAACCACTTTTCTCCAAACACTATTTGCCTGAGTTTTAAATCTCCAAGCCCACTTAGTTAATAAAGCTAAGTTTACGTCTTTCAATTTAGTAATACCCAAGCCACCATTTTTCTTAGAAGTAGTAACGATATCCCAACTAACCCAGCTCATTTTACGGTCTTCCAACGAGCCACCCCAAAGAAAATTGTGCATTAAACGTTCGATGTAGTCTGTAATTTTAGCCGGGGCTTTGTAAATAGAGAGATAGTAGACCGGTAAGCTGGCTAGAACCGACTTGACCAAGGTAAGGCGACCACCCATAGAGAGAGATTTAGCCTTCCAAGAAGCCAGCCGATTACGAACCGTGTCCAGAACCGGGCTCCAATATTGACATAAATTCATGTTTGCACCCACTTTGATCCCCAAATAATCGAAGGGAAAAGAACCAACCTTGCAATCCAAATGAGAGGCCATACCAAAAACATCTTCATCCGCAACACCTATCCCAAACAACGTTGATTTGCGAATATTAATCCTCAAGCCAGAGCATATGTAAAAAACCCTCAGTAAAATAGCTGTTTTCTTGATATTCTCTTCGGACCAAACTCCCATTAATAAAGCATCGTTTGCATAAAGAAGATGAGAGATAGGCGGACCTCCCTCAAACACACGAAGATCCTCAATTTCCCCCAAGTCACAAGCTTTAGAAACCAAAAAGGAGAAGGCTTCCATCACTATGATGAATAGGAACGGAGAAAGCGGATCTCCTTGTCGAATACCTTTACAGCATTGAAATTCGAAGGTAGGAGACCCGTTTATAAGAATCGAGGAACTGGCACTTCCAAGAATACCCTTAACCCACCGGCACCACCGCTCCGGAAATCCCATCTGCGCCAAAATAGATAAAAGAAAGCCCCAATTTACATTATCGTAGGCCTTCTCAAAATCTATCTTAAGCATAAACGCCTTTTTGTTACTTTTTTCAACCACCCGAATACCTCATTAATGATCAAAGGCCCGTCTAAAATAAATCTGTATTTAAGAAACGCCGTTTGTGTGTCTGAAATAATCTTACCAATGTGGGTTTTAATTCTCATAGCTAACACCTTGGAGATCACTTTACTTATGACTCCAATAAGAGTGATCGGTCTGTAGTCTTAGGTAAGGATTAAATATTTATTCATAAAAATTTAACAATAAAATTGATTTTAATGTTTTAACACCCAAAAGCCAAGAACCATAGCTATATGGTGTGGTTGGGTTTCCCCCAACCACATCAGCGCCACATCATTTTCTCCATTTTCTCCCCCAAAATTGAAAATGGTATTCCCCCAATTCCCCCTTCTTTTTTTTTCTATTATTTTATATAATATTATTATATATAAAAGAAAAAAAAGTTTGGAAATAATATTATAATCTATTCTAATAAATAAAACTCATTTGTGCCACTTGGCAATTGAGTAATGCAAGTTTAATTTTATTCATCCTATCATTGTGCCACTTGTCAATATGTAGGACAATCTCTTACTAATATTTACCAATTAAATAATATGTGAACCACGTCTGTTACTATTATTTAACAATTAAATAATATGTGAGCCACATTTGTTACTAACATTTACCAATTAAATAATATGTGGGCCACATCTGTTGAAATGCAAAGGTTGTTGTAGAGGGTGCTCCAACATCTGTTCCAAATTTAAGCTCCAAATTCAAAATTTAAAATCAAACCTTTATTATACAAAAAGAGGGAGAGAGAAAACACAATCATTTTATCTTCTCTCTAAATTTAAGCTCCAAATTCAAAATTCAAAATCAAACCCTTATTATACAAAATGAGGGAGAGAGAAAACCCAATCATTTTATCTTCTTTCTTTTATTTTAGTCATCATCATCTCTCTCTCTCTCTCTCTCTCTCTCTATTTCATCCTCCAAATCTAATACAGTTTGTCTTGGTTACAGGCTAAAAAGTGATCCGCATCTGAAGAAATCCGTAAAGATGTTTCTAATTAACAAAACTATGTTCTTTACTTAACATCAGATTCTTTAACTTTATTATTGTTGTTGTTGTTGTTGTTGTTGTTGTTGTTGTTTTAGGTTACTTTAAGGTGTGAACAGGTGTTAAGTTGGAGACGACATTGGCAACTTGTAAGTTCATATTTTCCTATCGTTAGTTTAAATCAAACAAGGTAAGTTATTAGTTATAACGAATCAATAAATGATTAGTGTTCTTTTAAGTATGAATAAAATTATGTTTGAAGTCCTATGGCCATTGACATGTGTTTGTATCCGGTTGCATCAATTCTTGGGGTACTAACTGAAAATATTTTTGCTAACCAACTGTTATTCGATAATTCTGGTGAGTGTGTTACTAATAGTTATTGTACAACATATTGTTCAATCACCGCAAGAGTATTTGTAAATTTCTTTTTTTTTTTTATGGAATTAAATTAAGGTTCGGTCGTTGTACATCTCAGCAGTCTTGCAATGGGTGAGCCAGCTCGCTGCTCAAAATTCAAGGTTTTTCTATATCTATACTAGATGCAATTAAATTTATAATATAGTGATTCTTTGTTACCTATTGTCTAAGAACATTGTATGTTTTGTTTTCAGAATATGAGTTCAAATGAGAAGAGCAACGAGTTTGTTATAATCTAGAATTAGTTATTCAAAGTCTGCTGAAGTCCAAAGTCTGTCAACTATGGTCAAACAGAGTGATCAGATATTGTATATCAGTGGTTAGTACTCAACAGTGGTAAGTGATGCTTAACTTTAACTTTTGTGTATATAAATATGGACCCAACATTTACCGATAGGGCTGCATACGAGTCGAACGTTCAGTGACATTTCGTGAATGGCTTGGTAGAAAGTTTGTGTTCGTTCATTTAATAAATGAACAAACACAAATATATAATTTAGTTCGTTTAGTTAAATGCACAAACATGAACATAGGCTGTATTCGTGAATGTTATGTAACGTGTTCGTTTTTGTTCGATACTCTTCCAATAAATGGAACATTTAAATATTAGTTTTTTTATATTACATACCTTTATATATATATATATATATATATGTTCGTTTTTGTTCGTGAACGTTCGTTTGTGTTGGGGAACGTTTTTTGTGTTTGTTTTTGTTCATTTGTGTTTGTGTGTTCATTTGCCTTCGTTTGTGTTAATTACTTAAAATTAACGAATGTATACGAATACGGTCATTTTCTTAATGAAAGAACACGAACTGTAAATCTTGTTTGCTAAGTACATCAACACTTCGTGAATACATTCTATTAGCCAAAGGAATTCTATCTTACTTTACCATGAACATTACAATACAAATAAATAGAGTACAATGACTAATTCCAAGACAAAATTAAAGAAGAGACAGTTTGTACAATCAATACATATTATTAGAGTTAAATAGAAGGATATTATGGAGAAGACTTTGACTATGATTGGATAAGACTTTGACTATGATTGATTTCCTTGAATAAATATTTAATCCTTACTTAAGACGATAAAACTTAATTGTTATAATATATTAATGAAGGAATTGGAAGGGTTGATGAGAAGATTTTTGTGGGGTGGGTCTGACGATGTCAGAAAACTCGGTTGGGTTTCGTGGTAAACGGTTACAAAGCCTATAAAGGAAGGGGGTTTGGGGATCGCTAAGCTCGATATTAACAACAAGGCTTTTTTAGTTAAATGGGTGTGGAGGTATTTAAATGAACAACATCAGTTGTGGAGAAGGGTTATCATTTCCATACATGGTTCGAATCGGAATTGGGGTATTGCTCCGGTGAATAATATTTTCACCGGTGTTTGGAATAATTGTGTTTCATTGTGTAATCGTTTAACGGTTGAAGGAAAAGGCCTTAATAGTGTGGTTCGTGCTCAAGTAGGGGATGGGAAAAGCATTCGGTTTTTGTTGGACAATTGGTTAGGTGGCGAAGCTTTTAAAGTTAAGTTTCCTATCTTGTTCGTGTTAGAAAGTGACAAAAGGGTGATGGTTAATGATCGCTTGAAGGTTGTAGGGACATGCTGCTTATTTCTTTGGAAATGGAGGAGAGGTTTGAACACCACAGAAGAGATTCAAGAGAGAAATGGGTTGGAGGCTATGTTGAATGGGGTTATTATTAATGGGTCGGTGGACAATTGGTTTTGGCATAATGGGAGCAAGAAGGAGTTTTCAGTAGCCGAAACAAAAGAAATGGTTAGGTGAATCGACTGGAAGTGGCGAGAGGTTTGGGTTTACTTGGAGTAAGTGGGTTCCCCTCAAATGCAACATTTTAAGTGGCGGCTTTTTATGGATCAGTTACCTACTAAAACGACATTAATAAGGAGAAATATCCAAGTGGCTAATACGGTTTGTGGTTGGTGCGAGATCGACGAAGAAACATCGGAGCACTTATTCACCGGTTGTGGCATTTCGGTCGGTGTTTGGAACGCTATATCTAGATGGTGTTGTATTGAGGACATTTTTGCTTTCCATGTCAAAGATTTGGTGGATTTATATGACAGGTGCGGATCGACGGGCACTAAGAAGGTCGTGTTACAAGGGGTGATTATTATCGCATGCCGGGTATTGTGGAAAGCTATGAATGGTAAGATATTTGATAATCGAAGGTGGTTGAGTTGGTGACGGACATCAAGATTTTGTCTTTTCTTTGGTACAAACACAGATTTAAACATGGTGTAGTGGATTGGGATAGATGGTCTATATTTGATTTGATGTAATCATACTTGGTTGTTTGGTTCTCGCTTGCTATCTCCGCCTTGGTGATAGCTTGTCGTTTGTTTGGTGTTAATGAAAGTCATTCTTCAAAAATATATATATATATATATATATATATATAAACTATTTTATAAAGCTCATATCATTAGACTAATTTTGAACATAGCTCATATCTTTATGGAAATGAAGTATAACTAGGTGTATTCATATACGCGCGTTGCGCGTTTTTCGAACTAAGATTCAAATGTGGTGTTTAGCCCTAGCCAAATTGAAATAGGTTGAGTAGCTGTCGTAGAGTGTATAGAACCCAAATACATGTTTATAAGACCAATATCGTAAAAAGGAGCCATCTTCTTATCATGTGAAAATGGTTCTTTAAATTATGAGATTGTTTACAGGTTGTTAATAAGAAATATTATTCAGGTTATTAACTACATAACATTCTTAAATACAGATATTATTAGATATATAGAACCCAAAAGTAAGTGTTCAAACAAAAACGCATACCCAATTATTAACAAATCGAGAATACGCATACACAATGTCCGCTTCATCTAAATTACAAGTAGTAACAGAACTTTTTCCCAATTCAATCTTCAACATATCATGTTCCTAACAGTTAGCTTGCCATCATAAGGCACACACCTATAGTCAGGGGCAGATTTAGGTATCGGGTTACGGGTTCAGACGAACCCACTCAGTTTCAAAGATTTAGTAGAAATGTATAAAAAAAAAAATATGTCATGAACCCATAAGTAAAATTTGGATGAACCCATTCACAAATTTGATTAGTGGCTCCATGGTTAAAGCTTTCCACCTACAAGCATGATGGTCTAGGTTCGACTCTTATTATTTACGTTGTATTTTTAAAATTTATCATTTACTTAACTGTTCGTCTTCTTATTTAGCTTGAAATAATCACAGTTTGGATTCCGGAATAATCTTGATGTTTGTTACCGGAAACAAACTTAGTTGAGTGATAAATGGTTATATTAGTAGTTTAGTTTGTGATTATGAAATTACAAGAATCTTCCAAGTTTGTGATTGTGAATATGAAATTATCGTTTTAAATAAGGTAAAACATGTGCATATTTTATCTTTGCATTTGTGAATAAGAGAAACATATATTGCATATTTACATAGCTGATGCCTGATTCCTAACGTGGAGTAAAATTTTGCCCAATTCAAGCATTAAGCATACTCAATCTTGAGTTCAGCTATGAAAAAATTGTAGGATCTCAATCTTGAGTCGTGTTGTTAAATCTGGTATCATACAAGTTGATGTAAAGATGGTGATGTTTCATACAAAGTTTAGTCGTCACAAAATTGTATGATGCCAGTTTTTCCGTCAACCGGTTGACGGAAAAACTGGTATCACACAAATTTATTTTTGTATTGTATTTTTAAAATGTGATGAACCTTACCCGATCCGAACCGTCAAACCGACCCAGAAATTTGTATGTCCAGCTCTATGAAATTGGAGCATTTAAAAACAATGAACCTATTGGGAAAAATTCCTAGATCCGTCACTGCCTATAGTAATCAAGGAAGTCAGGAAAAAACATGTATAAACAACAAAGCAACACACCCTTGCATCCTACCCAAGTTAAAAAAACCCAAGCAGAAAGCGGAAAGTGTAAAGGAAAAAAATGCAGCCACAACAAACGCGAAACATGACTACATCAAAGAGTAAAAGAACCGTTAGAAAACCAACCTGCAAACGCAGCTAGCAGAGGAGTGATAAGGCGCAACAAACCTGGGCCAACTAACCAAAAATCAGCGAAAACATGTTTAGAACCAGCCAATAACCACCTACAATAGAAGATCAACCATAGCAAACCCATTACCTTACCACCAGAAGAGAGGCGTCGTCGACGGCGACGACGTGTCTAAGGTAATCCCATAAAAAATCATTACAAAACCCACAAAATCCCCATCCCCATCGTCCACCTTTGGCGGTGGATCTGCCATGACCACCGCCAAGAGGAAAATGGGACCACACATCTCTGTCGCAAAACCCAAACCCCATCCTCCTCCTTTGGCGTCTATTTTGGTGGTGTGATCCCCATCGTCCACCTGTTTCATGCGAACCTCCTTTTGACACAACATCTCTACACCCCACAACATAGACGCCACCAAAGGCGGCCAGACACAACCACCGAGGGTGTCCAGTAAGGTTTTTTTAGCGACAATCACACCACCAACGACCACCGCCATGTGGTGGTAGTTTCTAGAGATAGGAAACCGGAGAAAGGGAGGAAGGGGTATGGCGGTGGTAAGGAAACCAGAGAAAGAGAGGAGAGGAGGAATGGGTATGGCGGTGGAAACTAGAGAGAGAGAGTACAAGGGAATGGACTACATCAATTGATGCTAAACAAATACCCTCAATAGAAATCAGATTTACAAATATGCCATATGATACTGTTCAAATCAAGTTGGTTATTAATATAGTGTAATAGGGTTGGTATAGATCACATTCAAAGTAACACGAACCAATTAGCTAAAGAAGTTAAGTAGGGTGTAATTTATCTTACCCTTAGCGAAGCGTATGAAAATTCTCAATAATTACGACGGCAACACGCAGGATTTTGAGGATTATGTTCTCACCGCAACGTACGGGTAATTTTACTAGTTAAATACATTTGAAGACAATAATAAAGTGCGAGGGGCTAGCTAAACCAAACCAAACCATTGATACACTCGAGGTATATATATACAGAGTTAAATATTCTACTAAAGCAACAAATAATGTTTTTCTTGCATTAGCATCAAACATGGAGGCTCACCAAAAAAACACAACTCTCCGGAGAATAATATTATTTCCCCTACCTTTCCAAGGTCATATTAACCCCATGTTTCAGCTTGCAAACATTCTTCACACCCAAGGTTTTAAAAATAACCATCATACACACGCAATACAACTCACCAAATCATTCAGCCTATCCTCACTTCAAGCTCCGGTCCATCGAAGACCGGTTTTCTGAGGTCGAACACCTGCGGTCTACGAATAGAGATCCAAGCTTTTACATTAAGTACCTCAATAGAAGTTGTGAAGGTCCGTTTAGGGAATGTCTGATTGAGTTGTTGGATGAAGAAGAACCGGTTGCTTGTTTAATCTCGGATGCCATGTTCTACTTCACGCAAGCGGTGGCAGATGACTTGAAGCTACCTCGGATGGTGCTACGTACCAGCAGCCTTGGTTGCGCTATTGCTTATGGCGCTTTACCCTTCTCCTCGAAGGAGGGCCGCTTTAACCTTACAAAAAAAGGTACGTTTCATATCAAGGTGTGTGTAAAGCGGTGTCAAATGAACCTTACTACCTTAATATATTAATCTGATTTCTAACTACTTAATGATATTTTTTTGTTTAGTACATTTCCCTTTTTGCTTTATAGTTGTTTTGTCGATTGTTGATGCTTGTCAGGGTCAAGCAGGTTAAACCGAGTCCTTTAGACATATCTATAACCGTGTTATTAGTTGGTCGACCTCTTCACAGTCTGGAATGATCATTCTTTATGTTAGAGTCACTCATTTAACGGATCACGTAGTAGTTTTATCAGCTCTAATTTTTTGTGGATGTAAATGCATGAAGCGCCTACAAATTTTGGATTTTAATTTATCTTTTGGCCCATTAACAACAATGCTTTTTTAAAGTGACAATGATTGAATATGAGTATAGCTCATTGGGTCATAGTAGGGCTCTAAACGAACCAAACGAACACCAACAAGGCTTTGTTCGTGTTTGTTTGTTAAGGTTTCTTGGACAAACGAACCGTTCACGAACACACTAACGAACATAATTCTATGTTTATGTTTGTTTATTAAGAAATTCAGTTGTTTGCGAACTGTTCATGAACACGGGTCTTGAACACAAACAAAGAAAAACAAACATTTAATATGCAACTAACTAAAAAAACATTGTTAATAGTAACCGTTAGACAAAGTACATCTACTAAATGATGTCGATAAGTCAAATTGTACTAACTTAGAAATAATTATCTAAAATTGCTTAGGCATAGGCATGAATACATGATATTCCTAATTCAAAAGTTCATAATTATCCTAAGTTTTAACTAGTGATCGAACATAAATTAGCATACACAAACAGATATAAATAAACGAACGTAAATAAACACATTGCCGAACGTTCACGAACGCAATCGAACGAACGAGACATTTGTTCGTGTTTGTTTGTTTAGTTAATCAAACGAAATTTTTTGTTCGTGTTCGTTCATTTATTAAACAAACGGACACAAACGAACTTCCCGCCGAACAGTTTACAAACTATTCACCGAACGTTTGGTTTGTTTACAGTCCTAGGTCATGGGATTAATGCACTCACCCGAACCCGAAGCAGATGATTTTTGCGCCCTCTTTTATGACTTATCTCGACCAGGTGGATGACTCAATTCCTCGTCGAACTCGTCATCATCCAAGTTAATTTCCTTCAAGTTTTCACGTCCACTCGAACGGTTATGAGATGAAGTTGTTTTCGTCCTTTTTGACGAATCGGTTGGTGTGGGGACGTTCGCCCATTTTGAATGGTTTTTCGCGATGTCCCAACAATGCAAAAACTTAAAGTCCATACCCTTCTCGTTGCGATAAGTTTTTAGCGCGTTGACGAGTAGTCGCCGTCCGTTTCACAGCTTCTTGGATTATTTCTAGCGTGATAATAATGGCCCTTGAACGCATTCAATGCCTTGTTTATCTCGGTCCACTTGGACGAAAGACTATCGTTTGCTCGATAGAACTCTCGATCCATCAACTTATGGAACGCGTTGTTTATATCGATCCAATAGTCGATTCTGTGGCGATTATTTCCTACAAAAAAAATCCTGTTAGTCATACGTAAAAATATATTATGTTTAAAAAACTATTAGAAATACCTTGAGCTGAGGATTTCGACTCGCTTAGCTTGCGTTAAGGCAACCTCTTTGGCGGTTGTCCACTTAACCGGTTGGCGGTGGCCAACGCTTTCTCCTCCGATGTCTTCTTTTTGTGAGATCTTCTCACATTTTGTTTTGTTTTTTACCCGATGATGATCCCACAATATTTTGTTCTTGAGTTCCGGGTACACTTTCGGGTAGCGTTAAAGGAGTTTGCGGTTGTGTAGGAATGGGTGAATCGTTAAATGGAAAGTTGGGATACGGTTGCCCATTAATGTAACTCACGAAAGCGGCATATTCGGGACATGGTGATTTATATTGGGGTGGACAGTTTGGCACCGGATGAACCGATGGTGTATTCGGGTTTGGGATGAAGTTGTATGGGTTGTTCGGGTCAAAGCCTCGGTTGTATGGGTTCATCTTTTTTTTTAAAAAAAAACAGTATGAAGAGAAGTATAAAAATAGATGAAGAAATCTATAAAAATTGAGGTGAATATGGGAGATTGTAGGTATGTGGAGTGGGTGTTTAAATTATAAAGTGGGTTTATGTATAAAAAATATGAAGAGATGTATAAAAGTTGATGAAGAAATGTATAAAAGTGGGTGAATATGGGAGGTAATAGAAAGTGAAGTGGTTTTTTTTTTAATAAAAATGGGGTTATATATAAATTTTTTTGAGCCGTTATAATGTCCAACGGTCAACCCCCTCCCCCCTTTTAAAAAGCACCATGTGTCCCTTGCTTCTTCCCCCACGCTGGTGGGATTAAAGGGGCTCCCCCTATAACGCCCTACCGGGCCGGTGTGTGGGGCTTGAAGTGGCTTCCCCGCCCCCTTTCCCGCCCACTCCTGTTACTCTAACAAAATAATTATTATTGGATATAACAAAATAAATCATTGTATACCTAACATTTCAAAAATTAATTTTTCAGATCCAGGTTATGAGGCATTGGTGGCAGAATATCCACTAATGAAAGGTAAAGATATGTTGAAGATAGCGATTAACCCAGAAGGTTATGGGGACCTTGTGACCAACATGCTTAAACAGATGAAGGCGTCGTCTGGGCTCATATGGAACACTTTCGAAGAACTTGAAGAATCCGAACTAGAAACAATCAACCAAGATTTTTCGGTTCCCAGTTTTACTTTAGGCCCGTTTCACAAGTACTTCCCGGCATCCTCAAGTAGTTTGATTGACCAAGACCGAAATATTATCTCATGGCTAGACACACAACCTCCCAAATCTGTTATATACACAAGTTTTGGGAGTGTTGCACGTATAACGGATGTAGAGTTTCAAGAAGTGGCCCATGGTTTGGCAAATATGAGTTCACCATTCTTGTGGGTGGTTCGACCAGGGATGGTTTATGGTTCAGAATGGGTAGAGTCATTGCCTGAAAAGTTCATGGAAAGAGTGGGTGATAGGGGGCGTGTAGTGAAATGGTGTCCTCAACAAGAAGTACTAGCTCATCCGGCAACAGGATGTTTTTGGACTCATAATGGATGGAATTCAACATTGGAAAGCATATGTGAAGGAGTTCCCATGATTTGTTCGCCTTGTTTCGCTGACCAACCAATAGTTGCAAGATACGTGAGTGATGTTTGGAAAATTGGTATTTTGTTGGAGGACGGGTTTGATAGGGTGGGGATCGCGATGGCAATTAGAAGGATAATGATGGATATAGAAGGAGAAGAAGTGCGTGAGAGAATAACATGTCTTAAGGAGAAGTAAATCTATCACTTGATAAAAATGGCTCTTCTCACAAGTCGTTAAAAAGTTTAGTTGATTATATTTCATCGTTCTAATATGTAAAATTCATTGTTTTCTAAAACTAGAAGTTGTTGGAAAGGATTAAGCTGGCTTAGAATTTGTTTGCTTTGACAACCAGCATAACTTCTAATTTGTAGATGAACACCGTTTTAAATTTGTTGAATGTTTTCTTATTCAAATAAAATAAAAATTCAGGGACCTTGGGTACTGTTTTGATGAAAATTTTATGTTTAACCAGTAAAATCAAACAATAGACCGAATTGCACATATTTCAAACCAGCCAAACCGGCAGACTTTCTTCGGGTTGAGTGATAATGTGATATGATTGGTATCTTCTTCAATTCGAGTGAGATGACCGATACAGAAAGTTTATGTATAGCCATAGTTAAAACAATATCATCTATTATATAATTGAAAGCAACAAATCATACATGACATTCAAATAGAACATCTTTTTTCTTGAGTGTGTTATGTGCCATTATTGATTTTAGGAGAAAAAAAATTAAAAACAAAATTGAATTTTTCTCTTTCATGTTTTCTCTCTTAATTTTTAAACGTTAATATCTTTTATATACATTTGGAGGACATTGGTGGAGGGGAAATGAGGGATGACCCGGCCATTAGCTTGGGTTCGAGTCCTGATCCCGACCGGTTTTACCGATTATTTCACTGTCGTGCCTTCGGGCGGGTGAGTGGTCGGGTTTTCCGGGAATTGGTGGCAATTGGTGGCCCGGGTACTCTCGAGTGCATGATTCGCCAAAAGGGTGCCCGAGAGTGCTCGGAAATTGATTCGTTGGCTGTTAAAAAAATATCTTTTATATACAAGATTTTTTAAAGAAAAAAAATTACACCAAATTAACGAACGTTTTATTATCTTTCGAACGAGTACCATAATGCTATATAAAAAACGGAGAAAAAACCACTATTTTTTGTGTGGTTTTGTTCATACAGGAAAAAAACACAAAGTGTTCAGGTAATTCATTAATCATATATAGGCAAGTCACTAATTATGTTCAAATCAGTAAATATGAATTCTATTTTCAACATGTGTTAGCATTGGAGTTGTACATTGTTTTAGGTTAGGTATTAATATTAGAGTTTTACATTGTTTAAGGTTAGGCGTTAACATTGGAGATACATTGTTAATTGTTTTAGATTGGGTGCTACCCGAAACTTTCCTGCATGCAACTGTAAAGCGCATCATTCTATTTCTTATGTAAAATTGATATGTCATATTAGATTTCTCAACCCGAGACGTATTTTCAATATGTGTTAGCATCGGAGTTGTACATTGTTTTAGGTTAAGTATTAATATTAGAGTTATACATTTTTTAAGCTTAGGCGCTAACATTGGATATACATTATTAATTGTTTTAGGTTAGGTGCTACCCGAAGCTTTCATGCATGTACTCGTAAAGCACATCATTCTATTTCATATGTAAAATTAATATGTCATATTAGATTTCTCAACCCCAAGACGTTCCTGGGTATAATCTAGTCCTATTAATAAATAATATGTATTTTCAGTTTGTGATAGTTTATATATCATACTAGATTACTAGTTCTTTTCTTTCTTTTATTTATTTTTTATTTTTTTATGATACTGATGGTTTTGCATACGCATGCTAAACAGAGTTGTTGATGTTAACATTTTTATATTGTTTTATCAAGAAATCAAAGATTCATAGCTACACACCAATCTATGGAGATGTTTGGATAAACTTATTTAACTTATATTTATATGTTGTAGAAAAGTAAGGATTTATTATTTTTTCAAAACTCCTTATGACTTTATTGGTGAATATTTACCCAACATGCTCTCCTTTACCTAATAAGTTAAGTCAAACATTTTTTACAGAATAACTTATTGACTTATTAGTTTTCCCCACCATATAAGTTAATCCAAACACTTTTTTAAAAACTCAATTTTAAAAAGTCATAAGTGAATATGTCCTTTTAACCAAAAGTACTTTTGGACTTAAATAAGTTTATCCAAACATGCCTTGTTTTAAGGCCTTCATTTTTCAAAGACCGGATCATATGGATTCCCACTTGATCATTTGGATTGTCTATGTGTGCTACAGATGATTTTCCTTCCTTCATTTCTTTAACCAAATGTGAAAGCTTCCTCGCTTTCAAAGCCTTTTCTATTTCTTGTTTTAACGACCAACAGTCATCAGTATCATGGCCTTTAACCCGGTGGTAATCACAATATTTCTTGGTATTTTTGTCAGACATTGGTCTCTGCTTTGGTGGTTTTGGAAAATCAACGTTTTCCGTGCTCAAGATTTCACTTGGTGATTTCGACAAATCTGCATAACCAGCACTCTGGAAAAACTAGAACTTCATCCGGAAGATCCTTTGCCATTCCGAAAGTAGGGCTGCGGCCTGTTTTTGTTCCATGAACTACTTCTCTCGGATGCTGGAGTTGTACTTTTCTTCCGGAGTTATTCCTTAAAGTAGAGCGGTACTCATTGTTGTACGTTTGGTTACATGCATTTTTTCCTCGTGCAAAAGCCCTTGCACGTTCCACTAACACCTCCATTGTCTTTGGCAAGTCCTCGTGCAACTTCTCCACCAGTTGATTGTTTCGGACCCCGTGACAGAAGCTAGATATCAGTAACTGATCAATAGCCCCACTTATCTGCATACTCTTCTTATTGAACCGATTAATGAACTTCTCTAAGGATTCACCATCCTTTCTTCTGATATGTATCTCGGTGATGTCTTTTGAACACCTCCGTTGCTGGGAGAAGTTCTGTAGAAAGGCCCAACGAAAGTCGTCCCAATGTGCTATTTCTCCCGCTGGTAGGCCATCAAACCATACTCTTGCTGCGCCAGTTAAAGTCTGGGCAAACATGTGACACCATGCAGGCATAGGCCCAAAATTCTATCTCCGCGGCTCCTCCGAAATAAAAAAACATGATCGTCTAGATCTGAAGTCCCATCATACTTTTTAACTGTTCCGGCATCTTCAGCTTTGCCGGTAGATGGGCACTTGCAATTCTTTGTGAAAACTTTGAATATGCAACCATATAAGCTGGGGGATAAGGAGCAGTGAGGTCATCATCTGTCGCGACCAAGACAACTAACCCTTGTTCTGCGACAGATGTAGCGGTCGGGGTTGGACCTGTGTATTATCGGGGGATAAAGCGGCCATATGGTGTTTCGAATGGAGTTGTTGTGAATTGTGGAATAGCTTGGTTGTGATACAAGTCCAGAACTTATTCACGAGGACATAAGAAATCCTTCGTTAGGAAACAAATTTACTTGTACACTTTTGAGTTTTTCTTCTTTTTCTTGTTGCTCTCTTAACCGTAGCAGAAACTCACGGTTTTTCAATAGGAACGCCTCATAAAATTCAGGCATTGATTCCGAACATCGCATAGCAATGGTCTCCAGTGACTAAGATTGAAAAATTTGTCGCCCCTCACTTTGGGAAGGACCAACAGATGAAACAACTATGACAAAGGTCACCACTGCAGTCACCTCATCCCCACATTCGGTGTGAGTGATGTCCTCCGTCACAAATCCTTCTGATGTTGCCGCCATGGGTAGAAACCGCACAGATCTTTGCTTGAGAAGGAAAGAAAACAGTTGAAAAGACGGATGACGCCAATTGAAGATCCAAAAGATGGGCTGAACTTGTAAACTAATGAGAACATGACGTGTCCAATAGATCTTGATTATGCTAAGCCTTGATTAAACCTGCACACGGTAGAAAATGTAAAATTTTAAGATTCAAACTCATAATACTCAAGACAACACAATCATAAACACAAACAATATCAAAAAAAGAACAACACCAGAAATTAGGTGACAAAACAGGTGACAAATCTCTTATTTAAACCAACCCAAAATATTTGCCCCCCAAATACCCAAGTCTGGATTCAACAATAGATGAATCCAGATAAAGAATAATAGAACAATATTCAGATCACAACTGATAAAATATCAGTTGAAGATCTGTAGAATGAATGTAAACACTTACAGACCAAAACAAAAATAAGACGAAGACAAGACCAAAGATCACACAGATGATCCAGGCTCCACAAAGCCAATACACAGGGATGCAACCCTAGAACAGACACAATACCAAATATTAACCCTAAATCTTCAACAGAGAAGATTATACAGAGAGAATAATATCAGAGAGAAAATAATGAGACGAATGTGTGTGATAGCTCGAGAGATGTGCACAATAATCAATTTATACTCCCTTCTCGATCCTTCCACCAGCTACACACGTAACAATCCAGAGCCACACGATCAGATCATGATCAACGGTTGATATAAAGCCCTGAGATAATATCTTAACAATAATAATATTAATAAGATCATTTTGCCAATGGGCCGGATAATGTCCATAGATCATTGGGCTAATCCTTTTCATAACAACAAGCCCACATGTGTTTATAAGTTGTGATACAAACGCCCAACCACAACTATAAGTGTGACAACATAACATTCATACGTATGATATAATATATGAGCCATATGAATTAGTTGATTTATAATTATCATGATATTTTAACATGCCCCCTTAATTCAAATGGCTGAACATGTCAATCATACCAAGATCACTACAAAACTTCTTATGTTGCTGAATGTTAAGACTTTTAGTCAAACCATTAGCAACCTGATTTTCTGAAGCAATCTTAACAGTCTCAACAATTTGGCTTGCAACTTTTTCTCTAAGAAAATGAAGATCAAGCTCAAAATGTTTAACCCTTTCCTGAAACACAGGGTTAGCAGCAATGGCAATAGCAGCCTTGCTATCACAATACAACTTAATAGGTAAATCAACACTTATACCTAACTCAGACAACAAGTTTTTAAGCCACATTAGCTCACAAGTAGCAGAGCACATGGCTCTATACTCAGCTTCTGCTGAGGATCTTGAGACAGTACTCTGCTTCTTGCTTTTCCAAGAGATCAAAGACTTACCCAAAAACACACAATAACCAGTTATTGACTTCCTGGTAATAAGGCACTTGGCCCAATCAGCATCAACAAACCCTGATAACTGGAAGGTTTCTTCTTTCACAAAAGAGATTCCCTTTCCAGGGGACTCCTTCAAGTATCTAAGTAACCTTAGAGCCATTTGAAGGTGTCCCTTTGTGGGCTGATGCATGAACTGACTTAGACACTGAACAGCATAACTAATATCAGGTCTAGTTAATGACAAATAGATAAGTTTCCCAATCAACTTCTGAAATCCAGTTATATTATCTAACACTTTATCTTCTTTTACAATCTTAGTGTTCATAACATAACTAGGTTCTATGGGATTATGGACAGGCTTACACCCAAGATAACCAAATTCACTAAGAAGTTCAAGACAATACTTCCTTTTTGAAAGACATATAGACTGATCAGAATACAGAACTTCTATACCAAGAAAATACTTTAATTTTCCCAAATCTTTTATGAGAAAATTAGAACTTAAAAAACTTTTAACTTGTTCTATTTTAGACTTATTGTTTCCTGTAACAATAATGTCATCTACATAAACAAGCAAGACCAAGAAAACATCATCTTTTGACATAACAAACATAGAGTGATCACAAACACTCTGCACAAATCCAATTTCAACTAACACATTGGACAATTTTTCATACCACTTCCTAGGGGCCTGTTTTAAACCATACAGGGACTTAACCAACTTACACACTTTAGACTCAGACTTGGAATAATAACCCTCAGGAGGAGTCATGTAGACATCCTCAGTTATAGTTCCATATAGAAAGGCATTGTTGATGTCCAGTTGGTACAAATTCCAACTGTTCTGGACAGCAAGACCTATAACAGTTCTAATAGTCACCATTTTTACTACTGGTGAGAAGGTCTCTCCAAAATCAAGACCTTCTCTTTGACTATAGCCTTTTGCTACAAGTCTAGCTTTATATCTCTCTACCTCTCCATTTGATTTATACTTAATTTTATACACCCATTTACACCCTATGGGTTTTCTATTAGCAGGTAAGTCAGTTAAAAACCAAGTATTGTTTCTATGTAATGCCTCCATCTCACTATTCATTGCCTCAACCCACTTGGGATCTTGGGCAGCTTCATAGTAGAATGATGGCTCAACTGTTTTGTTTAAAACAGACACAAAACACTTATTTTCAAAAGAAAGATTGGAGTAGTTAACAACCTTTTCAACTCCATATTTAACCTTTCCTTCAACTACATATTCATTAAATTTCCTAGGAAAACTAGAGACTCTACCAGATTTTCTAACACTACTTCCCTCAGGTGGAATGGCTTCATCAGTTGCCAAATCCACATCCTGGTCAGCCCTCTCAGGTTCACTACAACCTGGGTTAGACTGTTGACCCAAGTCACAGTCCATGTCAGCCCTGGGAATGACTCCTGGTTGCTGACTAGTGGACTTAGCATTAGTGCCTTTGTTTCCCCCTTCATCATTGGAAAGTTTAGACCCCTCAGTCATGTTAAAGTTTTCAATGTTTTCTGATTCAATACTATCAAAAAAGTTTACATGATTTAAATTTTCAAACACTATATTAGGTTCTAGATCTTCCAAACTGTTTTTGAATGGAAAGATCTCTTCATAGAACCTAACATCTCTAGAATACTCTATTTGTTTAGTTTGTAAATTCCATAACTTGTAACCTTTTTTGAAATTTGAATATCCAATTAACACACACTTATCAGCACAACTAGAAAACTTATCAGACTCATTAAGAATAGTGCTGAAACATAGACACCCAAAACTTTTTAAATGACTGAGAGTGGGGGGGGGGGGAACCCATATACAACTTCAAAGGGACTTTTTCCTAGCAATACAGATGAGGGAAGCCTGTTTATAATATAAGTAGCAGTCAATACACATTCAGACCAAAATCTAAGTGGTAACCCACTCTGAAATAACAAGGCCCTAGCCATATTTAAGAGATGTCTATGTTTTCTTTCAACCACTCCATTTTGTTGTGGAGTATAGACACAAGAGGTTTGGTGAATTATACCTTTTGTTTTACAAAAAGAACTCATCTGATTATTTATAAATTCTGAACCATTATCACTTCTAAATACCTTAACACATTTTTTAAATTGTGTTTTTAGAAGTTCATAAAAATCAGAAATGTTTTCAAACACTTCACCCTTATTTTTTAATAAAAAACACCAAACAGTCCTAGAATAATCATCAACCACAGTCAAAAAATACTTGTACCCTTCTTTACTAGTGACTCTATATGGACCCCAGACATCTAAATGAATTACATCACCTACTTCTTTAGTTTTATGATCACTAAGTGGAAAGGGTAACCTAGTTTGTTTTGCCTTATGGCAGACTTCACATGGTTTAGTATTACTTTGATTTATACCAAGACTATCTCTTAAAATAGCTAGGACTTGGTCAGAGGGGTGACCAAGCCTACTGTGCCACAAATCAGTGTCACAGGTGCTATTAAAACATACATTTGATGAACTTACATGTTCACCAACAAAATATAGACCTTCACTTTGTCTACCAGTCACCAGGATTTTCTTGCACTTGGAATCCTGGATATAGCAGTTATTTTCATCAAACAGAACAGACAGCTTGCTATCCTTAGCAAGTTTATGAACAGACATAAGACTAACACAATAGTCTGGAACATAAAAGACATCATACAGAATCACACCATTTGCAAGTTTAATGTCTCCTATTTTAGACACTTTGGCACTAGTGCCATTAGGATGTTTAACTTTTAAATCATAGTTAGACACATCTACACAGTTATACATGTCTTTGTCATCACTGGTCATGTGCTGATTAGCACCCGAGTCAGTGATCCAACTGTGACATATAATACTTTTGACAAAACTAGAACAATTTGAGAAGTTTTTAAACAACTTCTCAAGTTTAGACAGACAAGATAAGCTAGAAAAACCATTCAAGACAACACTCTTACCTCCAACATTGGAGTTCTGAGTGTCAGCACCCTTATCACTGATGAGACTTAACAACTTAGACACCTGCTCTGCAGAGAAAGGCAAAGCAGAACTGCTACTAGTGGCAGCAGAGGACACCCCCTGCTTACTACTTGAAGCATTATTAGACACATTTGTTTTAAACACTTGACCTACTGGTTTCTTTTTAAAACCAGGAGGATAACCAATCAATTCAAAACACCTGTCAACTGTATGACCCAACATGTTACAATGAGTACATTTTAGATTTGGATTAGGACCTCTATTAACCTTTTTCCTGTTATCAAGACTTTGATTAGATTTAGTGACAAAAGCAACATTTTGACCCTTTGAGGTTCCAACAGAATTTCTGTGGGATTCCTCTCTTGATATTATTGAAAAAGCTACTTTAGTAGTAGGTAAAGGTTCCCTAGTTAACAAGGTGGTTCTAACTGGTTGGTAGACATCATCTAGTCCCATTAAAAATTGCATTAACTTTATAAGAGTACTGAAATCATTAAAATCCTTAGATGCCTTAAAATGTAAATATTATTGAATAATCCAAAATTGTCTTACATGGAAATGGAAATTACATTGTCTAAATGAAATGTAAATATTGAAATAACTGAATTGAAATAAAACACTAAATGTCTCTTGCTAAAGCACTAGATCAAACTGCACCTGAAACATGTACAAAAATAGGTTTGGTCAACATATGAAATGTTGGTGAGCATTCTAGATTTGATATATATAGTAGGTTTAAAAAGTTATACAATTCAAGTGCAAGTTACAGTGCAAATATGTAAACTATGTATCATACAAATGAGCGAAATCAACCCTGTGACTGTATAATGTACTGTATGAACTGTAGTGTACTCAACCAATAAATGGATGATAACTTAACACTGGCCACGGATTCTCCGATGAAAAAGGGGGAGAATCAACCTAGGCGGGTTGTCAATCCAAATAGCGCTATCCAATGTTAAGGTCGGCTTGTACCATGTTAATGATTTCACTAAGTACAATTGTAATCCACATGTAATGTCTAAGCATAAAGCACGTTGTAAGCAATTGCACATAGTACTAGAATTGTATTTTGAAAATGTAAACTTGTATTTGTAATTTGTAATAGTGTACATGTAACACCCCAAAATGTATAAAAGTAAAAAGGGGATAGGAAATACTCACTGTTTACGTAATAGCTTGTAATGGAACTGGACAACAAAGTATGCGTTGGAAATATTCCAAATAATCAACCTAAAGAATTTGATAATATGTAAGGGAAATAACTCTAGGATACATGTATTTCTAGGGCTTTGAATTTGGGGATAAACGTTTATATGTTTATTAAACAATTTGTTTATTAAATATAAGAAATTTAATGAATAAATAAATAAAAGTCTCTTGGCAAAATTTTAAGTTGAATATGGTCACAACATAAGGTTTTAAGTATGAAGATATTTTTTATAAAATTATTTTCTTGAAAATAGGATATTTAATCTAATTATTTCAAATTGTCAAAATACGACTTTAATATCTAAAAATATTAAAATCAAAGAATTTCTGAATTAAAAATTGTATTTCAGTTCTAGATAGTTAGAAATAATTTATGTAAAATTTTGGTGCAAAAATATTGAAAAATGAATTTATTATGATTTAATTATGATTAAATCTAACAAAAATTGATTAAAAATATAAAATAAATTATTTTTCTGAAATAAAAATCATTTCAGTAAAGTTTACCATTGTACAAACATAGGATAATTTTTGTGGAAATTTATAAGATCGTTTTGATATTTTAATGGATTTTTATAAATATAATAGTGTAAAATTGATTTAATTATTATAAATATTAAATAAATGAATTTCAGAAAAATAAAAATTGTAGATAAATCTTTGACATCAGATTTGTTAAAAATATTTTTTTTTTAGAATTTATAAAAGGGTTTTGATATTTAAAAATGAATTTATAAGTTTAAATGTAATATATATATATATTTGTTTGTTTATATTAAAATCAACAAAAAAAGAAAATAAAATGCCACAGCTGGGTATCGAACCCGCGTGGTCTTGCTTGTGGGCACCAGACACAACCACCTGGTCCAAGCCAGTGGTTGTGTTTGGTTGCTGTTAGTTTAAAATAAATACCAAACAACACAGACTTGTTCTTCCCCAAATTATACAATTTCGAGCCCTAGATTTGAAATTGGACGATTCACACATCAATAACCAGATTAACCTTAGGGTTATTGATGTGTGGATGCCGAAGATTAAAACCCATCCAAAAATTCGTACTTACAATGTGAAATCGAGCTCGATTGGTTAGTCAAGCCAAAAGTCAAAATACAAACGTGGAGCAAGATCAGCGTATAATTTTGAAGAAATAGAGGTGGAGAAAGATGAATTGGCGAGTTGTGAAGGTTTGGAGTTGTTCAATTTATAGGGATGGGGCCTGGTTCGTTAGATTGGAAGGTTTGACCTCGATTAAATGTTTGACGCGTAAATGGTCAATTGATTCTTAATTGATTGATAATTTACGATTAGGTTAATCTTGATAGGCCGGAAATCGCGTATCCTAAGTCAAACCATGATTAACATGAGTTAATTAGGCCAATTAAAAGAGTCAAAAGAAGAAAAAGAAAAAAAAAAAAAAAAAAAAACATATCAGCTGCTGCTCGATGAACAGCCAAGGAAGGAGAAGGGAGAGAAGAGAGTGTGCTTATATATAATTTAAGTTGTGTTTAATCCAACAAAGGGGTGTGGCCCAGGTGGTTCGTGGTGTGTGGGTCTTGTGGCTCGTCCCCGGTTCGATCCTCGCAAGGAGCAGCAGATTATTATTTTTTTTTTAAACAGATACAAGGGGAGGGGGGTTTGGGCTGGATGGTTGTCTGATGGGCCGGCCTGCTGTTGGGCTCACGTGTGTTCTGGGCCAGATCAGAATTAATAAATAAGGGGTTTGGGCTTAAGGTTTGGTTATGGTGTTTCAAGTGTGTTGAACTAGATCTATTATCATTATTATTATTATTATTATTATTATTATTATTATTATTATAAATATATATATATATATATATAATGAAAAAGTGACGGATGTCACAGCATCCCCTACTTTTAGAAACTTCGTCCCGAAGTTATTAGAAACATAGGGTTATGGATGCTTGGGTAAAAATTACGATGACTGTGGTTTGGAAAATTCGAATGATTTGGACATGAGGTTTGATGGGTGTGAGTTAAGGATTTGCATTAGGTTTGTCTCGAATAATAAGGAGAATAAGAATCTAGTACTAAATATCAAGTTTTAGGAATCCTAAGATATATGTACGTGTTGATTGTCTACAGAAAGACTAAATAGACTACCAAATAACCAGAGTTTGTTCCTGGTCCGACTTCCAATCCCACTTTCAATGCATCATTAGTGCTTGTATACAGGGTGTACCGCAGCTAACCCACCACACCTTTGATACCTTGAAAACGTACTGGACGCCTTCCCAAAAACTCTAATAGAATTTCACACTACCCTAATGTACCTGTAAATTCATGATTACGTTCCGGACCGGAATCATCAATTTACCTTACATTAAAGTTTTGCGTACTTCTATGACCCCACCGATTATTGAGCAGGTTCTATAGCCTCCACCAGTCGTGGAGCAGGTTGTAGGGCCTCTCCCGACTGTTGAAAAAGGCATGATGACCTCTATTAAGTGCAGTAATTATTATTCACATAGATTGCAAATTGATAGTATGTTTATGCAAGCAAGTTTGTAAGTACTACAACCATTAAGTGTAAGTGTTATCATGAATAATTAAATGTTTACGAGTATCATGAATAATTAGATGTTCAATGCGTAGTCAAATTAAGGGAAAAATCTAGTTTCATGTAATAATCAATGATGTTTTCTTAGAAAAGCATCTGTAAGATCAAGTATCAAGTCCAAACGTTTCAAATAAGGTAGAGTCTTGTATGATTAAAATGAACGTAATCAATATAATAAATTTCCAATCGGTGTTAATACACAATAATACGCAAGGAAATTTCTAGATGTTGTATGCTAATGAGTGCGACAAAGTTGGGTATAAAATGATAATAGAATGAAAACACGGGTATTGGATTTCTCGAGTCTTGGGAAGATTTCATCCATGGCTTAACCAGTGGGATTAACGTCATCCTGATCGTCTGCTTCGTTGATATTGTTATTGAAAGCTTGTCCATGTGCCACCAGGTTTATATTGTTCAATTTGGGACATTGGGGTAGCAAGTGGTTAGGGTCTCTACAATGATAACATGCCCGATCGTTAGTAATCTGTAGTGGTCCCTGGGCAGCTGTTTGATGATTACTCTGTGTCCCAACCATTACTCGACAAGTGGTAACAAAGTGTCCAAACCTCCCACATCTAGTGCATTGACGGCATGGAAGATTTGCAGGGTGATGGTATTTGCAGGTGTTGCATTGAGGATGGATTCCCGTGTAGGCTTTCTTGATAGGAGGCTGAGCCACGGATCAACAACAGCATGGTTCTGATTATCGCCCATTCGTTTCTTAGAGTTCGAAGCAGTAGTGGCGACCTTTGCTAAAACAATCTTAGGTTGTTCATCAACATGGGTGGTTTTCTCAGTAGGTGTCTTGGTGCCCTTCCTAACCAAGTTTCCTTCCCTTACGTGTTTGTCTGTTAATGTGGCTGCAAGTTGGATGGCTTCTTCTACCGTAGTGGCTTTGCCTCCAGTGACAACGTCTTGAATCAGGTCAGGTAATCCCTCGATATATTTTTCGATTGCTCGAGAGACTGGGGTGACCATGTGTGGAACCAGTATGCTAAGTTCGTGATATCGAGTATTATACGCAAGATTCTCACCACTGTCTTGTTTCAGTCCATGGAACTCTTCCTCCAGTTTCCTGATTTCGTTCCTAGGGCAAAATTTGGTGATCATGAGTTCCTTAACTTCAGCCCAAGATAAAGATAAAGCAACATCAGCTCCTCGGTTGTGTTTTTTCGCCATTCCACCAGGTTAACGCTCCTTTTGAAGGACACTAGTAGCATAGCGAACACGGAGTTCATCAGGGCATTCACTGTTCACAAAAGTACTCTCCATGCTTTCAAACCATTGGAGGAGGCCAGTAGCACCCTCCTCACCAGTGAATCTTGTGGGGTTGCAGGAGTTAAAGTGTTTGAAAGTGCACCGAAATTGAGTCGTACTCCCTGTGTTGGCACTGTTACTATTCTGGGTTATCTCACTGACAAGGTTTGGGATCACTGCAGCAATTTGCTCGGCGACTAAAGATGCGAGGCGACGATCAGAACGTCGTCCAGAAGCACGAACAGGGCGTTGGCTGGCATCACGGAGCATGCGGCGAGCAGACATCTATGAGGTAGTTAATTAATAATCATGAGATTAGAAAATGTAAGTGTATAATCGTACAGATGATTATGAAGATATGATCTTGTAAGCAATCATGATATGCAAAGTATTGTATATGAAATGAGAGGGTATTATTGGAAAAACTTGTACAAAATGCTTGGAGTGCCCTTGTCTAGCTGTAAAGCTCAACAAGAACGTTGACTTTTCAAAGGAATTGAACCCAATGGTGATCAAAGAAGACATGCTTTAGCCTATAAGTGGACACTCACTCAGGAATCCCCAGGTAAGCATAACAGGTCCGTAAATGGATTTATGCGCTATGCTTGCCTATGCCAGAAAACCCAGTGTACAGGCGTCCACCCTTCCAGATTGCACGTGTCCTTATCACACTTATTAAGGTTCAACAACTTCGAAGGAGTAACAATAAGAGTAGATATTGTATCTAAGAGTGTCTTCATAAAAGGTACTATTCCCGTTCCATGATGATGTAAACTTTCCACTCTCTGTAGGACTCCATCTCTATGCACCATGATGAAAGATAAGCAGAATAGAGAGAGAAGAAGGAAAGATAGAAGGAGGAAAGTAGGGAGAAATGAGGAGTAGGGTAATTCAGGAAATATTATGCATGCAAGTTGTAGTTCGGTTATAGTCTAGGCCTTTTTATCTAATAACCTAGTTCCCTATAACCATGGCTCTGATACCAATCTGTAACACCCCAACCGATGGCGGAATCATCGAGGTGCCACGTAGTGACGATTGTTCAAAAGCTCATGGTACTAAAATGTAAATATTATTGAATAATCCAAAATTTTCTTACATGGAAATGGAAATTACATTGTCTAAATGAAATGTAAATATTGAAATAACTGAATTGAAATAAAACACTAAATGTCTCTTGCTAAAGCACTAGATCAAACTGCACCTGAAACATGTACAAAAATAGGTTTGGTCAACATATGAAATGTTGGTGAGCATTCCTAGATTTGATATATATAGTAGGTTAAAAAGTTATACAATTCAAGTGCAAGTTACAGTGCAAATATGTAAACTATGTATCATACAAATGAGCGAAATCAACCCTGTGACTGTATAATGTACTGTATGAACTGTAGTGTACTCAACCAATAAATGGATGATAACTTAACACTGGCCACGGATTCTCCGATGAAAAAGGGGGAGAATCAACCTAGGCGGGTTGTCAATCCAAATAGCGCTATCCAATGTTAAGGTCGGCTTGTACCATGTTAATGATTTCACTAAGTACAATTGTAATCCACATGTAATGTCTAAGCATAAAGCACGTTGTAAGCAATTGCACATAGTACTAGAATTGTATTTTGAAAATGTAAACTTGTATTTGTAATTTGTAATAGTGTACATGTAACACCCCAAAATGTATAAAAGTAAAAAGGGGATAGGAAATACTCACTGTTTACGTAATAGCTTGTAATGGAACTGGACAACAAAGTATGCGTTGGAAATATTCCAAATAATCAACCTAAAGAATTTGATAATATGTAAGGGAAATAACTCTAGGATACATGTATTTCTAGGGCTTCGAATTTGGGGATAAACGTTTATATGTTTATTAAACAATTTGTTTATTAAATATAAGAAATTTAATGAATAAATAAATAAAAGTCTCTTGGCAAAATTTTAAGTTGAATATGGTCACAACATAAGGTTTTAAGTATGAAGATATTTTTTATAAAATTATTTTCTTGAAAATAGGATATTTAATCTAATTATTTCAAATTGTCAAAATACGACTTTAATATCTAAAAATATTAAAATCAAAGAATTTCTGAATTAAAAATTGTATTTCAGTTCTAGATAGTTAGAAATAATTTATGTAAAATTTTGGTGCAAAAATATTGAAAAATGAATTTATTATGATTTAATTATGATTAAATCTAACAAAAATTGATTAAAAATATAAAATAAATTATTTTTCTGAAATAAAAATCATTTCAGTAAAGTTTACCATTGTACAAACATAGGATAATTTTTGTGGAAATTTATAAGATCGTTTTGATATTTTAATGGATTTTTATAAATATAATAGTGTAAAATTGATTTAATTATTATAAATATTAAATAAATGAATTTCAGAAAAATAAAAATTGTAGATAAATCTTTGACATCAGATTTGTTAAAAATATTTTTTTTTTAGAATTTATAAAAGGGTTTTGATATTTAAAAATGAATTTATAAGTTTAAATGTAATATATATATATATATTTGTTTGTTTATATTAAAATCAACAAAAAAAGAAAATAAAATGCCACAGCTGGGTATCGAACCCGCGTGGTCTTGCTTGTGGGCACCAGACACAACCACCTGGTCCAAGCCAGTGGTTGTGTTTGGTTGCTGTTAGTTTAAAATAAATACCAAACAACACAGACTTGTTCTTCCCCAAATTATACAATTTCGAGCCCTAGATTTGAAATTGGACGATTCACACATCAATAACCAGATTAACCTTAGGGTTATTGATGTGTGGATGCCGAAGATTAAAACCCATCCAAAAATTCGTACTTACAATGTGAAATCGAGCTCGATTGGTTAGTCAAGCCAAAAGTCAAAAATACAAACGTGGAGCAAGATCAGCGTATAATTTTGAAGAAATAGAGGTGGAGAAAGATGAATTGGCGAGTTGTGAAGGTTTGGAGTTGTTCAATTTATAGGGATGGGGCCTGGTTCGTTAGATTGGAAGGTTTTGACCTCGATTAAATGTTTGACGCGTAAATGGTCAATTGATTCTTAATTGATTGATAATTTACGATTAGGTTAATCTTGATAGGCCGGAAATCGCGTATCCTAAGTCAAACCATGATTAACATGAGTTAATTAGGCCAATTAAAAGAGTCAAAAGAAGAAAAAGAAGAAAAAAAAAAAAAAAAAACATATCAGCTGCTGCTCGATGAACAGCCAAGGAAGGAGAAGGGAGAGAAGAGAGTGTGCTTATATATAATTTAAGTTGTGTTTAATCCAACAAAGGGGTGTGGCCCAGGTGGTTCGTGGTGTGTGGGTCTTGTGGCTCGTCCCCGGTTCGATCCTCGCAAGGAGCAGCAGATTTTTTTTTTTTTTTTTTTAAACAGATACAAGGGGAGGGGGGTTTGGGCTGGATGGTTGTCTGATGGGCCGGCCTGCTGTTGGGCTCACGTGTGTTCTGGGCCAGATCAGAATTAATAAATAAGGGGTTTGGGCTTAAGGTTTGGTTATGGTGTTTCAAGTGTGTTGAACTAGATCTATTATCATTATTATTATTATTATTATTATTATTATTATATTATATATATATATATATATATATATATATATATATATATATATAATGAAAAAGTGACGGATGTCACAAGAAAGGCAAAGCAGAACTGCTACTAGTGGCAGCAGAGGACACCCTGCTTACTACTTGAAGCATTATTAGACACATTTGTTTTAAACACTTGACCTACTGGTTTCTTTTTAAAACCAGGAGGATAACCAATCAATTCAAAACACCTGTCAACTGTATGACCCAACATGTTACAATGAGTACATTTTAGATTTGGATTAGGACCTCTATTAACCTTTTTCCTGTTATCAAGACTTTGATTAGATTTAGTGACAAAAGCAACATTTTGACCCTTTGAGGTTCCAACAGAATTTCTGTGGGATTCCTCTCTTGATATTATTGAAAAAGCTACTTTAGTAGTAGGTAAAGGTTCCCTAGTTAACAAGGTGGTTCTAACTGGTTGGTAGACATCATCTAGTCCCATTAAAAATTGCATTAACTTTATAAGAGTACTGAAATCATTAAAATCCTTAGATGCCTTGCAAGTACAAGGAGGTAGTTGCAGAATGGCATCTAATTGTTTCCACATAGTATTTAACCTATGATAGTACTCAACAACAGTACTACCATTTTGTTTAACACTATTAATTTTTTGATACAAGTTAAACACAATTGACCCATCAACCTTATCATAAGTTTCTTTTAACTCATCCCATACCTCCTTAGCAAACCTAGAGAACACTTGTCCTAAGTACAGTTCTTCACTAACAGAATTAAGTAACCAAGACAGAACAACAGAGTTACACCTATCCCATTGCTTAGCAAGTAACTCATCATCAGTAGACTTCACACAAGAACCATCAATGAAACCATACTTATTTTTAGCCTCTAATGCAAGTTTCATGGAATTAGACCAGACAGAGTAATTTTCAGACCCTTTAAGCTTTATACTAATAATAGACAAACTGCTAGTGTCACTTGGATGTAAGTAAAGAGGATCACTGATATCCAATTTACTTATCAAAGTAACAATCTGTCCAGAAGAATCATGAGAGCCCCTAATTTGTGGACCCAGGGTACCCTGGGGTCCTTGGGGACCTTCTGTTTCATCACCAGACATAATCACACACAAAACAAAGATAACAAAACACCAAGAAATGAGAAAACACAAGACCTAGAGGACGAAACTGTACCAGGGGTCAGATCATGGGTTCATCACTCAAGGTGCCCACGCAGATCTTAGTACAGGAGCCCTTTATTAACTAGAAAAATAAAAGTATATATATATATATATATATATATACTAGACAATTAATCACACAAACAGACAAGAACAGATAGCAAGTAAACAACTAATACACACAGATCAGACTTCAATGCCGGTCCACCCTAACCCGGCCAAGACTTCTAGACACAAAGACAAACAAGACAAAGCAGGAAAGATCTCACCAAGAGGGGGTCCCAAGTTAGGGATCTCCAATCTCACAACCTATACCTTCACTTAGGGTATAGAGTTGTGAGAGCAATTGAAGCAAATACTCCCAATTCCAAACCAATAGCTCCAGAATCCTTGCCAACAATAGTTGACCACTGATCCAGGTCAAACTCTTACAAGATACAAACAACAATAAAACAGATCAGTAATACCAGATCTGAGATCTAATATTCAAGATCTCAGACTATAGACACAAACCACAAGATGCAGCGGAAACAGTTCAGATTGTTTTAGATAAGAGAGCCTTAGGCTCTGATACCATGTAAAATTTTAAGATTCAAACTCATAATACTCAAGACAACACAATCATAAACACAAACAATATCAAGAAAAGAACAACACCAGAAATTAGGTGACAAAACAGGTGACAAATCTCTTATTTAAACCAACCCAAAATATTTGCCCCCCAAATACCCAAGTCTGGATTCAACAATAGATGAATCCAGATAAAGAATAATAGAACAATATTCAGATCACAACTGATAAAATATCAGTTGAAGATCTGTAGAATGAATGTAAACACTTACAGACCAAAACAAAAATAAGACGAAGACAAGACCAAAGATCACACAGATGATCCAGGCTCCACAAAGCCAATACACAGGGATGCAACCCTAGAACAGACACAATACCAAATATTAACCCTAAATCTTCAACAGAGAAGATTATACAGAGAGAATAATATTAGAGAGAAAATAATGAGACGAATGTGTGTGATAGCTCGAGAGATGTGCACAACAATCAATTTATACTCCCTTCTCGATCCTTCCACCAGCTACACACGTAACAATCCAGAGCCACACGATCAGATCATGATCAACGGTTGATATAAAGCCCTGAGATAATATCTTAACAATAATAATATTAATAAGATCATTTAGCCAATGGGCCGGATAATGTCCATAGATCATTGGGCTAATCCTTTTCATAACAACAAGCCCACATGTGTTTATAAGTTGTGATACAAACGGCCCAACCACAACTATAAGTGTGACAACATAACATTCATACGTATGATATAATATATGAGCCATATGAATTAGTTGATTTATAATTATCATGATATTTTAACAGAAAACCGTTAGGTTCGTCATAGAGGAGGAGGGAGGGCTTCTCTGTGACCACCCTCCGGCGTGAGGATAAGTATTTGTTTAGAGAGAGAAAGTAGAGAGAGAAAATATGGTTTGGAGTGTATGCATTCGCATGTTCATTGTACTTTGAGAGGGGTATTTATAGTGTTAAAAAAGTTGTACTTTGTCTCGGAACGTTTTTACTTTCCCTCGAAGATGTTTGACTTCCGAGGGTTAGACGTACTTCCTTCGGTCCTCATTGGCATCGTTCGTCCCTTTTGAGCTTCGACTCATGTTGTCTAGCCGAAGCTTAGTCCGGGCCAAGGTATAAATCTTTATACCTCTTCAATTTTGTTTCTTTAAGATTCTATAAAAACTCAAAAGTATACATCAGTCTTAGATTAAATTACACATGTAACGCTACATCAGTCTTAGATTAAGGTAGTATATTTGTTTTTATATTTTCTTCGCGGCATCGTGCTAGTGAAATTTACTGGTTTTAGTTTAACTTGATATTATTTAATCAAGTTGTTGTTTTGCGCTTGGAACATTTATAGTATAACCTAAAACTATGTAATCAATTTGTTGTTTTGTGTTTGGAACGTTTAAGTAATTTTATATTTTAGACTTTCGTTTTCTGAATTTCTATATAAGCTTGACATAAACAAATAGGAAATGATATAAAAAGGCATACAACATGTGGACAAACACATGATCGTCATAGTGCTGTAATATTTAGCTTGTCGTTCTAATACCGCAGAATATGTTTTCCGAATTAAAATACAAAAAATTGCCGTGTAAGTTAGTTTGCCGCTTGAAATATAGTCGCTTAAGATCGTTAACTTTCACGAAATAATAGTTAGTGAGACTTTCTTTTGAAGGATATACATGAGAGGTAAAATCACAAAAAAAAAGAGTTCGTTTTGACCAAGAAAACTAACAAAATAAAGGGAAAATGGCCAAAATAGCCCCTTGACCGGGCGTTTTGCCTAAATAGCCCCCTCCACCGTCTTTGGAGAGACGGGACACGGTTTCCAAAAGGGCTGAACCGTCTTCCGAGATCCTTTGGTTTCCAACCAGTAGCAACCCAACACGTGGCGGTTACGATCCCGATGTCTGCCAACCGGCTCCCGTGGCGGCTTGAGACGTGTCAGCACCGCAAAGCCGTCTCCGGTGGGGTCCCTGAGACGGTTCACCAACGGCTCAAGTTAAGCCGTCTTCGGCTCGGCTTATAATAAAATAATATATCCGATCCCACCGGAGACGGCTCCTGAGCCGGTTCCGGTACGAAAAAGCCGTCTCCGGTGACGTCTTGTAAAAGTTATCAACCGTCTCCTGAGACGTCAGCGGGTACGAAAAAGACGGCTTCCCGTACCGTCTTTTTACTGTTTCTGCACCGACTCGGTGCCGGACGTCGTACATCGACGGAGACGTTTTCGGTGATGTGACGTCCATGACGAACCGTTTGTTATAAAATTAGTAAATTTTGTAACAATTTTGTTTGAATTTTTTCTTGTATTCCTTATTTTTCTTTCCAAGTGTTAAAAAAAGTTGTGTTTTTAAAAATGGTTAGTTTTATAATCTATAGTGGAGGCAGGTGGGAAGTTGTCAACGGTCGAATGGAATACGTTGTTGATAGTAGCTGTAAAAGACGTGGTTTTGAAATTGATTCAAATATCTCGTATCTTAGTTTTTTAAATGTAGTTTCCGATGTGTGTGAGATTCCAAACATTTCAAGGTTATCTTATAAAATGTCAGCTTTCGATGATGCAATCGACATTTTTAATGATCGTGATGTATCTTTTCTTTTTAAAGTTGCTTTGCAAAACCCCCATGAAGTATTGAAGTTGTATGTTGTAGATGAACCAGGTGTGGGTTCGTCTAGTAATGCTCATTTAAATGACGTACCTTCAAATGATTCAAAAGTCCCTGATCTAAATGTGTCTATAGAAAATTTTGATCATTACACACCATATGGGTGTTTTGGAAATTTCGATGATGAGAAAGCTGAAAAAGAAGAATTTTATGGAAAGCCAAGTCCTGAATTGTTTTCAGATATAACCAAAAGCTCTTTAGTTTTTTCTGAAGGTTCCGTATTTCGTAACAAAGATGAATTGAAATTGCAGTTAGGATTGTTTGTCTGAACGTTTTTCCTATAAAGTCGACAGGTCATCTAAAACGAGGTACGAAATTTCATGTGTAGTTGATGATTGTGATTGGCAATTTAGGTCACGTTCTGTCCCAACTTCAGACACGTTTTTTGTTACATTTTTTAACAACAACCACACATGTTCTAAAACTCAAACACATCCCCATCTTCGTCAAGCTAACCCGCAAGTAATTGGTAGCATACTGAAGCACCAATTGCGAGATACTAGACGTGTTTATCGTGGAAACGAAATAGTACAAGATTTTCGAGAAAGATTTAAGGTTGATATATCATATACTCAAGCTTGGCGGGGGAAGTGTCATGCACTTGAGCTTTTGCAAGGAAGTAGCAAACAATCGTTTTCTGAGCTTCCGTTCTACTGCTATAATTTGCGAAATGCAAATCCAGGGACTGTTACTGAGATTAAAACTGATGAAGACAATCGTTTTGAAATGCTTTTTATTGCCATTGGTGCAACGGTCAGTAAAATATTTTTACCTATTTTCATACCAACTTAAATAAATTATTGATGTTTTGGTTTACAGAAGTCTAAAATTTATCTGTTTTTCATTTTATTAAATAGATTCGGAGTTTTCTTCTGTCTTTAAGACCGGTCATTATTATAGACGCGGCACACTTAAAAGGTGAGTTTAAGGGAACGTTATTCCTTGCTGTTGGCATGGATGGTAACAACCAAATTTTACCCGTTGGATATGGTATCGGCATATCCGAGGACGGTGAGAGTTGGACGTGGTTCTTATCGAAACTTAAAGAGTGTATCGGTGAGCACCCGGATTTGGCGATCATATCTGACAGAGCCAACTCAATAGATTTGGCAGTTCGGACGGTTTTTCCTAATGCCTTTCACGGGTTGTGCTGTCGACATTTGATGGTGAACTTAAAGATACCAAAAAGCAAAAAGAAGGATTTAGAGACACTGTGGTGGAACACTTGTAAAGCTTACCGGGTGTCTGATTTTGAAGAAAGTTTTAACGCGCTGTGTGCAGCCCTACCACGGGTTAGGAATACTCTTTTGAGTATCGGTTTACATAAGTGGTCAAGAGCACACTGTTCGGGGAAACGATATCATTATATGACATCTAACAGTGCAGAGTCAATCAACGCCTTATCTAAGGACGAACGAAAAGTTCCAATCACCCATTTGGTTGAATTTTTTAGACAAAAACTTCAACAATGGTATTACGAACGCCGAAATGAGGCTATTCAAAATAAACACGTACTGACTCCTTTCGCGGTAAAAAAAATTATTAAAAAGATTGAATATTCTAGAACGTGGAAGGCTTATGGCGTTGGGTTAACACTTTTCAAGTTCTAGACGGTGGGAAAAAATGGTTTTGTTGATCTGTCTAATGAAACATGCAGTTGTTGTGTTCCCCAGATATCTGGTTTCCCATGTGGCCACATGATTGCAGTATCAAAATTACTGAAGGAACAGGACTGCAGTCATTATACGTCACCTTGGTATAGCAACCAGTTATACAAAACAACATATGAAGAGGCCATTTATCCTTTACCCCACAGGTCTGAATGGGAGACGCCAGAGTATTTGATTCCTCTACAACCACCACATATCACAAAACGACAGTCGGGACGTCCTCGTGAAAATAAACGAATTTTATCGAGAGGCGAGGAACCTACACCTGTATATTGCAGTCGTTGTAAAACTCACGTTCATCATCGTGACCGATGTTCAGCTCCTGTTGCCTCACGATCAAAATCTGCCAGGCGTGGTTCAAAGAAAGAAAATCATCATCAAACACCGTCCCCCACTTTCGTTGAAGCAGATGACTTTGCAGAATATGTAATTCATAATACTTGTTCGACTGTTAACCTTGCTGATTTTTAGTGGTGCTATTTACTTTAATTTATTTACTTAACAATGTTTATAACATAAAATTACAAATAACTTCGATATATCAAGTTTTACATCAATACATAAACTAGGTAGATAAATATTTAAATATTTGACGGTGCAAAACGACCAGCATAAATTTCATCTGCCATGAAACGTTTGAATCTCATGCAAGCATCATGTAGGCTGCCTTCTCTCCAAGTCAATGACATGTTTTGAACAAGATTTCTCAGCAACATACAAACGATTACCCCTGAATGTCGACCAATGCGACTATTGGTGACAGGCCAGACAACATCCCCCCAAAATTGTAATGATTCAACTTCGTTTCTACCAGACTTTTGCCAGTACGTTATAGCCCCTAGAAACCATATGAAAGCAGATTCAAATTCTATAAGAATTTGATGAATTTTTCTATGAATGCAAAAAGATTACCATAGAATTTTCGGTGATCTTACGGTCAATGGTGCTCCTCTTCATTTTTTTCCCGGACCCCAGGAAAGAACTCTGGGGATTGCATCACCAAGAAAAAAATCTCTATCGTTTCTAAATTCTGGAAATATCTCATATATCCAGATCTGCAAGTTTTTAAACAAAATTTAGAAATATCTCAAATATTTGTTAAAATTAATAATTAAAAGTAAATAATTCATACAAACTAATACCTTGAAAACCCAATTACAAGATTTTAAACTGAAGCCCTTTGTACCCCGCTTTTGAATCAGGTGCATGTTATTGATATTTTTAACCAAATCTTCCCAAAAATAACTTCCCCATGGAAACCTATTCAACACTACAAAGTCATCAACAAGATCGAGCACTAGATCATCCACGGTCGCGGTATTTTGGGTACCCTTAAACACCGATTCAATCAATACCAGGATACAAATACGGACAAGATCATCCTCCTCATAATCGCTCCAGTCACCGTTGAAAATAGCAAGCACACTTTCATAAGATACCTTACTCACCTCACGAAATATTCGTCTTTTAAACGATGTTGGGGATTGTGCGAGTTCCCAACCATCGTGACGGCCAAATCTTAGGCCCGTTATCAGACAAAATTGTTGTGGAGTGAATACAAGACTATTAGGACCGATTTGATAAAAAAGGTCGTCGATACTAGGCAGTCCCGTCTCAATCTGATGTTGTGCCACTGAGAGTAACAAATTACTTTCGCAAAGATGGCTCATAACATCCAGAAAGTGACCGAAGACGGTCTCCCTAAAACGCCTTTGCATTGCCTCGGACATTCTAGTATTCATTTGTGTTACTTTTTTCCAGGCACTTCGGACTTTTATTTCGGTATCAGACTAAAAAAAAGGTTATAAAAAAATATTTAGTAACGAACAAGGTAAATGAAAATGGTAGTAAACGCTTACCGGAGGAGTAAGCTCCGAGGAGGATTCGGCTGTTGTGGGTGCCGAAAAAACTCTTCGTACTGTTCCTCTTTTAGGATTTGATTTGGGTTCATCGGGTCGACAAAGTCATTCGGATTAAACATGGTCAAACGGGTTTGGTCAACCTCGATTAACGGACAACAAAAAAACAAACAAAATTAAAAATTAATCAACGGTCGACGGTGTGCACGTTCGTGGTGGACCACTTGACCAAAAATATGTCGTGTGGTCCCGTTTGTGTTGTGTCGTTTTCAATGAAATTTTTTTTTTTAAAACTTTAAGAAGGAACGTTAATATTACCTTTTTAACTATAAATGATCGTCGTCTGATACTTTGACCGGAGTCCTAGCAAACCGTTCGCCGGAAAATAGATGATAAACAAGAAAACCGGTAAAAGAGCGTTCCCGTGAGCGTAGCGTCTTTCGGTGGAGAGAATTTCACCGAAAGTTTACTTTTACCCCCAAAAGGTAAACCCTAGTGGGACCGGGCTGCATGGGCCGGGTCCGGTTCCCAAAGCGTCTCAGGAGACGGTCTGACCAAGACGGGTTCGGTTCCCAAAGCCTCTCAGTCAACCCTCTGACAAAGCCGGGTCCCGGTTCCCAACCCGTCTTTTGAGCCGGTACCCGGAACGATCTAATGAGCCGGTTCCGGTTCCCAACACGTCTTTTGAGCCGGTACTTGGAACGATCTGCTGAGCCGGTTCCGGTTCCCAACCCGTCTCACAAGCCGGGTCCGGTTCCCAACGCCTCTCAGTCGGCTCCCAAGGAGACGGTTCACAATACCAACCCGTCTGACGAGACGGTTCCCAAAGCCTCTCAGTCGGCTCCCAAGGAGACGGTTCCCATTGCTGTCAGACGGTTCCCGAGAGTGCATTTTGTGGGCCCCTAATTAATTAAAAATTTAAAAAACAAAAAATTAAAAATTTAAATAAATAATTTATATTTAAAATCATCTTTATATAAGTAGTTGTAAACGTAAAATATTTTGTCGTTTAAAAACGTTGTTGGAGAAGTTTCGCACAAGAAAATGTCTGACGGCCGTGATAAAAATATAGCTCCAGAAGAATACTTTTCTCAACCAGAGAAACATTCCTCGAGTTGGATACTAAAAAAATGGAGGCGTCCAAAGGAACCTGAAATTACCAAAGAAAGAGAATTTATCAGTAATCGACAAAGCTTACACGGAAACGTTATCGGCAAATGGGCTATACCGGACGATGAGAATGATAATTGGGCAACTAATGTTGTTGACTTCTACAATAAAGGCGACGCACCGTTTTGTTATTCTGCTGTTTTTTCAAGAAGTATTGAGCTTGACAAAAAAATTTGGGGAATTTTGTTGGGCTATCGTTCTAACGGCTACCTCACACCAACAGTAATAACTTAAATTTTAATGTTTTTTTTTTTTTTTTTACTGAAATTGTGATTCAATTATTTTTCAGCATGTTGAAGGATGGGTTGGAAGACTGATGAACTGGAGGAGTAGAAAGCTACAAAAAAAAATGCTTCGCTAAATATGCGGTGGACAATTCTTCCACCAGAATTTTATAATTCGTTATTAGAATCTGTACCAAAAAACTTGGCCAACTATTGCAATGGCAAATTCAAACCGTTTCCTTCATTTTTCGACGTTGATTTTGTTTTTTTTCCCGTTCAGCTTGAAAATAGGGAATGGTTACTGGTGCGACTAGAGTTGGTGACACAAGAACTTGTTATGTATGCTTGCGAAGACCTTCGTATCAGAGACAAATACAGAACCATTGTTCACCCAAAGCTGACGAAGATACAAGTTTATTTAGGAGCTTTACTAGTGAACATAAGATTCTGGAAGAAAACAGGTAATCCAGAAAAAATGTATAACTTTCAATCTTAACGAAGACTATGTTGCACCACATAACTCCCTGTCTGGTAATGAAGCGGTATATCTTTGTATGCTGATGGAGCATTTGGTTACTGATAAACCAATTACTACGAACGGTGATCTAAAACAAACATGTTCGTCTTACAGACGATTCATGGCTGAAAAAATGTATTTTTGGAGGTGCTTACCACGTCCAAACAATTCTTAATAAAATGTTCTTATTTTGGAAGTTTATTTATTTTTTAATTGTCCTTATTTATTTTTACCTACCATATTAATTACATTTATTTATTTACCATATTAAATATTTAATTAAATTAAATTATTTCACACTATAAATACCCACCAAATTAACAAATTTTTCACTACATCACACATTTTTCTTACAAAACATCAATCAAACCAAGTAAAATGTCTTCATGGACCGACGAGGAGATCCTTGGGTTACATTGGCATGGCGAAATGTTGCCGAAAACACCCGAGTTTCGGACACCAGTCATGAAATTCGTGCAACTCCATTTTGGAGTAGAGTATTTTTCGAGTTTCGAACACTTGTCGGCGGTCAGACAAACCGTACGACCCAAGATGTTATAGAAAAGTTTCACAACGTCAAGGCGGAGTGCACCGTATTCGAAGGGTTCTTCAACTCCAACAAAGAGAAGTCGCCAAACGAGTCCGAGGAAGGGCTCATTGAATTGGCGAAAATCGACTACTTTTTGGACTACGACGAAGAATTCGAATATTTTTCCGCGTGGCATTTGTTACGTGATTATATTTAAATTTAGGTTTTATTAAAAATAATGTTATGTAATGTTTTTTTTAATGTATTTTTTATTATTAATAAAGTGTTTTAATTTATTTAGTGTTTTAAAAAATGTTCTAACTTTTACTATGAAATCTATTAATATTCCCTATTGAATGCTTAACCCACCCGCATATGTCCTTCCTATATAAAGCCAGTAGACAGTTTGCCATTACAGACCGTCAGTACACCGTGACAGATAAGAAACCCAAACCCAAAATCACAATGGCACCGAAACCGTGGACAGAAGAAGAAGAAATTGCCCTGTGCACTGCTTGGATAACTGTTAAAGAAAACCCACCACGTCGAGGGTCCATTTGGCCACTCGTTCTCAACGAGTTCAAAGTTTTGGTTGGAGGTTCAAGCAGGTCAACGGAGTCTCTCAACCGGAAGTGGACGGACTTGCAAAACAAGTGCCGTCTCTTCGAGGGGTTTTATCAAACCGCTGTCCGTGAACTCCCACAAGAGACTGCGGACCATGAAAAACTTGAACATGCCAAGATTGAGCACGAGTTTTCGGGCCGACCACCCTTTACTCATTTGTCGGCGTGGCAGATGATTCGTGATGTCCCCGGGGCTTTGGATTAGTTTTTTTTTCTTACTTTTAATGTTCATTTTATTTTACGTTTTAATAAAAAAAATGTTTATTTTAAGTTTATATTGTTTAAAGGGATTGTTTTGTTTAACCCCAAAAAGTAGAGAACACATGACCTTAAACAAACTTAACATAAACAAATAATAATAGGGATCCAATAAAAATACAACTAAAGTATTATAACAATTACAATATACAAACAATAATAATTCACGAAGTCGTTCAACACGTCAAACACCGAGACATTTCCGTTGCTTGGAACGCCAAGATATATTTTCGCAGTGTACTTTATACCCACTGTCCAGTTTCATCTTCATCACCCTAAATACATACATAAATATATGTACGGACAGATGCTTACCAACGGTCCGGACAAGTCAAAGAACAAACTCTCCTAAATATCACATCCGACCGTCTTGTACATGTAAAAGACGGATGATCCAGAAGATCATGATAGAGATTTAGGAAAAGGATGAACTTGCCAACAAAATAGACTACCAAATCGTAGATGCAAATTACACGGGTTAACCCACGTGTAGATGCAACAACAATCCAAGTAGTATTATGTAGATGTAACAACAATCCAACAGAAGCCTTTTTCGCTTTACTTCTCACTAACTCCGACCGAAACCTATCCATCACTTCAACCTTTGGCTCCAAATGTATTACCAAGTAGTTGGAGGTCAACTTAAGGCTAAAGAAAATGGGTGAAAGGCTTTTAAGGCCAAAGAAAATGGGTGAAAAACTTCGGAGCAGAAACTTTCAATTGAATGGGATTAGATAAATCCCAAAGGCTTAGGTTTAAAAAGTGCCATAATTTTTACCGAAAAAATATTCGGCTATTCTGAAGCTCAAAAACACGTCGAATAATCAAACTAAATTTGAAAAAACATTTGAGAAGATTTTGTTTGATTTGGTAAAATATTTTGGCTTGGTAAAATATTTGGCTTGAAACAAACATTTGAGAAGATTTGGTTTGATTTAAATGTGTTTTTTTTTTCAACCAAACCCACATATTTATACCCAAACAAAATTTGAAAAAAAAAAATAATAAATTAATTAATGGCTGGAGACGGTTCAGCCAAAACGGATTCGGCTAAGCCGAGCCGAAGACGGCTTAACTTGAGCCGTTGGTGAACCGTCTCAGGGACCCCACCGGAGACGGCTTTGCGGCGCTGACACGTCTCAAGCCGCCACGGGAGCCGGTTGGCAGACATCGGGATCGTAACCGCCACGTGTTGGGTTGCTACTGGTTGGAAACCAAAGGATCTCGGAAGACGGCTCAGCCCTTTTGGAAACCGTGTCCCGTCTCTCCAAAGACTGTGGGGGGCTATTTAGGCAAAACGCCCGGTCAAGGGGCTATTTTGGCCATTTTCCCCAAAATAAACTTAAACTTTGAAATTACATGAGTAGTTGTTGAGTCTTTTATTGTTAATTTTCGATAATTTCAAACCAATCACATGGAGTACATGTGTCAGCAGACAGCAATTATTGAATCCTTAGTTAAAAAACTAGAGGCGTAGTGAATCTCCTACGCCGCGTTTATATTTAAAAAAATAAAGCAAATATTGATTTGTGGGGCATATGACACAACGGTATGGATCTGTTGCACCATGACGAACTCGATGTTCCAAAAATGATCGAACTTCAACGCTAGATTGTGATTTGTTGCGAAAAAAGACTTTTGTTGTGTTGTGGTTAAGAATTAAAAAAAAAAAAACCCGACTATTTTGTTAATTTTATTGGGCGACATAGACATCTATTATTATTTATTACAATTCATTGTAATTAAAACATAATTTAGTCAACATGTTTTCTTGTCTTTGGAACGTTTTAATAAGTTATAGGTTTTATATTTTAGATATTTGTATAGTCCTGAATTTTACAAGCACTAAATATCAATTAGTGCTACATGATAGTTACACTCAACTTAAAAATTGCAGACCAACTGATGCTATAAGAAATTCAAAAGATTACAACCAAATCTGCATCAACCATCTGCCATTCACCATGGACACCCAACCGGAGACCACCGTTCGCCGCCACCGGAGAATAATATTGTTTCCGTTCCCATTTCAAGGCCACATAAACCCAATGCTTCAGCTTGCAAATCTACTATACTCTAAAGGCTTCAGTATAACCATCCTTCACACCAACTTTAACGCACCCAAAACCTCTAACTATCCTCACTTCACTTTCAAATCCATCCTTGACAACTGTCCAGAAAACGAACGATTTTCAAAATCCTCGTGGGCCGATTTTGCTAAGAGTTTCATCTATAAACAAGAAGGTGCACACGCATTTCGTGCTGAACTGGAACTGTTGTTAGCTTTGGAACAAGACGAGTTGGTGTCATGTTTGATCACTGATGCGTTTTGGCACTTCACGCAATCGGTGGCCGATAGTCTTAATCTCCCCAGGCTTGTTTTGAGGACGAGTAGCTTGTATTGTACTATTGTTTATTCTTCGATACCCCTTCTGGATGATCGTGGGTACTTCACACTTGACGACAGCCGTAAGTGCGCTAATAATTCAATATTTTGGTCGTTTAGATGGTACCGCTCATGGGTTTAAGTCCTACAAGGAGTAGAAATTTACCGTTAAAAAAAAAGATGGTACCCGCTCATGATGACGAAGTCCGCTCATAATACAAGCGGACTTTATCCACTCTATTATTTAGAGATCCCATAAACTAAAGTCCAAACAAGCTTAACAAAGTTCGTTAGGCTCAAAAGCATACGGATATTCATCGAATCGAATAACGAATTTTCAAATTATTCGAATCAATTTTTTGAATAATTTATTTTTTTACTGAATTCGTATTCGATTAAAAGCTGACCAATTCGATTCAAATTCGTATTCGAATAAAAAAGTCAATTTGGATCGTTTTTGAAACTCGAATTCAAAGCGAATTCGAATAAATTCGTTTAAGGTTAAGATTTAAGTTATGGGCTTTTGTTAGGTTTAGGTTTGGTTTGGTAATGGGCTAATTTATGACATAGGTTAAATTCATAGATCAGCCCATATTTTAAAGTTATAGGTGTGTGTATGTATGTATGTATGTACGTACGTATGTATTGTATGTATTGTATGTATTGTATGTATGTATGTATGTATGTATGTATGTATGTATGTATGTATGTATGTATGTATGTATGTATGTATGTATGTATGTATGTATGTATGTATTATTTTTATTCGAATTTCGAATCGAATTTAAAATCATAAATTCGTATTCGATTTACTGAACTCAAATTGAATCGAATTCGAATTCTTGATCATCGAATAGAATTCTTGATAATCGAATCGAATTAAGTCGACCTTCGAATTTTTCAAATTCGAAACAAATTCTAAACACCCCTACATAGGGCCGGCGATCCTTTTAAGAGGCGGGAGGGGGCGGCCGACCCCCCCGAATTTTCGTTCAGAAGTTCCAATTATATAGTATTCTTATAGAATTTTTTTGGTATATAAGGTTTCAACCCCCTGAAACTAGTTTTCGACCCCTCGAAACTAGTGACTTCCGACCCCCTGAAGTTTCGGGTCAAGATTCGCCACTGCCCTCTAAAAGCATACTTTACAAAGTCCGATTGTAAGTTGTAACCACTAATGAATTACTTAGAAACATTTATGTTATCAAATACCACCTACAAACACTCTTCAAAATCCTAAACCAAATAAAAGACCAAAAAAAATTTGCTCTTAATTAGTCAACTTTTGTTTTTTTTTCTTTTATGATCATGGACTTATAAGTGGTGGAGTTTCCTTTACACTATGTTTCAGAGTTTCATTAAAGGATGGAAGAGAAAGGATTGGGAAGGAAGTGGGAAAAAAATGTGTTCCAGAGTTTTTTTAGGAGAGAAAGGAAGGGAATAGGAGGGATAATAAAGAGGTTTTTAAGATGATTTTCAATCTTTCCAATTTGGAAGGAATTGGAGGGGAAGGAAGAGGAAGGAGATCCTTTCTCTTCCATCCTTTAATGAAACTCTGGAACAGAGTGTTACTAAAAGTGAAAGACGTTAAAAAGATTGGCATAAAGAGTATTAAAGACCCCTACGCGGAGTTGATTCTTGACATGGTGAAACAAACAAAATCTTCATCAGGAATCATTTGGAACTCCTTCAAAGAGCTCGAAGAAACCGAGCTTGAAAGGGTTTCAGATGACTTTCCTGTACCATATTTCCTGATTCCATTCCCCAAGTATTTTACAGCTTCGTCAAGCAGCTTACTAGAACAAGATCGAACCATTTTCCCTTGGTTAGACGAGCAAATGCCTAAGTCTGTATTGTATGTTAGTTTTGGTAGCATTAGTCAAGTAGAGGAGAAAGAGTTTTTGGAAATAGCTCATGGGATACTCTATAGCAAGCAACCTTTTTTATGGGTAGTCCGACCAGGGTTTGTTAAGGGTTCAACATGGCTCGAATCATTGCCCAAAGGGTTTCCAAGTGAAAGGGGACGGATTGTAAAATGGGCTCCTCAGCAAGAAGTGCTTGCTCATGAAGCAACTGGTGCGTTTTGGACACATAGCGGATGGAACTCGACATTGGAGAGTGTTTGTGAAGGTGTTGCTATGATTTGTTCATCTTTTTGGGGTGATCAACCACTAGATGCGAGATACATGAGCGATGTTTCAAGGGTGGGGGTGTATTTAGAGAATGGGTTGCAAAGAGAAGAGATAGCAAGTGCCATAAGAAGAATAATGGTTGATGAAGAAGGGAAGGAGATTAGAGAGAGGGCAAAGGCTTTGAAACAAAAGGCAAATGTTTCTGTAATGAAAGGTGGCTCTTCTAATGAATCAATAGAGTCGTTGGTTGATTATATTTCTGCACTCTAAGTTTCTGTATATAGAAATTTCATAATGGTGTTATTATTAGTTCTTGAATGACAATACTTCATAAGTATCTAGTTTAAATAACTGTATCATATGTAAAAAAAATTTGTAATGATAATGGATGTTAGATCTAGATAGCAAACGAACTTAAACATGAAGTACAAAACTTAAAGCCGAAACATTTGGTACAACTAATGGGATTGACCTGTAAGAAATTTGAGCGGTCATTGCAACTGTAGTGACCTTAGAGCCGGCCAAGTGTAAAAAATTATTATGTTTTATTATAACTATACAAGAAGGGTGTGCGTGTCATTTGACAGGAAACTAGGGATGAGCAAATTTCGGGTTAACCCAATAATACCCGAAAACCGGACCAATAATTAACCGTAACCGAGCCTAATATATTACAAATGGCTAGTCCTCCTTTCCTATTTATTGACAATTTCGGTTTTGGGTCGGTCCTCGGTCCGAAAACGATGAAAGCCGAAAAGAAAATAGCCGACCTGATGAAAAGTTAAGTTGGTTTTCTTTTTAATTGTGATGCATATCCATAAGGTGGATGGGGTGGTCATCACCCTCATCACATTCATCACACTATCACACCCAATCATCTTGTATCATCTCATTTCATCACATTGTATCACATTTCATCACTAAACCCATGTGGTGGTATTCACAATTATCACTAAAACCATCATCTTGTGACACCTCATTCCGTCACACCCATCACTATTTTTTTATAATAAAAACAAAGAGATAAAGTGTTTTGGTGGGGACCACCCATGTGCTTTTCCTTGCTTTCCATCGTGATGTACATCACAGAATTATTTCATCATGGCTGTGATCAGCATGATGGGGCGGTGTTCGTGATGGTCACGGCCATCACAGCTGGTACATCACGGATCGCCCCGAGTACCCTAAAAAGCTAACAACAGTCACCTTGGCCTATATAGCCACACAAAACATGATAGGTGCCCAATGGCCATTGCCTAGCTCACGAGATGCTCCTCCATGCCTCGCTCTTGGAACCGTGATGGTGTTCCGTAGGCTTGGTGCGAGTCATGTGCCGACAATGATGTAATAAACTTTTTAATAAATTACAATAAACAAGACTGATCGACAAACATAAATCACGAAAGAGAGAAATTAAAAGAAGAGATATAATAAATAACAATATGATAACCAAAAAAACGTGTGGCTAGCTTATATGGCAAAGACTCTTGCCTCTTAGGGGCTGTTTGTAGCCTCTGAATGGTCATTAAGAGGCTACATCTGAATGGTTCATAGTCTCTTAATGGTTAAATGTAATTTTAAGTATGGACGGTTAAGATGTAGCATCTTAATGGTTGTCTCTTAACCATTCAGACTTAAGGTTACCTCTTAACCATTCAGAGGTTATGGACCATTAAGAGGTAGCATCTGAATGATCATTAAGAGGCTACCAAACAGCCCCTTAGACTACATTGAGAGGGGCATGGATAGGAGTGGGCAAGCCCCTCCGGCTCCGCAACACACACACCACACTATCACTTGTTCAACATGGTGTTGCCCCTACAAGATGTGGTAATCTCAATGGGCGTGGAGCTCTTCACCAACCTCACCAACTTAATTTTTAGCCTTTCACCATCCCTTCCATTTTATGATGCGATGTGGAGGACATGTCCTCAAAGTCTAGGAGGCGTCTACATGGCTGAGCTTTACCTTGTGGCTCTTACCCACCACACTATGTAGTCTTTAAAGATTTTGGTACAATCTCAAACAAGAAGTGGATTAGGATTCATTGGATCTAATTTAAGAGTAGCAATTCGAAAAAAAATCATGAAACAACAATGTTGAGCTGTGTAGAAACTGATGTGGTTTACATTTTTTTTTTTGAACGGCCAACGGTACCACCCATAACGAAGCCCCACACCCTCAGGTCCGGTCCCCGGGCCCCCCTAAGGTCCAGCCTCTCATTTCAGAATAACCCTACTTTGAGGATTCGAACCTGTGACCTCTCAGGGCAGGAACTTGGTAAACCTTCCCACCTCCGTTGCAACCACTAGGCTACAACATCATTGGCTGATGTGGTTTACATAATTTGTATTTTTCTTAAAAGTTAATTGTGCAGGGTTATTATTTGCTTAAAAATCTATTAAATAACGGCATGCGGACTATGTTGATTGTTGACAAGTGGTGGGTAACGAACCTCCTCATTTAAAAGCATTAAATAAACCCCTCCACTACAAGCCACCTTTATGGTGAAGTGACATGAGAAATGATAAATAAAGTCTAAGGCTGGTGAGTGTGGAAGCCCGTCCCAGCATGTCTCGCCTCGTCCCCCGTCCCAAACATCGCCCCCTACTATGTCTCCGTCTCAAACGTCTTGTTTGAGACATGAAATATGGACCAATCTTGCATTTAATATTATTATTTTTAGCCAACCAAACATTTAATAATTAATTAATAATAAAAAGGAGAGTGTTGTCTAAAAAAAAGAGAATCCATCTTGCTCAGATGACATCCTATGTGGCAAGGAGAACAACCCATTTGGGTTGTCTCTACACTCATTAGCCTAACATTCTTGAGGTGCCAGGTTCAATCCTTGATCCCACCAGGTTTTACTGATTTTCCACTGTCGTGCCTTCAGGCGGGTGGGGGTCAGGTTTTCCCCGGAACTGGTTGCTTGGTGGGTTCTGGCTACCCAACGCTACCTGTGGGCAGGTACCTAAGACGTGTTTTCACCCAGAGACGTATGAGGTGCTTTCAGGGCCAGCTCAACCATATTAGGGGCCTGAAGCGAAATAAAAATACGGGCCCTATTTATAAAAAATAAAATACTGAAAAAGAATACAAAATTTGCTGGAAGGAGGAATTGTTCTTCTGAGCTTCTGGTTAACAACTCCTTGCCTTACCCAACTAGGCTGTTCCATCTATATGTTCTAATCAGGTTTATTTTTATTATATATAATCATAATTAGAAAAATTATAAGGCCCTTAGAAGTTGGAGGCCCAAAGCAAAAGCCTCATTTGGCTTGGGCTTGAGCCGGGCCTGGGTGCTTTTGTAACCAATTGTGGGTACTCCACGTAGTCGAGACGTCGTTGACCGTTAAAAAGAGCACTAAATAAAAATCAAGTGGTACTTGATAAATACCTTCGGCTAAAAAAATGTTGGCCGACTATAATATACCGTTTTTGCTACAGGAATTCACCCGACTACCAGACCTGCCATATGTAATTTGTTTAAGAAATATGTCTATTTCCATTTATTATTAAATAAAAATATCAATGATATAAAATATATTACAATACAATATATATACGATACGAACTTAATTATGTAAACATAACATAATGTAACAAACGGAAAGAATCGAACAACCAGAAACCTTTAGATTTGGTTGAGACCATGTGCTAATAGTAATACAAAGCTTCCTTAAAGCAAACTTCTCTACTTAGATGACAAATACCGAACAATAGATGTACCATCAGGTAGTGACGGACATAGTCGTGTTTAATCACTTCACGTGATCAGTGGTTGATAGCCTTAACCTCCCAAGTCCCAAGGTTAATTAAGTTTTTATATGTATATGGAAGAAGATTTACCTCTATTAAAGAATATCATGTTATGAATATAACTAATAGTACTTTATATTCATAACTTTTTTTGGAAGATAATTTTTTATGTTGTGGCAGAGTTGTTGTTCAATAGAGGTAAATCTTTTAAGGATATACATATAAAACTAAAAACAAACTAGCAACATTGGTTATTTCCTCTTTTTCTTTATAAAATTATTCTTGAAGGATGCTTTTATTAATTAGATTCATTTGGAGATATGAAACATACAATATGGTTGCATGGTTACAGAGGGGACTAAACTAAATCATCCATACACTTGAGGGGCTATAATGAGACTGTAACCTCAAGTTATTCTATATAAAGCAACATATAATGCATGTCTTGCTACAACATTACAAACACCTTATAGTCTCCTATAAATATGGAGACCCATGGAAGAAATACCAAGAGAATAGTATTATTCCCCATGCCTTTCCAAGGTCATATCAATCCCATGTTTCAGCTTGCAAACATTCTTCATGCTCAAGGCTTTAAAATAACCATCATACACGCCCAATACAACTCTCCAGATCATTCTACCTATCCTCACTTCAGCTTTAGGTCCATCAACGACCGCTTTTCCGAGGTTGAACACATGTTGCCAACGAATAGAGATGTCAGTTTTTACCTTAAGTTCCTTAATAGAAGTTGTGCTGATCCGTTTAGGGATTGTCTGACTGAGTTGTTGGATGTGGAACCAATTGCTTGTTTGATCGTGGATTCCATGTTTTACTTCACGCAAGCCGTGGCGGATGACCTTAAGCTGCCTCAGATGGTGCTTCGGACCAGTAGTATTGGTTGCACCGTTGCTTATAGTGTTCTACCCTTTTTCTCAAAGGAGGGTTGCTTTAACCTTACAAAACAAGGTTAGTTTCATATAGTGGCGGAACCATAACTTCTTTATTGGCTCAAACAAGTCAAGGCTTGTTCTCTGGCGCTTTAAAGTGTTCAATTGTTTTTTTTTTCTAAAATAAAATCATATTTTCTAAATAAAAATCCAACAAATTCATGTGGTCAGGGTTAGTGGACCAACACCCTTTATATAATTTGGTTAAATAAACAAATTTTATAGAATTACTTACAAACATCCAATTACAAGTGACGTGCAGGTAAAATACAGGCTACTCTATTGAAAATAAACAAAGGACTGAATAAATTAACCTGACTATTCACAAATGTTTTCAGATCAGGATTATGAGGCATTGGTGCCAGAATATCCACTAATGAAAGTCAAAGACGTCTTGAAGATAGCAATTAATCCACAAGGTTATGGAGATGTTGTCACCGACATGCTAAACAAATGACAACATCATGTGGGATCATATGGAATACCTTCAAAGAACTTGAAGAGCTAGAACTAGAAACAATTAACAAAGGTTTTCCTGTTCCTAGCTTCACTTTAGGCCCGTTACACAAGTACTTCCCAGCATCTTCAAGCAGCTTGATCAAACAAGACCGAACCGTTCTCTCATGGCTAGACAAACAACCTCCCAAGTCTGTGATATACGTAAGTTTTGGGAGTGTTGCATGTATTGCGGAGTTAGAGTTTCAAGAAGTGGCCCATGGGTTAGAAAGTACGAGTTCACCATTCTTGTGGTGGTTCGACCAGGGACGGTCCTTGGTTCAGAATGGGTCGAGTCATTGCCTGAAAAGTTCATAGAAAGAGTGGGTGATAGGGGACGTGTAGTGAAATGGTGTCCTCAACAAGATGTACTAGCTCATCCATCAATCGGGTGTTTTTGGACTCATAGTGGATGGAACTCAACGCTGGAAAGCATATGCGAAGGAGTTCCAATGATTTGTTCTCCTTGTTTCACCGACCAACCAATAATTGCAAGATACGTGAGTGATGTTTGGAAGATCGGTGTTTTGTTGGATGATGGATTTGAGAGGTGGGAATTGAGATGGCAATCAAAAAGATAATGATTGATAAAGAAGAAAACAAATGCGTGAGAGAATACATCATCTAAAGAGAAGCTAAACATCTCACTCAATGAAAGTGGCTCTTCTAATAAGTCCTTAAAAAGCTTAGTTGATTATCTTTCATCATTCTAACTTGTTGAATGCTTCTGGATCCTTATAAAATACCATATAATTAGTAAGGGTCAATGAACTGTTGTTTATACTTTCATTTGTAGTAGCATGATTATGATTATGGTACAACTTTCCTATAGCATTAACAATAAAATGTTTTCAAGTAATGTTTTTGGTATGCCACATGACACCTGCCCTACTCTTTCTGTCTCTTGCCCACCCACATGGCCACATTAATTCATCTTCGCTTCAAAAATGAGTCACTCCTCTCTTATAGTCACCCTTATAATCTTGTTTGATGTTTTGTTTTGTATTCAATCGCCTAACTTATAGAGGTTTTTTTTTTTTTTTTTTTTTTTTTTTTTTTTTTTTTTTTTTTTTTTTTTTTAAACGGCCACTATGGATAGACCCCCACGACCAACCCAATGGAGGGCCCATACGTACCTCGGGCGGCTACCGTAGTCAGGCCCACCCATGCAGTTCCCGAAACCGGGGAAAACCCAACCTCTCACCCGCCCGTAGGCACGACGGTGAAGGATTAGTAAAACCCGGGCGAGATCAAGACTCGAACTCGTGACCATAGGCCAGGAGGCATCCATCATTTGTCATTATGTCCCTCGTAGGAATCGAACCAAGGACCCTCAAGAGGGATCCCCGATCCATTCACCTACTGAGCTACCCGTGAAGGACGCCTGACTTATAGAGTAGTCAGACGTTATAGTCAATATTTTATTTATACTCTTAAATAAAATAAAATACTAGCAATTTAATACAGCACCTGAAATATTATTAATTATTATTTATTTAACGGCTAGTGTTCCTCCATTATAATTTACACTCTTAAAAAGTAAAATACTATTTATCCTATACAGTGTAATAAATATAGAATGATACAAAAAACACAATAGATCATAAAATATGATACAGTGAGCCACAAAATATAACACAATGCTGAAGAAAAAAGACACGATAAATCACAAAAATAACACAGTGATGAAAATAAGAACAAGACAAAATGTTACATAAAAGACACAATGATATAATGTAAATCTAAAAATTACAAGCTAAAAGTCCAAAAAACGAAAACCTAAAAAGTAAGATCGTAGAGTTCGATAAAACGATTCCAATGTCGCTTGATTGAGTTCAATTAAAGTCCGTTTGATACTTTCCCACAGCCTCCTATTTTTGCCATTTTAGTTCGTGTGGTTTGTTCTGAGTTGCTACTTTAGTTTAAGTTAATACCTTTTTTTTTCCATCCATGTTTGTGAGGTTTTTAATCCCCCCCCCCCCCCCCCCCCCCTCTCCTATCACTACCTCCACCAACCACTCCCACCACCACCAATCCATCACCATCCCCACCTAAGTGTAGCCGAAACACTTCAATGCCTCTGCGACGGAATCCTAGAACAACTACATACGTTGGCTATGAGCATTGTTGTAGCCACCTCTCTCTCTCTACTCACTTGTTCTAGCTACAACTACCACCGGTTACCCACCTTTGTCACTGCCATAAACGAAAAACTAACAAAACATGTGTACCTAATTGTCTATTAACACAAACTACAAGAAAAACTATGTGGGGAGAAACCCTCTGAATTAGAATTAGAATTAGAAGTTGTTAGGGTACCTTAGGTGATCACTCCAATTAAAATACACAAAATATAGTCTAAGTTTGTTTGCTTATTTGGTCGTTTCATTTATAGTCGCTTAAGATTGTTAACTTTCGACAAATAATAGTTGTCAGAATTTCTTTTCTGAAGGACAAGAGTGGTATGGAGGCTCAGTGATAGAACACCTATGGCTGAAAGGTCATGGTTCGATTCTTGAGAGCGCCTGGTTTCACCGATAACCGATTATTCTATTGTCGTGCATTTGGGCGGATGGATGGATGTCGGGTTTTTCTCAGGACCGGTGGCTGGTGGGCCAGGGGCTCCGTCCGTCTGGGTAAGGGCCAGCTAGAGCTCCTTTGACCATTGAAAGCCGTGTACGAGTACCCGGCTTCTACTTAATTAGTTGTACGTCCAAAAAAAAAAAAAAAAATACATATGTTTGATATGTTGATAAATGATTGATTTATCAATAACTCTAAAAAACCAGGTCTATTCTTTTATTTTTGTTCATCAAAATGGATACATATCAATCATTACAATTTATATTGATAATTTAATCAACATGTTCTCTTGTGTTTGGAACCTTTGATGTTTGTTTTTTTCTGTTTTGTATTTTAGATAGTTGTATAGTGTCATCATATAATGAATTAAAAAGCACTAAATAATTATCAAGTGGTACATGATAATTACCCTCGGCTTAAGACTATGCGAGTGGAGGCGGGAGGGGCTGGAACACCGTCGCATGGTGGCGTGGAAGGGGGCGGGAGTGGGGGGGGGGGGGGGCGGGAGGGAAGTCACTGGTGTGGGGGGGGGGGTGATGGGGGACACGTGGCGCGAGGTAATTGGCCCAGCTTCTTTTCAACGGTCGGATAAAAAAAAAAAAATTTAAAACCCAACGGCTAAAAGGCAACGGTCAAAAAAAAAATTTATAAATACCCTCATTTCACTACAAAACACCCACTTTAACCAATTTTTATACACTTTTCAACCAAATTTTATACACTTTTCATCTAAATTTTATACACTTCCTCAACCAACAATGAACCCATACAACCGAGGCTTCGACCCGAACAACCCTTACGCGTTTGTCCCAAACCCGAATACACCACCGGTTCGCCGATCCCAAACCGTCCACCCATTCCTTCACCTTGTCCCGACTACGCGGGTTATGCGGGTTTCATTAGTGGGCAAATTTATCCGAATTCCCATTCAATGATTCGCTCGTTCCTTCACAACTTCCTTTAACCCAAACCGTACCCGAAACACAACCCCAAAATGTCGCGGGATCATCTTCGGGTAAAACCCCCCCTGCAAGAAGAAGTCACAGGAGGAAGACCCCGGAGGAGAAAGCAATAGCCGCCGCTAACCGCCAACCACTTAAGTGGACACCCGATGAAGAGCTCGCTATAACGAAAGCGTGGATAAGCGAGTCGGAAAAAACAAGAAGGTATTTGTAATAATTTTTTTAACATGATTTTTATTTGTAAGGTTTGCTAATATTTTTTTTTTTTTTGTAGGAACTAGTCGCCATAAAATCGACTTTTGGAACGACATAAACGCCGCGTTCCATGGGTTGATGGGACGAGAGTTCTATCGAGCAAACGATAGTCTCTCGTCCAAGTGGACAGAGATAAACAGGGCAATGAACGCGTTTCAACCGCATTATTATTACGCAAGAAACAATCCAAAAAGCGGTGAAACGGACACCGACAGCCTCAGCCGGTCGCTATTAGCGTATCGTAACGAAACCGGTCTCGAATTCAAGTTTCTTCATTGTTGGGAAGTCGCCAAGAACCACTCAAAATGGGCGTACGTCCCCACTGCAAGCAACTCCGCAAAAGGTCGAAAACAAATTCGTCAAGAAACCGTCAAACTGATCCTGAAAACGTAGAAGCCGTTAATTTGGATGATGACGAGTTTGAAGAGGAATTGAGTCGCCCACCCGGTAGAGATAAGTCAAAAAAGAGGGCGCAAAAATCTACTGCCTCGGGTTCGGGTTCTGGATCAACCGGCGCTTACAGCGCTGACTTGCAAGATTTAAATGTCACCATGATTCAGTTCAATACGATTCAAGAAAAAATGCTCGAGGAGAAAAAAAATATTCGCGAAGCGTTTGAAAAGAAGTTGACTATGAAAGAGCGCAAATTGTCTATCAGAGAGCAGCGCGAAAAACGCGAGGATTTGAAATTTCTCGCCATGAACACCGACCATATGCAAGGGCCGGAGTTAGAGATGACGCTTCAAATGAAGCGTGATATTATCGAAAAATATAATCTGAACTGATTTGTTAGTTTTTAATTTTTTTCGGTTTTATTGTATTTTTTTTAATTTTCTAGGTTTTTTTTTGTATTTTTTCTAGGTTTGTTATTAATAAAAAATATTTATTATTATTATTGTTTTATATAAACAAAGTTAAAAAAAAAAAAAAAAAAAACAAAATGCCACATGGCACTTCCCCCTACCTCTTCCCCCCCCCCCCCCCCTTCCACTCCCCACAATTATTTCCCCCCCCCCCCAAAAGGGCCCCACAAGTGCCACATGGCGCTTCCCCCCCCCCTCCCCCCTCCCCCCCCAACCCCCCCCCCCCCCCCCCCCCCCCACCCCAACTCCTTATAGTCTAAACAATGCAGGCCAAGTGATGCCATGTTTTGCTATTAGAAATTAAAGATATCACTACAAGATCTGCAACAAACATCTCCCAATCACCATGGACAACCAACCGGAGACAACCGTTCGTCGTCACCAGAGAATAATAATGTTTCCATTGCCATTTCAAGGCCACATAAACCCAATGCTTCAGCTTGCAAATTTACTATACTCTAAAGGCTTCAGTATCACCATCCTTCACACCAACTTTAACGCACCCAAAACCTCTAACTATCCTCACTTCACCTTCAAATTCATACTCGACAACTGTCCTGAAAACAAACGATTTTCCAAGTCATCATTGCCGAGTTTGCTCAGAATTTTATCTACAAACAAGACTGTACGTGTGCAGATGCATTACGTGATGAACTGGAACTGTTGTTAGCTTCGGGACAAGACGAACGGGTGTTGTGTTTGATCACCGATGCGCTTTGGCACTTCACGCAATCGGTGGCCGATAGCCTTAACCTCCCCAGGCTTGTTTTGAGGACAACTAGTGTGTATAGTACTATTATTTATTCTTCAATACCCCTTCTTGATGCCCGTGGTTACTTCACACTTGACGACAATCGTAAGTTTGCTCATAATTGAACTTTTTGGTCGTTTAGGTTGTGTTTCTTGGTAGTCTACTACTTCCTGTTGGTACAAGCTAACTAAAACTATAAACACGGCAAGTCCGCTCATGAAACTTGCGAACTTTAACCACTTTATTTTCTAGAGATCTCACACGGGCTAAAGTCCAAACAAGCTTAACAAAGTCTACTAGGACTAAAAGCAGACTTTATAAACTTTAGATCCCATTAGCGGGTAATTTACATATATCCCCCTGGTAAGAATATCATTAATTACATACTTACCCAATTTGAAAAGTCATTTACAAATTTCCCTCTCCTAAATCGTAAACATGTAGATAGTCAATTACAAATTTCCCCTTGGGAAGGGAAATATGTAATTGATTTTAGGGGTTGGGTAAATATGTAATTCCTAGGCTTGGTAAGGGGAAATATGTAAAAAGTCCATTAGCGGGTACCATTACCGGACTACTTAGAAACATTCCAAAAACCACCTATAAATACTCTTTAAAATCCTGAACCACCTAAACGACAATATTTTTTTTTTCTTCATATTTTTAGCTTTTCTTCTTTGATCATGAAGTTTTAGGTTTTAATTTTGATGATTTACAGATTTTGAAGAACAAATCGTCGAGTTTCCTTTACTAAAAGTGAAAGACATTTTAAAAATTGGTATAAAGAGCATCAAAGAACCCTACGCAGAGTTGATAGGTGACATGGTTAAACAAATAAAAGCATCGTCGGGAATTATCTGGAACTCCTTTAAAGAGCTTGAACAAACCGAGCTCAAAAGGGTCCCAGATGAATTCCCCGTACCACGTTTCCTTATTCCATTCCCCAAGTATTTACAGCTTCGTCAAGCAGCTTACTAGAACAAGATCGAACCATTCTTCCTTGGTTAGACCTACAACCACCTAAGTCTGTAGTGTATGTTAGTTTTGGTAGCCTTAGTCAAGTGGAGGAGAAAGAGTTCTTGGAAATAGCTCATGGGCTGGTCTATAGCAAGCAACCTTTTATATGGGTAGTCCGACCTGGGTTTGTTAAGGGTTCAACATGGCTTGAATCATTGCCTAAAGGGTTTCCAAGTGAAAGGGGGCGAGTTGTGGAATGGGCTCCTCAGCAAGAAGTGTTAGCCCATGAAGCAACAGGTGCATTTTGGACACATAGTGGATGGAACTCAACATTGGAGAGTGTTTGTGAAGGTGTTCCTATGATATGTTCAGCTTTTTGGGGTGATCAACCGCTAGATGCGAGATACATGAGTGATGTTTCAATGGTGGGGGTGTATTTAGAGAATGGGTTGCAAAGAGAAAAGATAGCAAGTGCCATAAGAAGAATAATGGTGGATGAAGAAAGGACGGAGATTAGAGAGAGGGCAAGAGTTCTGAAACTTAAGGCAGAAGTTTCTGTAATGAAAGGTGGCTCTTCAAATGAATCTATTGAGTCTCTGGCTGACTATATTTCTTCACTCTAAGTTTGTGTATTTAGAAGTTCCACAATGGGATTATTATTATTTCTTGAATGGTAATAGTTCTTAAGTATCCGATTTAAATCCATGTGTCACATTTAATTCTTATATCGTTTTTCCTTTTTTAAAGTATAAAAATTGATTTTCTATTTTTGTACAAAAGTTTAGTTTTTTTTATTTAAAAACTTATTTCTTTTATTTAACTTAGCAATTTTTTAAAACATATTAAATGGTTTTCCCTTTTCTTTTTTCTTTTTATCTAACTAAACTTCAAAACGCCAGCTTGCAAAACAATGTTAAGCTCGGCACGCAAGAATTCAATTTCACGTTGGAGTTCTCATGTTATTCTATAACACCCGCCAACCAAGCCATGAGCACAGACGTCCGCTTGGTAAATAATGGTATACATGACTTCGTCTTTTGAGGTCACAAATCTGGTTTTTTTATCTATCTAAATTATTTTACACGGTTCTTAAATTCTGTATGACCGGTCTATGAACCGGTAAGACGTTTGTTTGATGTCCCATCGAGTCATGAATCATCAATAAAAAAAGGAAGAGATAGGTTTGAGAGTTCGAGAAAATAAAAGAAAGAAAGTAAAATTTGGTTAATAATATAACTGATATCCAAAAGTCGGAAATATTCATAGCATTATTTTATTCTAAATTTACGTTTTTGTTGTATGATTTTCTCTAGTCTTAGTCGCATTTTACCTTTTACTTTGCACGATTTTGACCAATGCCACATAACGCGGGTTAAAAACTAGTTATATTATATTATATATGTAGGATTCAGATAATTTGAAAACTCCATAGGTGTGTTTTTTGGTTTAGTATAATTACAAAATCTTTGCAATAGTAACATTTTAATCTTTTAGTGAAAATTCGTTTTGTTTTTTTTTTTTTTTTTGTCTTTTTTTTCTTTAAGCTTAGATTTTTCTTTACATCCTATACACTTTAATAAAGTTACAACCTGTAAACTTCAACTTAATTCAATAAGTTATTTTCCCTCTTTCCTTGATGAGTATACCACGTGTCAGTACTATGACTCTGGTTGCTGTCGTTGCAGCATCTGAGTCTCTTTCTTTTGCAACGACGATAATGATCGCATATCTGATTAAGTTTTTTATTTCTTTTTTCCCCATTTTTAATCCATATATTTCGCTGGTTTTATTAGTCAAAATAGGCGTATGTTATGTTGCCATTTTTTTGTTTTGTCCTAGAGTTTAACTAATCACTGCCAAACACAGGTCGGTGTTTCTAATCTAGCACTTGATATATATAAAAAAATAAAATTGAAACGGTTTACATACAATTTCCACGTAATAATCATCATAATTCCACGTCAACACTTATCTCTCTGTCCAGAGAGGTATAGAATCTTTCATAAATATGCGTTGGCAATGTCCAACATAAGCCACATCAACACTCCTCTCCTATAAATACCACCCTACATCTCTATCCTCTTGATAAATAACATATCCACTACACGTACTGCATCAATACATAGCCAAAACTCACTCAAAAGAATCCATACATAAAAATAAATCACAAGTCTATAAATCCAAACCATGTCCATCATTCCAAGCGTCTTTACCGGTAGAAGGAGCAACATATTCGACCCATTCTCCCTAGACGTCTGGGACCCATTCCAGGGCATCTCCAGCACCCTCAGCGACTTCCCAGACACCTCCCGCGAAACCGCAGCGATTGCGAACGCCCGAATCGACTGGAAAGAGACCCCGGAGGCTCATGTATTCAAAGCAGACATGCCTGGTTTGAAAAAAGAGGAGGTGAAGTGGAGGTAGAGGAAGGGAGAGTGTTGCAGATAAGTGGAGAGAGGAGTAGGGAACATGAAGACAAGAGTGACACGTGGCATAGGGTGGAGAGGAGTAGTGGGATGTTTTTTAGACGGTTTAGGTTGCCGAGAATGCGAAGATGGAGGAGTGAAGGCGACTATGGAGAACGGTGTGCTTACAGTTACTGTGCCTAAGGAAGAGGTTAAGAAGCCTGAAGTGAAGGCTATTGATATTTCTGGTTAGGGTTTGTGTTATGTTATGTTATGGGAATGTTTGTATGTTGTGATGAAATAGTGTGTTTGGTTCAGGACTTCATGTTGTTATGTAGCTAGCTTTTAGGTTGGTGGGGTTTGTATCTGTATTTGTATTTGTATTGTATGTTTGCTTGAATAAAGGGGTGTGTATAGTTGTATAAAAATACATGTAACGTGTATGCTGTGGTACTTTTTTTACATAACACATAGCCTAATGCCCTAATCTAATCATTATACTCCATTAATCACACCAATAACAAAAATTAAGGTAGGGTCGGAGGAGGGTAAGATGCAGACAACCTTACCTCTACCCTGTGGGAATAGAGAGGCTACTTTCAGTGACCCCCGACTCAATAGTGGTTTTATATTAAGCCTTAGACATAAGACACATAACACTTAGCAATCGAGACAAACTTGACTGGTGTATGTACCCTCTTGTATTTTGGCTATCAACGCCACCACCAGATGCATGATTAACCGTCCGTCATTTTTAACGTTATTTTCACGAAATTAGTAAAATAACGTTAAAATTAGTGCAACTTTACTTTTGCCCCCGATGATCACACATATATACATTTTATGCGCACAGCCGTAAGCAGACCAATCTAATCATTGACATAATTATTTTAAAACAATAAACCTTTTTTCATATGCTTTTAGGATGTCACACCAATGTTTTAAAAATATGTTTTTTAATCATACCGGATTGGACGTAGAAATGGTTCAACCGTGTTATATTGGATGGTTTAACCGGATTAACTAGTTAACCCTACAATTTTATAAATACAACTTTAACTAAAAGTATAATTGGTTTATGTCTAGAGTGTTGAATTATGAAAGCATTAAATTCATGATCGATTAAAAGATAATATTCGTTATCATCGTCATCCCCATCAATAAAAACTAGGTGTTAGTTGGCCCGCGCTTCGTCGCGGCCGCCGCTGTTGTGCATACATGTTACGCACAATGGGCGGCGGTTCGATGCCGGGAGCTCCTGTTGCGTTGAGAGTTTGGTGGGCATAAAAATAACATTAAGTGACTGTTATGCTCGCGTGGCCTTCACAAAAAGACTCGCAACCCATTAAGTTCCACACCAGCGTTAACACTTTGGTTGCCTATTTATTTAGTAATAAAATATTAACAAAAAGTTTCACCACTTATACGTTCCCATTTCAAAATCCAACAAATATTGTTTCTAGTAATACAATTTAAATTTTATTTACGATACAGACTTAACGATATGTAACAAAATGAATAGAAATAAATATTGTAATATAAAAAACTTGTGATAAAATTGATATATAATATTCAACGGTAACCTTATGTTGCTAAATCAAATAAAAACACAAAAGGTAGCAGAAGAGATTCAGCCTATTGGTTTTCAATTTTGGCGGCTGTATATGGCAGCGCATGTTAGCAGCAAGTTACTATTCAAGTATCTCTTCTTTAATATAGAAGAGGATATAACTATTTTCATTTTTCACATTCTTTAATAATAAGTTTTAGTTACCAATAATCCAAATATACTAAAATCACGTAAGATAAGTAACATATATATCAAGTAACCTTGTCTTTGAGAAACCGGTTAATGTTCTTTCTCACTTACATGATATCTATATCATTATGGGCCGATAAAGTCCAAAATTTAACCTTGTACTGCTACCGGTATAGCGGTATAAATCGGTATACCAGAATTTATAGGCGGTTCAAATCCTTTACCGTTTCCCTAAATTACCGGACTGATTCATGCCGGTCAGGACACCGGTAAGCGATATAACCGGTTCAACCGGCCGGTACAAACCGGTTGTAAAACATTGGGTCACACATTTATTAAAACTAAATGTATATAAGAAATTATCTATCGGTGTATTGGGCCTAACATACAAGCCCAAAATAAGTCGAGGCCTACATTAACGTCCACCTAACAGCTCACTGTTCTCTTTAAAGCTTTCAGAAGTTCTTAGATGCAGTAGTCTGAATGGTATATTCCAATTCAGTTGTACAACTATATTAATTAAGATTGGAATTTAAACTTGTTACACCCTAAGTTGATATATCTATAGATTTTATAATACCTTTCATACTTATTGTTATTTACATAAAGGTAAAGAGTAACACCGAAAAACGTAGTACGGTTTTTCTTGTTAGTTTTGTCACATTGCGCTTTGTTCCTAGTAGAGTTTCGAGGTCTACAAAAACCGGTTTGAGCCCTGGCCTAATTGTTTTCAAAATCGATATGGTTTTTATTGTAAATGGGGCAGACCAAACCGGTTTGGGTTATACACTGAATTTTGTGTAAAAAAACCTAACCCACCTAAACCGATTTGGATAGGGTTCAAATTGGTTTGGAGCATTAGAACCAGTATTTTTTATTGCACCCAAATCGATTTAGGCTGGAACCGGTTCTCAACACAAAAGTCCCGAACTATGCAAACCGCCAGGTTGGGTTGGGGCCCAAACCGCTTCTTTCGGGATCGTGCCTGGTTGAAAACCTGTTCATCGGCGCAAACCAGTTTTTTTTTTTTCACACCTCTATAGTAGAGTAGTAGTATTATATTTGTTGTAGAAAAACTTCACATTAAAACACAAATTGGAATGTAATATTGCTAGTTTGAAGTCAATATTGTAAGGCATTATACAACAAGTGTTTGTAAACAATAACATTAACATACATGTGTTGTGAATCCAACATTTGACTACATGTATAAGAAACATGTTGATTAGATGCACATACATGACTCAATACACACTAACCTCCCGAGTATTCCAGTCGCAAAAACAACCTTAATCAAACAAAATCAATCATCGGAATTCACTAACGTTCTATTCCCAATCCTCTAGGCTCAATTCGTCATTACTTTCTCTCGGTGGCCTTACAACAATAGCCACACTTCCAAGTGTTTCCGTACAACCTTTCTCCTTCAATGTTGCTCCTCTCTCAATCTTCAACTCGTCTTCGCTCGATACCAAATAGAATCCTTCATCTTCGGTCACCTCTTTCCGCCCTCTATCCGCCACCACCAATATCGACTCCTCCTTATACCACCTATTCACCCTCCACGGCAAAGCCCTAGCATCCGAAAATGCCACTGCTACTCCCCCTTCCTTCAACCCCACCACTGGCGCCCACGCCGGCAACACCACCCATCTCTTCCACCCTTTATCCGCCTCCACAATACCGAAATCCCCTTTGCACCGATACTCCCATGGCGCCGCCTCCACACCTTTACTCTTATCCTCCGCACTGCAAACTGGGAAAACCGCCACCACTGTTGCCTCCGCGATCTCACCCAGATTTAATCTCACTACCGGAACCTTCACTCCATCGATAACACCTCCGCCTCTTCCCTGACCTTCTCCGCCTTGTATCTTTCCCTCCAACTCCTTTGTAATCCATTCTCTTGCTCTATCCGAAACCGCCACAGACAAAGCCTTTTCCAATGCAGATACCCTCAACTCGGATTCCCGATATTCAAGTGCTTGTCTATAGTACATAAACGCCAAACAGTCCGCAGGAATCGTGTAATCAAAGCGTTCCCACCCACGATCACCTCGTCGCCGAGGGTAATCCTAATAGACACATAGCATATCAGTTAGAATTATTGTAATCATCCAAATTTTACTGTTCAAACTTAAAGCTTGAATCTTTTTTTAGGCGAAAGTCACCGGACCCTTAAATTAGGGGGCAAGCTCAACACGTATAAAATTTTCAGTCAAAAGAGCGTAAAATTACACTACGGAGCAAAAAACAGGGAGAGCCAGCGCCAAGGTGTTTCATGGTTATTATAACAATGTTTACCATAATTAAAATATATATATATATATATATATATATATAGGGGAAAGTTAATTTGAGAACACTTATATTTCGTGCAAACCGTGAGAACGACATCTAAAACCATTCAAATTCCAAATTTCTTTTTACACTTGTCTTTATTACTAAAATTTCATCTCAAAAACACAAATTACGCGTAAAAATTCAAACGTATACGAAAATAATTTGTTTTTACACATGTGTAAATTTGCTGTTTATACATGTGTAAACTGTTTCATTTACACATGTGTAAAAAGTTAATTTAAAAGTGTTTTTGCAAGAAAAGATGACTTATTTGGAAAGAAAATTCATTTATTAATGTTGTATTTTGATTATAATGGGATTTGTATTAAAAAAAATTGATTTTGATTGATTTTTGTACTTGTTCTCACGGTTCTCACAATATTTAGCGTTCTCAAGATAACCCTCCACTATATATATATATATATATATACAAGGGGTGTTTGGGATTGATTATTCAAAACAAATTATGTGTTTTGGAAAAAGCAGGGGTGGAGCTGCTTATAGATTATTGCGTTTTGGTTGCCTAAAAAACTGATTATCTGCGTTTCAAAACGCAATCCCAAACACTAAAAACAGATTATCTGCGTTTTCAAGACGCAATAATCTAAAAATCATACTCAAAACGCAATCTAAAACACCCTCATAGTTTATTTAGTTTTCCTAGTTGATCAATAATACCTAATGCCATATTGCCATATCCCATTCCTAGGCATCATTTAGCTCAAACTCATTTCCAATTTAGACAGGGGTGGCCGCACAGCTTTTTAACCGTCTACTAATGAAAATTGACGTTTTTACCGTAAAAACGGTTTAACGTCATAACGTCTACTCATTAACCATCATATAAATAGTTGATTAATAATACACAATACGCGTAAATACCTTAATCGCTCTAGCGAGCTCTTGGGCATCACTCGGTTCAAACTTATTCTCCAACATATACTTAGCAGCATCCGCCCGCTGATTATTCGTCAACAACCGAATCTCATACAACAATTCAGCACCACCCTTATCATAAAACTCAAGTATATCATCCTCCACACCTGACTGAACCAACGACTCCCTAACCTGAGCACCAACAACCAATGTATTCTGTTCATGACCACTTATTCCAGTAATCTCCTCAAGTATAGACGGGTCAAACCCGTCTTGAATAAGGGGAGGAATAAGAGGAGCATATTCGTACCATAAACCAAGACGGTTTGTAAGGACATCGAGACGAGCGGTTGTGTCGAGGCTGCGGTATTTTCGTGGGATTGGTGATTGGGTTAGTGGGGCTCGAAAGGGTTGGTAGAGTTTTTGTTGTTGTGGTTGTGGTTTTGGTTGTTGTGGGTTTGAAGAGGAGGGGATTATTATGGATGAGATGGTGGGTCGGGTATGTTTGGTGGGTTTGTGGGTTGGGGTTAGAGGGATGGGTGTGGATAGGAAGGTGGTGTGGAGGAAGGTGGTGGTGGTGGTTTGTGGTGGTGATGGGTTTAGAGTGAAGGAGATCATGATATGATGATGATGGTGGGTTGGATTGGGAGGTTGAAGAGAACGTTATCCTGTTGGTAGTTATTTTAGACTTAGAGTATGCCTCTATCTATGGTAGATATTTTAGTTGACTGAAAATTTTTATTGAGTTTTTGAATAAAGAAAACATTTCATTATATTATCTATATATATTAATTCAAAGACACTTCAACAGTGTCTTTGTTTTAATATATATATTGGCCACTAACTTTTACGTTAACTTTAATTCTGTCACTAACTTTTAGGTTAACTTTATTTTCTTCTAATTTGACCACCAAACTTAGACCAACAAACTTTTAGCCTTTAGGATTTAAAACTTTAGCCACTAACTTTTAGCTTAACTTTATTTTCTTCCAATTTGATCACCTTATATATATATATATATTGGCCACTAACTTTTACGTTAACTTTATTTTCTTCTAATTTGACCACCAAACTTAGACGAACAAACTTTTAGCTTTTAGGATTTAAAACTTTGGCCACTAACTTTTAGCTTAACTTTATTTTCTTCCAATTTGACCACCAAACTTTTAGGTTTTGGGATTTCAAACTTTGACCACTAAACTTTTTGCTTTTAGGATTTCAAACTTTGACCACTCAACTTTTTTAAACTTGCATTGCACTTTGGCCAAAATTTTAGCTTTTAGCCGCAAGTATTTTTTTGAAGCTCACGCAAGAATAACAGTCACTTAATATTATCTTTTATGTCCACGAAACCCTCCACGCAACAGGAGCTCCCACAGCGACGCGGTATCTTTAACGTCCGCCAAACACTCAGCGCAACAGGAGCTCCCGCCGCGTTTCGCACAACAGCCGCACCCGCGGCGAAGCGCGGGCAACTAATACCTAGTTATAGTCAAATCTTCGAAAATTACAATTGAGTGAAAAATAATAAAATTTATGACATAAATAAAGACGTAAATTGTGTAAATCATTGATTCACACGTTATTCTTAGATATGGAACGGATTGACGATTGATGAATTTGGGGAAAAACTGGAGATTGGTGAAATCAGGGCCTTAAATCAAGGAATTAAGGTCTGACAGCTGGGCGGCGGTTTGCCACAAGATCCGGCTCTTCGAGACATTTCTGTCGTCTGTTTGTGGGCCCCGTAACTCCAATCGTAGCCCAAGTTATTCTCGTTTTATGTTTAGGCCTTTTATGCCCCGTTTTCCCTTATTCAACTCGGCTATATAAGAATTTGGTAGTTCTTGAAACCGCTCCTCATCAATGACTATATTGACCTTTACTTGATGCTTATCATTTGTTGTAGATTCTTTTGTTTAAAAGTTATGTGGTAATAAAAATGGGCGGATTAAGAAAAATAGTAACATGTTTTGTGTCTAGAGTTATCGGCTGATCGGTTAGACACTCATACGTAATGGACAGAAATGTGTCAATTGATAAGATCATGTGAAATGACGATAGATGATTTGTTAGAATTCGATCTCTCAATCAACACACCAAACACAAACAATACTACAAGAGCAAATAAACGAAGATGAACACACGAGATTTACGTGATTCGGTCAGCTGACCTATGTCCACGCATGGGCTGCAACCATGATACTTTTATTATTGCTTTCTGCCTCACTCGTGATGTGGAATTACAAGTTTAAGATGCCTATTTCGGATACGGATTGTCAGATATTTCGGTTTCGAATTCGGATGTTTTTGAACACCCCTAATGTAAATTATGCCAATGGTGAAAGAGAGAAAGTTTAGGAATTGTTGTTAAAGAAAAACAATATAAGTATCATAATAATCAAGTAACTAAACATTTTTAGGATAGGAAAAATCCTACAAACATCCTCTATAAGATCGTCTAAGAGCACATACAAGCTCAAACGATTCAGTTCACTACCTACAAATATCATACAAATTTGTACAACGTTATATGTACACGACATGACATGATAAGAAACAAAACAATATTATGTCACATGTCCCCAAAACCATTGGAATCGATTGCAACAACCTTCGAAACACCAAATCTCGCACCATTTCCCCAGCTCTTGAACGGTAATTTTGCACTTGAAATAAACTTGTCACCACTCTTGGGACGAACTATCGGTTGATCCTCCATTTTCAAATCACTCGGCGGCAAAAAACAGTCCATCGAAAGACCTTTTATGTTAAAATCGACTTCCTCAATCGTCCAAACCTCCTCCATTTTAGTTTCTGAATCGCCTTCTGAGTCTTCCCCAAATCTATACAACGAGACAGTTGTTTGACCGCCATGCGCAATGTTAACGCCATCAATAGTGCGATAATCTTGGATTAGTGACTCCATGGTTGTCTCCCAAAACACACTATCACTTCCAGGGGTTTTTATTCTGATTAGTTGTGAGTCTTTAAGTTGGTGCAAAAGACCTGTTCTTTGACTAAAGTAGCCCCATATTGTGTGCTTCATTATTTGTACATTGTTACTGCTTCGTATCTTTAGAGATGAAAGCTCTGCTTCAAGCTTTAACACAAAGCAGTCTTCTCCCTTAATAGTCTTCTCTCCAATGCATATTGAGTTTGTGAACAAATTAGCTGTTGACTTTGGATCAAGACCCTGTCAAAATCAAGATTTGACTTTTAGTCTTTAGTTGACTTTAATTAGTCAATATATTTAAACAATTGCCAGCTAAGAAATGTAAACATGTCAAATACTTTAAAACAGGCTAAGTAGGCTAACAATTTAGCTGGCCCGAAAAGCTTAAAAAGTACTACGGTTCACGAAAACAAACAATCAAATCAATACACGTGTAAAAAGTTGGCTAAAGTTGATACCTGTAAGGAACGGCGAAGAGGTCTAGGAGGGCCTCTAGACGCATGGGAATGGTGCCATGGTGTTTGCCGCCACGCCACCTTGCCATCGCTGCCTGCGCTGATCTTGTAACCAGAAACTACCAGCTCTAGAGACCATAGGTCTGGCCTTTTTTGCCATAACACAAACCCACCCATCTCACCGCCACCGTTTTTCATGCTCTTGGGCTTCAATGCTTTCCCAACACCGCAATTTAGGGTTATTTCGTCTCCAGTGTTGAACTCTGACGTCACCATCTTCACCTTCCCGACGGCGTACATGCTGTCAATTTTATTCAAAGCCTTTTCCCCTCCCGCCGCGGCTATATATTGTTGCACGATGTATTTAGCCATTGAGGATTCCTACATTAATCAAATTTTGATTAACATTAGATCAACACCATTTATTCGAGCAAAAAAAAAAATTCAAATCATATCTTCTATTTTATTTTATTTTATGTTTTTTTGTACAATATAAAGTTATATATTTAAAAACTAGTTAACAAGATGCAAGATAGTACAAATACATATCTTCAGGAAAATATAAAAACAATAAACTCTAGCTAATATATTTTGTCACAAAATAATTACACTAAATCATTAACTAATACATTATGTATGATTTGTTTATCGCTAACAACTAAATCATTAAAGATTCCTTCAATAATTCTAGCAAACTAATCATGAAACATGACTTACAATATGATGATCATGGATACTTGGATTAATAACGTCAGGATGTGCAAAAGAGACCGGAAGAGGGACAAGAGGAGCCCCTACAACCCCAAGCAAGAGCTGAATTTCCGCATTGCGGCCATCGAAGTCCGAAAAATGTGGTTTTGTATCACTAAAATGAGGTTTCATCCAAGACTTTATGGTCTGCCAAGAACTAAGGTTGTGGTTGATCTTAACATCATCAAAGCTTTCCTCTGGTACGGGAACTTCGAGCACGGTTTCGAGCCCGTCTTCGTTGTCTAAGTTCGGGCATAAGGTCCTCATTGTTGTTAAGTTAAGACTTTAGAGATAGAGAGAGAGTTGTAATGAGGATTGAAGAAGTGTAAGATGGTAAGATATATAGGGAACGACCAACCGACCATGGGTCGGTATATAACGTGCCACCTCTTTATGTTATGTCGTGTCCGCACGCTCACTAATGTTCTCTATTTTTATATAATTTCATCTTTAAATAATTTAATACTTCTATGTTTTAATGTTACTTTTGTTAAATAATTAACATGCATTATGATATATTGATATGTTAAATGTTATGTTATTATGAATAATGATGACGTGGGTACCCAAACCCCCACGTCTAAACATATTTAAGAAGCTATCAGGCTCGGGTCAGGAAGTCGAAAAGCCAGAAGCTAGTGTAGAGAAGCTACCTGCATCGGCTCCTCAGCTCCCTAGCACTGGACCTGCCTTACAGGAGGTCAATAATAAAGGTGGGTCCAACACTTATGGGCCAGCCCAGCCCATTACTACAAAGCCCATTAGGGTTTGGGGTTTCACCCTCTATAAATAGAGGGGTTACACCTTCACTCAAGGCCATCCCATTTGTCTTGGTCTCCACTCAAGACATCTCACTCACTTTCTCTCCCTCTCTCTAGAAACATTCTCTCATTAACTAATCTGCCTAGCTCCCATAGAGGAGCCTACGAGCTGCTAAAGTATCATATCAGCAGCTCATGAACTCTCCATAATTACACACAATAAAGCTGTTAAGCTCCCCTGTTGAACTCACGAGCTCCCCTGTCGGAGCCCTGAAGCTGCCATATCGGCAGTCTACATATCCATGGTTCTAATAACCAACTTTCAGCCATCGAGTTAAGCAGTCCGAAATCGCCTCGGCTGCTAGCTAACCGTCGGGTTTCAACCACCACCTCCTCTCATACTTCGTATCCCTCATTTACTCCTTTATCTTTACTTTTATGTACATTTCTTGGGATAAATCACTAATGTTGAGCGTCGGAGGGTGGTCCAGAGACCCCGGTCTCTGGGCCCCTTCTAACGAGTTGTTCGTGGTGCAGGTACATGCTCGGAAGGTGCTAGGTCCAACCCGAAGAGACGTCCATACCATCTCCATGCCTTATTCTTGTTGTTTCAACAAGTGGCGCCCACCGTGGGGTTATCGCGCTTAGAACATGAAACTCTTTGCGGTTTAGCCCCAAATGTTCCTAAGTTCTTTATTTTTAAGGAGGAGAGGATGTTCTTACCGGAAAAATCACTCCTACACCTCCTACACATGTTTGCGTTTTTTGCTCCACGTATTACATGTTCAAAACGCCGGTGACCGGGTTCCATACACTTGTAACTCGGTTGCTACATGTAACTTCTTTGATAAAAACGTCAAACCTGAAAATCTACTCATATTCTTGATGAAAAATTACAACCTTTTGAACACATGTTTACACTTAGTTCAAATATGGTCAAAAAAAAAAAAAAAAAAAAAAAAGAATACTAGAGAAATGAAAGATTTTATGTACACTTGTCCCAAGGTTTGACTATCTCATTTTTGTCTTTTAGTACACATAAAAGTGTGTGAAAATAAAGCACAAAAGAGGATAAAGTCAGGAAGCAACTTTATCCAACATTAAAGTCTCTAGTACAACAAATATTGCATGTTGTACAACTCATGCTGCAGGCTGCCATACCGTAGCTCCATTGTAAGTGATATCATCAACGCTATAATTCACGACGTGGATGCAAGAATCCCACAAATGATCTACGAGTAAAAAAAAAAAAGAAGAAGATCACATAAATCGGAGCTGGGCAGCCTATCTAAACTACAAATAGGGCAGCCAGGAAGCTCCAGGCTGCCATATAGCAGCCCTGCTACAGTGGTGAACAGTAAAAAAGTAAGAAAAGTCAAAAGTCAGACTTTCTTACACACTAATCCACAAAGGTGCTTAGTCAAAAGCAAATCAGACCTCAAAAGCATAAAAAGTGGTATCTTTCACCAAAATGGCAAAAACACCTGCTGACATATAGAAAGGGGGTCAGCACTCGCTCCCATAAGGAAGCACCTGCTCCCAGAAGGAAGCAATTGCTCCCATAAGGAAGCACCATAAGCGGGAAGCCTTCCCTTATGGCAGCCTCTGTTACATCTTAATGTGCTAAACGTGCACAAAAAGAGGGTCAACGCTTAGCAGGTATGGAAGGCAAGCTCCCCCATGAAAGCTCCCTGAACTAGAAGTCCTTCCCTGCGTGAGCTCATGTTACATCTTAATATACTAAACGGGGTCATGCTCCCCTAGGGAAGCTCTCTGGGCTAGAAATCTTCCTCTATGTAAGCTCACTTTACATCTTTGTGTACTAAACATTCATTTATAGCTCTTCACTTCACTTCATGTGCACATGCGATACAAGTACATGGTCGCTCTCTCGACACTAACATTAGGCACAAGCTCCAAAAAACTCCTACTAGCTTAAGCAAGGTAAAGTGTAAAAATATTTTACTTCTCATATCGCTGAAACGAGCTTCTCAAGAAATAATCAATTGTTCTAAATGTTGTTAAACAAAGTCTTGAATAATACTAACATTACATCTCGTTTCAACTTTTAGCCTAACCTATATTTGACCCAAAATTCTTAGTAAAAGTGAACGGACTTATGAGTGTAACCATGGCGTGTAAAAAACCCATGCACTTGTAAGCTAACCATTAACTTCACTTATAAAATAATAATAAATAAATAAAAACAATAAAAACACACTTTATCAGCTAGTCAGGTCCGGTAAAGCAGGCTGGCTCCCGTAGGGCAGCTACAGACCACCATTCAGCTTTATCAGCCTAAACAACTATTCACGTCAGAGAATACATCAGCTGCTACAGGACAGCTGTGGATAACTATTCATGTCAGTAGGTCAGCTGCTACAGGACAGTTGTAGACAACTACGCATGTCAGTGCGTCAGCTGCTATATGACAGCTATAGACACCTATTTAGCCTTATAGCTATCAGAAAAGTACACTACTCATACCAGCTGCCATACGGCAGCTGCAGACAACTCTATAAGTAAACTCATGAGCTACAGCCCGGGAGCTACAAGCTTATAAGCTGCAACTCGCATGCTACAAACCTAAAGCTTGGATCCAATAGATCGAAGCCTAAAGCTCGAAGTTAGAAATTTGAAGCTCGACGCCCAAGGCTAGAAGCTACAAGCTCATGGCCACAAGCTAGAAGCTCGCAACTACAAACTCGCACCTATGTCATATAATATACTTTAGCTTTTACATCGAAAAGACAAAAGTCAGATCTACACAAGCTATAAGTAGGTAGCCTAAAGCAAACAACACAATACATACACCCAAGTAACCCTTGGAAAGAAAACACATATAAATAGGGTGCCTTGAGTACCTCTAAGATATTTGCTTCCTAAGGCCACGCTTGTCTTTAAACAGTTATATATGATATATTGGAAGACACAAAAAACAAACATGTCAAAAGCTACGGAAATTAGCTCATATGTCATACGCTACATAGCCTCCAGCTGAGGTAAAGAAGCTAACAGCTTGGCAGCTCAGCTATACTTCACCATATGAATCAATCCGAGGTTTTATAAGTATTGACGAACGCTAGGACGAATCATCCTTAGAAAATTAACATCTTTTCCGTACACCAAAGTCGTTTAAGGGAACGAGCACATCGCTTAGGGCAGGCTCAACACCTTCCTTAAAAAGACTAACAACTTGGAAAAGAAGAAAGATGCCTCCTCATATCAAAAAGGTTGCTAAATATTATGAAGGCTTGACCCACTCACTATGGAGAGCATAAAACATAACCTTGTATACTTGCTCCACTTAACACCAATTCAATGCTTTGCAAAGATGAGCTGCTCTCCTAGATAGAAAGTGAAGCCACCCTATGGGAACAAAATGAGCTTTGCATGACCTCACCTATGGTGACTAGAGAAGCTCACAAATGCATCATTAAAAAGTTTTTGTGACCTCCATAACACAAATCAAAAAATGTGGCAACTCGTAAAGCCAAGAAGTGCGGAAGCTACTAAGCCTCCTACGCCTTCACAAAATCCCTACTCAACTAGCCTTATCAAGTAACATGCCCATGGTATCATGAGGCACAAGTGAGGCAACCGTATAAAAATTACATCCCACAAGGATGACCATTGGCTCAAAGCCATAAAAATCCAAGCGAGTCACCTCATTTAAATAAGCTCACCTCTTTGTCCTATCTTTCTCATAGGATAAAAAACTTTAGCTTGCACAAAATACTCACAAATGACATGGCACATAAAGAAGTTAACCGCCTAAACATGTTCGCAAAAGCATCCAATGTCGAACAATAGACAAATGTTACTTGTTCAAAGAAACATTTATTCGGTTCCAAAGCAATAGCTTACTTGAAATAAGAATAAACTTCCTCAAATACCTAGTTTAAAGCTTCATATATACGGATCTTTGAATCCCGAAAGCTTGACATGTCTAGAGGCTTAGGAAGCTCATAAGTGAGAAGTTTAAGATCGAATGGTTAGATACCAAGTCATAAGCACCCATGACTACGTCATGACTACTCATGACTGGGGGCTGATGGTACGGGTACCTAATTTTGAACAAATTAAGAAGTTTAGAAACCGAAAAGGCGAGGAACTAAAAAGTAAGGGATGCCAATTAGCTACACATGTCAAGGCTCCTGCCCTAAAAGCTAAAATGGTCACAAGCACATTGCTACACATGTGACATCATCGGTAGGAATAAAGAAGCATCGAACAAAATCATGGTCTGAATAAGGCACATGCTTCTCTGTTGGAGGAACGTTGTTTATTGCAGCTAAGCAACAAAGAACCTATCAAGCAAGCTAAAAAACAACACATCGTCCTTTCAATTGCTCCTGTCCAGGTGACTCCGCTTATATAAAAGATATAACAATACTTACCTTGCACATGATTATCTACAAAGAACCAGGCATAAACAAAATCGGCAAGATCAAGGTTAACTAAAGCAGCTTGCTCAATCATCGAAGCAACCTGCCAAAACCTCCATACATTTTGTCGACACTGCAAGAGAATAACACTTAGCCGATGTATGGAAAAGTTTAAACACCTCGTTAAGGGAACCTTATAAAAAGAAGGTTCTATAAAAGACGAGCCCATATGCCTAAACTAATCCTATCAAGCGTGCAATCTCCGATAGATGGTTAATACTCGCAAAGCCTACGAGGCTTAGAAACATAATAACCCACAAGAAATATTAAAGCTACTTGTGGAACAACAAATGGCTTACTAAAACAAGCAAAGAAGCTTCAAGCAATGGTTAGGGCAACACAACAAATGACCAAACAAGGGAGCATTGCTACTCGTGCCTACCTAAGAAGCACGCAAGCAAATTGCCAATGCAACGATGCAACTTGGTGACACCAAGGATCGTGGCAAACAACTTCTAGTAATCATGTACGCGACAAATTACCACAAAATAATAGAGTTGGGTGAATCCTTATTAGCACCTGCCCTACGGCAGCAACCAGCTGTCAGGAGCATAGAAGCTGCTCATAAGAATATAGAAGTTGCCAATAGGAAGCGTGACGGTAGCCTTCCAAAAATTGTTCACTATAGCAAGGAAGAAACATGAAAGAGGTAGCCTGCCCTAGCATCAAAAAGCATTGGTTAGGAGATATTTTTGCCACATGGTAGCACCTTGCTAAAGAATTGTTCAAGGAGTCCCAAAAGCTCAACACTCGAAGCCATGAGACTTCACTACCTATGAGGTAGGTGAACATCTATCCTTGAACTTTTACTTACTAAATCTCCTTCAACCAAACGCCACGCTGATGCACCAGGCCATTGAACAAGCTCAACCTCTACCTTATGCGCTTTAAAGTGTCCAATGATTAAGAGAATTTTACTAAATTATGGAAAAGCTTATTTTTACTACCTTCTCTATTGAATCAACTCATACGAAAGGTCAATCAAAGATCACCATATACTCTATTCTAAACAATGTGGTTGAAGGCGTAAGAGTATCTCGAATGTCACCAAACTTACACATAAACATCGTCCAAAATGTTATGAGATATCTTTGTCTCCTTCAAAAGTTGATCACGGGTTCAAGTATAAAGTTCCCTGACCTTGCATGAAGCTCTTCAAGTATCATCTAAAAACAAGAAAACTAACCATCATCCTAGAAGGCAGTTGTCTTAGCACGTACGAAGCTTACTATCGTCAACAAAGAAGACTACCTTCTTACATGACAAGCTAATATCCTTACATAAAAATCTTCCATAAGGAAGCTAACCTTCTCATACAAGGAGTTGTCCATTCTTAACTAAGTAGCTTCCATTCTTACATAGGAAGTTAACATTTTTACATAAGAAGCTGCTATTCTTACCTAAGAAGTTGTCCTTCTTACACAAGAAGCTGCCATTCTTACGTAAAGAAGCTGCCCTTCTTACGCAAGAAGATAACCTTCTTACTCAAGAGGCTATTATTCTTACATAAAAAGACTAATGGAACTACAAAGGAATCTCCCTAACATTTCCTCATGACATTTCGTCTCTTTGACATGTGGTGAACACAAAGAGAGGGACTTTAGAGGGAAGCTTATCATATAAAAAATCCACATTATTTTAAGTGTATGCATGTATTATTGCATTACCCCAACTCATGGAAAAAACTAACAAAGATATGCTCTTCAAAGACGTACCCCACAAGACATTGATCCATGAGAGTTGGTCAAATACCACAACATGCATACGAAATCCATGATATAGCCTACCCTAAGGCAACCTCGGTTACTATAACATCTTGATATTCTATCAGTAAATCCAAAAGTGTTGTCTAGATAATGTAGTTTCTAAGCTGCAAGCTAACGGAACAAAGGAAACTCTTTCGTGCAACCACAACCACTTGTCACTTATCTTATCAAAGGGTGAGCCCCTCCTAACAAGGCTCCATGGGATCCGGCGCTATACCTACCCATGAAACGGGGATGAGCTCCTAGGCCACAACTGCTCAACAGGTAACAAGGATAATGACCTTCCTGTATACAGGGTGAGTTCCTAATACAATCCACAACTCCATGGGACAAGTCCTTTAGATGGAATACCTAAACCCATGAAAGAGGGTGAGCTCCTCACACTAAGATAGCTCATACATGTTCATAACAGGTTACAAGCAAGCTGATATGATAAGCATTGCGTCGGTTCTCTAGCCTAGTAGCCTGGGATCAAAACGAACATTTCACATAGGTAACCATTGAGAAAGGTTACCAACAAGCTGATAGGATAAGCATTGCATCGGTTCTCTAGCTTAGTAGCCTGGGATGGGTGACTGCAGCATCCACCTCATGGAAAAAGGTTAAAGACATTGCAAACACTATAAACGACAAGTAACAGATCTAAGACAACCAAACATTAAACTTAAATAAAGCATCACCCCTAGAGGGGGAGCATTCCCATTGAGGAAGGGAAGGGAAGTTCCTAGGTCATATAGTCGGAAAGCAAAGCATCAAACCATAATAAGATTATAAAGGCATTTGCATAGCAAGACTCATGCATAGCTTACATAAGCTTACATGACAAGGTCTTTAGAAATCATAATGCATTAGCTCACTAGAAGAGCAACAAATTCATCATCAAAATTAGCCTGCTATATCGGCTTAGGAGTGCTCTCAACTATAATAGTAGGGAAGCATCCTTGCCAACAAAGGCGTCATTAAGGCATGGACAAGTTCAATGAGCAATACCTTGCTCAAACAAGGTTCAACCTTCTTATGATACGCAACTACAACTGGGAATAAGCTTCTAAGACAACAAGACTGTCTACACATTTAGAAGTACCATACAGTTGAAAAAGAAATATAAAAAGAGGCTTAGTCTCACATTTTGATAAAGAGAAGCCTCTTACATGGATATAGGAAGAAAATAGCTTTCGCAAGAAGCTCATCTTTGTGTAAAGGAAGTTCACTAAATTGCGCTACAAGCTCACATCCATACAAAGGAAGCTCAATAGCGTACACCTATAAACTCGCCTTTATACGAAAGAAGCTCACTTGTTAGCATGAAAAACTCACCAACATATGCGTTCATGTTCATACCAAAGAAGTTTAGCGTCATATACCAAAAATCACGTAATAGGATAACCTACAAGTATGAGAAACTCACTTCCGCATCAAATAAGCCCACTTTGTTACGGAAAAAGTTTATCAATATACAACATAAGGTACGCAAAAGGCTCCTTCTTTTGCCATATTTGCTCATATCTGCCTTGTTCCATCACATCTATTATAAAACGAGCTTACCACAACACTTAGAGAAGCTCAAAGTCTCATGCTGGTAAGCTGCTACATCTAATGGATGGAAGCGATGAGCTCATGGAATGAAGCTATTAGCTACCATCAGGCACCAAAGAATATCCAGGAGAGCACATATGACGCTCGCGTTGGTATAACTTACAGCAAACCTTGGCAAGGTGATTATAAGCCTAGTATACATGTATAAGAAAAAGAGACACGTAGTGACACGATAAATACGAAGATCAAAGCCACTACTTGTCTATTGCAAGATCACCAACACGGTGTGCCATACACACAAGATAAGCCCATTCTTTTACATCGTTGGCTTCTACTTGCTTGAATTCATCAATCCTATCATTAATAAAGTTTACCAAATGCTTCAGAAACCTAAAGACTTTGGGAAAGTAAGCTACGCCATTTGACAAACAAATATCTATGAGCTCTTACCCATTTGGGACACGTGACTAAGATGTTTACGGTGATATAGCTTACCATGAACCTCAAGGCTAAGAACTCTACAAGGTAAAAAGGCGTGTACTAGCATGCCACCACATATGTTCACAACCACTGCTTGTCTATGATAAGTCCATCAACAAGATGATTCCATTCATTCATTGACTTTTGGACCCTCTCCAATAAGGAAGGTAGAGTCTCCCAACCACCTTGATGAACATCTCCTAGTTCTTCACACCTACAAGCTTATCACCAAGAAATTTTGCAACATGTCAATGTAACATGCACGATCCCCATGAGATAAAAACTTCTTCTATAAATGAGCAAGAAATGCTTGTCGTCTCCTCTAAGGGTGAGATTGTAACCACCCAACAAGCTGTCCCTAGTCTCTTGGAGCTCCCTTGCTCGGTCGTCCAATCACGACAAGTCAAATTCAAGCAAAAGAAAGCTAAGCGAAAACCGGAAGCTTGGAAGCTTCAAAAAACAATGTTTCAAAGCTCATAAGCTACAAAATAAGCTTTGATACTAGAAGCTCTAAGGACTTCCAAGACGTCCAATAAGCTTTTCTAAGCTTCTCAAGAAACACCGGAAACGTAGAAGCTACAAGAAAAGGCAGAAATTATGGAGTCCGAAATAAGAAATTCATAAACAAATAAGGCGCAAACACCTTACACCAAAGTTTATGAATTTCTAGAAGTAGGAAAAAAGGAGATAAGATTACTAAGTCACAAGCACCCATGACTACGTCATGACTACTTATGACTGGGGGGCTGATGACGTGGGTACCCAAACCCCCACGTCTAAACATATTTAAGAAGCTATCAGGCTCGGGTCAGGAAGTCGAAAAGCCAGAAGCTAGTGTAGAGAAGCTACCTGCATCGGCTCCTCAGCTCCCTAGCACTGGACCTGCCTTACAGGAGGTCAATAATAAAGGTGGGTCCAACACTTATGGGCCAGCCCAGCCCATTACTACAAAGCCCATTAGGGTTTGGGGTTTCACCCTCTATAAATAGAGGGGTTACACCTTCGCTCAAGGCCATCCCATTTGTCTTGGTCTCCACTCAAGACATCTCACTCACTTTCTCTCCCTCTCTCTAGAAACATTCTCTCATTAACTAATCTGCCTAGCTCCCATAGAGGAGTCTACGAGCTGCTAAAGTATCATATCAGCAGCTCATGAACTCTCCATAATTACACACAATAAAGCTGTTAAGCTCCCTGTTGAACTCACGAGCTCCCCTGTCGGAGCCCTGAAGCTGCCATATCGGCAGTCTACATATCCATGGTTCTAATAACCAACTTTCAGCCATCGAGTTAAGCAGTCCGAAATCGCCTCGGCTGCTAGCTAACCGTCGGGTTTCAACCACCACCTCCTCTCATACTTCGTATCCCTCATTTACTCCTTTATCTTTACTTTTATGTACATTTCTTGGGATAAATCACTAATGTTGAGCGTCAGAGGGTGGTCCAGAGACCCCGGTCTCTGGACCCCTTCTAACGAGTTGTTCGTGGTGCAGGTACATGCTCGGAAGGTGCTAGGTCCAACCCGAAGAGACGTCCATACCATCTCCATGCCTTATTCTTGTTGTTTCAACAAATAATATATATTCTTCTCTAGATGAATTGACAATGTCTTTTTCATGTTTTTGTTTAATGATTTTATAAAGTATTTTTTTAATATATATTTATTTTAGTTTTACTAATTCATTACGCTCAACAAATTATGCTCAAGTTATTTTTAAGTCGTGAGCCAAGTTTTGTCCTTTCGGCTATTTTTAGTTATGTTTGTGAACCATATATTTATACTATATACGAACAAACATAAATGAACATGAACATATTTAGTTTTTACACAGACGAATACAAAAAAGTTCTGTTTCTAACTAACATGGACAAGAATATCTCATTTGTGTAATTGTTCATGTTTGATCGTCTGTTTTTGTTTTTCTTAAAGTTTAATGAAATCACACGAACATGCCCCATTCATATCCATTCGGTTCGTTTAGATGCGTAATCACTTTTTGAGAGGGTCACATAGTTTTTTACGGGTGATTTCCTTACAAAATTATCGTCTACATATGTACTTCTATGAATTCTATCATTTTAAGAATTTCAAAATTTTAATATGTGATTTTGTAAGATATTTAAAAAAATCAATTATGTGTTGGAAGGTGATTAGCATCAACATTATGATCGGGTTACATATGATATGGATATATGGGGGTGGGTCGATGATATTCATATAATCTAGTCTTGTCTTTGTTGGTGGGCCAACCGGCAATTGGTTTGGCAGTTTGCATGGTTCTAATAAACCGATCCGAACCATCATGTAGCCCACGTTCTCATGATAGTTTGTCGATTCAGGCAGGTGATTTTACGCTACCGTCCAAAACTCCATGACCAAATGAATCGCCCTCCTTAAAGTTATGTTTATTCGTCACCAATAGCTTACAAAATTAGTTATAAATAATCATCACCTCCAATTATTTCGAATAAATGCTCAAAAAATCTCATAAAATAATAAGTAATATTAATTAAAGAAATATTGAGATCCCCCAAAACATATAATTATCTTATACTTTAACCTTTTCAAATAGATTATTTATTAAACAGTTGTTGTTAGAAGGATTTACGAGTTTGCGCAGAGGCGAAGGATAATGGGACCAGGGGTGGCCCTGGCCCCCCTGTTTTTTGACGCAGTAGTGGAAATCTACGATTTTCGTAGGTAATTGAGTTTGGGTTGAGTTCGGCCCCCGTTGATTTTCCACTACCGATCGAAAAAAATTGAGTTCTGGCCCCGCCGATTCCAAAACCAAGCTTCGCCACTAAGTTTGCGCATGGTTGGGGTGTAGCATCGATTGTCCTCTTCTAGAGCCAGGGTAGAAACTGCAATCATAAGAAACTGTTTAAAGATCCACATGGACGAACAGGGGCGGATCTCTCATGACGAAGTACAAAATTAGGGCAAACATTTTTTTTATTCTTCGTGTTTTATGTATTGGGATACCCTTGAACAAATATTATAGTCATTGAAAGAGTTTGAGATACCTCTGAGATTTTTTTCTAGATCCACCACTGTGGACGAAGCCATCATGTGGACACTTCGGTCTTTGATGACCAAGTCAACTATGTATACTAAAGATAAAACCCATATGAACATGTATGTAAATACCTCTTGTATATAAGTTATTCATGGAGAGGGAGATATATCTACCTTGAGAGGCAGTTAGGTGAGAGTGTGAGAAAGAAGAGATAGATTTCGGATCCTCTTTTTAGTGCAGGTTGTGTACTATTTGTAACGAGTGGATATTAAGCCTGAACCTAATTGATCTTCCCATAAGACTTCTACCCACTAGAATGGGATCAAATTGGGTACTGTTTACAAGTACCACAATATCTTTTGAACGGTCAAGTGCCACAATTTAGTTTGGTATAGATTCAACTACGAGCATGTTTGGTTCTCCTTATTTCCACCTCCTTATGACTTATAACTTTTTCAAAAAGTTAATAAGTTACAAAAAGTGTTTGGCAAAAGGAAAAGAACTTTTTGTTTTAACTTTTTGTAAGCCTATGATAAGTTGTTTTGGAAAAGTAAGGGAGGAGTGACTTTTTGAACCTCCTTATAACTTATTCATGGTTATTTACCTACATGCCCTTATTATATCCTTACACCTTCCCTCCTTATACCCTTTTTGGTCATTTTACCTAAATAAGTTAAACCAAACACTTTTTTACAAACTAACTTATCAACTTATTGTTTTTCCCCACCACATAAGCTAATCCAAACACTTTTTTAAAAACTCTTTTTTAAAAAGTCATAAGTTAATAAGTCCTTTTAACAAAAAGTCCTTTTTGCCTCAAATAAGTTTATCCAAACATGCCCATATGCTAGACGCGTCATTCTTTCCCATTGGTGAGTGACTCTTTATACATGAATTTTGAGCAAGTATAATAAAGGGAGTTCGATTTGATAATTGGAATTTCCGACAGGGGCGCTAGGAAAGTTCTGAGTGAACTCAGACGTCCAAAGAGCATTCAATGTGACAGACGTGATCAGTGGCGGATCTAGGCCACAAAATCAGTAGTAACGTTTTTCATTTTTTTTTCATTTTAGTAGCAACGTTTTCCAAATTTTGTAAAAAAAAAAAAACCAAATTTTCCACTAATTTTCCACTACGCGCGCGAAGTTGAGCTGCAACGTTCGCAACCCCTCCTCTTTAATTATGTCCACTGTTACAAACATGATATCTTGAACAGAAGACACAAAGAACTTTATTATCACCAAAAAGAATCAAATACTGATTGCAAACTATACAAAAGAAATCTCTCACTACAATAACAAATCTCTCAATACCAATCGACAAACCCTATTCAGAATATATCTATAAACAGATATAAGATATATCTGATAACAAGAAGGAAACCCTAGATTTGATCTAGACGAAAGAGAGAATGAATCAGAGAGATAAGTACAAAATATGTGATCTAATCTCTACAGTGTACGTAACAATCTATATATACACGAGAGATAAAGCTGTCAGAGAGAAAGCACAAAAGCCAAACATCTCAGCCATTGGATCAACAGCTCACACGGATCGACAGAATGAACGCTCAGGATTGAGCAAGAAGGAAGAGCTGATATATCAACGTACATATGATGGGCTTGGGCTGAACAAAGATGAAGCCCACTAATGTCTATAGTCCATCAACTCACAATGTTATCTTGGGCCAGCAACCATCAACGAGGGACATCAATCTTGGGCTCATCCGGCTTCAACAAGTCCAGTCAGCTTCAAGAGTCCAGTCCAGTCAGCATCCAGTCATCATCTCGAGTCCAATTCACGCACACCAAATTTTATATGAAAATACAAAAAATAAAAGTGTGTAAATAAAAGTTTATAACAAATAAAAGAATTGTAAAATTGAATATGAAAAACATAAATATGAAAAACATACCTTAATGAGGATATCAATGACATATTTCAACACCCCCCACAATTCTTTTATGCAAATGGGTCAAAAAGACATAAACTTTTACACAAACCTTCATGTGCAGAGGCTAACAAACCTTTTGTAAAGAGATCAGCAATCTGATCTTTGGATCCAATAGCAACCGTTTTAACCACACCTTTGACTACTTGATCTCGTAAAAAATAAAGATCAAGTTCAAAGTGTTTCGTTTTATCATAGAAAACTGGATTTCCAGCAATCGAGATTGCTGCATTATTGTCACAATAAACATTTACTGGAACCTTAACTGTAATACCCAGTTCTTCTAACAGATTCTTTAACCAAATGACCTCACAAGTAGCCGAACACATTGCTCGATATTCAGCTTCAGCTGATGATCGAGACACCGTAGTTTGTTTCTTGCTTTTCCAGGAAACCAAATTGTTTCCTAAGAAAACACAGAAACCAGTGACTGACTTCCGAGTACTTATACACTTCGCCCAGTCAGAGTCCGAAAAAGCAACAAGATCAAATGGGTCAGACCTTTTGAATCTAATGCCTTTTCCTGGTGAAAGTTTTAAGTACCTCAGAAGCCTAAAAGCCACTTTTACATGACCACTCAAAGGAGCATGCATAAACTGACTTAAATAATGTACGGCATATGAAATATCAGGCCTTGTATGTGCCAAATATATTAGCTTGCCTATAAGTTGCTGGTAATTAGTAATATTCTCAACAGGTTTAGAATCAGTGTTTAACATATTTGTTAACACATGATTTTGGTCAATGGGAACATTAATAGGTTTACAACCTAACATCCCATATTCTGAAAGAAGATCTGTACAATACTTTCTTTGAGTTAGTATAAGAGAATCATTATCCCTTACAACTTCTATTCCAAGAAAGTATTGTAACTTTCCAAGATCTTTAATCAAGAATTTTGACCTTAAACACTGTTTAATATTTTCTATCTCTTGGATACAATTACCAGTAACTACTATATCATCCACATACACAAGTAATATTATTACCACAGAATCAGTTTGTTTAAAAAAACAATGAATGATCACATTTACTTCTTTTAAATCCAAAGTCAAATAAAACTTTAACTAATTTCTCATTCCACATCCTTGGGGCCTGTTTAAGGCCATACAAGGACTTATTCAGTTTACAAACTTTATTACTTTCATTATTAAAATAACCCTCAGGGAGTTTCATAAAAACATCTTCATTAAGATCACCATATAGAAAAGCATTGTTTATATCTAATTGGAAAAGTTCCCAATTATTATAAACAGCTATGGCAATGACACACCTAACTGTGACAATTTTCACAACTGGTGCAAAGGTTTCTTCGAAGTCAATTCCTTCTTTTTGACTGAAACCTTTTGCCACTAGCCTAGCCTTATACCTTTCTATTTCACCATTTGCCCTATACTTGATCTTAAATATCCACTTACACCCAACAATGTTTTTATTTTTGGGTAGATCAACTATAGTCCAAGTGTTATTCCTATTTAGGGCTTCTATTTCCTCATTCATAGCCTGTACCCACTCAGGACTATTAGATGCTTCTTTAAAATTCCTAGGTTCAAAACTTTTAGACAAAGAAGAAGCAAAACATTTTGAATCAAGAGACAAGTTTGAGAAATTTACATATTTCTCTATTCCATACTTGACTTTTCCTTCTACAACATACTCATTGTATTTGGAAGGAAACACAGAACTCCTAGATGATTTTCTAACAGAATCAGAAACAGGCTCAGAAGTATCACCCTCAGATTGAGTGTTAACATCACTTATAGTAATCACATGTTCTGCCCTACCAGGATCAACATCTCTTGTGTCAGGCTGCTGACTCCCAGCCAAGCCTGTAACATCCTGAGATGGATCAGCTGATTGCTGATTTGCATGTGTTCCTATATCTAACCTACCTTGACCCTTTCCATCATCATCGGGCTCATCTACTTCAAAACTATTTTCAGAGCCTGGTTTTTCAAAAGAATCAAAAAAGTTTAAGCTATTTATATGTTTTACTGTATTTGAATCATAAGTTTCAAAAATTTTTATTTCTTTGAAAGGAAAACAGTTTTCAAAGAACTTAACATCCCTTGAATACCCAACTGTTTTACTGTCTAGACTAAAAACTTTGTACCCCTTTTTTCCATTTGAATATCCAATAAAAACACACTTTTCAGATTTACTATTAAACTTATCAGTTTCATCTAAAATAGCACAAAAACACAGGCATCCAAAAAGTTTTAGATGGTCAAGAAAGGGTTCAAATCCATAGAGTAACTCATAAGGTGTTTTGCCTCCTAAGACTCCTGAAGGTGTCCTATTAATCAGATATGCAGCTGTTAACACACATTCAGTCCAGAACCTAATAGGCAAATTACTTTGGAAAAGCAATGCCCTAGCAACATTTAATAAATGCCTATGCTTCCTCTCAACAATTCCATTTTGTTGAGGAGTATAGGCACAAGTGGTTTGATGTATTATTCCTCTTTCTTTACAAAAACTGGACATTTGATTGTTAACAAACTCAAGTCCATTATCACTTCTGAAACACTTAATGTGTTTTTTAAACTGAGTTTGAATAATATTAGCAAACTCTTTTATATTTTCAAACACCTCAGTTTTATTTTTTAACAAACACACCCAAACAGCCCTGGAATAATCATCAACTATGGTTAAAAAATACTTAAAACCATCTCTGCTAACAACTCTATAAGGACCCCAAACATCTAAGTGAATCAACTGACCAATATCAGTTGACTTGTGATCACTTAGAGGAAATGGCTCCCTATGTTGTTTAGCCCTTTGACAGACCTCACAAGGTTGAGACCTGTCATGCTCTCCTATGTTGAGTCTGGTTTTAAGTACTCTAACAGCTTGTTCAGAGGGATGACCTAACCTAGCATGCCATGTATCATATAATTCAGTACTATTAAAACACACCTTATCATGTAAACAAGCATTTCCACATAGGTACAGACCCTCAAGCTGTTTACCAGTCACCGGGACTTTCTTGGTGGACTGGTCCTGTATATAACAAGTATCTTCATCAAACCCAACATATAGTTTATTATCCCTAGCTAGTTTGTGTACAGAAATTAAGTTTACTTTGTAATCAGGAACAACTAAAACATCTTTTAAGATAACACCATTTGCAAGATTAACATTGCCAATTTTAGTAACTTTAGCCTTAGTTCCATTAGGATGATTTACATGTATGTTTAGATCAGATACTTCAACATAATCAGTTAACTCAATTTCATTTGTAACCATATGTTGACTAGCCCCTGAATCTATAATCCATCCAATTTTTAGTTTATTCCCTATTTTGCTTGCAAACCCAAAAATAGGTTTACCATATACATTTGCACAAAAAAAGCTACCTGAAACATTGCAGCTCTGTGGTGTTTCCTTTGCTTTATCATTTAAAAGACTCAAAAGTTTTGACAACTGTTCACTAGTCAGAGAAGGAACATCAGTATCAACAGTAGTATTATTACTATTTCTATTACCCCCCATTTTCTTAGATTGATTTCCTCTGGACCTCATCCATGGAGGATAACCTATGACCTCAAAGCATTTTTCAGCAACATGTCCAGTTTTATTACAATGAGTACATTTTAAAGTAGATTTGTTATCAAACTTTTTATTGAAATCAGTAAACTGACTGGTTTTAGACATAAATCCAACAGTATTTTGTGACTTCTTACCAGCCCCACTAGAGTTTCTATGAGATTCCTCTCTAGAAACTATAGCATAAGCCTCTTTTACAGTAGGTAAGACTTCCCTAGTTAACAGATTAGTCCTAACACCTTGATAACAACTATCTAGACCCATCAAGAACTGCAACAGTTTAATCATTTGACTGAAACTGTTAAAATCCTTTGAAGCATCACAAGTACATGGAGGCAGTTGCAGAATTTGATCCAACTGCTTCCACATAACATTTAGTTTCTGATAATACTCAGATACACTAGACCCATCCTGACTAAAACTATTTATCTTTTGATAAAGATCAAACACCACAGACCCATCAATTTTATTATACGTTTCTTTTAACTCTTTCCATACATCAGAAGCAAGTTTAGAGAAAACTTGTCCAAGGTATAATTCCTCAGACATAGAATTTAAGATCCAAGTAAGCACAACAGAGTTACATCTATCCCACTGCCTAGCAAGAACAGGATCATCTACAGATTTAACACATTCTCCATTTATGAAACCAAGTTTATTTTTAACTTGTAAACCAAGAATCATAGCATTAGACCAAACACTGTAGTTTTCAGTTCCTTTTAGTTTTATGTTAACTATAGTTAAGTTGGCAGAGTCACTTGGATGAAGATACAATGGATCACTTGCATCCAGTTTGTTAACTTGTGTTACCAAACTGTTTACAGGATCAATAAGGGGACCAGGATTTGGACCCACTTGGGGTCCAGATCCCAAGTCATCTCCATCATTACTCATAATAACAACAACAAAGAACTAAACACAGCAGATCACACACAGAGAATCACAGGGATCACAAACAAATAGCACACAAGAAAACCAAAGAAATCAAAAGACACTTGGCGAAGCTGTACTGGTGATCCAGATCACTGGTTCATCACTCAAAGGTGCCAGTGCAGGTCCTCGTACAGGAGCCTCCTAAACGACCTAGACACACCTTAAAGCTAAAAACAGGGATGCAATCTCCCTGGCAATGACTCCTTAGAACAACAACTAAGAGTATACAGGAAAGATCTCACCGAGAGGGGTGCCCAAGTTAGGGTTCGCCTAAAACTCGTAATGAAACAACCTTCACTTAGGGTTGTTTCACCAGAGAGCAAAGAAAATATGCCTCCAAATGATTTTTCAGATCTTGAGATCAGATCTGATTCTTCACCACTGGTACAATAATACTCCTGAATGAACCCTAGATCTGAAATTCCAGATCTACAAGCTAAATCCACCACAAGCTCCAAGATCCCCAAATATCAAGATATCTAACTCAGATAAACCCTAATATCAGCGGAAGACTCACAAATCAAAACCTGGCTCTGATACCATGTTACAAACATGATATCTTGAACAGAAGACACAAAGAACTTTATTATCACCAAAAAGAATCAAATACTGATTGCAAACTATACAAAAGAAATCTCTCACTACAATAACAAATCTCTCAATACCAATCGACAAACCCTATTCAGAATATATCTATAAACAGATATAAGATATATCTGATAACAAGAAGGAAACCCTAGATTTGATCTAGACGAAAGAGAGAATGAATCAGAGAGATAAGTACAAAATATGTGATCTAATCTCTACAGTGTACGTAACAATCTATATATACACGAGAGATAAAGCTGTCAGAGAGAAAGCACAAAAGCCAAACATCTCAGCCATTGGATCAACAGCTCACACGGATCGACAGAATGAACGCTCAGGATTGAGCAAGAAGGAAGAGCTGATATATCAACGTACATATGATGGGCTTGGGCTGAACAAAGATGAAGCCCACTAATGTCTATAGTCCATCAACTCACAATGTTATCTTGGGCCAGCAACCATCAACGAGGGACATCAATCTTGGGCTCATCCGGCTTCAACAAGTCCAGTCAGCTTCAAGAGTCCAGTCCAGTCAGCATCCAGTCATCATCTCGAGTCCAATTCACGCACACCAAATTTTATATGAAAATACAAAAAATAAAAGTGTGTAAATAAAAGTTTATAACAAATAAAAGAATTGTAAAATTGAATATGAAAAACATAAATATGAAAAACATACCTTAATGAGGATATCAATGACATATTTCAACATCCACCCCTGGACGTGATGCCAAAAGAGATTTGGTGGGAGTTTATCTCTAATGTCCGATGGGCATGTTATTTAAAAAACGTAGCAAATAGTGTAAGGTGTGGGAATTAGAAAGTCTATTAGAGTGTTGGGAGTAACCAGCGTAACGTCTAGCGTAACCATTAGGCATGTTCGATGTGAAAATCAGAACGTCTAGCCTGGAATTTGGTACGTAAATAAAAGTATATCAAACTGGATTTGGTTGACATTCGGTTAATATGACCTAATCCTGGTCTCTTTGTTATTTGGTATGACTTGTCCTTGTCTTGCAAAATTCTTCAATATCAGTGTATAGACAACCTTAGATATGGTATGTGAGTTTATATATCACATATAGGTGGTTTAACCCAAGGCGATGTTAATAAATTCTAGTCAACGGGGATGAATAATTCAAATTGTATGCCTATGTTGTAAGATTTAGGGTGTGTTTGGTTTGTGGAATGCAATGAAATTGTAGAAGGAATTAGATATGGAATTTAAACATTCCAATAACAATTGGAATTTGTTGCAATTGAAATCTATATTCCATTCTTGATGTGTTTGGTTGGCGGATAAAATGGAATCTACCATCCAATCCCCCCCCCACCCACCACACCTCCCTTACCGTTGCCCCAACCTAATCACCCGCCTTTACTACAATCGCCGACCCGCCCCGCTAACCGGAGCCCGCACTGCATGAACAAAACGTAGGTCTGAACGGTGTGGGTCTTCAGGAGGTCGGTTCGAGTCGAAACGTCGCAAGTCATTAGGGGTCGTTCAAGTCGAAACCGTGCGGGTCTTTGGGTGGTTGGTTCGCAAAAAAAAAACCCCACAGTTCGTCGATGGGCCCGTTCGGGTCAAAACGGTGTAGATCGTCGGCAGGCACGATTTGGTCCAAACATGCTGGTTATTGGCGGGCTACTTAAGGTCATAATCGTGCGATTCATCGGCAGGCCTGATCTAAGTCAAAACGTACGGATAGTTAGCTAGGTCGAAACAGTGAAGGTCGTGGGTAGGCCCGGTTGGTTTGAAACAATGCAAGTCGTCGGCATGCCATTTCGGTCATTGGTGTGTCAGTTCAGGTCGAAATGATGCAGGCCGTCGGTGGGTCCGTTCGGGTCGAAAAAGGTTGGGGTCGTCGGTCGGCCGTTTCGGGGTCGGTTGGTCCGGTCTGTGGAGATGCAGGTATGCGATGATTCAAATCAGATCGTGACGATGTGAATCTGCGCCAATCCAGTTCGAATCAGGATGGTATGGGTTGGGTTGGAACGATGGTTCAATTCATGTCGCGATTCGTTAGGTATCATGTCGTGTCACGAGTGGGTCAATGTTGACGGTGGCTGGGATGACGCTGTGAAGGGTAAGGTGGTTTATGCGACGACGTTGAGCGGTCAAAGATTCCAATTAATTTGGTTGAAACCCTTCACATTTTGAAAGGATTTTGAATTCCTAAAAGTAATGGAATTTGAGAGAATTGATTTTGAATTCCTTGACATATACAATCGGTCATACACAACAATTCTCGACCGCTAGCGAGTGGGGGTTTGTTTCACTAGGCTAGGTTTTGCTATCCAGAAGGATCGGTGACACAACTTGTTGCTCGCCCCTAGTGAGGTGGCCGTTGGTGGTTGGTGGCGGTGGTCGGCGGTGGTGGTGGTGGTCGGTGACGGAGAGTGGCGATAGTGGTCGGTAGTTGGTGGTGAGTGGCGGTGGTCGGCAATGGCGGTTGGTGGCAGTGGTTGGTGGTGGCGTCGGGTGGTGGTGGTGATGTGTGGTAGTGGTGGAGGTGGGTGGTGGTGGTGGTGGTGATGGTGATGAATTGTGACAAAGGGAATGGAATGAAAAAAATATATATAAGGTAGCGTTTAGTATGATGGAATGGAAGGGGGAATGGAATGGACCATTACGAAGTAATGAAAAATAGTGTGTTTGGTTGGTCAAAGGAATGGAATCACCCATTCCACAAGGCATTCCATTCCCTCAAAACCATTCCATCCACCCCCCATATTTTTTTTTCATTCCACCCCTCATTCAACCTTCATTAACAACACCATAACCCACCACCACCACCAACCACCATCGTCACCACCCACCATTGCTGCCACCGCCACCCACCACCACTGTCACCACCCACCACCGTCACCACCCACCTACCATCAATGCACCACCGCCCAACGCCACTACTCGCCATCGTCGCCCACCTACCATCACGACCATCCACCTTCACCTTCCACTGTCGCCACCACCGCCACCGACCACCACCGTCGCTACCGCCACATATCACCACCCACCGTCACTGCCGCCACTGCCACTCACCACCGATTTTATTCCTTTGTCTTTATTGCCTATCCAACAACACAAAGTAATGTTTTATTTCATTCCCACATGGCAGCCAAACAAGACATGGAATGTTAATGATCAATTCCATTATCTTGTCCATTCCATTACATCGTCCATTCCATTCCCTCATTCATTCTATTACCCCATACCAAACAGACCCAAGGGAATAATGGAATGAATTTTGGGGTTTTAAAGGGAATGGAGGAGGTAATGGATGATTCCATTACTTTGACCAACCAAACACTTTTTTTTATTCTATTGTAATGCTCTATTCCATTCCGCCTCTCATTCCTACATACCAAAAGCTAACTAAGGGACTTGGATTAAATCCTTTATATTTCATATGATTTAAAGGGAAAAAAGTAATTGGTGTAAATTATCATTTCGTTAATGGTGGGTTGCAACGGTGACGGTGGGTGGTGGTGGCGATGACAGTGGTGGGTTGCAACGGTGACGGTGGGTGGTGGTGGCGATGACAGTGGTGGAGGTAGTGGGTGGCAGTGACGCAGGTGGTGGTGGTGGGACGGTGGTGACAATGGTGGGTTACGTCGATGGTAGCAATGGTTGTGGGTGGCGGCAATAGGCAGTGGTGGTTGGATGATGACAATGATGGTGGGTTGTAATAATAATAATAATAATAATAATAATAATAATAATAATAATAATAATAATAATAATAATAATAATATATTTGTTTCCATTCCTTGAAGGAATGAAAAAAAAAACACCACCTTACCAAGGAATGAAAATTCTTAAAATGGAAGGAATCTCATTCCTTATGGAATGATCCATTCCATTACTACATGGTAACCAAACATGTTTAATTTCATTCCATGGGAATGATCCATTCCATTCCACCTTTGATTCCTTCATACCAAACATTACCTTAACTTTTTGTTCTGAACAACAATTTTTATTCTAAGTATCACCTAATCTACTTTGTAGTTACGAGTAACTTAAGCATCAGCAAACACACACACAAAAGAGAGAGAGAACGCACACAAAATAAAATAAAATTCAAGATGTTGAGTATAAAGGTTAGCTAAATATAAACTTTGATGATCATATTAGTTAATGGAAATTAAAATGTGTAAAGGTTGTATACACTCGTTGTGACACCCAAAGCCTAAAATCATAGAGTATTCCAATATGTACGTACCTCATCTTGAAATTATGACGGAAGATCATGGGATGGGTAGTTACAAACTCTTCTGCTATAAAACCTTACAACCTAGGCCTTGGTTTGTTCATATGGTCGTTGTACGTCTTGTATAGTTCACTAGCTTTTATTCCGGGAGTGTCCCGGGGTTGAAAAATATAACCATTCTAATAATACTAATATTAATAGTAATAATTATTACTCTTGTAATTAAATAAATAAAAAAAATAACCTTGCTATAAGGTGACACCATTTGTTGCAGTGTTGCACGATTCTTTCTCCTAGCTTCTCTTGATGCAGTATACCTATCCATCTTTAGAAGAGTAAAATTCCAATGATAGCATGACGATTGGGCAAAATTTCAACATTGTATATAAGAACCTGGTTTAAAAGAAAAAACATGATTAATGAATAACCTGAACACTTTGTGTTTTTTTTCCTGTATGAACGAAACCTCATAAAAATAGTCGTTTTTTTTCTCCTTTTTTTATATAGCACTATGGTACTCGTTGGAAAGATAATAAAACGCTCGTTAATTTGGTGCAATTTTTTCTTTAAAAAATCTCGCATATAAAAAATATTAACGTTTAAAAATGATGGGAGAAAACATTAGAGAGAAAAATCTAAATTTGTTTTTAAATTCTTAAAAAGATTAGGGTTAGATAAGTGTAGGAGAATGGATGAAAACAAAATAAAAAAATAAATTAAAAACTCTCACCTCAACGTGCCACGTGGCAACCTCCATTGAATGTCGTCTCATCAATATTGAATTCTTTTATTATAAGTTATAGATTATAGATTTGACCCTATAACATGGAGCTATTTCATTTGTAGTCCGCGAGGATATTGGTAGTCACTATTGTTGATTTAATCTTAAGTTTGGGTGAAAAGTTAAAGTAGTCAAAAGTTGAAGGGTTGTTAAGATAATTCTTAGTGAATTAAATTATAGAAAAATGTTAGTTTAATTAAATAGATTTAGTTTATGAGATAGATAAGTATTTGAGTTTTAGTATTGGTTTAGGAAAACTAGTTTAGTTTTAGTATAAATAGATTGGTATGGTTAATGTTTTATTTGTGGTTTTTATTTCTTAGTGAAAAAGACTTTGTGTCTAATATTGTTCTTCGTTTTTATCGTGATCGATCCAATTGGTTCCAACAACTATTACACGCGATTCCAAACATGAGTGGTGTTGTCAAATATGAAATTGCAATACTGTCTGTTGGTAGTTTTATTTCAATGCCAAGTTAAACATGTGAGTTAAAATTACATACATGGTTTTCTAATCGAACAAAAGTATAGGAAATTCTAAAAACCAAGATGAAATCACAAAGGCAAAATAAGGATCACATATGAATAAATGATCTGAGAGAGGAGTAAACCATTGGTATAGTATGATAAAAGAATATATAAAGTAAATGTATATGCTTTAATTGTGTTAGAAATTAGTAGACTTTGTAATTACAACATTTTTATGAGTAACTCAAATGGGCTTTCGTTACATTACTTAATGATATTGAACAATGATAAATAATTCAGTATTTTATATATAGTTTATGGTTTATAGTACATTATGGTGTTAAATGATTCATTGTATCATGTGCCTCAAGAGTTTGTTCAATGAGTGATATGATCCATATAATAATATTTTATTTATATCTATATAATCTAGTTCCATGTTATCTTATTTGTGTTGCATATCACAATATATCTTGTCATGTTGATTTGATGACACGGTAGAATAACAATCTAATTATTCTAATACAGATTTGATTACATTTTAGAACGTTTTCACTTTCTAGTCATTTGATACATTTCACCTTTTTTTTGTTCCTATTTAACTCGTTTTACATGTTTATTCTCTATTGATACAATACACCTCGAATTGACTATTTAAAATTTTAATATGTTATATGATGAATTCAAGTTATCACCTCTAATCCACATTCCACAACACTCCATAATAGAACCCCAATTAGACCATCCAACAACGATGGGGGACTTGTTTGACTTGCTGAAGTCGACCCCGGGCAGTAAGTGGTGGAGGAAAACTGTTTCGATGGTTGTGATGGCGACTATTTGGAGGATTTGGCATGCTAGAAACCTAAAGGTCTTCGAAGGCAAGTTTCTTCCGGTTATAAAGACAGTAGAAGACACGTTCATTTGGATCAGTAATCGTGCTAAGGTTTCGAAACCTTCTTGGGATAAGTGGTTGGATTTGACATTGTTGAGATGTTGTAATTGTTTTCGTATTTCTTTTGTTTTGGGGTGTTTGTTGTTTGGATTGTTTTCCAGCTTCTTCCTGGCTCTCTCTATATGTAGAGAGAGATTTTCGCCGTAAAAAAAAAATTACCCATCCAACAAGGCCACATGGGAGTGTAAGGTCAAAGGGTCAATAGGCTTGAAAGAGCAAGAAGCCCACATGGTCCATGACAAGCCCAAAAAAGTACAAGAAAAAAACACATGACATCTTTAGTTTACAGTTTATATAAGGTCGATCTTCTTTAACATTTCATACACATCTTAGAAAGTTAAAAGCTCTAATGAACCACATGAATACTAGAATATTAATAACAATAACAAAACCAACAAAACAAAAACAGATGCAATGGTAACAAATAACAAAGATTCATTAAATAGCTCATTGAACGTTTCTCCTTCGATAGAATCGACTTGTTCTCACGAAGGTACGTTGAAATGGAACAACCAAGAGATAACAAAGGCAAAGACCATACAAGCTAGCAAGAAGTTGAGGAACCGATGGCCTTGCCAGAAGTTACGATTATCTGATGTGACAGCCGTGGTAGGTACGTTAGCTGATGGCATGGCATCATTAGCTTCGTTCCATTGTTCCGTTACTTCAGCCTCGTGTACACCAGCAACATTATGCGCAATTGATCCACATATCTCACATATTCTGAGCATTTAGTTGAACCAAATTAATTAGCATAGCATTAGGTGCAATATAAATCTGAATTCAAACCCGAATATATTTGTATAGCGCGGTATATACTGTTAGATATTTTAGTGTAATTGGATTGACTGTTTGATCAATATATTCATAATAATACATCATATAGGTATGGTGGTGCGAAGTGCACGCCTATTTGAATTTATTATGAACTTAGGGGCGAAGGCCCTAAGGAACAGGGGTCCGGGGGCAGCGCCCCTGGGAGCAGGGTCCAAGGGGCGGCAGCCCCTGGCTGGGGTCGAGCTGCCAGGTCAGCTTGGAAAAATTTTATTTCCATTAAAATTGCTGTGGTAAAAATGTCTCCAAAAATTAATTTTCAGAAATAGAGGGACTATTTTGGCAACTTTGAAAACCTTGGAAAAACTGCCTAAAAGGCAGTTTTTGGCCCTAATTTTTCATTACGAAATCATCTTCTTGATCAAAATTCTCTCTGGTTCTCATAATCTCAAATACAACATACAGAAAATTCTCAATCTCTGATTGTATCCGGTTGAATATTCGATAGAACTGTCGAATTGATTCAATCTGAAAGCGATCACGTGCCTTCAGAGATTTCTGTTATCCGGTTTTGTTCGTTTGTTACGGTTATTCCCCAACATATACTCCATCTTTTCATTGGAAAAAAAACATCTTAAAAAATGATCAAATTTTGGATCATGCTTCTTTTTATTTACATGTGGACAATTCCTATTTAAGTATTTAATTAGTTAGATACAAACTAAAACATTGTTAAGTTAAGAACAAGAATAGCAAGAGTCAAGTACACAATAACAGTTAGACTCTCTTGTTTTATAAGTTGATCATTTGACTAACTTTGAAATTATCCAAGATTTTGACAGACTTCATAGTAACTAACTCCAAACATATAGACAACTAGATATAATAGAAACAAGTTAGATCTCATTGTACACTTCAAACAAATCTACTTAAATTCAAAGATAAAGTAGAGACAAGAATGTAAAAACTTTCAAGAGTGCATGCACCGGTGGATTTAAAACGAATAAGTGTTGTAAAAACTTTCGAGATTGCATAACACATGTGACATGATACCAACCACAAAAGAGATTGATGGGTGTGACTTCACCCACGAAACCAGGATGCCGACACTAGAAAAATGTTGTCATTAAGGAAAAATACAAGAATATGATGTCGTGGCGTATAAGCAAGCAATATAAGAAAGTGTATCTTTAAACTTTTAAAAGTTCTTATGTAGATTTGACTCATAAGTCCACTTGATACACCGAAAGAGAGAACGAAAAGGAAAGGATGAAAGCAAATTCCAACATGATTTAAAGACCAACAAACCAATTCAATGTTTTCTTTACATAAAACATTAAAACACACATAGGATTATTAGTTGCCTGACTACTTTTTTAGCTATTAGCATCTTTTCATTTCATGTAAACTGCTTTTTTTCAACTTTATTTTCTAATTTATTCCCTGCTTGCTTTCCATGTCTAAAGTATGATTCCCTATCTCAAATATTTAGATATTTTTTCACCAATATGTGTCACTGTTGCTTCTTTATTGTACTAGGACTTTCTTTACTGTTTATAGATACAAATTTTTAGCTCTTGGGGTGGTGTGGGGTGGCGCCCCATCCACCTCAGCTCTTTTTTATTCAATAGCGCCCACCTTTCCCGGGTGCCACAGGGGGCGCCATTCACCTCTTCGCCAAGCACAACCAACGAAATAACAGACATTAACGTGGCCCCAATTCATTTTGCACCACTCAGCTCCTTTTTTTTCATTTTATTCTATTTCCTGTGTGTTATTGGAATGGGGAATGAAGCCCCCTTTTGATGTAGCGCTGAGGTGGCGGAATGGAGCCCCACACCATGTAGCCTAATTAACTCAATAACTAAAATGGAAAAGAGGGTTGTTACTTGCTAGAGGTAAGTTTTATGATCAATGGAAAAGAGGGTTGTTACTTGCTAGAGGCAAGTTTTATGCCCAACAATCAAGAAACTCAACATGGTAAGAATGCAACTAAAGAAAACTTACATTTTAACAAAGAAAAATAACCCAAATTAATAACTAAGGGAGATGCATATGAAATTATGAATCTTGATTTATCAACAACAAGATTTTTCTTTTTTGTACTTTTTGCTCTTGAAACATAAAAAATCCCAAATCAATAACAAAGAGAGATGCATATAAATTTTGATTTTTCAAGAAAAATATATATTTTTTTCTTGTTCTTTTTGGTCTTGAAACATAAATTTTGATCAAGAAACATGGAAAGAAGTCAAGAACTAAGAAGCAAATAAATGTATGGAAAAAAATGACAAAACACTAAATCTTGAAACATGGGTTTACTTACTTGTTGCCTTTAATCTTAAACCAAGCTTCAGCACAATGTTTATGAGCAGCAGCTAAATCATCTTTACAAGAACACCCCAACTCAATGGGCACACCACTCTCACAATCTTGATTACTCAAATCAATACTCAAATGACAAATCCTACAATCCCTCTCATTTTTTAACAAATGTACCTTAGTGCACTCATCTCCATGGACCCCACCACTTTCAATATCCACTACAGAAAACACTGACACAGATGATCCTCTCCCTTCCTTAACAACAACATCATCATCATCATCATCATCATCCAATACCATCTCTACAATCACAGAACTAGCTGTGGTACTACTGTCTTCACTAGCATTTGATAATCTTGAACCACCATGATCTCCAGTATCATTGATGGACTCTAGAGTTGTTGGTAAAGGTTGCATGTTTGGAGATAAAGAGAGGAAAGGGTGTGGTTCATGTAAGGAATATGTGAAGAAAGTGAGACCATGAATGCTTTCTTGATCTTTGTTGTTTTTTTACCTTCTGGGTCTGTTGTTTTATACAGAATAATTGAGTAGATCAGTTGATAGACATGGTTGGGAAGAGGGAAAGGTTGAAAAAACTGATGTATCTATGAAAAAAGAATAAATAGTAGCACACGGGAATAGAGAGAGGGGGAAGAGAAGAATTTAATTACTTGTGAATCGACAAATCTTGATTTTTGCTTCCTCCAATATAATCATATTTCTATGTTTTTTTTTCCTTTCTATTTAGTATTGAGTAAATTATAAGGCTGGGTGGTATGTAGCGCGTAGTGTTGTGTGTTACACTCGATAACTCTAAAAAGATTTTGGGTCATGATGACTTAAAAAAATCTAGGATCAAATTTGGTAAAGGGATAATAAATTTAAACAAAAAAATAGATCTTGATGCTTGAGTCAAGACTTGACTTAGACCACCCGTAGTGGGGCTCCATTGGGGCTTTATTTTCAAAAATAGCGCCCCCCACACCGCTACGGGGGGCTCCATTTTTCAAAAAAGTGTTGGGGCTTTATTAATATAACGCCTGATCATTTTGTGCCCCTCCAATCAAATGCAGCCACATCAGCACTCTCTCTCTCTCTTTAATTATTTTATTATTTTTTAATTAAAAAGATATAATAAAATATTAATAGGGGCTTTATAAATAAAGCCCCACCACTACACCCCTTTTTCAATTTCTCTCTCCACGCTGACTCAGCAGCCACGTGGACCAATCACATTCGGGGGCTTTATAAATATAAAGCCCCACTACACATGGTCTTAAGAGATTTACATTATATATGTATATAGTATATACAAATGTATGTACTAAATATATAGTTTAATAAATACGTATACTTTTAAAAAAAAATTTAAACGCATTAGGTGACCGGGCCCCGAACCGTCGCCTACCCCACCCATTTCTGGGTCGGGCCTGGTGGTAAGGAGTATCACTCCTTTGTAGCTCAGCTCAATAATGTCCAATGACACCCTCCTCACTCATTTTCATTTCCCAAGCATCATTCACCATCTCACCAACCCATAACAAAGAAGGAACGTTATGGGAATATGTGGTGGGGCCATATGGGTTGGAACAAATCAGATTTTTTTAATTAAATGTTTTTATTCCATTACATGAGTATTAAAAAAGAAAAAGCAATTAAATGCCATATAGGGATGAGAAAAACGAAAAACTTGATTTAACCTAACCGGAAAAAAAAACTGCACTAAAAACGAAACCAAATAACCTAAAAAACAATATTTTTAATGTTTGTTATATACTAATTTAGAAATTATTAATTTTATTCTTGATTGTTATGTATTTATAATAAGAACATTAACATGTTTTTATATCTTTGAAATGATTTATCCATTACTTACGTGTAATAGCAAAATTTAACATAAAAATAAATGATTTTCAAAGAAGTATAAAAGAAAATGTTTTAATAAAAACTTTGAAGGAAAGGAAAAATAATTTTGAAGGTTAGGTTTAGGTGAATAATATTAACCAAGCGTTTCGATTTTGCCATAAAACCAACTCGCACTAAACCCCGCACACCCCTAATAACTAATAAGTGATTTCCTGATTTTTCCAAAAAAAAAAAATATTCGTTTTAAGTTATTAAAAATCGATTTTTGGTAATCTAATTGGTTTTTAAACAGATCCAACTAGTGAACTTTTAGACCACTCTCATTAGTGATCCTAGCTTGGGATCGTAGTTGAAAATAATATTAAAAAACTCAAAAGATTGCAACCTACTTGACTTCTTTAGATAATTGGTTCGTGTTACTTTGAATGTCTTTTGGTATGGACCAAAAATAATGGAGTGTCCACTCCCCCTTAAGTTGGAGCGTGTAAGTTACAAACGCCTAACTTGCAAAATAATATTTCTTTCTTTTCGAACACTCTCCCTTAAATTGGAGTGTTTGCTTTTCTTGCGAATTCAAAGATTTTGAACCCGATTTCTTACGGGTTCAAAGAACCCGATTTTTTTTCTTGCGAGTTTAAAGATTTGAACTCGACTTTTCTTGCGGGCTTATAAATTTGAACCCGAATTTTCGTGCGAGCTCATAAATTTGAACCTAACTTTTCTTCTTTCTGGATCAACGAACCCGAATGGCATCCGTCTTTTTTTTTTTTTTTTTTAAATCACCTCTTTTCAAAAGGTTTCGAAAAAAATAACAATTCTTTTGTCTTCTCTCGTAACCCAAGACCTAGCTACCTTTTTTTTGTTTTCAATAATTCATCAACTAAACCAAACTTTCACTAACTCATTTTTAATTTACCATTCACCATCCCAAACCTATCCTGCACAAACACCATCTGCTCATACTCCTCCTACTTAGCAATCCTACTCGCCCTCCTCTTCTCCTCCTCCTCCTCCGCCTTTTTGGGTATTTGGGATTGCGCTTGAAAACTCCTCACTGACTTATTGACTTCTCCAAGAATCTAATAAGTCAATAAGTTGTTTGTGTAATTCAAAAGCACTTTTGATTTTGGCTTTTTAGGGGGTGTTTGGGATTGATTATTCAAAACAGATTATGCGTTTTGGAAAAGCAGGGGTGGAGCTGCTTATAGATTATTGCGTTTTGGTAGCCTAAAAAACTGCTTATCTGCGTTTTCAAAACGCAATCCAAACACTAAAAACTGATTATTTGCGTTTTCAAAACGCAATAATCTAAAAATCAGATTCAAAACGCAATCCCAAACACCCTCTTAATAAGGGTGGAAAAGTTGTTTTCAAGAAGTCAAAAATCCTAGCTTTTGGCTTTTGGAAAAAAAAAATTACAAATCTACCATCCATACAACCAATCTTTACAATAAGTTAAGCAAAACATAAAAAAAACAATTTATTGACTTTTTGACGTTTCTCATCACAAAAGCTAATCCAAACATTTTTTTAAAAACTCCTTTTTAAAAAGTCATAAGTAGTACTTCTAACGAAAAGCACTTTTGGAGTTAAATAAGCAATCCCAAACACCCTCTTAACCGCCTTCTTTAATGATTTTTCAAACTCCTCCTCAATTTCCGCTAACCACCTCGCCTCGGCTTTTCGGGCGGCCGCTTCGGGATTTTTTTTATTCTTCTTCTCGTTTCTTGGCAGCGCATAACTTAGCGCCCTCGGCTTCACGCCAGTACGTGTCTTCTTTCTCACGCGCCTCTTTTTCTTTACATTCGGCTTTTGTAGCGGTTTATCGTTCACGTGCGGCTTCTGCTTTGCTGTTTACGCCCATCTTCTTTGGCATGATTGGGATGGGGTGTTGTGTAGTGGTTGTGAGGTAAGTTCTAGTGGTGGTTTGTGAAGGTTGGAGACAGAGAGGAATCTTTTGATGTTTTTTTTTTGTGTTGGTGTTTTGGGTTTGATGGTGGCAACTTCAGAGGTGTTTTTGTGGTTGTGGGTAGTGGTTTAGAAGCAGAGACGGAATAGATAGTAGCAGAGAAGACAAAACCTTGGCATTGTTGTGATGGTGATAGTAAGGCGGCCACGGGCTAGGTGGTGATTCCAATAAACAGGTTTGTTTGATTTTGATTTGAGTTTGGAATTTAGATTTTGGGTTTTATTTGGAATTTCTTTGATGAGCAGATTGTTCCAAGAATCAGAAATACCGTTCTAATCCCATATAGAAATTAAATGAAAGCATTTTTGTAAATCTCTCCAATATAATGTATCTATTCATAGAAAATCTACAAAATAAAAGATTTGTGGATGTATGCAGGAAAGACAAAAAGAGGAAAGGTCCTTTGACAAATGCAAGGCTCGAACAGGGACTCTTGTTGTAAGCATATAACACATTAACCACCATACCATGTAAATTGTTTTTGTTCCAAAACGAAACAATGCTAACACAAAGTGGAAAGGTAAAAAAACAAAAAACACAAAAGGTGGTTGGTGGCCCACTCACGTGGACCAACCAATTTCAAACACTATTCATAAGAAGTTTTGGTAATTCTTAGATCAGGTGTAGTGGTGTAGTAATTTGGGCGTGGAAAGGGGCGATAACGCCCCATAATGCAGAGGAACCCCCCCCCCCACGCGTGGATGGGGAAAATCGATTTTGGCGTGAAATATTCCACAACGAGGTTTGTGCACAAATCGAGGGGCCAATCAGATCACTCTATTTGGAGTTGGGGGCGTGAATTGTTTTTTTCACTACGTTTGGTCTTAGTGGGAGGGGTGCTCCTAGGAAAGTATTTTTACTTCACTGAAACAATTTTTTGGAGGCATCACTTCACTGAAATCTTTATTTTTTAGTTTTCTTTTTTTTAAGAAACATTAATTAAACATATTATTAAACTAATAAAATAAACTTACAATATTAAAAGTAAATAAAACATAGAAATGCAAACACGTATAAATTAAAGAAAAAAAATGGTTTGATTTTTTATGGTTTAAAAAAGTTATTTATTACATTTGTAAACAAAATTATCTATACATATAATAAACCAAAGCCATTTTAATGACATGTCATAATATTATGCAATCTCTCTTTTGAGAGATGCCACATAGGATATGATGTGGTAACCCTAGACCAATTAAAAAAAGGAATAAATATGGTTTAAATATGATTTAACATAATCTATTAAATACCTAATCTACTAAATGTAAATATTAAAACTTTATTATTTTCATAACTTTTAAATGTCAATATCATTTATATACGAGATTTTTTAAAGAAAAAAAAATTACACCAAATTAACGAGCGTTTTATTATCTTTCCAACGAGTACCATAGTGCTATATAAAAAACGGAGAAAAAACGACTATTTTTTGTAACCCGACAGGTATTGTGTCAGGTTTGGAATTAGTTTAAAAAAATTGTGGGTTTTGGTCGGGCCTGAGATTAGATGATACCCGACCCAATTACCTTTTTTTTATATTAGAATATGATAACTTATGGCAGAGATTTGTTTATAATAATAATAATAATAATAATAATAATAATAATAATAATAATAATAATAATAATAATCATTACTCTAAAATCTCCTTTATTATCCCTCTCATTCCCTCCCTTTCCCTCCTACAAAAAACTCTGGAACACATTTTTTCCCCACTTCCTTTTCAATCCTTTCTCTTCCATCATTTAATGAAACTCTGGAACAGAGTGTTAGAGATGAAAACGAAAATCATTTTAATTGAGCAAAGGAATGAAGACGAAATTCAGAATTCGAATACACGAAAACAAAATGTTCTTATTCCTCGACCAAACTTTATAACACCTCCTCCCCACAGTAGCATGACAAAGCATATGATATTCTTGACCACCGTTGAGCCATTTGCAATGGCGCGGCTTCCTTAAGGCGGGAGCCCCCCCTCCCCCCGAAATTTTCCCTCAGAAGTTCTGATTATATGGTATCAGTATAGAACTTTTTTTATATATACGGTTTCGACCCCCCGTAACCGGTGACTTCCCACCCCCGAGACTTTCGCTCAAGCTTTGCTACTGGCCATTTGAATAGAGTTTCTTTTACCCATGCTAGACATGATGTATCACACACACCTACTAACCAATAACGGGCGAGAGTCATATCTTACTAGGGAGGTAAATCATATGTCCTAAAATAAATCAGGTGGTGTCAGAGAATGACCAAACCTTCACAACAAATTTTAAGGTATGTAAATTAAAGTCCGTTAAATGTAACATCGTTATATGACCTTTTTATCCATATCAAAAAATAGGATATTTGAATGTGGATTATGTAAGGGATTGTTTGGATCCAATTTCCATTTGTTAGGATCCACTTTCCGTTTGATACGCCTAATATTCTTTGGTGATATAAGCCAAGATGGTATGAGGAGATATCTTCCATTTAACATGTTACATTAATAATATAAGATCAAGCAAACATCACCAGATTAAACATATGAGCACAACAACTTAGAGGGAAGAAATGCAAGAAACTAGAGACTCCAGCGACTCATACGAAGATCCACCTTTGATTAAAGACGCATCCGCCTTCTGTTTTAAAACCCTTGCATTCTCTCTCATGTATTCCCCTTCTTCATCCACCATTACCCTTCTTACCGCGTTACCTATCTCTTCTCTTGTCCACCCATTCTCCAAATACACACCCACCTTCAAAACATCACTCATGTATCTCGCATTCAACGGCTGATCGCCATAAAAAGGCGAGCAAATCATAGGAACACCTTCACATATGCTCTCCAATGTCGAGTTCCACCCATTATGAGTCCAAAATGCACCAACCGCTTCATGGGCCAACACTTCTTGTTGAGGAGCCCATTTCACAATTCGCCCCCTTTCACCTACTATCCCATCCGGCAACGGTTCAATCCAAGTCGAACCCTTAACAAACCCAGGTCTAACCACCCATAAAAACAATTGCTTGCTATCAACCAATCCATGAGCTATTTCCAAGAAATCTTTCTCCTCCACTTCAGTAATGCTACCAAAACTAACATAGACTACAGAATCGGATTGTTGTTCATCTAACCATGGAAAAACGGTTCGATCTTGCTCTAGTAAGCTACTGGATGAAGCTGTCAAATGCTTTGGGAATGGTATCAGGAAACTCGGTGCTAGAATGTCACAAACAACCGTTTTAACCTCTGGCTCTTCAAGTTCTTTGAAGGAGTTCAAGATGAGTCCTGACGACGCTTTGGTCTGTTTCACCATGTTACCAAGCATCTCTCCAATCGGATCCACCGAGCTTTTAAAACCCATCTTTATAATGTCTTTCACTTTCAACATAGGAAATTCTACCACATAGTCATCGAGACCTTGAAATCAAGAAATTGATCATAATCAACAACTTAATTAAAGAACAAACTTGGTGCACAAAGGCCCCCATGGTCATGTCCAAGTTGTCAAACTAACTTAGACCAAGAACCAAGGGTTTGTTTTTAGTCGGATAAGCTTGTTGCCCGTTTACCTTTCATCCTCGTGTAATATGCTTTGTTAATGCCCTTATTTATAAATTTATTTTTCTTTAAAAAAACATGAAAACTTTTAAGAAAGAGTTAATTGTCAATTTAGTCCCTGAGGTTTGTCAAAAATTGTCACTTTCATCCAAATCTTTTTTTTTTGTCAATTTAGTCCCTGTGATTTCATTTTTTTGTCATTTTAGTCCCTGAGGATTGACAAGATTTGAATGAAAGTGACAATTTTTGACAAACTTCAAGGACTAAAATGACAAAAAAATGAAATCATAGGGACTAAATTGACAAAAAAAATTTAGACGAAAGTGACAATTTTTGACAAACTCAGAGACTAAATTGGCAATTAACGCTTTAAGAAAAAAAAAAGTCATGCCTGATGTAAAAAAACCTACAACCTCCAAGGTTCGCCCAACAAACAAGTTAATTAAAAGACTTGAGAACTTACGGGTGTTATCAGAAAGATGAAGATAACCAAGATCATCAAACAAAGGTAACGAAGCATACGTAAGAAAACAAAACAAGCTACTTGTCCTCAAAACAAGTCGTGGGAGGTTAAGGCTATCAGCAACCGACTGAGTAAAGTGCCAAATCGCATCAGTGATCAAACACGATATGGGTTCGTCTTTTTCGGACGCTAACACCTTCAGTTCATGACGTAATTCATCTGCACCATGTTCATTGAACACCAAAAGCCGATTAAAAGCTCCCAAGCCTTGTGTGGGTAAACTGGAAACGCGTTCGTCTTGCGGGTCGTTATCAAGTATGAATTTGAAGGTGAAGTGAGGATAGTTAGAGGTTTTGGGTGCGTTAAAGTTGGTGTGAAGGATGGTGATGTTGAAGCCTTTGGAGTAGAGTAGATTAGCGAGCTGAAACATAGGGTTTATGTGGCCTTGAAATGGTAATGGAAACAATATTATTCTACGGTGCCGGCGAACGGTGGTCTCTGGTTGGTTATCCATGGTGATTGTTAGATGTTTATGGAAGATCTAGCTAGTTGTGATCGATAAATAAGACGTATTGGCAATTGCAGATTTTTTTTTTTTTTTTTTTTTTTTTTGTCAATGGTTAGGTTAGGTACCACTTTTTGATTTCTTGTGTTGAAGACTTTTTAAGATATACGACATGCCTATTTTGTTTTTTATGTTTCTTTCTAAAGTGATACAAATAATAATTCCTCTTAGGTATTTCTAGAAGCATTGCTTCTACCATTAAGCCACCAACCCTAATGTACAAATAATTGAGTTAAACTGTTAACCGATAAACATGCTCATGATTATCTTCTCATTAGGTCTTTGGGTGTGGATGAGGCACATCATCCATGATGGTCGTCCACCTCAGCTGTCACGTCAGAGTAGGGTAGGAGCATCATAGAGATGATGGTTCAATGGTGTGGTAGGAAGCACATCATCTTTTAATATTTTTATTAATTAATTAATATTCTAATATTAATATTACAATAAAAAGTTAATATTCTAATATTAATATTAAAAAGTTAATATTACATTAAAAACATTATAAATAATTTAAAAAAACTCACAACTAAAATTAAATTAACCTATTCGACATAAAAAAAATTACAAATAATCTACTCTTCTTCGTTGTTCCAAATATATTCAACCAAGTCCGCTTGAAGATTATGATGCGTGAACTCGTTATGTAACGAGAACTCGTTTAAATCTTGTTGATGTGGGTCAACAGGCACAGTATTCTCCGCCGGGGCATTCTCGTCATACTCACAGATGGCGGAGCCTTCGTCTTCGAGTATCATGTTATGCAACAAGATACAAGTATACATACAGTAACACAACCTTTTTGGGGTGAACATACGTGCTGGGTTTGCAATGATGTGCCATTTTTGTTGTAGAACCCTAAATGACCATTCAATGTCCTTTCTTGCCGCCTCTTGAAACTTGGAAAATTTCTTTCTTTTTTCATCGAACGGGTGGTAAATACTTTTAACGATCGTCGTGTAAGGTGGGTAGATCCCATCAGCAAGATAATACCCGCGCCTATACTCCACCCCCGATATTGTAAACCTGGTATCCGGACCGGTTCCTTTTATGACATCGTCAAAAATCTCTGATTGGTTAATGACATTAATGTCGTTGTTCGAACCAGGATTGCCAAAGAAAGCATGCCAAACCCATAGATCTTGTGAACACGCAGCCTCCAAGATTATTGATGGATGTCCTTGATCCCCTCGTATGAACACTCTGCGCCATGCATTCGGACAGTTTTTCCAAGGACAATGCATGCAATCAATGCTTCCGAGCATTTCTGGAAAACCATGTCTTTGGTGGTGGAACTGATACAATTGTTGGACCTCACTGGAGTTTGGTTTTCGCAAATATTTCTTGCTGTAAAGCTTCACCACACACTTGCTAAACTTGTAAAGACATTCTCGTTCAGTTCTTTCCGACATCTTTAAATACTCGTCCCACGCATCCGTCGTAGTTCAGTATGCTAGTTTTCGAAGTGCCGCTGTGCATTTTGTAGGGTGGTGAACCCCCTTTTCTTTCTAGCATCGTATCGTATCGTAAGGTAAAAAATGGGTAAAAATTCGCCACATCATCGGCTATACGTAGGAAAAGTCTTTTACTCATTCGTAACCTACGCCTAAATAGGGCCGCCGAGTATAAGGTTCGTCGGCAAAATAATCGGCTACCAATCTATCATGGGCACCTACACATATTTTAACAAATATAAACACAATAAAAATCTAAAATCTTAAAAAATTTAAATATAATAATTAAACAATTACAATGTTAAAAAAATAAATATAATATACATAAATAATCTAAAAACTATAAAACGTACTTTCTCGGTCTCTGTTTATAGCCGCTTGCCTGGTTCGAGGTACCGAGTCGACTTCATCTCATTCCTCCTTGGAAATGATCTACGCCGCTTGCGCCACAACGTTTATAACAAAACTTTACGGCTTCGTTTGTAGATGATGGACCCGAAGAAGACGAAGATGACGAAGAAGATGATAATGACATGGTTGTTTGAGGGTTTGGATTTTTTTTATAAATAATGGGTTGGTTTAAATATATTGAGAGTGTTTAAAAAATTGTGAAAGAAAATGGAAAGGTTTGGATGTTTAAATAAATAAAAAAACCTTTTTTTTTAAACTGGACCGTTTATCAACGGTCAAATATGCCAACGTTCGAATCAAATGGCCCAGCACCAAAGTCATCACCTTGCCGTCCTTGTCGTGCCGGGCATAGGGGACGGTGTTTGCCGGGGCGGCATCACCGTGCCCACCCTATGCCGGCTTCCACACCGAAGGGCCTTATTAGACTATCTGCAATGCTAAGGGGGCTCTTAGGCGCCCTTACTTACCTAGTCAGCTGCCACATCATATCCTTACAAATCCTTAAAAACTTTTGCAAATCCTTAAAAACTCTCACTTTCATCTCCAACCATAAAAGCATCCATACGTATCCTTACATTTTCCACATCATCTCTCATTTTTCCTAAAAATTTAACTACCTTAAATTATTAAAATGTATTCAAATAATTAAAATTAAAATATCAATATAAGGAATAAATAAGTTTTTTTCTAAGATGAGAAAATTCACAGAGGCTTCATTTTTTGCAGAAATCCCAGCTCTTCTCAAGATGTCTCACAAAACGTCTCTAGTCATGCCGGTATATGAAACCGGTGAGCTCTTTACAATGAATTGTGTGCTCCCCATATTTATTCATATAAGCTTTACGGCTAAAAACATGTTTCATCTTCCAGATACATAGGGATCATCAACAAATACTTGAGAATAGCCATGTATTCTACTGCAGACAATAACATCAAAAGAAACTAGTTTCTTTGCCTATAAAGTTACTAGGTTATGTACCCGTGTGATTTTTTTTGTAAGGTAACTTTCATTCAAAAAACGCCCAAAGGCGGTCCTTAAAGCAAGGACCCCCCGGGACCACAAACCATTACATCAAGTCCAAAGGGTAATTACACCATTTTTTCCAATCGGAATCTTTAATTCTAGTTCTATGTCGAAACCAAAAATACGAAGTCGTCTTGATGCATTCGAACACTTCCGTCGGTCTTCTTCTTTTTTCTGAGAAAATCCGGGCATTTCTCTCATTCCAAATGGACCACATAGCTGTGAAAATAATGCTTCGAAAGATCCGCTTCTTTGATTCAGGGACAGCTTGGGATTCTGCGATCGCTAACACATCTGGCACATCAAAAGCATAAAATGGACAAAGTCGGCACCATGTCATGATTCTATTCCATATCTCGAATGAGAAAATACACCCCGTGAAGAGATGCATTGATGTTTCAGTAGCCGAATGACATAGGATACAAGACTTCTCGTTAAGAAAAACGCCTCTTTTTTCTAAAGCTTCACAAGTAGGAAGCCGATCCCGCAAAGCACGCCATACCATAATTTTACATTTAATAGGGACCCAAACATCCCAATTAATAGATGGGCCGCGGATAGTGTTATAAGAATTGTAAAGAAATAATTTCGCTGAACGAACTGAGAAGTTGCCGCTTGAATCACCTTTCCATCTCCAAGAATCCACACTCCCTTGCCCCTGAAAATTAAATAAGTCTTCCAACAATTGAAATAGTTCAAGAACCTCCACCTGAGAAGACGGCTCTTTCTTCCAGCCCCACATAATCTTTTTAGTGCCGTTTTGAAGCTCGAATCGTTGACTAATAGTCGCCCACTTATCAGCCTCTAATCTGAACAAACTAGGATAAGTTAACCGGAGAGGAGTATCACCTATCCATACATCGCATCAGAAAGCGGCTGAGGAACCATTGCCCACTGTACACGAGAATAACGAATGAAGCGATTGACCGTTGGGCAGTCTCTTTTCTCCAACTTTCACTATATCTTTCCAATTGCCACTAGCATTAGGAGAACAGGGCAACATTGACCATCTTCTAGTAGAGCCATTAGAAGCCATAATAACTCTTTTCGAAAGACAATTACCCTCCATTTTATACCTCCAACACCATTTAAGTTGTAACTTTGAAACGCCAAGACCTCCATCTTTCTTAGACGTGGAAATAATATCCCAAGAAATCCATGGAATCTTTCTTTCGATACTAGATCCCGACCAAAAAAATTTTCTCATAATCGCTTCAATTTTTTCAATGACCTTTTTTGGAGCTTTATAAAGCGAAAGGTAGTAGATCGGCAAACTTTCTAGCACCGACTTTATGAGAATCAATCTACCACCAATGGACAAACATCTAGCTTTCCAAGACGCAAGTCTATTATGAATTACCTCTACCACCATATCCCAATTTTTTATCCTAGACATATTTGCACCCACCTTAATGCCTAGATAAACAAAAGGAATATTTCCCCTACGACAACCCAAGATCTCCATCATTTCATCTACTTCAACGTCTTCGGTTCCAACCCCATAAAGATTTGATTTGGAAATATTAATGCGAAGACCCGATACAAGGTGGAAAATATGAAGGATACGAGCCGTGGTTTGGATGTTCTCCCTGTTCCATTCTCCCATAATTAAGGCATCATCCGCATAAAAGAGGTGCGTTATGTCCGTCTCATTATTTGCGAAACCCAAACCTCTTAAAACCCCAATATCTTTTGCCTTTATTAATAAGCATGACAAAGCTTCCATAACGAAGAGAAAAAGAAAAGGAGACAAAGGATCACATTGGCGCAAACCCTTCTCGCATTTAAACTCGAATGTGGGAGAACCATTGACAAGAACCGAAGCCCGAGCCGAAACTAAAATACCTTCAATCCATTTGCACCAAATAGGAGAGAATCCCATTTGATCCATGATAGCCAACAAAAACTTCCAATTCACATTGTCATACGCTTTCTCAAAATCGATCTTTAAAAGAAACGCTTTTTTTCCCCTTTTCTTAAGCCACGCGAGGAGTTCATTAATCACCAACGGACCGTCTAAGATGAATCGTTCGGTAATAAAAGCAGATTGGTTTTCAGAAATGACACTACCCATAACCTTTTTAAGACGATTAGAAAGGATTTTAGAAATAACTTTGCTAACCATCCCAATTAGAGTAATGGGTCTGTAATCTTTAAGGCCCAGAGGAGTTTTGACCTTTGGAATTAGAGTGATGAAAGACGAGGCAAAACCCGGATTGATACATCCCGTGGCGTGGAAATCAGAAACGATACGCCAAAAGTCTTCTTCAAGTAAGTTCCAGAATCTTTTCACGAAACGGAAGTTAAAACCGTCTGGGCCTGGCGCCTTGTTGGAACCGCATTCAAAAGCTGCAACCTTTACTTCTTGCTTAGTAAATGGAGCGACCATAGCTTCACTATCTGACGGGGAAATTTTTTTCAAACCTGGGCATCTGAGATAAGGCCGCTCTTTGACATCTTCTTGAAAACGATTACGGAAAAAAACACATAACCTCCTTCTTAACCAAAGTTGGCTTCGAAATCCACCTATCATTAACCATTAAACCGGGAATCCCATTTCTAGCTTTTCTACCGTTCACCACATTATGAAAATAACTAGAATTCTCGTCCCCAAAGATGCCCATTTAACCCGAGACTTCTGTTTCATATCCCGATTTTTTCGAAGTTGAATTTCGTCTAAACCTTTACAACATTCGGCCCAGACCCACAATTCCTCCTCTTCAAGTTGTTTATCTTCCATAATTATTTCCAAATCTTGTTTTTCTTGTCGGAGTAAAACTTCAGCCGAGTTTTCATTTTTGCTCCATTCTCGATGCCAAGATGTAAGCCGCATCCGAAGCTGTTTCAGTTTTAACATCAAATTCAGGTCATACGGACTACTATCAACCCACGCTTCAAAAACCGAGTTAATAATGTCTTCACAACCAGGAATGTCCAACCAACTATCAAACCACCGGAACGGCTTTGCACCAAAATTGGAATCGATCATCGAAAATATAAGCGGAGAGTGATCTGACAACTCTTTCTTTAAAACACGAACACAAACATCAGGCCAAGTATTAAAAAAGCTATCACAAACAAAGAATCTGTCAATCCTGCTTAATTTGCACTGCCCGTTTCGAACAGTTAAACATGTGAACTTCATACCTTTCAAGAGATATTCCCTCAAGCCTGCATCTTCAATGAAGTCATTAAATTCCCTAGTGCAAGTCGCGTCAAACATAGAATTTTTACGTTCATCTCGGTCCCGTACCGCGTTAAAATCTCCAAAAATAATCCATTTGCCATCGTTTGATTGAATTAAATTAACAAGCCTCGCCCAAAGATTTCTTTTTTCACCATTACTTTGAGGGGCGTATACATTAACAACATTAACTCGAATCAAACCTTCTGATAGAATACCCGAGACGCATAAGAAATTACTTTCCGAAACCACCCTGTCTTTATTAAAAACTTTAGAATCCCACATACTGACTAACCCTCCAGAATTACCCACCGCATCTACAATCTCATAATCTGCCCCGTGCCCACCCCAAAATTTTGAAACCAACTCGGCATCAACACCACTGCTCATAGTTTCTTGTAATCCGATAAACGAAATACCATAATCCCCCTTAATTTTCGACACCCATTTATCTTTACCCCGACCACCAATTCCCCTAATGTTAATCGACAAACAATTCATGACTTACCGGATTGTAACCCTTCTTCGATAACTGCCGCGCATACCATATCTTCATAGTTACCCAGATCCGCTCCAAGTTTGTCGGCCAAGATAACTGTCTGCTCAGTCTCCAATCTTTGAAGTTGGTTTGTCTCAGCCAAATTACCTCCGCCTTTCCCCTGTTGAGGAATCTCCTGGTTGTTGGATTGTGTTTGTCTTTGTTCAACAGGTTGTGTAGCGATGACTGGCTCTTGAATAACATTAGGCCCATCACTTGGCCCATCTCCTGGTATCGGGCCTTCAATGTTAATAAAAATTAGATTACATATTTTATTTAAAATAAAAAAAGTTGCCTTTACAACCGAAAAAATATTAAATATTCATCAGCCCCTAAATGATTTATTGTAAAAAACATTTTTATTCATATAAAACTTTTCTCAAACATTCTAAAATATATCTTCCATACCGTGGCTATTACCTTATAAGAATGCATGTACAACAAAACAAAAAAAAAATCAAAAAGTAATAAAGGTAAATCTGTTTAGGCTAGGATATAAAAAATGAAATTAATTTAAAAGTATCTCCCCATCCGTTAAACCATCCCAATCGAGTATTGTTCATTTTGGAATTTGACATCAAGTTTATTCCAAAGCCAAAGTATATTTCTAACCTTGAGTGTATAATCATTTTTTTTCTAACATCAAGGTCCTTAAACATAATGACATTTATTGGTTCAATCTTAGTGTATTATAAAAAGAAATGTGTGAATTAATAGCATGGAAATAAAGATTGAAACGAATTAGTAATGAAAAGACTGTTTAGATATTGCATTTCTCTATTGAAATAACTTAAAAAAACAAAGTCAATGAAGATTTCAAATAATGTTTTTTCATATATAAAATGTATTTTATATATGAAGGTATTATAATACGAAAATAGCCAAACATATTTAGTTTTGTATTATATCAAATATTAAATTAATGTGAATTGATTTGTTTTATTTTGTTTGTTCTATAATATTGTAAGAAATATAGTTTTAAACTTAGAGTGAAAGACCACATATTAAAAATACGTTATCTTAAAAAAATAAATAATTTTTAATAAAGATTACTTTTGTTAGTTCATAAACATTTTCAAATTATGTCTAATAATGTATTTCTAATTTTGAATTAAAATATAATTATATTAATTGATTTACAAAAAACATAGAATATATTTTATTTATTTGTTTTGAACAACATGAAAGGCTCACAAAAAAGCTTGACTGTTTAAATTTATAATATTCTTTTGCAAATCAATTATAATAATTAAATTTGAATTTATTATATTAAATTAGATAATAAAATGAGAGAATTCATGAGGGAGTGTCATGTATCCCTCATGTGTTTTCTTTTATTATATATAGTGTAGATGTGTCCATGTGACAATCTGCACCCTTCACTTTTCATAAATGTGCATAATTGGTCCCTCAACTATTTCAAAATTTTCATTTAACCCTCCTATTTTAATAGGACCAAAAGTCACAATTTAATAAAACTTATAATTTTTATAAGTAAAAGTATTGCACGTTTTATACTCACATCTACACCCGAGCACGTATGTTTCAGACCTTGATACTCAAAACCCTTAATTTTCGGTCTTAAAACAACTTAGAAACCGAAGGAAACAAGTTCGGAACTTAAAATTGATTAAATTAGAAAATTTTATTTTTTTAGTTCTCGCGATCCGTGAAGACAGTCAAATAGTCAAAGTCGCAGTCAAAGTCCTAGTCAAAGTCCGAGTCAAAGTCCCGGTCAAAGTCCTGGTCAAAGTCTTAGTCAAACAGTCAAAGTCCTAGTCAAATAGTCAATTCATCATAAAACCTTACTTTATGGTGTTGACCAATTTTAATGGATAATTGAATCCAAAACTAGTATAAAACCCACCTATGACCCATTACATTGGGCACCTCTAAATCGATTGTTTCAATCCGATTAAACTTTCCCTCATACCTTTCTTCTATTGTCTATTACTTCTACAATTGAAGCTTTGATTATAAGCTCTTGTAATTGGCGAATTGGAATCTTGATATTCTTTCTTTTTCGGTTTTTATTTCTTCAAATTGGACTAGCTACGTTGTTGAGTCTTTGGGATTCGCCTCACATACATTCACAACACTTAGAGGATAATTCAGCTTAGCGAATGTGAGTATATCTTTCCCCTTTTCATGTTTACACTTTTGGGGTGACTCATGTACGCTTATTACTTCACTCACTTAATCATGCTTTAGTCTATATTCACAATCGCAATTCTTGTATGTGTTTTACTTGTTGATCGTTGATAGTGTGTACTTATGACCTTAATCATTAACCCGGTGTGGGCCTAGCATAGCAATAAATAGTACTTGACTATTGTTATGTGTAAACTACTTGCTTTGTCGCATACTATATATAATCATACTATTGTGCTACTATACCTATATACTAGATATCCCATTATTCTTAGATATCATTTCTACTAAGCCTTTATTTTAGGTGACATTTGTACATAGTTTGAACACTAAATTGTAGACAGTATAACACGTGAATTGCGAAACTCTTTTCCTACTATATTTATTCAAACAGGGTATGCTCACCAGTACATTTTGTATTGACAAAATTATTTTCATACATGTTTCAGGTTGTTATGAGATCATTGTTAAGCTTTTGGAACTTAGACTTAGACTTGAGATTTACTAAATTTTATTTTAGATTGTTAGTTCTTAAACGTTGTATTCTTGTAATTTCATTTCAATGTAATAAATTACTTAGTCAATGTATCAATATTTACATTTCTAGTCTATGAGCTATTGAACAATCGTTACCTCGTGACACCTCGATGTTTCCGCCATCGGTTGGGGTGTTACAGTCCATTTAGAAGCAATCCATCACGTCTCATAAGATGGTGCTATTAGTCACTAAACAGCAATTGGATTTTCACGCGCTACACAGCTAGAATTTAATCGGTATTGGTTTGATTTGTTACGATATTTACACTAGATGTGTCAATCAAAGGAGAAAACTCAAATGCCTGAAGGAATACCAACCAAAAAAAAACAACATCGATATCAGTATTGGTATTACCACAACCAATATCGTTGTTTGTTTCCATGGTTTTTTACCGTAACAAAACACGTGTTATTATCTTTTTTGGGTATTTCATGATTTTACTTTTTAGTTTATATGAGACAATCTTTTGTGAAATTAGACTATTGTTTATGCAATTCGTTTTATTTTGTATAACACATAATTTTTTTTTATCGAACCGATACCGTTTAAATAACACATAATTTTATTTTTGTTTCAATATGATTCGATCTCAGTCTTTTTCTATACTTTCACTTGCTTATTGAAAATGCTTATCCACTAATATATCGAACTCAAAGGCCATCTAACATATTCTTTGATTCGTTATCTAGGAATTATACATGAAACTGGTGTTCAAACATTTTTCCTTCATAACTATGTTCAATCATAGTCAAACTTGAAACCAAATTTCTTCATATTTCCGAATGCGATTATCATCATAATCATACTCGGTTAATCCTATCAATAGCAAAGCTAAGGTAGGATATAAGAAGGATAAGATGTAGAATAACATAGCAACCATCAAACTCCTTCAGTGAAAACAAATAGTGATGTGTTGCCATTTAAAAGATTTGGAGCAAGTCACACAATAGTGTATTTATCCTAGAAAATTTTGAATTTATTGTTAAAATAAATATTATCAAACAAAATTTATACAACTTATATCTGCCTGTTGTTTAAATAAGCCGTCATATTCAGTGGCGGATCTAGACTAAAATTTCAGGGGTAACGTTTTTTTTACCGTATTGGGTACTTTAATACAATGTAAACGAAACAAAAATAAAAACACGCTAATATATAATGTTCAATTTTTTTTACCATACTTTCATAACCAATTTTTTTTCTTGATTAGCGCTATATTCTAACTAATGATTTGTCAAAACATTTTACATCACCAGGCTTGAGCTCGATCTTGGCTCGTTGGTAGTGTCTCATGTTCGAGCTCGGCTCGTTTATTATTTATTACTTAATATATTAAATATAAATAATAGACACGTTTAGGCTCGCGGGCTCGATAGGTGAAAAGCTTGCTTCGGTTCGTTGGTAGTTTCTCAAACTCGAGCTCAACTCGTTTAATATTTATTAGTTAATATATTAAATAAAAATAATATAACTAATAGACTCGTTTAGGCTAGCAAGCTCGATAAGTAAAAAGTTTGGCTCGACTCGTTTACTAAGCAACTTTAAATTAAGGTTAAATAATATAAAATATTAATAAAACTAATATTATGAGCCTGACGAGCTTCACATGCTAGGCTCGTACTTAGGCTCGAAAAATAATCGAGCTTTGTTTTAAGCTCAAGCTCGTCTCGGACTCAATAAGACTTGACTCGTTTCAAACTTTTTATTAAGCCGTCTCCGGCTCAATATGACTCATATCCTAACTTTGAATAAATTTATCAATATATCTTTTATTTTAGGTTAAAATAAATAAATTATAAATAAGCCATCCTATCCAAACAATGTAATAACTCTTGTGACCACACATTTCTTTCTCATAATATATAAGGTCAAACAAATACAAAAGAAAAATGAAACGTTTATATGTCGACAGTCGACGACATTACTAGTGATATTAACACATTATTTAGGCAAACCCTTGTAAGAAAAAGCCAAAGAACCACAAAATGGATAATTGAAGATATTGTTGGTCGTCATTTTATTTGTTTTCTATTTAATTAAAACAAGAAAGTATACGGTATACAGTACCTTATAATACAAAGTGTAAGAAGTAACCACAGTACGCTACGTGTAGTTGATGGTCACAAACCAAAAATCGCGTTAGTAAACATCCAAGGGTATTATAGACATTTACATCTCCTTTAATCGCGTTATAGTTCACAGAATTGTAAATCTCTGTTTTTCGTAAATCAAATTTCAAAATATTCGTAACTAATTACAATATTTTCTCCACGATTATATTGACAATCGTTGTGCGATCCTTTTTATTGAAAATTTAAAATTCCATTGAAGAGTTAATCGATATGATCTGTAACTTACTCTGTTTTTTTTTCTAACTGAATCCCGTTTATTGTAATCATTATTTGTTTTTATTAACGCAGACTTAAACATAGAGCCGGATATTTCAATTGATCTTGATCCAGTTGCATAGGACGATAATATTGTAGTTCAAGATATTGATAACTTTAGTGCTCTGTTTTTTAACAATTAAAATAAACGTGCATTTAGTTTATATCTATATATAAATACGTTTATAAGTTTAAACAACATGCGTCTATGTATCAAGGTAAAATGTTTTTCACTGATAATCATTTTCAATAACATGTGTTTATGTATTTAATGCATGCGTTTATGTATCAAGGTAAAACTTTTTTTTCCCTGTCAACACCTGATTCACTTGTGATCATTTTCAATAACATGCATTTATGTATTTTAATGCATGCATTTTATGTTTTTAATGCATGCGTTTTATGTTTAATGCATGCGTTTATGTATCAAGGTAAAACGTTTTTTTCTCTGTCAACACCTGATTCAATGGTGATCATTTTCAATAACATGCGTTTATGTATTTTAATGCATGTGTTTATTCTTTTACAATGGCAGTTGAATACTATCAATTTTATAACATGCGTTTTAGTGTATTATAAGTGCGTTTATCAACATAGCATTTGATTATATTATACACGTGTTTAGCAACATCACAATCTGAAATCATTACAATCAAAGACATACATACTTCTTCTTTCATAAACACGCATATAAATTTTGTTTTTATCACATTCATAACTGTATTATGTACAATCGAAGGCCTGTCATTATTCTTTTTGCTTCTTCATTATTTTGAATAGATGTCATATATTTTTTTTTGTTTACAGAGTATCTTCTTTATGGAGAAGAGGTTTATAGTCTTCCACGATTATAGCAAATCATTAAAACTGTCAATTAATGACATAATTTGGGCGGCTTAATTATAAAAAAAATCAAAGTCGTTTATGTGTAATTTGTCGGAATTGCCCTTTAATCGTTAACCGCCTTCTTAAAACGTGTTGGATAACTACGATCGTGCCATCTTGTTTCTAAACCTAATCAATGGTTGTAATTGCTTCTTACACTTTGTATTTTAAGAACGCTTTATACGTTAGTTTCTCTCTAAGTAAAAAATCTAATAATGCAATTTTATATTTATTCACAAGCGTGCCCGTGCATAAATATAAAGTAGACCACAAGAAACATATGAAAAAACTAAAGGATCATATAACACTTGCAATTAATCGTAAAATTCAGGGGAAATGGATTTAAATACTCCCAACTTTTACTTTGGCGGATAATACTCTCAACTTGCAACTTAGTTTGTTTCATCAACCCCAAACTAACGGAGGTCTAACCTGGTTAGTCTACGTGGCAAAAATGTAAAAACCTAAAGTTAAGGGACAGTCTACATGACAAAAATGTAAAAAACTAAACTTAAGGGACATTTTTTAAAACTGCTTATTATAAACAGATTCAAAATGGTTTTAAACAGATTCTTAATCAAGTCACCTATCCCATTTAGAACCATAAGAACCCTAGATTTCTAATTGATTTAATCACCAAACAAAAACCAAAGCCAATATGGGGCTACGGTTCAGACCAAAACAACAAACATAAGGATGGGTTTGTTTGGGACTTACAAGTCGACATGCTTCCAAATTGAGAGTCAACAGAAAAGTCAACCGATTACGAAGCTCAATCATGAGTTGTAACCGAGTAATTAATGATTCGATGGCAGTGGTTTTTGAGTTGTATCCACGTCTTCGAGTTATCCGGTGTACAATAAGTCGGTTTATGCTTGGGGTTTCTTTGAAATCTAGATTCTAGGATTACCGATTGAAAGAAAGAAAGAAAGAAAGAAAAAAGAGGTTGATTTCTGGGATGTAAATTGGGATTTCAGTATTGATGGAGGTTGAAATTTACATGAGTTAGTGGTGGTAGATAGTGGTGAGGAGGGTTGGCAGTGGTGTTGGTGGCAGATGGTGGTGGTGGTGTTTTAGAGGGAAAAAGAGACAGAGGGGGAGGGGTGTGTTTAGGATTTAAAATAAAAAGTTTTAAAAAGGGTCCCTTAAGTTTAGGTTTTTACATTTTTTCCACGTAAACTATCCCTTAAGTTTAGGTTTTTACATTTTTGCCACGTAAACTAACAAGGTTAGACATATGTTAGTTTGGGGGTGATGGAACAAACTAAGTTGCAAGTTGGGAGTATTATCCACCAAAGTGAAAGTTGAGAGTATTATCTGCCAATATGTGAAAGTTGGAAGTATTTAAATCAATTTCCCTAAAGTTTATTACCAATGGCCTTAGTGTTATAATGGTATTATGGCGTTGAATAAAGATGCTCATCTCGGAATGATGTAGGTTCAAGTTTTGTGATGTGCAAGAGAAAGATAGATTAGTTTTAGAGAGTGTGAGCTAGTCGTTCCAAAAAAATAATAAGATTTATCACTTTACCCATAGTTAGTTTCTTCTTTTAGCTATCAATACAAATAATACATGTGTTTATCGTTTATATATAAATTCACTATGTCATGCCTCACTTACGATGTGCACACATAATGTATATATGTGTGGCCCTTGGGGGCAAAAGTAAAATTGCACTAGTTTTAACGTTATTTTACTAATTTCGTGAAAATAACGTTAAAAACGACAGACGGTTAATCATGCATCATGTGGTGGCGTGGATAGCCAAAAGACAAATTAAGGAGTACATGCACTGATCGGGTTTGTCCCGATTCCTAAGTGTTCTGTGCCTTATGTCCAAGGCTTGATACCAAACCACATCGAGCCGGGGGTCTCACTGGAAGCAGCCTCTCTATTCTTAGGGGTAGAGGTAAGGTTGTCTACATCTTACCCTTCTCGGACTCTACCTTAACTTTGCTATATATGGGATTAACTGAGTATGATGATGATATGAATTAATTATGTATATTTTTTTTTCTCCCAAATAAAAGAAATAAAACTTGTATGGACCAATGAGATTGATCATCCATGTATCATGTAGAGTAACTATAAATAAAAACATCTATTTTATACATAAGACATATCAAAATGTTTATTTCTTACTTATTCTAAATTGGGGCTTTAGTAACAGAAAGTTAGAAATCTGGAGAAGCGACATAACATAACATAATGCAACAGTGGCGAAGCTTGACCCGAGATTTCGGGGGGTCGGAAATCACTTGTTTCGGGGTGTCGAAAACCAGTTTCGGGGGGTCGAAACCATATATACCCAAAAATTTCTATATGAATACTATATAATCGAAACTTCTGAGTGAAAATTTAGGGGGGTCGGCCGCCCCTCGCCGCCCCTTAAAAGCTACGCCAGTGGCAACACAAACACATGATGAAGTCAGAAAAGTAGGACATAACTTCAGTATTCCATAGCACTAGGTGAAATGAACCCTTGCAAGTCATTTTTTTTTTAACCCTTTTTGTATTTTAAATAATTTATTCTTTTTTACAATTTACCGAATTTCGTTAAAATTGTTGACACGGTATTTTATTTTTACTAATCTAAGAACAAGAATTGTCATATTAGTACATTAATACAAAGTCTCTTTTGTGAAAGTAAAAAAAAAAAACAAAATTAAAAATAAAATCTTTTTATAACCAAAACAATGAGCAACTTCTCCACCGTTCAACTAAATGTAATATTTTTCTTTCTTTTATAAAATTATGAGGTAAAAAAAAAATTAATGAACAAAAATTTTTTATAAACAGATTATGAGATGGTCTCTCTTTTAAAAATGACTTTATTTAGGGGCTGTTTGGTAGCCTCTTAATGAGGCTCCTAACCATTCAGTGCTGAATGATTCAGCATTCAGCGCGTTTGTTTCAGCCTCTGAATGAAATGGTTAAGGCTGAATAATTAAGACTTGAGATGTTGCTGAACCATTAAGCACTGAATCATTAAGCACTGAACTAGCCTGAACTTTAATGAAACTCTCATACTAATGTGGGACAAGAAAACTAACCATTAAAAGGTCAAACTTAATGATTCAGCACTTAATCAACCAAACAGCCCCTTAGTAAATAATCATGTGTTGGATCTCCATATCTAAGAGAATTAGGCAATATTTGGGTTCAAAGGATTTGAGCCTTGAGAGAATCATACATTTTAAAATAAAATTATATCCAATAAACTTCAATGTGTATGAAGGGCTGTCCTTTTTCCTCTGCCAACCATTTCCTTTGATTCAGCGTCCAACAAGGGGTGTCTCAAGCCGGGCCAATTATAAGTTATCGAGATCAACTTGTTGAAAGCTCGCACCGAGCTGAGCTTAAACAAGCATGAGCCCGAATGAGATAGCAAGCCTACTATTTTTATAAACATACTAACTTTGTTTGCTAAAAATTACATATTACATGAAAAGATTATTATTATTATTAGTACTACTACTACGATAAAAAAATACCTACATAATATATATTATGTTCTAGATTTTTTTTTTACAGAATAAAAATATATGTATATAAATAATTAAATAATTAAGAAATTAAAAACAAGCCGAGCTCGACCTCTACTTGGCTCGTTTACACCCTTACCAACAACTTTCAACAAAGAACATACTCAAGCAAGTTACAAGCATCTCATAATGCATGAAAACAGAAGTTGACCAGTTCAGTGTTCAGATATATGTAAACCATAGGGACCAAAACCAAACTCTAGAGATCATTTTTGGCTAGTAACTAAGGTTTTTGTAAGCCTATATATATAGTCAGAAACTTCAATTAACACCTGACCATTTCAACTCCGTCCTACGACCGGGAAGGAGATGGATCCAGGATTTTCAAGGCCGCTTTGAATCCAAGCAATGGTGTTGATATCTGAAGCGATGGTGGCCAATTCCAGGTTTGACAACGGAGGAAGTTCTTCATATTCAACAAACTCAGGACCCAGTAACGAGGTTTGAGAACCAGAACAGCAACCATGACCACAGCTTGACGGAACCACAGACTCAGCAGAACAGCCTGTAAGAAATTTACACCCGATGCTTCTGGGTTTACACGCCTGTATTAAAGGTCCCTGTGTGGGTACAACCATATTCGGTGCCCCATTTTGAATTTCATTTGTAGGGGTATACACAGAAAAGGCTCCGAAATGTGGGGTTGGACGGGTAACTGTCGGTTGAGTTGAGATTGGTACTTCTGCATAGATGTAATGAGTTGGGACATCTTCGGTTTCTGGTGGATTAATGTTGTTTTCATTTGATAAGGTGTCTTCAGAGGACGCCTTTGTGGTGTCAAGGTTGTTGAGGTCCGTTTCAGTGGTGGATGGTAACATGTATGCAGCAGTAGAATGGATGCCCCTGCGTCTCAGGGTAGAATTCCAGTGATTCTTGATTGCGTTATCTGTTCTACCTTGCAAGAGTTTTGCAATTAATGCCCATTTGTTTCCATGGATTGCATGGGCATTGATTATGATCCTATCTTCCGCATCTGCTCAACGGGAAAAAAAAAACGGAAGGCTGTTTAAGGATCAAGTGTTGAAATATAGGCATGTAACATTCAAACACTATATAGTCCATCTCACATTGTAACAAAAATCAAATAAAGAAATTCATCTGGCAAGAAAACGCCAGATAGTATAAGATCCTAAATCATCAATTCAAGTATTAAACAAAGATCATTAGAAGAGAAGGTCAAGGAGAAATCAGGAATTATTTTTTCTACTAGAAAATCAACGATTATTTCTTGTTTACATGTGCATTTGTCTGCATGTATGTTCATGAGACTAATAGTTATAAGCTATAATAACAATAGGCATAAATATTAGATGTCAAAAGGCACATGTAATCTCATACTCTCCGTACGCAATCTGGTTAAAAATAATGATGGGGCCCTTTTGAGTTTTGACCTCATATAGGTCTAATAAGAAAGGTGACAACATTATACAACATATGAACGCATTTAAAGACTTGCTTAACTTATCGAGTTAGCAATTAATCAAATTATTAAAAATTCGACTATAATAAGAAAATGTCGACAGAATAAGATACATCTATAAACAAAGCCTTGTAAAGATCAAATGTGGAAATATAGCATTCAAATGATCTGTAAGACTGTGCTAACAATACTATATGGTTCATGTCACTTGTAAAGAATCCAGTTATTAAAAAATCAGCTATGACGAGAAAATGTAGACAGAATAAGATCCTAAACTCAAAAAAAATGTAAACAAAGATTATTTCCTTTCATTCCAACTTGACTTAACAAAAACATTCATCCCAAATGAATTTTGGTAGCTCATTAGTTCCTGTATTGCACAAACATACATCTTAAAAGCAATCTAAGGATCAAATATGGAAATATAGCACTCAAACAATCTGTAAGACTGTGCTAACAGCATTAAATGGTTCATGCAACAGTATAACAAATCAAATTATTACAAGATCAACTATGACAAGAAAATGCTAATTGATTAAGATCCTAATTGATAAAAAAAAAAAAGTAAGCAAAGATCATAAGAAACAAACTTGTCAAAGGTGAACTCAGGATTCACTTATTTTCGTTATTATTTCAGAAATTATATATGATTACACGTGCACGTGTCTGCATGCATATTCATGAGAGCCTATTCAGAAACAAGTCATCATATAACTCTTCAAAGAATAATAGCTACAAAACCCTCTACAATTTAATTGTGATGAACCTAACAGTTATAAGCATTGTTACATTAGGCATAAATATTAGATGTCGAAAAGCACATAATTCTTGGAAATGCAAATTCTGTAAATCTGTAATATGCAATCTGGTAAAAAGTATTGCTGGCGTCCTTTTGACCTCATACAGCATAATAAATAATGTGACAATATTATCAACATTTAGCATGACATATGAATTCATTGAAATACATGCTTAACTTCTCAAGTTAGCAATAAGGACAATATAATTGTGTGTGTGGGTAGGGGGGCTGCGCTTCCATAAAGTAAAGGTTGAACTGTTGAAGATTGGCTAATGCTTTAAACATAATAGTCATGTAATACTAGGGTAATTCTCAGCTACAATTTACACCAAGAGTCAATTAGTGCATTTCTATGAAAATGAATTTAGGTAACTTTAGTGACTGTCACATACTTGCACTTATAACCTATGTTGTCAAAAGCCCCTCTAGACGCTCAGGCGCAGCCCAGCATACCAAATGCGCTGCACCCTGGAAGGCGAGCTTTCAGGCACTGCTTCAGGGCATTTTCTGCCCAAAATCTAGTCATTAATGGTAAAAAACCCTAAAGCATGTAATTAACCTAAAACAGCCTAACTAGCTCTAAACAAGCTTAAAACATGTCTATAACCCCTAAAAATGGTATTTTATACCATACACCAAGCATAAAAAAAGCCCTCGCTTTTCAAGCAACTATGCTTCAGGCTCTAGGCTCGGCCTATGCACATTGAGCGCGCCTTGGGCTTTTGACAACAATAGAACCTAATATATCCAACAGAGACACAATGTACTTTTCTCCTTCAAGAAAAGAACACACACGAGTATTTATCATTCAAATGCATGATTTTGCATATCGAATAACGAATAATGATGTGTTCTGTAAGCAAAGATTTAAAAAAAATGCAATATGCAATATTAGCTAAAAGCATGAAACGAAATTGTGTCACATTCCAATTTCTAGCATACAGACTTCTATGTTAACAGGACACAGAGCTTGCTTTAATAAAAAAAAATCACAGTTTACTGAGTAGGGGTCAAGTTATTCTACACAAGGTAATAAAAATAAGAAGGGTGAGAAGCATACAAAAAACACAATAGATCATGAAATATGACACAATGAGCCACAAAATATAACACAGTGCCAAAAAATATAACACAATGCTAAAGAAAAAAGACACAATGAATTGAAAAAATGACACAATGATGAAAATAAGAAAAAGACACAATGGTACATGAAAGACACAATGATATAACGCATATTCTAAAAACCACAAGCTAAAACCTCAAAAAAACGAAGACCTAAAAACTCACGTTGTAGGGTTCGATAAAACGGTTCCAATGACGCTTGAATGAGTTCAATCGGAGTCCGTTTGATACCCTTCCTACGACTTCCTATTTTTCTTTCACTGTGTATTTGATCCTAACCCTACTGAGTAGTGCCTAGTATTTGGGTCTATACAATGATCAGTCGGTATGTGTTCTAAAAGGATTTCCAGATTACTTACCAATAACCCTGTTAAACATATCAAAAACAACTCTTGAGAGACAATGTAGGTTAGTACCTTCATTTCACTAACCACCATGTAGTTGATTGCTAACTTTATGTTGTCCACTTGTCCTTAAACACACTGCACCTAAGAAACTTCTAGATAACAGGAAACATGAAAATAAAATAAAAAACATATTATAACTAAATCAACCCCCCCGAAAGGAGGACTTCTTCGCCTTCCACCTAAGCTGCGCAGGAAAGGCCCAAAGCCAATCCCAGGGAACATTGAAGCTTCATAGGGTCTTTCTGTCCATGTGCAGGTAGTCCGCATCTTCACAGACATGTCTATTTCACCGAGCCTCTCTCCGAGACAGTGCGCAAATCGTTACGCCTTTCGTGCAGATCAGAACTTACTAGACAAGGAATTTCGCTACCTTAGACCATTATAGTTACGGCCGCCAGCTCCCCTGTCATCATGTCACCAACTTCCTTGACTGGCACTGGGCAGCCGTCAGCCCCCATACATGGTCTTACGACTTTGCAGAGACGTGTTTTTGGCAAACAATCGCATCAGTGTAGATTTTGTAGTGTAACATATTTTCATGTCTACAACAACAATCACTAACAAATTAGGACACAAGTCAATTACTTTGACCTACATTTGTAATCCCCAAACAACACTAAAATCCCTGCATTATCACATCAAAATACCTAACGAATCATCTATCTAACCTCAATCCACAACAGCTTATGCCCTAAATTACACAAATCATTCACAACATACAAACACCAGAAGACCGTACGATCACATTAGGTTAAAATAGAGACCGATAAAACCGTACTAACCAATAGCATTCATCATCATCACTAAAACTAACACAAATACGACGTCGTACGGCATCATAAAGAGTTAAACTAGTGTTTATACCAGTAAACGGCTTGCGTTCAAGGGAAGGATCTAGCTGATTACACCACCGTAGACGACACGATTTACCAGACCTGCCTGGAATACCTCGAGCGATTAAGCTCCAATTTCTGGCGCCAAATTTAGCTACAAGTTCGCTTAACATTATGTCTTCTTCCGGTGACCACGGTCCTTTGACTTTGCTCTTCTTGTCGGCGGCTTCTGCTCCGTCGTCTGGACGGTTGGAGTCAACGTCGTTGACTGTAACGGCGTCGTTTGGTGTTCCGTTCATTTGTTTGGATGAATGATGATCGTCTCTCTCTTTCTCTCTCTAGTTTTCCTCTCTCTCTCTCTAACTGTGTACCAACTCGGCTAACTGCAATTTTGTGTTTGTTAGAGTATTTAAATATTATTTTGATGTTTTACTCTTAGCTCCTAAACTATATGTTAACTACACTCACACCCTTTTTTTGTTTGAACGCCAAACAAATCATACCTGAGCACTCTAGGGGCATCATATCGATAAATTCAAGTACTCCGAGAGTACTTGTCAAACACCAATTCTGAGGAAAATCCGATAACCCACCGCACGTAGGCACAACGATGAAATTACCGGTAAAACCCGTCTGACTCAAGAATCGAACCCAGGATTGTCCAGGTTTTCTATCATTGTCCACCAATGTCTCTACTACTGCACTGTAATGGTATTGACCACACCCCTTGTATTTTAGAAAGTGTTTCTATAAGAGTATAAGACTATAAAACGTTATAGGCCTTTTTTTTTACTGATAATATTTTTATAAAAATGGCTAGCAAGACGCTCGATTGAAAAAGGAAAAAGCGTGGAATAGAAAGAAATTACTATATGAAAGAGAGCAATCTAAGTTAAAACTTAAAAGAGCTAGTACGTTTTTTAATCCATTGAAAAATTAGATGATTTTGTCTCCTCAGCAACTTTAGTTGGGTGGTGGTTGAAAATTTTCTTGTTTTGAGCCTTGTACAAGAACCGTGGTGGTCCTACTATTAGAATAAGGTTTTTTTAAGGTCTTATGCTATACCATACATTGATCCGCTCCTAAACAGCTTTCGTAAACTTACACGAGACAAGAAGACGAATGACGGACTCCTCCAATCTTATCAGCCAAGTACAATATGAACAGTGGCGAGGCTTAGTTGGGGCGGGAGGGGGCGGCCGACCCCCCGAATTTTCGTGCAGAAGTTCCGATTATATAGTATTCGTATAGAAAATTTTGTAAATATAGGGTTTCGACCCCCCGAAACTGGTTTTCGACCCTCCGAAACTAGTGACTTCCGACCCCGAACCTTCGGGTCAAGCTTCGAATATGAAGGTGATGTTATTGTGTCTCTTCCTGATAAAGTGTAGTGATTAATGACCTATTGTATGTCGTATCTTTTATAATCATCAAAATAAGTTGTTTGAGTGATGTTAAGAAGTGGTTTTGAAATAAGTTTGGGGCTTTAGAAAGAGATGATTAGAATACTAGGATCAAATTGCACTTCCTACAAACTTGAGAGAGTAACTTATGTTCATGTTTAGTTAAATGATTCCCACAAGCATCCATATAATGCGTTTGTTTGTTACGGATGGATGTGTTGTTTGATGTTTAATTGAAGGGTGTTGGCCGGTTTCAAGTAATGTGCTTTTTGGCAATCATATATAACAAATTAGGGGTGTAAACGAGCTCGGCTCGAAATAATTTTCGAACAATTTTAAATGAGCTAAAAGCACGGTTCGAGGTTGTTTCGATAGTTTAAACAAACCAAAGCTCGGCTAGAGCTCGGCTCGCCAATGTTAAATAGTAGGTATCTATCTATATATAAAAAATAAAACGTATGTGCTGACGTGGCGTGCAATGGAGGCCTCAACTTCCCCTTGAGAGTGCCACGTGGCATCATAATTGAAAGATTTTAGTGTTTTTGAACTAGAGAGAGGCTATTGTACAAAGCCACCTTAAAATACAAAGTGTAAGAAGCCATCCTGACCATCCATTTGTGTTTTAATCAAGATCATCGTACATTAATTACAATCACGTGTTTTTAATGGCAGTTAACAAAAGAAGGGCAAATTAGACAAATTGCCACTATAATAATTTGAATTTTTTAATAATAGCGCCCAAATCATCTAATTTATGGACGGTTACATAATCAAACACTATAATCATGGAATTCACACACATAAAACACACACAAAATCAATCTCTCTGTAACAAAAAAAAAACAGAGCATTCCATCAACGAAGAAATAACAATCATTCAAAGCAGGATTATGGCTCCAAGACGCAAATCAAGTAAGTAAATGTTCATATTGTTATTTTCATTTTGATCGTATAGGAAAATAAATTAAACAATTGTGCCAGTTAATTCTAAAACCCTAAAAAACGAACCGGGTGAAGGAAGAGAACGAAGAAGCAAACTGAATCATGACAGGCCTTCGAAAGGGAACTAATACAAGTATGGTTTAGATCTGTTTTATGAAATTAGTAAAGGCGTTTTTGATGTTTTGAATGATGAACATCACGATTTAATGATTTGTTTGATGAAATTAGTAAATGCGTTTTAGATGTTTTGATGAAAGTTGTAAAGGCATTTTAATGATTCTAATGATTAATAAGAATTTGTAAGTGCGTTTGTGGTAAATAATAAAGGCGTTTTATAGATTTTAATGATGAATGAGATGATTTGTTTATAATAAATTTGTTTATAAAAATCAGTGTAAAATATAGTAAAACGCATGCATAATGAGTAAAACGCATGTTATGTTTTCTGCAGGTTTGGATGAAAAAATAGACAAAAACATTAAGAAGTATCTACATATACAGGAGGAAATGGATGAAATCGTTTACTCATCAGAAGTTAGGCCATCAGTGGTTTGCTCATCACGAAAAAGTAAAACGCATGTGTATCAATGTTAAAAAAAAGTAAAACGCAATTGTAAACCCATAAAACGCATGTGTATCAATGTTCATCAGTAGTTTGCTCATCAGAAGTTAGGCCATCAGTGGTTTGATTCAGCAATAGTTATTAACTTCTTCTTCAGTAGTTACAAACACTTCATCAGAAGTTATCAATCAACAGTAATCAGTAGTTTCATTAATCAGATAAAACGCATTTGTTATACTTAAAACGCATTTGTTTATCCATAAAACGCATTTGTTAATACTTAAAACGCATGTATTTATTTTTTGACAGTGTGTAAATGTCGAAGATGCTGCATCAAACATACTTGATGAGAATGTTGGAGAGGACAATGTTATTGATGAAATTGTTGGAGACAATACATCAAATAGGGTTGATGAGAATGTTGCAGGGGATACATCAAGGTTGGTAAAGATGATGGAAAATGCTTACACGAAGGTGCTAAAAGCGAGTAGATAATATGAGCTGAAAGTTTTAAGATTGATAAGTTTGTTAATTTTGCATCTTTACATTGTTGAATGTTACAGTGTTAGACCTGAATATCTCTTTTGGTATTAAAAATGCATGTTTCATTTGATGTTTTGTATGAATCATTTTAAAACGCATTCAATAAATACTAAAACGCATTTGATATATGGAAATCTATTTAACTGGTGATATAAAACCAATACATAAAACACATTTAATATCACTTAAAACGCATATACATTATTATTCATGCTACATTTTACATCATGAAAAACAAATAACACAAACACTACTTAAAACAAAACGATAATAAAGTAGCATAGAACATAGACACCAAAGACAGTATGAAGGCTAGAAGGTTTAAAGTGATTTGAGAAACTTAATCTTCATTTCCATTGAGCACCTTAAAAGGGCTATGGATTTAGTAAGCTCTTCAACAAGATTCATATCTCTTTGTTTTGAATCAATCATGAACATCAATGCCAATTCATGAAGACTAGAACCAGGCGTCGTCTTGAGAATGTTACAAACTTTGTCTTTTCTAGACATGCCTTCGTGGACATTGTTCAAATCATTTATCAAAACACTCTCCCGACGAATGATCCTTGATGATTTGTTTTCTATATAAATGAAGATAAAAACCAGAGTAAATCATTCTCAACATTAGTATCACCAAATACATCAAAACGCATGTTAAAACATAATAAAACGCATTTGAATGTTATCCTAAACATAATATCACCAGATACATCAAAACGCATGTATAAAACATACTAAAACGCATTCAGAAATGTTATCAATACGATCATACAACCAGTTACATTAAAACGCATGTTACTAATCCTAAAACGCAAATGATTATCTTCAAATCCACAAAACATCAAAAAAATACCTTGCATCCTTCTGTGTTCAACCATGAAATCAAATCTCTCACCAATATGTTCATCAGTGTTGTTTACATCTTCATGTATAATATCTACATAAAAAATTTTAATGGAATGCTCAACCTCTGTTTTCTTCACTGATCTAAAAAGGCTTCAAAACAGTAGAAACTAACCTTCAAAATTGAGATTATGAGGATCAACAACTTCATGTTCTTCATCGAATAAGAATTCAGGTTCATTGTTTAGATCTGAAAACACAGATTAAGAGTAAGATCACGATTAATTGAAAACAAATAAAAACAGAGTACATACCGAACATGGTGAAGAACTCGGCAAATTGATTATGATTTTCGTAAAAAATTTGAACCAGTGATCGACGATGATTGTAGATTTTTGAATATGGTAAGAATTGATAATCGTATATTATGGAATCAGTTATGAAATTTGAAATATTGATGAACGATAAAACATGGATTTGATAATAAACGTGATTAATTGATATGTCCAATTGACTATACTACCCCTCTAATCAGTTATAGAGTTATAACAGACAAGTTCCACGTAGCATCATTTTGTGGCTTCCTACACTTTGTAGGATAAGAGACTTTGTACCCTACACTTTCTCTTTGAACTATTTCCTTTATTAATTAAAAAAAAAAGATAAACATAAAACCCTAAATTAAATTGAGTTATTTCAGGAAAAAAAGAATTTAAAAATAAATTTAAAATTTTATTTCTCATGTATCCTCCAATAATTTTTAAACGTTTATATCTTTTATATACGGGGTTTTTTAAAGAAAAAAAAATTACACCAAATTAACGAGCGTTTTATTATATTTTCAACGAGTACCATAGTCCTATATAAAAAACGGAGAAAAATCGACTATTTTTGTGGGGTTTCGTTCATACAGGAAAAAACACACAAAGTGTTCATGTTATTCATTAATCATGTTTTTTCTTTTAAACCAGGTTCTTATCTACGATGTTGAAAATCAGCCCAATCGCCATGTTATCATTGGAATTTTACTAGGTATACTTCATCAAGAGAAGTTAGGAGAAAGAATCGCGCAACACTGCAACACATGGTGTCACCTTATAGCAAGGTTATTTTTTTATTTATCTAATTACAAGAGTAATAATTATTACTATTAGTATTAGTATTATTAGAATGGCTATATTTTTCAACCCCGGGACGCTCCCGGAAAGAATTTAAAGTTGCCGACGTGGCGTTCAATGGTGGCCTCAACCATCTCTTGATTATTCCACGTGGCATAATGAGATGCAATGATTACAACTTCCAACTTAAGTGTTTGTTTAGTTGATTAGGTTAGGAATTGTAAGAGCCATTAGAATGTGAGAAATTAGAGAGATGTGATGAGTTTTTTAATAGTTGCAGCTTACATAAGTGATTCTTTAGATGATTACTGATTAGGTTTTAGATTAGGGAATATGAGTTATTACTGATTAGAATACTATGAACATGCAATGATTAAGAGATTTTGTGGTTAGTTAACTTGAGACATTTGCAATAGGTTATCACGTAAAATTAGATTTTGCAACCCCGGGACCCTCCCGGGGTAATCAGCTAGTACTAAAATAAAATAATAATATAAATTTTGTTTGGGCCCGTTTACGCTCGCGAGCCTAAACCGTCTTTGTATGAAAAGCTCGGGCTCGGGCTCGCTAAGGCTCGACGCTTTCGAGCTTTTTACCTATCCGATACCGAATAGCTCTCGAGCCGTTGCGCATCATTTACACCCTTATAACAAATTAATCATATCTATTAATCTATAACATTATCACATTATATGTGGTCTTTAGTATACAACACTAGAATGTGACGTTTTAGAAAATTGTTGTCTTACAAGCGTAAGTCATTTGTAAGTTTAATCTTACTTTTACAATGGTTATGATTATGTCGGATACATAGTCGTAAATAATAAAGTTAAAAATTAATACTCATCGGTTATTGCTTTATGTCATTCCGATGAAGACAAGACAAAGTTTTTCGATATGGGCATGATGGTAGAAGAGTGGAGGTTGAAGAGTTGCTTTGACTTAACAACACCGTCCATCGCCCGTGTGCGCATGTTGCGCGCGAGTTGTATGGGGGTGGGTGTTAATGGATTGGGGGTGGTGAGGTAGTAACATATGGGGTCAAAATGGTAGGGTCGTAGAAGGACGAGCGGTAGATGGGCTCGGTTGTAGATTTGGTTGAGTAGAGGGGTGGGTGGTTAGGTAAGTGGGAAGGATGGGTCGTAGCGGAATGATCTGATGTGTTAGGGAGTGGTTGGGTCGAGGGGAGTTGTATTTTTGGGTGTTTGGGCAGTAGCGATGGTTGAAGGAGTTGGCGAGTCAGTATGGAACCATAGGTGAGGGTGAATGGATGTGAACAAAAAATCGTTTGTGGGTTGAGGTGTTTGAACAGAAATATTGTTTCGTCAAAAATTACATGACATGAGATGATTAATCGGTTCGTGTTTAGATCGAAGCACTTGTACCCCTAGGTGTTGCAAAGGATATCTTAGAAAGGCACACGGGTGGACCGTGATACTAGTTTGTGAGTGGTAGTGGATGAAATTAAAGGGTAGCGAAGGAAACCAACGACTCGTAAGTGGTCATGGGAGGGGGTGCGGTGGTAAAGAAGTTAAGTGGGAGTGTGGTATTTGTGAGTTTTCCAGGGAGCTCTCAGTTATTTTCTTGGCATCTCAGTTACTAGGCACAAGGACACAATGTTTCTTTCTCGGCAAGCTTTTGCTCGTGACATCATCAAACATGCAGGAATGCAATCCTGCAAACCAATTGACACACTAGTTAACACGCAAGCTAAACCGAGTTCTCTCTTGGGCACGACATTTGAGGACCCAACTCTATATCGCGGTTTTGCAGGTGCTCTACAATACATCACTTTTACCCGCCCGGACATTAGTTATGCTGTTCAGCAGACATGCATGTATATGCTTGCACCCATGACTAACCATCGGCAAACATTAAAATGCATCATCATATACCTTAAAGGCATGACTTCTTTTGGTCTTACTCTGGCAAGTCTTCTACTTCGTCTTTGACAGCCTAAACAAATGCGAATTGGGCAGGTTGTCCGGACACCTGCCAGTCTACCTTTTGTTATTGTGTGTATTATGAAGACAAATTACTTTCTTGGTCCTCCAGATGACAACCAATCGTATCATGATCCAGTGTAGAGCAGAGTATCGAGGTGTTACCAATATTGTTGCCCAAATATGTTGGCTTCGAAATCTTATACTCGAAGTTCATCAACCACTTTCTAAATCCACCCTTGTATACTATGATAATGTCAGTGTCATTTATCTATCCGGGAATGATGTTCAGCACCAACGTTCAAAACACATGAATTTGATATTTACTTTGTACGGTAGCAAGTTCAGCGCAACCTTGTACGTGTTCTGCATGTCTCTTCTCGAAATCAAATAGACATTTTTACAAAGGGTCTTCTAAATCTTCTATTTGAAGATTTTTTTTCCAGTCTTACAATTCGTTTCTTCAACTTCAACTGCGGGGGTATAATAGGCTATGTGCTAGGATTTTATTATAATTGTTATGAGTTGTGAATTGTGATATTATCTCTACATAGAAGATTATGTAATTGTTTTATAAAATATATTGTGAATGAATGGGTAGAAGCAACGATTCTGCCAATCCATCTCTCTAGTCTAATAAAAACGATTGAAAAGGTAAATTACATAAGGACGGTAGGTAGGCGGGCAACAAGCTACGCCGCCACCCCTTTCTAGATAGAAACGAACATTCCCATAAACCTGATATGTAATAAATAACAAATAGCAAACGATTATAGGTTTGTAAAACATGGCGTATAACTTACCCATTGCTTGTAGAGTGCCTAGGTTCGTAATGAACGACATTTTTCTTTACTTGGTTATGTTATTAACTTATCCTAAAACCTTGAAAATCACACATCTTTTTATTAACTTAACACCACATTTTGTATATTTTTTTTTTTAAATAATTTGTAGATTTTTTAAGTTGATTACAAAACATTGTGTTAAACATAATAGTAAATCAAGTGTTTGGATTCTAGAAAGTTATATTTGAGCTAACAAAGTCGAAAGTATTTGAAATTTACACTTATAGAACATTTCACTCCTTACTTATATAATCTTTTAATTTGTTTTATCAAGGTTAACCAATTTGTAGTTATTTAGCTCTCTGGTTTTTAGTAAAAAATCAAACTAAAATCTTACCATCCTAATTAATATCCTTATGAGTCCATGGTTTGAACTTTAAAGTTTGCTTTAAGTACCATGTGGGCCTTAAGAATACAAATGGCTGCAGATTGGTCCAAAGCTAAATCGAATTTGGGACACTTGGAGTTGGGATTACAATCGAATATTTAGGGCTTTAGGCTGATGCGAGTAAGCCCAAAACAACACTTAGCATTTGTTTTGCATATTTAATAACTAATATAATACTTTGACCTGCCGCGCGTTGAGACTGCAGCAAAACTTAAAATAACTCGATCTTATAGCGTCAAATATTTAACCTTGTTTATATTTAAACAAAATTTAAAACAAAATGTAGACCAATTTAAAACGCACATTGAAACTCAAATTAAGGAATATTCCTCTATGTAATTTAAATAGTAAAGTTAATGGCGTTTTGGCCCACTTTCATTCGAATATGTAGGGACGACATGAGATTGCTATAGCTTAAATGCTTGACAATTCTATGATCGATTTCAATCATATCAACTTCATCCATTGAATTGTGCCATGATACATTGTATTTGTAACTACAATATTTTTCATTAAATTATAAACAAACTTCATAAAACTTATAGAAGTGTGTCTCGTAAAATTTATTTATAATAAACAAACTCCAACAGTTTTCTACTATATATCAATAAATTCATTTAAATCGGCAACCTTGACAGTTGGCACCAAAGACTTGGAATTGTGGTAATTCATGAAAGGTAGCCTAAAAAGGCTTTGTGTTGATTTTTTATTGTAATGATATTCCTTCTTCTTTTTTTTTTTCCTTCTCATATTAGTGTTTGATTCGGGTTCAGCTTGGTAACAATCTAGTTGCGATCCAAGAATACAACACTATAAGATGCGGCAGTGATGGATACATGGACGACTTATGGGCTGTTTGGTTGATTAAGTGCTGAATCATTAAGAGGTCTGAATGGTTAAGTGCTGAATCATTAAGTTGGACCTCTTAATAGTTAGTATTATTGTCCCACATTGGTAGGAGAGTCTCATTAAGGTTCAACATAGTTCAGTGCTTAATGGTTCAGCAACATCTCAAGTCTTAATGGTTCAGCCTTAACTATTCCATTCAGAAGCTGAAACAAACGCGCTGAAGCTGAATCATTCATCACTGAATGATTCAGAGCCTCATTAAAAGGCTTACCAAACAGCCCCTTAGTATGTGGCAGTGGACTGGCATGTTGGAGTAAATATACCAAGCCTAATAACAGATATGTCGTTGATTGGCGGACTATCATTAGATGGACCTTACCAGAGTGTCCCCTAGATATGTATAAATAGAGAGGTTATTATGAGATTAGGGTTGACACACAATCATAAAGACATATCATCATTAACTGTCCCCTTTCACTCTCATCTCTCTCAATGTGTTCATAACTAAAGAACACAAAAACCATCAGAACAACATACCCTAAAGGAAACCCGACCATACTGACAAGGATCTTTTAATACGCTTACAACATCAGTCATTCAGTCCCAGGTCTTACCAATTTGTCAGGTATCATTATGATTATGTTTTCCATTACATAAAGTCAAAACTGATCAACATGACATAGAGCGAGGTGGGTAGGAGATGATGGATAGCATTCAAGGTTGTAGTCGAAAGTGTGTGGGTTTTTTTTATTATTGAATACATTAATCAACCGTTGACTAATAAACTTTTAAACATTAAACATTGTATATAATGATGATTAAAGTTGACACACTAAGTTTTATCTTAAATCTTAAACTTTTTATAAAAGCGAATATGTGAGTGTTTTCTTCACTGAGAACAAATGTGTGTGGGGTTTAAGTATATGTTTTGCTTGCCTGCTTAATATTAAAATTAAGTGGTTTGGTAAAAAGTGATCCGCATCAGGGGCGAAGTATATATGGGGCCAGGGGTGGCCCTGGCCCCCCCTGTTTTTTTACGCAGTAGTGGAAATTTGCGATTTTCATAGGTAAATTGAGTCTGGGTTGAGTCCGGCCCCGCCGATTTTCCACTACCGACCGAAAAAAATTGAGTTCGGCCCCCGCCGATTCCGAAACCAAGCTTCGCCACTGATCCGCATGACTAAAGTCTAAAACATAAGTGAAGATTTTCCTAATGCATTCACAATATTTCACATTATGATGTTTTTATTTTGTATGATAAAAGTTAAGTACTAGACTTTACAAAATATTTTACAGTCTAACTACAAATTAAGACATGGTTAATAACTATGATAAAAAAAAAAAAAACAAAAAAACAAACCCTGTAAATAAGGGGGAAAAAACTGAAGCCCAAAAATTATTCAGGTATGAAACCTAGTACGCATTAGCTATTTAGCCGTTTGATTAGCGAATTTGTTGACCTACATCAAAACCAGTTTCGGGGGGTCGAAACCCTATATTTCCAAAACTTTCTATACGAATATTATATAATCAGAACTTTTGCATGAAAATTCGGGGGGGGGGGGGGGGGGGGGGGGCTCCCGCCCCTACTAAGCATCGCCCCTGGTTGGGATGTGTAACAAAACTTCATGGGGCTTTAAAGCGTCCCCGTAAGAAACTTCTTATTTAAGTTCAATTTAATTTAATTATTCTTTTTATTCTAACACAAGAGATGTGCAATAACGGGTCTAATTCTATACGTGATAACGGGTTCAAATCTATACGTGAAATAAACAAAACCAATATTCTACCATTTAAACACATGGTTTTATTAAAACTAGGGGTGTTCTTTGGGTTGTTTTATCGGGTTTTCAAAACTAAAAATATTATCCAATAACCAAACCATTCTAGGTTCGGGTTCTTCGGTGTTCGGATTAAATGGTTAGGGTTTTATCGGGCCGGGTTAGTATAGTTTTATCGGCTCCGAAGGTTAACTAAAACATAGAAAATCATCATTTCAAGTAGCATGCATGGTATAACTATACTCTATAAACATGAACGATGTATATATGTTTATAAATATTATTTCAACCAACTAAATTTATAAACAAGATGTATGATACATCCACACCACATCAATGTTTAGTTGCAAATTACTATTCTAATTATATTTTTTTATTATTAAAGAATGATTGATTGTTCTATAAAAAAATATGTACAATGCATCATAAAGTGGTTATCTATCATGCAAAAGCAAATAAAAAGAACTCTATATTCACGTCTTTATGTTTTAGTGGTTTGTCAACAATTTTAACTTTATTTATTTGACATAATGAATACCAACCATCCTCTTCATTTAGTTGAAATACCGATTTCATATTTTTTTTTAGTTTACACACCCAAATGCGTTTTAGAGTTCACTAGTGGGGTGTCCGCACGTTGTAACGGGAGCACAATATTTACTAAAAACGAAGCAACAAGCCAATAACAAAAATAAATATGTGATAATAAATGCAAACAAGGGTAAGACACATGTCATGTGGTCTTGTTGCCTTTTACATGAGACAAAGAAGAACATCATAGACTCATCATGAAGGCTTGGCACGATGACCAAGCTTCGATATGTATGTAAGTTTTGATTAACATATAGTAGTGTGAGGTTGGAAAATGAGAAGTTTGTCATCTCCTATTATTGTTTTTAAATTTTGTGGGTAACCTTCCTAAATACTTTATAATATAGTATAGATATAGATATAGATAAAAACATTTTAGGAATTCTCTATGTCTAACTCTTATAGTCATATATGTACAAGTACTGTCCACGTCAGTTGAGGGGAAAATTTTAATCATTGTATCTTGCACAATTAAGGAGAAAATTTAAACTATTGTATCTTCCACATCTTTAGTTATTACTAAAGATTTATTGTCTTTATTGTTTTGAACGATATGGTTTTACTGTTTAAGTTTAAAATTATTCAACTTAAACTACCAGCTCGATTATTACGAATTTATTTTTAATCTATTTTTTTTGCATTTTTTTATTTTAACTCTTATGTTTATAAAAAATAAACATAGTTCCTTCATTGTTTTACTCTACAAATATGTAGTAAGCTTCTATCATTCCATGCTATGTTTATGTCTCAATTTATAGACATTGTTTAGGTTCAAAATTATTCAACTTAAACTATCGGCTCGATTGTTACGAAATTATTTTCATTCTATTTTTTACATTTTTATTTTAACTCTTATGTTTATAAAACATAAACATAGTCCATTCATTGTTTTACTCAACAAGTACGTGGTAAGCTTACCTCATTCTATGTCACGTTTATTTCTCATTTTATTATAAAAAACCAAATGGTATCGTCGGTTTAAATAATTAAAAATATGTGACATTGGTTAATCGGTCCATATGCAAGTTGTTGTCCACAAAATATGACATGTAATGAATGAGTGTCTTTTGTCAACCAACAACCCAATTGTGTATACCACTATATAATCGTAAGATATTATATATTGTATTCAGATCATATGGATACTTTGTGCTTTTTAATTGCAAAAAATTTTTTTTATGACAACCCTTAAGAGTTTTCTATACATTAACCCATGAGTAAGGCTATAACACAGTCATGTTTCTCATGCATGTCAAACCCAAACATACAAAACCCTCTCACTCTACCTCATCTATCAATTTTTGTACCTTACATATCAATTTTATGAGCGACTATGATAGTTCCATACATCAATATATTATTCAATTTCTTTTATATGAACTTTCTAAATATAAAAATACAACCCTAGATATTAACTGTATAAAAGATTATAAAAACAACAAAGTATGGATTGATTGGGGGCATAAACACATAATGTTTGCAAGAATATTCTTTTAATGGTGAACAAAAGGTTACCTTAAGATCAGTACCCTATATTTCACAAAATTTTGAATGAAGAAATACAACATAACGGTTATCCGCAACATTCTCGTTCACAAAATCCCTTATGAATATGCATAAACAAAAGAAAATGGTTCATTAATTGTTTTCATCGTAGAGGGCAGCCATAAGATATCAGTATGAATAACACCTCATAAAGGTACAAATTGAAGAAAGAAGCCGGTGACAATGTATACTAACAAACCAAATATTATAAAGGGAATAAGGAATAAGAGAGTTGTTTCATTGAGATGTATATAATGACAACACAATGGCCACTATTTATAGGGCTCTAATAGAAGGTTTAGACATAAATGAGATAAAAGAGTTAAGAACATGGATAGTCACCAATAACTTATAAAGGAGTTAGGAATTTGGATAGTCACTAATAACTTTATCATTTCATAATCAACTTAATTATTAATGTAAAAAGACCACTTCACCCCTTTATTATCTTCATTAACTTACTGTACTATATGCATTATATGTTGTAATTACTTAAATTTGGTTGGAATCTTTCATTCATGCTTTATAATATAGTATAGATATATGTGTTCTAAAAAAATAACTGATTAATATTGTGTAACATCGCGTGATTTTTACTTTACATGTATTTTAAATTCTATACTTAACAAATTCCAAGTTCGTCTTTATTCGTTTTTTTTTATGTTACTCCTACCAATTTTTGACGAGTCGTCATTATAATTTATCCTATTCAATTTAGACACTATAACAAGAAACTATTTTAGTTAAGATCTTAATATATATTTATTTTATATTAATACTTTCAATAAAAAAATAATAGTAAAATAAAATGGGGAAAACGTGATTTATCTATGACTTTTGACACATACAACTTGAAATCAGTATTATTGTTTGTCGTATTATTATTATTTTTTTAGAAGTCGATGTCCACAAGAGTAGCAATTAAACAACTAGAACCAGCCCATTAATAATCAAACTTAACCCATCTAATTCATTCATAACCACCTTATTAACTCCATTAATTACCCAACCACCTTACCTCACCTAAAAATACCCCTCTCACTCACTCCTTAATCCTTTGTTCACCCCGAATAATTCCCAAATCTCTCTAATCTTCAAGCTTTTCAAGCATAAAAATTCTGCACAAAATTTGTAAGATGAAAAGCCTTAATCTTCACTTTTCTTTCACTTTCTCCACCTCTCCTCTTCTTCTAACCCCTTGGGGAAATCTCTAGGACTTTAGTCTTGTTTGCTATGGCAAATAAATATGAGTAGGACACCAAAATGAGGCCTCAAAGGTGGTTCATCTTCTATTGTTTTATGCACTAGAAGGTTAGTTGTAGTGATACCAACCAAGTTCACCAATATTTTAATATTGGATGGACTTGTGTTATGGTTAATGGTTGACAAAGGAAAGCCAAGGTTCTTTCAAACTAAGTCACCATACACTACTTTAATCTCCTAGTTATATTATGTAAATACTAAAATATATACTTTCAAAACTCTACTAATCTAATAACTTGGAAGGTTTGTGGATACATCCCTAGCTTACCAATACTTGACTCTCTTGACCATCCGAATCACCTTTATGGTGGTTTGTGTTTTGGTTAGCCTTAAAGGCACTACTTGACTCTCATGACCATCCGAATCACCTTTATGGTGGTTTGTGTTTTGGTTCGCCTAAAAGGCTTGCTTGATTCTCTTGAATCTAATAATCCAACTCTTGAACCTAAAACACTTTCCTTTCTAATTCTAGTTATTCGGAGCTAAAATCTTCGATTCTCAAGACCCGTTTTGGGAATTTATTAACGCGCCCTAAGGTGAGTTCATACTTGTCCCCTTTTATTCTTTATTCTTTGGGGCTCAACATTTATCACTATCAAAACTTAAACGATTTCATACTCTTAAAACTATTATGCTCAATCTAAATGCTCATATGTTATTAGGGCTGCAAACGAACCGAACGAACACGAACAAGGTCTTGTTCGTGTTCGTTTGTTAAGAAATTTACGTGTTCACGAACTGTTTATGAACACTTACCGAACGAGATTTTCTGTTCGTGTTCGTTTGTTAAGAAACCACTCATGTTCGTGTTCGTTTATGTCCGTTTGTTAATTTTGTTCATGAACGCACACGAACACAAACAGACATTAATGAACACAAACAAGTGTTCATGAACACAAAGAAGTTTTCATGATCGGAAACAAACACAAACGGACATATATTAACTTTTGAATAACATCGAATTCACATACATTATGACATTAGCTAGCACCCAAAATATAACCTAATGGTCCAAACATACTTAGTAATGCGTTGGAGGTGTTGCATGGCGGAGGGCGTTGGAGGTGGAGGGCATCACGCTGGAACGTGGAAACATATAATGAACTTGGATACAAAAAGTTGGTTTATTGATCTCATATATATTATTTATTGGGTAAAATGAATAAAAATAAAAGAATATAAAAAAAGTATTAAAATTTAAAACCTTAATAAACTATCGAACATAAACGAACACGTTACCGAATGTTCACGAACATAAATGAACGAACGCGACTTGTGTTCATGTTCGTTCGTTTAACTAAACGAACAAAATTTTTTGTTCGTGTTCGTTCATTTAATAAACAAACGAACACAAACGAACTTCCCGCCGAACGGTTCATGAACTGTTCGCTGAAAGTTCAGTTCGTTTGCAGCCCTATATGTTATGCCATGCTAGAATTCAAAGTCTTACATGCAAATGTACGATTAGTTAACAACCCACCTTACATGTATAGCGCTATAGGTTGACATGCCGCCCCCTTTATGGGTCATGATAAGATGAAGTCTTTTGTGTTATCGAGTGTTGTTGCTGTTTGTATGGTTCTACGTGCATATGCCTATAACATGACGATTCAAGTAGACCTTCTTATACTATGTACTTAGACTCAAAACTAGTATGCTCACCAATGCTTTATGTGTTGACGGATATTTTATACATGTTGCAGGAAATGTTTAATGCATATTTATCAAGAAAACTACTTAGGAATGGACTAGAAACTCACAACTAGTTTACATTTATCATGTTAATGTTGTTGTATTTTTCCTTTATTTGAACAACTTGTATTTCTGTTTTAGACTATGAATCGAAATGAATGAAATTTTATCTTTAAATTATATTGTCACAAATTCTAGTGTCATGAAGTCTTTGAACAATCTACCACAAGTCTCGCCCCGATGTATTCCGCCATCGGTTGGGGTGTGACATATTGGTAGTGTGTTATATGAACTAAAGATAAACGCATAAGCGGAAGGTCATCCATCTTAATTGAAACTTCTCAATAAACTGGATTAAAACTTGAATGATGATTGCGATTGGAACACAATTTGGGTTTGGCTTTAGGTCGAAATTCATAATAACCAGTTTTAAGGAATTACTATAAAAATAAAAAAGAATTGATTATTTGTATGTTTATTATAATAGGTAAAATGTAGTAAGTAATTCATATCAATCTAGGAAAGTGGATTTTCATATCAATCCGAAAACTTTCGGGTTGTTCGGGTGAACCCGAATCATTTAATCAACATCCAATAATTGAACCAATTAAAGGTACTCTCGGGTCATCATGTTTCTCGGGTCGGGTCTCTTTGGGCCGGGTTTGGTAATCGGGTGCGGGTTAAAAAGAACACCCCTAATTAAAACCACCCAAACTTATCAAACCGACCCAAACATAAAACGAAAAAAAAAAACCCACCTGCTTGTTTAGAGAGAGAGCATGATGGGTGGTGAGACAGTGGTTGCCGAAGGTGATGATGGCCGATGATGAGGTGGTGGCTGATGGTGGACGACAAAGGTTTAAGGCTGGATGACGGTGGTGAAACGGGGCTTCATAGTTGATTGTGGAAGAGTAAAGACGGTTGTGATAAAGGTGACGAAGATGATCATGGTGGAGCCCCCTTTTCTTCCTTCTCGCACCCGTTAAAGGCTTGGAGATGGCTTTGATAGAGCCCATGTTTGGCGGTGTTGGGGGCGCTACCCCACACCTAACCACGTAAGACCATATGTCCATAACTATATTTACCCGATACAACTATAACAAGTATAAAACGAGTGTAAATTTTTTGTTGTATATCATACATGTTTACTAGAATCCACATCACTTGTTACAAATTTATGCATAATGGTAACATGGTAGGTTATCGATAAACCAACCACATTATATTTATGCATAACTTGAGACCATACTTTCAAATAAATATATATTAAAGTTGTAATAAAACATACTAGAGTAGCTAACCGTCTACAATTAATTGAACAAAAAATTACACAAATTTAAAAAAACCGATACAAACTAGAGCGAAGAGTGTAGCCTGTAGATCAAACGAAGAATTCAACATTGATTTGATAAAATCATAAATCTGTGCTAGCTGTTAGGGGACCTTGGGGGCCATTACAGACACACACACACGGATCTTCGTCTTATCTTATCATCCAATAGAGTCAGTGAGGTACATTATACTCACATCTCTTTCTCTGTCTATCTACATCACTCCAGCATGTGTAGTAACTAGTAAGTTGTTTAAACAATAATAATATTCTCATCTCAAACATTAATTTTATAACACAAAAAAAAACTAGATCAAAGCCTTGTTTGTGTCCGTTCGTTAAGGAAATCAATGTGTTTACAAATGGTTCGTGTTCGTTAATTAAGAAAATGAACATGTTCGTTAAATTTAGGTAACGAACATAACAAACGTTCATGAACACAAAATATTTAATAAGTGAGATTTTGAAGTATTTAAAAAATATACAAATATTAATAAACCTGTATACCTAATGAGCTATCAAACACATTAACGAATGTTCATGAACGTAAATTAATGAACACAACCTTTGTTCATGTTTGTTTATTTAACTAAACGAACGAAATCCTTCACTTGTAGCTCAGTTGGTAGGTGACCAGGCTCTCCTTTGGAGAGACCGGGTTCGATCCCCACGGGCGACATTTGAGGGATATTAAGCAATGAAGAGGAAAACCTATAGCCATTAGTTGCTCAGGTTCGAATCTGAGCTGAGGCTGTTACTCCAGCGAGGAAACTCGTGTGGAGGCAGTACGGTTTCCGGGCAAACGCCGTAGTCCCCACCGTACAAGCATGGACCCGGTTCAGACAACATAGTCTGGACGCGTGGGTGATTAGGGCTTGCCAAGAGGCGGGTGTGATGATCTTTGCCACACAGTTATGAAAGTCACCGCTCAAAAAAAAAAAAAAAAAAAAAAAAACTAAACGAACTTCCTTTCGACCGATTCACGGACTGTTCGCTGAACCTTTCGTTCGTTTGCAGCTCATCAGTATGTCATTTCAGCCTACTGGTTATGTTAGTTGTTTAGTGAAGAGGATGTCATTATCTTAAATAATAGATAAAAAAGAAAAAGACAATTGGTAGATTGTCATGAACATGAAATTAGGAATTACACATCAATTTGTTCATTTAGATAATATTGATGTGATAAGTGACATAGGTGTTAGTGACTGGTGGACGTGATATAATTGTACTAAGTCGATCGGTTAAGTGATTCGCCTTGTTTAAAGTTGCACGAATAACTTTATAAAGCGCGAAAGACGCTGTGTTTATGAGTTATGACTGGTGGACGTGATATAATTGTACTAAGTCGATCGGTTAAGTGATTCGCCTTGTTTAAAGTTGCACGAATAACCTGATAAAGCGCGAAAGAAACATGTTTATGATTGGTTATATATGGAGGAATATTACCTAATAGAATGAGAGAGATTAATAAATAGGTACCAGAAAACAACAATGTGACTCTGTAGCAGTAGACCATAGTGAGACATGTAGACAGAATCTTGTGTCTTTTCTGTCTCTTAGACCATTTTTATCTTTTAATTCAAGTCCAAAATTTCAAAAGCGAATTGGAGGGGGGGGGGGGGGGGGGGGGGAGTATGTCTTTGAGCGATAACAGTGTGTTAGAAACTCGATTATTAGCTATGAGAAGTTAGTCTTATTAAACGTTATCATGACTTTAGGTGCGTTAGCGAATTGAATGGAATCCAACTTGGTTTCATGCTGTGGTAATTAGCATATTCTTATTCGGCTTGAGAAACATGAGTCGATAACCTGTTACTTGTAATGCTGTCGATTGGTTATATGTCCATCTTAAAAACATAATGCTGTCTTTCGCCCATAAACAAAATGTTAATCATATATAATACGAATGCAAAACAAAGACGAACCAAGAACTAAAGTACTAGTAATACGAAAAGAAATTCTTAAAAACGACATCAGTGAATAATGAGGCTGATCCTTCAACATACGCCTTCATTACTGTAATCCTGTTAGTACTATTCGCCTGTATTATGAATCCTTGGTGCCATCATTGTGTTAGGTATTGAATTATTGTATACAACCTGGGCCCTGCTGCCCGGGCGGCTAACATCTCTACGTCAAAAGGGTTTGAACTTTGAAGCATGTCTTTGCTAATGAAATATTTGAAATTAGTTTATTGCATTTCTGCACGCGAGAAATTTTTTTCGTCCTCAAGATTTTTTCTGGTATATTTTGATATTAATGTAATTAGGATGCCCACATAAACGCTGCGTTATTATCATCAAGATATAGATATGGCCTATATGCAAATTTTATGATTCAAGTGTGATGTTTCTTTGCACTCAAAATGCTTTTGAAAAATGGAAAATTCACTTTAAATTTCTTAAAATATGTGGTTCCAAATGTAGAAAAAGGCGTCTTTCGCTTTCAAGACTCACCATAAACTTGCGAAATGGGGAGCATATATCTTGTATAAAAGCAAAGGAATATAAGTATGGCTAACAAAGGAGATACAGTGATTAAACACGCTTTTTTGGCCGACCAATCAGCTAGCCGACCTGAATGGACCAAGGTTCTTTAATTCAATGAAATAACACTTATTTGAAAATTCTGCAACCTAAAGAGTTAGGACCACGCGTAGACGAAGTTAAGTGCACAATAAGTTCAAAATATCACTTTTACCCCCACTTGTTACAGGTCATGATACAGCTAGAGTCTCCATCATTATAAGTTTATAATACACAAAAGTTTGAAATAAGTTCAGTTGGTGCTAGCTCCATGTATTTTCGTCGGTCCTCAAGGCCTAATGGCTGGTGACATGACTCAATGAGACAATAACTGTAAGCGCCAGAGTGAAAGCAACGCACTTTTATACCAATAACAAGTTGCTAATGTAGAGTGGGGTTGTCGGTTGGGGGGGTCCTTGCGATGGCACTAATTGATTCGTCATTTCTGGCGGCCCTTTAAATTGAAACATGTGGCATTAATAGTTCATTTGCTAGCTGTTGAGAAAACAACTGGTGGGCTCTTCTTGTTTGTTGCTATAGTTTATATCTCTTCAGGAATTTTCTTTGTAGAAATCTAGTATTTGTATGATATGGTGTTAGAACTTAGATATGGTATGCCCCTATTTGTTTTATTAAGAAATGGACATAACACTAAATACTTTGGCCTACAAATTGTTTTTGTAAGGTATTAGAATATGGTCGCCCTGCCCGTTCGAATTTTCATAAAAAAAGCAGCAGCAGCCGCAGCCGTAACCACCTTAAACATAATTTACACCATCTATGATAACTCTTTGAAGGTAAAAGTGAAAAAAGGTGACTTTTTTTAATAATCTTTTGCAAGAAGCTAAAAACTACTATCATCTGTTACTTACTTAGACTCCAATTGAAAACTTCTCAGTTGTATTGTATGTGATTCATAGTTGTTAAAAGCCATCGCCTTTTGCGCCTAGGCCCATTTTTTAGGTGAGGCGATTCATTTGCGCTTTGAGTCGAGGAAATTGCGCTTTAATTTTCCTGGTGATGGTTTAGGCGCAGATTTCAGCTAGATTCCCATATTCCGGAGAGTTTTCCAGCCAAATTCGTTAAATTATGGCTAGATTCCAGCCAGATTTTGATACTAGCTAGATGAAAGATAGTATTATTTTAATATTTTTACTTTATTTTCTTTGTGTGGCCCTTGGGGGGCAAAAGTAAAGTTGCACTAGTTTTAACGTTATTTTACTAATTTCGTGAAAATAACGTTAAAAACGACGGACGGTTAATCATGCTTCATGTGGTGGCGGTGGATAGCCAAAAGACAAGGGGTACATGCACCGATTGGGTTTGTCCCGATTGCTAAGTGTTCTGTAAGGCTTGATACCAAACCACATCGAGCCGGGGGTCTCACTGGAAGCAGTCTCTCTATTCTTAGGGGTAGAGGTAAGGCTGTCTACATCTTACCCTCCTCAGACCCTACCTTAGCTTTGCTATAGGTGGGATTAACTGAGTATGATGATGATGATGATGACTTTATTTTCTTTGTACCTTTTTTTTATCTCAGGCCCTCGCTTTTTTTGCGCCTCGCGCCTAAGTCCCAGGCGAGGCCTATGTGCCTTGAGTGCGCCCAGGGCCGTCTACGAAAATGTCAAAAAAAAATTGGGCCTTGGGCGAAAAAGAATTTGGGCCCAAAATTTTGTAAAGATGAATGAATTATAAAAAAAAATTGAGTATAGTGCTAGAGCCAAGGATTGAACTTGAGACCTCTACATTAAATTAACATGGTTTTTCCAACTCCACTAACAAGACTTTAATGTATAAAACACAAATATATATCCTAAATATAGAATTTAATATATATACGCATATTTTAAAAAAACGTTCGGCCCCATTTAAGGGTCGGGCCCGGAGCCGGTGACCACCCGGCTCACCCTCGTAGCCGGCTCTGAGTGCGCCTAGCACCTTTGATAACTATGATGTGTTTTAATTTTAACAAAAGAAAGGCCAAAAGGGTAGTTTTCATGCACAGCACTGATGCTGTAATAGATGGGTAACAAAACCTGGGTGGAAATAATATTCATGCACAATAAAGTAAAGACAATTGTACCATAGTAGGGTGATGGTTGGCCCTAAAAACCATTACAATACAAACTCTTTCTTTCATTTTACACTAGACACTAGAACCAAAACCACATTTTGATGTCCCACCCCAATTGAATGTTTTTTTTTCTTTTATATAAATCTTTATATTTATGTGTGTGTTTTGAGAAAAGGGCCTACAGAGCACCATAGAAAGCCTGCATAGTTGATGTGGTCCATTGATGTTCCACTGGTGTGGACAAAATCTAGCATCATTCACAATGACAAAGTCAACTAACTCTAATCCAGTGGCTAATATTATTGTTTCTCTAGATGCTATCCTACATTCCTACTCCTTGCATATCAGTTTCATTGGTTATTATTCTAAATCAATCAAATGTTTATATTTTTTGTGATTCGAAACGAAAATGGATGACGCATAGACGCAATGGGTTGGTTGTGACTTGTGAATATCAAAACTCAAAAGTCCTTGCTATGGACACTTCAACAGTTGAAACAATTCAATCATAGCATATCTATGGTTCAATAATTTGTTTATATAACTTGGGTATATACTATATAGTTATTCATTAGTTATGTAATTGCATTATAATCTTCGTCGATCTCTTGTCTGTCGCGTCTTCTGTGATGACCATGTACTGTCTTGTTCTTAATATCTCTTCATTTCCATACAAAGTTAATATTTCCAGTTAAAATTATATTATCTTTTTATATGAGGGGAGATGAGGCACAACCAAAAATGCTCACGGGTACCCCACTACTAGCACGGTAACATCGCCGCCGGTGATGATGGTAGTGGATCCGTGGAGAGTTTCCGAGAGATTGTTAACGGATGGGTTCACTGAGTTTGTCTCTCCCCCTTTTGTCTTTTTCTCTATTTTATTTCCAGATGAGTGCTTCCTCCAAAAAACTGTTTCAGTGAAGTGATGTGGCAGTGTAGGATTGGTTGAAATCAAGTGAAGTTGAAAAAAAAAAACAAGTGGAGTGTAAGCAAACCTCATCGAGGACGATGAGTCCTAAGGGGGGGGGGGGGTGATTCTAACACCATAGGCATATCCCACATCGTCCGTGGACATGAAGATCTTGGTTCATAAGTAATGTCCTGCCTCTTAAATCACCAACGCATTTTGGGTTTAGTTGGCTGTGGAGCACATGAAAACTCCACAGTTAAGCGTGCTCATGTGGGAATAGTACTAAGATGGGTAACCTCCTGGAAAGTTTTCACTCGGGCAACCAAAAAACAAATCTGTGAGCTTCTAGTGGGCAAAACGGACAATATTGAATAATATTAGAGGCGGGATGTTACATGGAGCGCCCCGTCCCCCTGATAAAGATGGAAAACATGCTCTTTTTACCTAGTATTTTGTAAGGTAACTTTTTTATCTTTTGGCTTTTACAGAATGAGATCTGACCATCAGAATAATCAGAGGCAAAGTAAATGGCCAATAATTAAATCTTAGTCTAGGCTCCATTTAAAGATTATTGATCATAGAGTTGAGATGCCTTTGCAGGTTCCTTTATTTTGGTTTGTCCCTTTCCCATGTTTCATGTCCATATTGATTTACAGTAGCTTGCATATGCTATTAATTGTTCTGAAACTGAATAGTTTTCATTTTTCAGGGCAGCTGCCCACATTTTTTATATAATATATACAGTAAGATTTACAAATTGTGGTATAATCAATCATATTGTTTAATATTGTTTTCCATTGGAATATTCCTTCTTATCACAAACAAATATGTATAGATCTTGATGTAAAAAGCTAATCAATTTGATTTCATTTGTTAAAGTCAAATAAGATTCTTTTTTTCAGATTACAAGTCAAGCAATTTACTTAAAGTGTCATTTGTATTGTTTATTGATATTTACATGTCATCACAATTCACAAGTGTGTATATATGGCTCTTCAATAGGAAATCAATTTTCAATGTTAGATAGATTAGAGAAAATGTTTTATCTACGATATTCGTGGAATTATGTAATTGCACAATCGAATCCTTTTCTTTTTTTTAACGGCCAATGAATCAATTCCGAGCACTCTCGGACACCCTTTTGGCGAATCAGGTACTCAAGAGTACCCGGGCCACCAATTGCCACCAATTCCCGGGAAAACCCGACCACTCACCCGCCCGAAGGCACGACGGCGAAATAGTCGGTAAAACCGGTCGGGATCAGGACTCAAACCAAGCCAATGGCCGGGTCATCCCTCATTTCCCATCCACCAATGTCCTCCAAATGTAGCTAGTGAGAATTGAACCCAAGCCTCCATAGGAAACTTTAGGCCCTCAACCAACTAGGCTACAAGTGTTGGACAATCGAATCCCTTTCTCCCACGTAGTATATCTAGTTATTGTGACGCTTAAGTGCTTATGTAGTTTTAACGATTCGCTATTATACATTGAAAACTTGATTAATTGAGGTATATGTAGAATTTGATCATACAATTTGTTTGGGATAGTAAATGGGAGGGTGGTTTTTATATATTTATTTATTTATATTATATTTTGAGAATTTAGAAGTTATTGAAGGTTGTTATTGTAATAATAATGGCATAAATGTCTTTAAGGTCCCCCACCACTATGACCCCATGACCATCAACAATAATGTTAATGTTACTTCAGTCTTCTAACTTTAATGACCTTATCACTTGGGTCCCTTCCTTCACTAAAAGTGACTCCTTTTTAATATTACAACCTTTGCTTATTCACTACTAAAAGAAATTTCTTTGGCTTTCACCTAAATAATACGGAGTAATTACCTTTTTTTTTAACTATACTATACAAGCTTAGCCACTTAGGTAAATTCATTGGCGAAAGGTCATCCACGCTTTGCTAACGCAAACGTTGACCCAGCCCGCCCATCATTCCAGGGTAAACTCACTGCCCGAAGGACCACTGTGATAAAATCCCTGGCTCACCTTGAGCAAATTTCATCAAGACTCAAACCTATAACATTTACATTGGAAGGTCATGGAACTGCCTCCTCTCAAACTAATTGATCTAGGACTCGTTTAAATGAGAATAATGATATATCCATTTAAAACTTATGCTTAAGAAAAAAAAAAGTAGCAAAATATGATATTTATATAAATATTTCGATGATGGGAGTATACAGCATTCAATAATTTTATGTATTTAACCTTTTTGAAAGTCATCTCTTTTTTTTTTTTTTTTTTTTTTTTTTTTTTTAACTGCCTCTTTGAAAGTCATCTATTCACCTAAAATTGCATTTTATACAACTTTATTGGAATACAACTTAACATTGTGTTTCATGAATTTACCGCTAAAGGGTTCTCCCGGTAAAGTAATAATAGTATTATTACTATTATTGTTATCATAGTAAGAATAAAAGTAAAATAGTTAATAAATGATAATAACAATAATTTGTGCTGGCGTAAGGAAGACATGTGCCCAACTAATTTTTAAAAGATTATAATCTTTGACCATGAAGATCTGAATATATTTCTGGACTGATTTTTGTTGGATTACATAATTGTTAATCATGTTTATTTAATTAAAAAACTCACATGCTACACACTAATGATGAACAAGAGGGTCCATTTTGCTTCCAAAAGAATTCGCATATTTTAATTTCATTATATCACTAGAATTAAAATTATTATATTAGCTTAATTTGTACCACATTACCACATCCAGCATCCTTGACTAGAAAAAAGAATTTGCCTTACCAACTGTAATATATATTAGTAAAAATTTGTATAAACAATTATAGTTTTATCAGGATAAATGAATGTTTTGAATAGACTTTTAAAGGGATATAACGTGACCGTTCATCAATAGTTTGATAGAACGTTTATCTACATTTGTTTATTTAATACACACCGACGAAAATTTTTATGCATTTAATTAAACAAATGAACATAAACACATGTTATATTTATAGATGCTCGTATATTTACGTTCATTTACCTACTCATTCAAGTTTATCTATTACTAATATTTTTTTTTTGAACGGGAAAACCCGTGTGCCAGTTCCAGGGAAAACCCGGCCCGCATACTTGTCCGAAAGCACGATGGTAGCAACCGGTAAAACCTGGCTGGCTCAGAAGTCGAACCCATGACCACAAGAGCAAGTGTCTCTCTCTCATCACCTGATACCACTCCACCACAAGGGTGGGTGGTATCTATTACTAATATTAATAAGAATTTTCAGATTTTAGACTTTTAAGAAAATTAGCTTACAACCAACGTTTTTTATATGATTTTCCCATTCGTTAAGTCTAGGATATCCTCGACTTTTGATTTTCCCATTCATTTTTCATTTGTGTTCTTTTAGAATATTAGCAAATGGATTTGAAAGGACAATAAATCTTTCATTTTCTTAACGAAGGAACAAGATAACTTTTTTTTTTTTTTTTTTGAAGTATGTCTGATGTAATTAAAGTCGATGTCAACGTAACCCGACTAGGTACGATTTGAAGAGTTACACATTGGTACACAAATCAGATAAGTTCACTTGTAGATGGATTATTATTTATGAAATAATAATATTTTGAACTAGAGAGACTTAATATTAATTAGATTAATATTATGGGAATATTCCAAAGGATATGGAATATTATGGAAATATTCTAAGAGGTTTGTTTTTTATAAATAGGGGATTAGGGTGTAAACCCTAATGACACTTTTAACATAAAACAATTCCTTCCTCTCAAAGTCTTGGCCACCAACCCCTTAGGGCCGCCACCCCTTTATTCGGTCAAACCACCATACGCCACCGCCTTCCACCTTGCAAACGGTTGCTCCCGGTTGACTCGTGCTCGGTTGTGAACCTTTCTACTAGCGAGGATTCGTTGTAACCCGCGTGTTACAATTCCGGTGTAGCCGTCAAAGGTTGATTACTAAACCCCCTATGGTTGTTTATTATTTATTTATACGTGTTTAACTGAGATCCTGATTGGAAATATTTATATATAAGCCTACATATATATTGTATATATAATCCGGTTTTTGTTAAATATATAAACTGCTTTCGCTGTGTATTAGATACCATGATTCCCAACAAAACTAGTCATTCATATAAATGTTCATATCCATTCATCTACACGGTTAAAGTTTATACTACGAACACAAACAAACCTCATTTTATTCGGTTCATTTACTCATTACTAGCCTAGTTATAAATCTAATAAAAATATTATATCATTAGAAGTCTATCAAAAAAAGTTTATTTTATCAATCAACAAGACTTTTATTGTTTGATATATGAACTTCGATCCGTAAAAACATGAACATGGATGGGGCCACAACCATTGATATATAATAATTATAATAATGAAGAAAAGAAAACTATAACAATATGTATTCCCAAATTGGTGGGAATTTCTACTGAAGAATCGGGTGACCCACTATTTTGGTGAGACCTCTACATGTGCTTGGCTGTATAAACAATATGGGGTCCATTCAATTAACAACTATATTATTATTATGATTTTTTTTAATAATTGTTTTAGAAGATTAAAACTTATTACGGGAAAAAAGTTCTACGACGTAATTTTTTAGGGTGTTAGGCAAGTCAGACTGTTATTTTAACCGCATGTCTTATGATACAATAGCATTAAAAAAATAAAAAATATAAAAGAAATTCAAACACCACTAGAAAATAGAGTTGTCTTTGTTAGATGTCACTTTGACAATCTCTTATATTGACCCTCCTCTCTTCCATTTGCTCAAGTCATTGTTCATCCCCCCCCCCCCCCCCCCTCTCCCTCCTCATATATATATGTATCTCCCAATGTGTGTGTGTGAAGATTATAACGGTAGCTGAAGGAGGCATCCAAAGGGATCGCATTGATCCTAAAACTCATATACATAGTATGTGTGTGTATATATACCGAGATAGGATCATGCTATCCTTTTGGATTTCTTCTTCGGTTGCTTCTAACTTTATAAGTGTATACTAAGTTGGGATCATGCTATCCTTTTGGATTTCTTCTTCGGTTGCTTCTAACTTTAAAAGCATCATGCATACAACCCAAGAAAAATCAAAGATGGAAGAGAATGTTATGTTTGATTGAATTACTAGATAGGGAAATTTCCAAACAATTCAAAGAAGGATAGTGAAATAAGAATGTGGGAACTTCTCCGGTTACAAGTAAGCATAATAATCTCATAAACTCGATTTTTTAGATCTTGATTTTACCTCCTCAATTAGCCTGTAATGTCCTATAAATTATGTAAATTGTAGAACTTTTGTTATCTTAAGCTTTTTGTAATTATTGCTTCAATTTTTTAATGTATTTCATGAACTTCAAGAACAAGTAAATATCCATTAATGTTTTGTCATGAGTTTTCAAGCATCTTTTATATCAAAATTGCAATTTAGTGGAATTAAAAATTTAAATCATAATATTTGTTTTAATGTTCAAAAAAAAAATTTAAGTCATAATACTAACTACTACCATAGTTAATCGATCATGCTATCCTTTTGGATTCCTTCTTTGGTTGCTTATAACTTTATAAGTGTATGTATAGTGAGTTGGGATCATGCTATCCTTTTGGATTTCTTCTTCCGTTGCTTCTAACTTTATAAGTATCATGCATACGACCCAAGAAAAATCAAAGATGGAAGAAAACGTTACTTTTGATTTTCAATTTGTCCATAGAAACTGAATTACTCGATAGGAAATTTCCACACAACTCAAAGAAGGATAGTGAGACGCGTAATAGGGAACTTTTTCAGGTACAAGTAAGCATAATCTCATAAACTCGACATTTAGGTCTTGTTTTTATCTCCTCGATTAGCCTGTAATGTCATATAAATTGTGTAAATTTTATAACTTTTGTAATCTTAAGCTTTTTGTTTTATTGCTTTAGATTTTTAATGTATTTCATGAATTTTCAAGCATCTTTTATATCAAAATTATAATTTAATGGAATTAAAATTTCTGTTGAAGTCATAATGCTAATTACTAGCATAGTTCATCGATCATATGATATATCTATGATGTGTTGTTTTATAAATATAAATTTAAAGTAATATATTAATGAGTTTTCAGTATACGTATTAATGATTCATGAATGTTACATTATTTTAAATATCTCTATTCATATTATAACACTTCTTGAGTATAACAAGCTTAAGTTTAGATAATCACACATTTGTAATGATTTCAAACTAAAACCTCTAATACATGTTATCAATCTGTTGTCACAAAACTTTTATTTTATTGTTACAAATTTGATTGCAGCCAATCAATAAAAAAATAAAAAAGTTAAATGTTATTATTAGGCAATCCCACAAATATTGCCTTCACATTAATCACAAGAAAAGTCAAGTTAAAAGTCAAGTCAATTGTAATTAATTGTAGTCAAGTCAATTGTAATTAATTGTCTCCTCTAATCTTGTAACATCTTTGTATATATAGGTGTTGTAAGTGCAATGAAAAGCATATACAGTTTTTTAAAATATGTTTTTAACCGTTTTATTATTTTGAAAAACTCTATATGCTTTCCATTGCACTTACAAGACCTATATATACATTTTGTAAAAATAGAGATTTTGTTAGAGATGTGGTACCGGTGTGAGTAACGGTCAATGTTTGACCATTGCCAAAGGTAATACGCATATTACCCTTGTGTGGTTTTGAAACTTCTATTTGTAGGTGATGGTTTATTGGATATATTTTATTGAAAATTTTGATTAATGGTAAAAAAAAAGTACATGTCGAATTTACACTACAAGACATGCCAAATTTGACGAAGATGTTTTTCCCTTTCACTCTACTTCCGCATCCTCAGACTTTACCCAACTCCCCTTCACAAATTTGAAGAATCTTTACCCACACCTACAAAAAATAAAATTCCCACCTTCACCAAAAATTTGCAAAACCCATCCACATATCCACCTTGCACCCATTGTCCAGATTATATTATTCCTTCGCCAATCAATAGCCTAACGCCATCCCCACCCAACTCTCCTTTACGCCCATCTAGCCCATCACCAAGCCCACCCATTTCTACCTCATTTAATACACATCATCCGGCGCAAAGTCAAACTCCCTCTTTCACAGCCCAAACTGATTCCTCAACTTCTGCCCACCAATCCGATGCGTCCCACCCTTCCCCCTCTGAATCGGCCCACCAATTCTCATCAAACCAAACTCCCTCATCCGCCCAATCCTCTCAAGCACCACCTCCACCCTCACCTATTCCTAATCCAACTCCAAATAATCCTTTAACCACAAATAATCATCCTATGACAACTCGGTCAAAAGATGGTATTTTCAAACCAAAACATTTCGCCAACTTATCCCAATTTTCCGCCCATCCTCTTCATTATTCTCCCTCTTCTCTCATGTACCCAAAGGCATTAAAACCGCCTTGAAAGATTCAAAATGGGTTCATGCCATCAAAGATGAACTTAAAGCCATCCATACAAACCAAACTTGGCATCTCGTTCCTCGCCCAACCTTTACCAACATCATTGGCTCCAAATGGATATATTGAATAAAATACAAAGCGGGTGGTTCCATTGATCGCTACAAAGCACGTCTTGTGGCACAAGGTTTTAATCAAGTACCGGGACTAGATTTTTCTCATACCTTTAGTCCCATTGTCAAGTCTTCCACCATTCGTGTCATTCTTAGTCTTGCTACTATTAATAAATGGAAACTTCGACAACTTGATGTAAACAATGTTTTTTCTAAACGGTAATCTTACCGAAACTATTTTTATGGAACAACCACCGGGATTTGAGGACCAGAAACACCCAACTCATGTGTGAAAACTCAATCGCGCCATTTATGGTTTAAAACAAGCCCCACGAGCTTGGTTTCAGCGATTAAGTTCCTTTCTTCAAACCGTGGGTTTCACATGTAGTCGAGCCGACCCCTCTTTGTTTATCTTTAATCGTGATGGCATTTTAATATATCTCCTAGTTTACGTGGATGACATAATCATTACGGGAAACAATGAAAAATTTATCTCCACGTTCACATCACGTCTAAACAAAGAATTCAAAATCAAGGATCTTGGACTTCTGTGTTTCTTCCTTGGCTTAGAAGTAACTCACACAAAGACAGGTGATAGAACCCGAAAATTGATAGATTAAAATACGGAAATCAAATACAAGATAGTGCCCAAATTCGAGAATGGGGGATCTCCAATTAAAGGATTAGAACCTTAATATGATAACATAAAACATAGACATGAACCAAAACCTAAAACAAAAGATATAAATAAGCTAATAGGATAATAACTGTGTCACACCCTCAAAATCCACTTGCGGAGTTTTACCGCGAGGCGCATGACAAACCAGGATCCAAACCAACGATCACAATAAACAAGTCTAAATGAATATAATGCAATTTCAAAACATAGTTTAAAATCCCCGTTTACAGCGGAAGCTTATTCAAAACAATTATTCAATAATAAACCAATGTTCAATGTTTGTAAATCATGCAACTCTAGCTAGACGCCGTGCAGACGCGTGCGCCCTAGTTCCATTCGTGCTACCTTAGCGACCTGAGAAAACATGTAAAAGTTTACGTCAGCACAAAAATGCTGGTGAGTTTACAGGTTTTGTATCCAAGTACCAAGTCCACCTGTCCATACTATAACAAATAGAAAACCAGTATACGCTAGCTAGGCGTACGTTTTGTTACTACCACGATTGGAAAACCATTACTAACGCGAATACCAAAAGTATGCCCGATGTAGTTCCTGTTGTTCCTGTTGTTCCTGTTTGAGACAATATGCACCCGCCGACCCTCCAAGTCGACGAGCGGGGTTGGTCACTCCCAATAGCGCTATTCACATTTCCCCGTTGTGCAAACCCGCACATTCATGGTTCCCCCCGGGACTTCCAAAGATCGTGTAGTACACAGTGTAACCCATAGTATGACAGTAATTACCAAATAATCGTTTTAACACATGTTTTCTCCCCCGAAAGTATAAAAACCAGTTTAAAAGAGGGGCCGTAAACTCACCTTAAGTTCCGTTACTCCTTAACCCGAGTAAACTCAGCTGCTATGCTAGTCCCGTAAGCGGCGACCTAACATACGACAGTTACAAGTACTTAGACTAATAACCCGCAGGTTAATTAGTCCCTAGATGTCCAGACCATAACCAAGTTCGTTTGAAAACACCGTGACTGTTTAACCGACCCAAAGTACAAGACTCGACATCCCATTGGTGACCCGAGACTCCCCGTGTTATGTTTACGCTCCAAAACATACAATAACGCAAGTACACTTAACATACGTTAACGCACAACAAGTTATAGCACATAGTTCACGTATCACCGAAATACATCCAAATATATGTTACCAAGTTATTAGACATGTTACGGGGTTCCTAGCATGTTACTACATGTTAAATCGGGTCTCGGAATGCTAATTTACACTTACAGCAGCAGTACACGCGATTAGGAAAAGTCAACTAGCATTTAGGAAAGTCAACTAGCGATTAGAAGTCCTATTCGCCCCTATTATAGGCGATTAGGGGCTATTCCCCTGAACTTACTAGTGATTAGGGCTATTCCCCTGAACTTACTAGTGATTAGGGCTATTCCCCTGAACTTACTAGTGATTAGGGCTAATCACCTGAACTTACTAGTGATTAGACCTCTACTCGCCTGTGTTATAGGCGATTAGCACCCTACTCGCCTATAACATAGGCGATTAGGAATGCTACTCGCCTGTAACCTTGCTGTTCCGGTTTTTCGCGCGTTTAACGCTCCAAATCAGATCCAGAACGTGTGTAACCACCCAATATCATCCAAACACTATCCTAAACATGTTTAAACCCAAAATCCTTCGTTCAACCTCGTATAATCAGTCCTGCATGCAACCAAGTAATCCAAACACCAATTCACATAGCATGCAACATCATACAAACACGCGTAATCATAACACTAATAACCGATTACTGAGATTTCTAGCATCATAATATCAATATCAGTTCTGACCTAACATAATAACACATCAATCCATCATCATGAATCATAAAAACCCTAACTTTCTAATCATACATACTCATAATGCATGCATATTAGTTATAATCCGATTAACAACCCTTATTGACGATTTTCAGAAAGCTTTTTCGTTTATGAACAGGTCTGGACCATTAGGGATTGATTAAAAACGTTTACAAAGTGTTATGGATGAGAATCAATCCTTAGGATTATGAAAGAATGATGGTTAGACCTTGAAACCTTGTGTTTTTTATCAAAATCGCCTTCCAGAGGTTGTTTATGTGTTTGGGGCGGTTATGGGACGACTAGGGTTGATATTAGGAAGTTTAGGAGGTTAAGCATTGTATTTATAGGCGTTTCTAGTCGTCCAGCACGTTACTAGCGAGTATGCAGCAGTTTCAGGCGATTAGGGCTTGTAATCGCCTGAAAGTTCATGTGATTAGGGCCTACTCGCCCTTAGTTACACACGAGTAGGGCCTACTCGCCCTTAAGGGCTCCCTACTCGCCTCCCCTATAGGGGAGTAGACCTCCTACTCGCCTATAGGGTTTGGTCTTGTGTGTTTTGCGCGTTAAACCCGTTTTAACATATGTTAATGCATATTCACGTACCGACAAGTCACATAATGATTGTAACACATAACACAAGTAAATACACATATTTACACTCGTTCACCAATTCCCGGGACTCGAGACTCGTACGTTCCGTATGCCCTGACGATCCTACAAATCGTCACCGTTTGTACACTTGGTTAAGGACCGACATCTAACGAACCTCTAGACCAACATCCAATGATCTTCTAGACTAACCAATAGTTCCCGAACCATAACCCGACTTAACTAACCCAGTTAAGTACAATATACGTGTGACTCGCTAAGGTAGACTTTCATCTAGACAACGTTGTTAACCAGAATTTGCCGGGTGTCACAAACTGGTCCTAAACTTTAGCTACCCACTTACCCACTATCCCCCTTTTTTAGGTAACTACTTTGACCAAGACCTGGGATTGTATCAATACATCCCGGCCGTACAAACGACTTGTCCTCAAGTCAAAAAGCCAATAGTTGTACCAAGCGATCATCCATTCAATTGTAACTTGACGGTTTCCTGGACCCCGAGACCGCATCTCACTAAATGAAGATGGAGATAAAATTCTCAGTCTTTGTATGAGGCAGTGAAGTATCAGATGAAGCAGGAGTTTATCATGAATTGGTTTAAGCACCATAACATGGACGATCTGGTGGATGCGCGGAGGGGCATCCTCAGAAACCCCTGGGCCCACCTTACGTTGGAAGCTATCCAGCCCACAGGATCTGGGTGATAACCTTTCTCTCCCATGTTTGGTTAAATCTTCCCTTGAGCGGTTATGTTGATCCAAATCTTCAATTTCTGATTGAACACCAAACACATGTGCAGACTGATCATCAGTCGATGGACCTTGAAGTTCATCCACATATTCCTTCTCATCCATCTAATCCTCCTTGATTGCTGCAACATATTGCTCGTCATCTTTTTCTTGATTTTCTCCTGCTTGTCTGTTATCAGTTACTTCATAATTAAAGCTCTTGGGAACTCTTACAACTTTAGAGACGGAACTGTCGTCTATTTGGCTGTCCTCCTTCACCGTGTTCTTCTAACCATCCTCTGCTTTTTCACAGTAACTGCCATCTTCGATCATCATGATCTTGATTTCTGCAACATCATTCTTCATGGATGTAAGAATGGCATCCAAACGAGTGGATGTAAGAATGGCATCCAAACGAGTCGCAATGGCTGCTAATGAGCAGCGATAGCATCTTTAGATAACATCTTCTTGGGTGTAAGAGCCACTCGATTTCCTGGCAATGGAACCAAATGATAGATACAGAAAATTGATAGATTCATTAAAATATGAAAATCAAATACAGGATAGTGCCCAAATTCGAGAATGGGAGGCCTCCAATTACAAGGATTTGAACCTTATTAATATAACATAAAACCTAGACATGAACCAAAACCTAAAACAAAAGATATAAATAAGCTAATAGGATAATAACTGGCCCTAAACTTTAGTTACCCACTTACCCACTATCCCCCTTTTTTAGGTAACTGCTTTGACCAAGACCTGGGATTGTATCAACAGGTCTATTCTTAAACCAATAAAAGTATGGCCATGACATTCTATCACGAGCCGGTCTCCTTGATTCCAAGCCTGTAGCCACTCCCCTCACTCCCAAGGATATATTAAACTCCAACGGACAACCTTTTCATGATCCCACTCTTTATCGCTCTCTCGTCGGTGCTCTCCAATACCTCACCATTACCCGTCCTGATCTTTCCTTTGCCGTGAACCAAGCGAGTCAATACCTACAACAACCCACCACCACTCACTTTCAACTTGTCAAAAGAATCTTTCGTTATGTCAAGGGAACTTTATCATACGGTCTAACGTTTGCTAGACCACCTAACACTATTTTATTAGGTTTTTCTGATGCAGATTGGGCACGTTGCATTGACACACGAAGATCTACCCATGGCTATTGCATTTATCTAGGTGGAAATTTGGTATCTTGGAGTGTAAAGAAACAACTGACGGTCTCTCGTTCTAGTTGTGAATCGGAATATTGAGCGATGGCGAACACGGCTTCGGAAATCATTTGGGTTACTCATCTACTTCGAGAGCTTCATGCATTACCACCGGGATCCCCAACGCTATTTTGTGACGATAAAAGAGCTCTATTTTTAAGCAAAAATCCAATCTCTCACAAAAGACCTAAACACATAGATCTTGACTACCGCTTCGTTCGAGAATTAGTTGTTGCAGGTCGCCTTCACACTCGTTTCATCTCAACAGATCAACAAGTCGTCGACATATTCACGAAGAGTCTTCCAAAACCGCTCTTTGAGAAATTTCGAGCAATGCTTCGTCTACATCATCCGCATCGCATTGACGGGGGATATTAGGCAATCCCACAAATATTGCCTTCACATTAATCACAAGAAAAGTCAAGTCCAAAGTCAAGTCAATTGTAATTAATTGTCTCCTCTTGTCTTGTAACATCTTTGTATATATAGATGTTGTAAGTGCAATGGAAAGCATATAGAGTTTTTTCCTAATCTCATTTGAATTCAAGAATTATCACATTCTCAGTTATAAAAGACACTAGAAATTAAAAAAAACAAGCCAGTTGTTGATGTAAGATAGTGGGTGAGGAGGAGGGTTGTAGTCTTTAGTATAAGAAGTACGAGTTTGCTTGTTTTGACAAATGGACATGGGGATTGAGGCTCATGAGAAGTCCATGAAAGACAATATGTAGATAACGTTATAATCAAATGCGTTGTGTGATTATAACATGAATTTGAAAAGTCAGTCTTTTTAAATTAAGTTTATTAAACTTGTATCATCTTATTGCATTTGTTTTAATAGTTTAATTTTATGTATTATACTTGCCTATAGTGCTCTTTAAATTATAATATGATTTATGTGAGGTTTGAACATTGAACTTTATAAAGGTATGATATTTTTGGAAGAAAGATGGGAATTGAGTTCAAAAATAGCCAAACATCCTTAAGAGGGTAGCATATGGGGCACAGACAAATGGGCAGTGGATGGAGGCCCTATAAGAAAGGGAGTCCAAACCCACATGGGTTTGTGGTACTTTATTTGGAATCCAAGGGATTGTTACGTGTTAATATTGTGAGTGTCCTAAAAACAAAGGGAATCGTGCACATGTGTAGTAAAGCCTTAATAGGAAAAAAAGAAAAAAAAAACAATTGATTCAACTTGAATAAAGACTAATTTAAGATAGAGGGAAGGAAAAAATACTAGTTTTATTGAGGATTTTATAAAAAGTTATTTAGTTTTATTGAAGCTATATATAAAAAATTATGTGATCTATATATTGTTGCTAGCATTTGGTGTATTATATGTTAAAATATTTGTTTTATTGCTTTTGAAAATTCGTATTTTTACCTTTATTTTATTACATGTTTGTCGAGTTGGATGCTATGTCAAATTTAGATGTGTTTAAAAAGCGAGTTTGAGCTAGGTTAACATCAACTCCGGTCCGAATTACAAAATAAAAGAGGGTTGACAACAAGTTTTCTAAACTATTTGATGTTAAATAAGTTAAAAGGGTAACGATATACAAGATTTCTAATTTCTCTTTACCTTTTACCCTTTACCCTTACCCTTTTGTCTCCTATCTCATGCACTTATTGCGGATCAAATTATACTTTTATTTGAACAGCAAGGAACGACGTGCCAACCATCCTGACACCGAGCGTTGTGACCAAGGTCGACTACTCGACCGTCGCTAGCCCCTTGGCTCTCTCAGATGCACGGGAACCCGGCCTCCACCTGCCCGAATGCACGACAATGGAATAATCGGTAGAACATTGCCTCCCATCAGAATCAAACCAGCGTCACCCGTATTCGCTCTTCACCTGGATGCCACAGAAAATAATGAGGAGAGTGAAAATCGAACCTGCCTTACAAGGAACACCAAGTCTTTTTTCAACCACTCCACCATTGAAAAAATCAAATTATACTTAAAGTTACATATAATACAAAGGATGTTCACGTGTAGGGGTGTACAAAAAGCTCGCGCTCGAGGCTCGCTCGAAACTCGCTCGAAAAAAGCTCGGCTCGAAGAGGCTCGTTTTGTTTTCGAGCCGAGCTGAGCTGGCTCGTTTTGTAATTGAGCCGAGCTCGAGCCAAGGGTGTTCGGCTCGATGGCTCGACTCGATGGCTCGACATATGGCTCGACTCAGGCTTGTGTATGTGTAATTAATATATAGATGAAACTAATATATTTTGGCTCCAAACCTAATTCTAAAATTCAAAATTTGAAAATCCCGCTCATACTACCTATTTACCCCATCTTTTCATAATAAATAAACTATAACTTAGAAAAAGAAAAAACAAATATACATGATTATGTGTAATTTTATTGTTTTTTATTTAATAAATATTTGTAAAAAAAATAAAAAATTAATAAAAAAATATAACGAGCTGGCTCGAACATTTACGAGCCGAGCTCGAGCTCGACTTTTCAGCTCGACCAGAAAAACGAGCCGAGCCGAGCTGGCTCGGTTTAAGTTCGAGCTCGAGCTCGAGCTGGGCCTGGCTCAGCTCGACTCAGCTCGTGTACAGCTCTATTCACGTGTGCATGAAGTGATTTTCCATATATTTACACGCTTAAACCATAAAACTTGTATATGGAGTAATACATAATATTAAGTTGTACATTTATAAAAAGGTAAGCATTGAGCAATACATCAATGTTCAACTGTAAGGGTTATGTTACACCCAGAAAAAAGATGAAAATATTGGAGAAAATCACGAGGGGGGGGGGGGGGGGGGGTTCTTCGTATTGTTGCCGTTAGCCAATTGACAGTGAGAATACATCATCGGTGTGTAGGGTCTTGGCAAAGCAACGAAGGTGGGCGACTAGGCAGTGGCGAAGTTTGACCCGAAGGTTCGGAGGGTCGGAAGTCACTAGTTTCGAGGGGTCGGAAGTCACTAGTTTCGGGGGGTCGAAACCCTATATTTCCAAAATTTTATATACGAATACTATATAATCGGAACTTTTGCGCGAAAATTCGGGGGGGGGGGGGGGCCGCCCCCTCCCGTCCCAACTAAGCATCGCCCCTGCGACTAGGCGAGAATCCTCATGTCAACGGTGGCAATGAGTCTGGCGACTAGTGGCAACTATCACTAGGGTTAGGTTGTGGCAACTTTGTCCATACATGTTTAGGCGGCGGTGAGCGAGAAGACCCATGCCAACAACGAAAAGCAAATCATATGTAAAGATGGACCAAGATATTTAACGTGATACACATTAGTTTTAAAAAAAAAAAAAAAAAAAATCATTAAGTACCCAAACATTTACAAGAATACGAGATATAGAGAATAAAAGTTATAACAATGTGAAAAATAAAATAACACTTCCAATAAAGGTGTATATATTTATCTTTACGATATTCTTTCGTCACATGAAACCAACCAACCTTCATCTCTTGGCACATGGCTACTTCCCACCTATAGATAATACTTTATCCTCTTTTAAATCGAATGGACATGATGCAAGTAAACGAAGTCAAAGAGAGTGAAAATCGAAAGAAAAAAAAGGTTACATAAAAAAATCATTTAGTATATTAAACACATTTAAACACATAGTTACGTTCTTAAAATATTAAAATCTAAAAACTCTTCTAATACCAATGCTACTTCTACAAAGATGTTAAAACGATATTTGGCTTCTTTGTTGAAAAGGGTCATTGGTTTATAGGGGTGTTCAGAAAAACCGCAAACCAAATAAAAACCGAAAACCGAAAAAATCAATTCGAACAACGAATTTGGTGTTTGGTTTGGTTTTAACCGAAACCGAATTGCTTAGTCGGTGTTTGGTTTGGTTTTTGGTTCTAATTTTTTTTTTATTTGGTTTATTTGGATAACCGAATAAAACGGTAAAACAATTAATTATTAAATAAAATAATAATATTTAATAACTCATATATAATATATAAGCTCAAAATATTAAACTCAAACCCAAAATAAATAAAACCTACCAATTTATAGAGGTAATAATCTGAATATAAACTAGTAAACTAGGGTTCATTTTACTATTTCTAATTTTTATGATGTTTCTGTTTGCGTGGTTTGATTTTTTAGTTTATATTTATTGCAAACTTTCTTTTCGGATTTTGGAACATATAGGTATATAAGTTATAGAAAAAAAAAACTTCGTTTCAATTTGGTTTGTTTGGTTGAATTTGGTTTGTTTGGTTTTAAACCGAACCGAATTCAATTTGGTTGAATTTGGTTTGGTTTTCATATTCCTAATTTGGTTTGGTTTGGTTTTTGCCTTTTTTGTTTGAGGTACAAAATTTTGAAAACCGAATAAACCGAATCGAATAAACCAAATAAACCGTAAACCGAACCGATGAACACCCCTAATGGTTTATGCTACTTAAATTTCGAACATGTAAGGATTGTTGTATTTGGTAGTGATATTGCTATTATTACAGATGGGGATTATGTTGAGCGTGTTGTGTCTAATGATCATTACCTTCAGGTACACCTTATCAATATCTGATATTAGTGCTTTTAGAGAATTTAATTAGTAATTAGATTGAGTTTATTCAGTTGTGCAATTCAAATATGGATGATTTTTAATTTAATTAATATTTTTATATGAATTATGTTTTATCATTTGGTGTTATCAAGACAACTCGGTGAACCTACTTTATGTATAAGGGGAGAATGTAAACAAAGAACTCTATGACATTAGTTCACAATAATGTTTCAAGCACCACAATTTATTAATAAAATTAAAATCTGTTTGGCATAGGGTAATGGAATGGACGACATAATAAAATGTTTTGTATCAATTGGGACTTGATCTAAACACTTTAAATAATTATGTTTCGTATCGTAGATGCTAAAGCATATGCATTAGAAATAGCTTTTAAAACAAGATTGGTAAAACAAGTTTTCATTCCATGTTTGTGACAAACTTCATGAAGAACTTTAGAGAAACAAAAGAAAATGGAATAACTTTAGTAGGACATTTGAGTAACCTGATTAATATTTAGGTGAAATTTCCCAATTTTTTATTATGAAATGTATATTTTAGATGTTACATCACACCACATTATCTTAAATAAGGTTGAGAATGTGTGAGGTATCAATCATATCAATACCTAAGTATTTGAAGTCACTAATAAGAGATTATTTGTGACTTGAATTGTTGGTTAAAAGGGTAAGTTTTCCAACATTAGTGGAGAAAATCCAAAACTAGAATTTAAAGATAGAAATGGATTATTACCTAACATCCATCAATTAAGTTTGGATAATTATGATTTAGAAATTCCCAAAAACACACATTGAGCCAAAGATTTGTATCTTGGCACAACATGTGATTGATAAGTAGTCCAAGGCCAACCCGAATCACGATTGATCAGTTAATTCCAAAATAAAATATCATCGTAAGAAAAAAAGAACAAGAAAATAAGATGTTCAAATGCGCGTTTAAAGACCTTGGAAGAGTTGGTTGAAGCAAAACTAGACACAACGGTTTTAGGCTCTAAAAGAACCACATGTACTTAGAATCTTATCATTGTGACTTTGAGATGTTGGTGACGTGAAGTCTAATGTATGTTTCCAAACTATTATGAATGCAAACTAAAGCATGATTAGTGGATTTTCATGAAAACTTACCACTGGATGAGGAGTCTTGCATAGAAATATACATGGACATATCAACACTCTAATAAATCGGTGTCCTCTGCGTTTAGAACAAACGTATTGACGCCAGATTACAAACAGAGAACAGAAATCTGTCAACTTCTTTGTTTGATATACGAGCCAAGGAGGGAGATGCCAAAGTTGTGTCAATAGCACCGGTGGGCGATGGCAGGGTCTAATGAGGCATTTATGCAGGCCGAAACGTAGCTGTCAGCCTTTTCCCAAACAACATACTCTCCAGATGTTTAGGTATGTGAGAATTGCTAAACTGTAGTAAGTCATAGATAAAGCTAGCATAATATATGTTTGGTTAAGAAATGTGATACCATACATCCAGGGAGCTTTAACTGTTTATCAGCAAAGCAAAAGGAGGCTGCAGACAGTAATGGTTCTAGACGAACCAGTTCCTAAATAGTGTCGTTTTTTTTTTCAAACCAATTTTGTTTTGATTACAAAGAATAGAAAAAACAGAGTTAATGAAAATACACAGAATGCAACAAAGCGCAAAGCTGACTTAATCCAATAACCAAAACATGTTACAGAAGCTAAATATATATTTCAAAATCAAATCTATTACATAAGTTTTTTTTTTTCTCTTTTTTTTCGCCAGCAGCATCACTTCCGTCCAATAACTTCTTAATCTGATAAGCAAAGTACAAATGGTATCACGACACACAAGGGAAATACAGGGGTGCGTTGATTTATAAAATGAAAAGACTTACTTCGAGTCATCATCCAGAAACCAGCTTCACAACAATGCAGAGGGAGTTGAGCATCATCAATAGAACTCTCAAATACTGAGTTGCGTAAATGAGACCGATGATCTGTCCCTTGAGGGAATTCCTCTTCACCCCTGAGTACTCTTGGAAGCTCCATCCTCTAGGTGCAAGAAACCGATCCTCGTTCAAAATTGCTAGTGCATTTGCAATAAGCAGGCACCCCTCGAGTAGTGTCCAAAGACCCATATTCTGTATTATCTATAGCATAGCATAGCATATATAAGTCAACTTAAAAAAATAAAATAATCCATGGATGCTTATGAAACTAAGTTTTCGGTTGTATTATTAGCTTATCACATTTTACAATTGTCTCCAGACGTCATTTGAAGCATAGTTTTCGAAGGTGCAAAGTGTGAGCCTTGGTCCGAGGTGCACGGTGCTAAAAGAGTGGGTCGGAAATAAGATAGGCAAATAGCATAAACAAACCATTAATAGGGGTCTTAGGCGTGTTTAGGGCTACTTTAGGCTGGTTACAGGCCGTTTTTGCATGTTTCGGAATCTGGTAAAATACTCACCGAGTCACTGGAGGACTTAGATGGCCGCAAGGTAACACCTTTGACAACTATAGTCTTGGTTTTAAAAAGCGCAAAGCGCACAAAAGCGACTAGGTCTAAAACCGAGGCGCAAACCGCAAAAGCGGTGGGCTTTTCGTACGCGAGGCGCAAGACAATTATATAATTTTTTTATATGTGCTATAGGTTTTTAGCATTATTTACTCAAAATATAGATACAAATAAGGTATATATATGATTTAACTAAAATGTACAATCTTTTTAGCTACATGTATAACAATTTTAAGCACAAAAACATCATGTGTACAAAAAGCGCGCTTTTCTCGCTTTTTTATCTTGCGCTTTTTGCGCTTTTCTTCCGCTTTTCGTACACTGCTCGCCTAGGGTTACATAAGGCGCACGGATTTGCGCCTAGGTGCGCTTTGCGCTTAAGCGCGCCTCAAGCGCGCTTTTTAAAACATAGACTATAGTTGGTTCAGGCACTTTCGAAAAACACACACCACACACACAATTGAACGAAGGTTCTGTGTTTATAACTTAAAGGAAATAACAACGGAATGCAAAGCTGCAATTGAAATGTGCCTCCTAAAACAAAGTTACTACTTCTATTATTTATAATTAAAACAAACACATGCAAAGAAAACATTCAACGTGATCTCTAGTCTTCAGCATCCTTGGTTTTAAAAAGCGCTAGTCGCAGAAAAGCGACGAGGTCTAAGCACAACGAGCAAAGCGCAAAAGTGGTGGGCTTTTCGTACCCGAAGCGCGCACTAATTATATAAATTTTTTACATATCTCATAGGTTTTTAGCTTCCTTTACCCAAAATAGAGCTATAAATAAGGTTTTTATATGATTTTTACTATATGTACAAGCCAAAAAACCAAAGGTACAACATGTTTCTGCATTAAAACTCATGGAATACGAGAGGCGCGCGCCTCATGGCCAAAAAAACTAAAAAAAGTTTAAAAAATGTGTTTTTTCTGCGCTTGCTGGAAAATGCCCAGGCGCAGATCCCTGAGGCACAATTCCTGGCGCCTTGTTGCGCCTCGCGCCTCAGGAGCGCTTTTTAAAACCCAGTCAACATCCATATTCCAAATGGTTTCCAATAAACTCAGTCAATCCTAGAGTACAAGTATATTTTGAACTAATGACGTGCACATCAGATGTTAAATGACCCTTTTACCCCTGATCATTTGCTATCCTTATCCGCAACCAGCTGACCCGAATTATCCATATGCTGGACCCGTGACCCGTAAACGAAACGACTAACCCAACAACCATGATTGGAAGACCGGAATCAGTTAAGCCTCTTTGTGGCAAACTTTTATTCTCACAAAAGGTAACACCTTGTCGGCTTATTGATGGCATATAATGGCGTTTTAGATTACCGTGAATCATGTATAGATTCAATCCCATTACACTTAACACACTAGAGGCTTTGTCCTTAACTAACCATGTACAGATTCAATCCCATTACATTTAAACACGGGCTTCAATTAACAACTGAAATATACGATCTATTCTACCTAATTCAGCATTTAGACAGGATAACAACAAGGTTTACACGTTCTAATCCGGATAAAAAATATTAACAAGATTACTGCCACTAACCATCAACACAAATGACTAAATGAGTTTCACAGTTCATCATGATGTCCTTCTATGACCATCAACAACTACAATGTTTATTATTATTATTATTATTATTATTATTATTATTATTATTATTATCTAGTTAAAGAAACTAAGATCTAAATCATAACTACAACATTATTACTAATATAAACAAAGTTAACTGAATATAACAATGACACAGTACCTGAGTTCATAATATGTGGCAGTATATGAAAACATAAGATCAATTTAACAATAATACTGCTTACTTGTATTACTTATAAACCCTAAACTGAATTATTAGACTTGTAAATGTGATTTACGTCGATTTGTGCGGTAAAAAAAAATAATAATTGTAAAAGAAAACAAGAACCCACCTTGAATCCAAAGATCAGATGAGTCGAATCAGGTTATTAACAGCGATCGATCTGCTTGATGTGTTGTTGCAACGGAACGAATCGTTAAAGAAAAAAAAATAGAAAAAAAAAAGATGCAGAGGGGTATAGAGCCTTTATTTGTTAAGATTAGTTACAATTTAGTCCTTGATGTTTGAAGTTTGAGCAATACGTATCCCAATCTTTAGTACCGTTTTCATTTTCATTTGTGTTTTAGTGCGTTTATACGTCAAAAATGAGTTAATTGCACTTTTCGTCCATGTGGTTTGCCTAAACTAACAGGTTCAGCTAGGGGTGTTTAGAATTCGATTTGAATTCGAAAAATTCAAAATTCGAATTAGTTCGATTCGATTACCAATAATTCGATTCAATTATTTAGAATTCGAATTCGATTCAATTCGAATTCGAGTCCAGTAAATCGAATACGAATCGAATACGAATTTATGATTTTAAATTCGATTCGATTCGATTCGAAATTCGAATAAAAACTGGACATGTATATTTTTTTTATATATACACAAATATACACATTGATAAAAAGGACTTCTAAATTTTTGTCAAACTCTAAGAATCCATAGTGTCTACAACTTTTACCATAACCATATTTTACATATTTACCTTATACATCACAAACTCTAACAAAATATACTCTCTACTATTTTTATTATTCCTGTATTTGACATATTGTTGTTTATCAATTTTATGGATTTGTATTTTAAAAGTAAAAGTAAAACAATTTATTATTTATGGTGAATTTGAACTAAAGCGAATTTATTCGAATTCGATTCGAATTCGAGTTCCATCCGCCACAATTTCCAACGACAAATCCGTCACCACGGATACAAATACGGACAACGATGGAAGCAAATACGACGTCGTTCAGTCTCTTCCTCCCTTTCTTCAAGGAGGTAAAGTCCTGGCCTATCATAGCCGTCGTATTTACGAAGCCAAGGTTCCCTTTCAATTTCCTTTCCATATTATTATTATTATTATTATTATTATTATTATTATTATTATTATTATTATTATTATTATTATTATTATTATTATTTCTAGGGTTGCAGGTGGTGGTGGTGGTGATTGGTGGTGGTGGTGGCGGTGGTGGTGATTGGTGTTGCAGGTGGTGTTGTAGGTGGTGGTTGGAGAAGATGGGGCGTTAGTCTTAGGGTGTAAACTGTTAGAAAATGAAACCACAGGTACTCAGGGTGTTAAGTCTGGGCTGAACCTGTTAGTTTAGGCAAACCACAAGGACGAAAACTGCAATTAACTCCATCAAAAATTATTCGAGTATGAACTATGAAGATGGTAATGTTAAGTCATGTTTCGTCTTCTCGACTCATAAATCTTGTAGCAACACGTTAGAAGATCTTGTAGCTGAAGGCCTGAGGACACTATAACGGTCTAGTCGATATGTATAATAGATGTAATACAAAAAGAGTAAACTGTACGGATTGTCCATGTGGTTTCCTTAAATTCAAAGTATGCTCCTCAGCTTTTCAAAATTACCCAAATAGTATCTGTGGTTTGGATTTTATTGCATCCGTGGCCCATGCATTGAATGGAGGTTAAATTTCCAGTTAAGCCTATATGAAATTACTAAATTACCCATCTATAAAAAATAAAAATAAAAGATATTTTAAACTCTTTCTCTCTCTTTCTCTTTCTCTTTCTCTTTCTCTATCTCTATCTATCTATGTGTCTCTCAACCCAAACTGCCACCACCATCTTCCCCCAACTACCACCACCACCAATAATCTAGCACCACCACCTTCCCTTGACCACCACCTCCAAACCTACCACCCCCAAACCTTCCACCAACACCAATCATCTAGCACCACCGATCGTTTATAACCAGATTCGACCAAACTCATCGTAAAGTACAACCTTCCTCCACCCATCAATGGTGATTCAATCTGAAATCAATCATTTCTTCAGGTATCACTGCAGTCTCCCCCAATCTCACAAACACCCACTCAAATCAAAGTATCAAACTCCAATCCAATTCCCTATTCATAACCCCCAAAAGCTCCATTTTTTTAAAACAACCCATATCAAATAATGGACCAAAACCATAGAAACACAACCATTCTCCATACCCTAGGAGAATCAGAAGAAATAATCAGAATCATAAACCCTGTTTCCATTTGCATATTCTCAGTTGTCATTTTAGTCATCATATTAAACACCGATTCACCACTCTCTTCTTCAATATCCAATGTTGCCACCATAGCCTACACTGAAAACACATTTGATTCTAAATGAGATAAGTCCAAAGGAGCAATTTTGAACTTACTTGTGTTTGTTTTTGTTGTCACTGTTGTTACTTTCTTATTGGTACTCCTTTTTTATTTTAACTGCATTAAGTTTTTAAAATATTACATGGGTTTCTTTGCTTTTCTTGTTTTAGGGTTCATGGGTGGTGGCGTTGGTTGGAGGAGGAGGCGGTGTTGGTTGTTTGAGGAGGTAGTGGTGGTCTAAGAAAATATATATAGAAGATTAAACTACTCGGATGGTCCCTATGGGTAGTTTGGTTATTTTACATGACTTAACTGAAAATTTTTAACGAAGTTAGCTCGTAAGGACCAAAATGTTATAAAATGTCAACGTTGGGGACCACTGAAAATAAATGAGGGCATCTATGCAATCTGTGCAAACCACAGAGACCATCCATGCAGTTACTCATAAAAAAACATAAATGTGTGTAAGAAACTAAGATAATGAGTGTGACTACAAGTAAGGAGCCCTAATTTAGTGGGATTAGACGATTAGTATCATTACAAAGGGATGATGTGGTCCAAACTTGATGATCATGGCAGAGTCTACTAAATTGGACTAGAAGATGATATACTCCACGGTTAGACACGTTGAAGTTATACAATTTGTCAGACATGAGAAAATTGGTAGTTCATGTAGTTAAAACTAGTTTTTTTTAACTCTTATTTATGATCTAAATAAAACGTTTTCATTATTTAAAATTATAGGCAAAAATATTGAGCTCAAGTTGTATCAAAGTTTTTTTTTTTACAACGAAACTTCTATATAAATACAGAAACACCCTGCAAGAAGTCAAACACTAAGGAGCTGTTTGGTTTGATTACGTGCTGAATCATTAAGATGTCTAAATGGTTAAGAGGTCTGAATGTTTAAGTCTTGGATCATTAAGTTGGACATCTTAATGGTTAATTTTCTTGTCCCACATTGGTAGAAAAGTCTCATTAAGGTTCACCCTAGTTCAGTGCTTAATAGTTCAGTGCTTAATGGTTCAGTAACATCCCAAATCTTAATAATTCACTTAACCATTCCATTCAGAAGCTGAAACAAACGCGCTGAATACTAAACCATTCAGCGCTGAATTGTTCATAGCCTCATTAATAGGCTTATCAAATAGCCTCTAAAAACACAAAGTATAAGACAACATCTCAAGGAGAAGCGAAGAGTAAATGCGGGAGGAGTGTTTGCTGAAATGCAAGCTTTGGCGTTTTCATGGGTCAAACACAAGATGAAACGAACGGCCTGGACGTGGGAGAATTGGGTTGGATTTAACGTACCAATAACATAGACGGGTGTAGTGTAGTGTATGTGGGTGAGACATTGATTGTAAGTAGCGTCTCGCTTGGTTGTAATCTTGTAAATATTTTAGATGAAATGAAAGTTTCGATGTTTGCCGATAAAAAAAATAAGACAACATCTCAAATATTTAATTCACTCCACCTTCACCACCCTCAATTGAGATTGCAAAAATTTAGAATGTTGGACTACGCATTTGGGCCAAGCAGTTATAAAAACAATCCATCTTGAAGCCCAAATCCCAAATCCCAAACATTTGACCCAAAACAATCCACACCTATAATAATATTAATCAACCCTGAACAAACACAATCTAGGGTTTGTCATTTCTTCTTCATCAGCGCCGGCGATCAGTAACAATCTGGTGAATCACGATGGTGAAGGGCCGTCAAGGAGAACGCGTCAGGTACAAACCCTAATCCCCAAATCACTTCAATAATCTCTTATAAATCATCTGTTCATAACATGTTAATCTTTTAATTTCAGACTCTACACTAGAGGAACAATTCTTGGCTACAAAAGGTACAGTATGCTTCAATATAGAATTACCTTCGATAAATTTATCTACTTGCTTACCGATATTGTGTGTTTGTCTGGTCGGGTCGGGTCGGGTCGGGTCGGGTCGGGTCAGTCTAGTGTTTTGTTTTAGGAATCAAAATTGTTTACTAACCAAATTAAGATTCGGGTTTATCGGTTTCGGGTTATTCGATTTGGGTTAAAATGAACAACGCTTTTTGTTCGTTTAGTTATATGAGCGAACATGAACACATGTCTCGTCTGTTTATTTATGTTCGTGTACGATCGGTTAAGTTTGTTCATTTATGTTCATTAATTTTTCTTGTTTGTTTTATTTTGGTCATAAATATGTTCAATTAATTTTGTTAGTCTCATTACAATAAAGCGTAGTTTAGGCCCACAACATTGTTATTTATGTTTACTTCTAATTGGTGTTAGCTTAGCTATGTTTGTTTGTCAATGTTGGCTACGCTGTTCGGTTTGTTTGTGTTCGTTCGTTTACAAGCTTGGTATTTTTTTTATGTAAAAAATACGGGTTAATCTGGTTATAACCCGGGTAAACCTTTTTTTTTCTAACCCAATTACCAAAGTGAATACTCTTTTCAGGCTTCGGGCTTCATCTTAAATGTGTCGGTTTTGTCTTAGTAGGGATCGGGTTAATTTAGGTCTGGTTTGGGTAAAAACGACACCCCTAGTTGATATTAAACCGAAAGTTTGTTGAAGTTTTGTTTTTTGGTTTGTGTTAGGTCAAAGTCAAACCAGTACCCAAACACATCGCTGGTTCAAATCGAAGGAGTGAACACGAAGGAGGAGGTTGCATGGTACCAAGGGAAACGTATGGCATACGTATACAAAGCTAAAGTGAAGAAGAACGGATCACATTATCGGTGCATTTGGGGGAAAGTTACCAGGCCTCATGGTAACACTGGTGTTGTGCGAGCAAAGTTCAAGTCTAATCTTCCTCCTAAATCTATGGTAATAATGAGTTTTGAAGTCAAAGTTTTTAACAGTGTTTTGTGTGTTTTGTGGTGTGATATAGCGTCGGTTTTGTTTTTTGCAGGGGTCTAGGGTCAGAGTGTTCATGTACCCAAGCAACATTTAAGGTATCATATTTTATTTATCTGTCGGTGTTTGTAATGTAATCTGCCACATATTTGAATTTTCAATCTTGATACTCTTATTATTGCAACTCGATCATGACTCTAGTTTAGGGATGTGTGGTGGTTTGGTTTGGTTTGGTTTTGACTTTTTAGCGCTTAACTAAACTTAAATTGTGGTTGTTGGAGAACTGAGAATGTTGACTGATCGTTTTGGTTGATTTGTTTTTAGAGTCTACTTTAGTCATCCCTGATTTTAATCAATTATCGGTTTGAAAATGTGTATACAAACGCCCTATTGGACTTCTTTAGCTTATAGCCTACCGTACTAATACCAATTTTATTTTGTTGGGTATGATTTGGGATAATGTGAATATGTAGGGTCTGGATTTGAGCGTTTTCAAATCTATGAATTATGCGGTCCAGTTATTGTTGTTTTGGAAGTGATTGTATGGAATCCCATGTTGCTGACTGTCAACCTTTTTGTGTGCAGTTTCTTTGAAGAACATGAAGATTGTTGCTGCTGGTAATTTAATCGTTTTTGTAGTAGTTGTGTTGACCGTTTGTTATGGAACATCTTTCTTTTCACATGAACATCAGCATATCTTTGAATCTTTACACCGAATTTCGATGACATCAATTCCATCATATTCGAGTTTAGTTTTCATGTTTTGCCTTTTACAAGGTGGACCTTTATACGATTATAGCGCATATTAGACACGGCAAGATTTTGGCGTTGTGTGTTTGTAGCGTATCTTGAATATTGGCATTCAATTAGAAGCCTAGTTATAATGCTTAGTACGTGTATTAAGATTATTAAGTTTGCGAGCCTGATGCTACGTTGCAACCAAGCCAGGGAAAGGCGAGGGCGTAATTTACAAGTTACATTTAATAACAATAATAATAAAAATAAGATAATAAAGTTCAGAGCTAAACCGAAAACAAAGGATGATAACAGTCTATATGGGTGCGTTTCTTAAAAAAACTAACATGAAAAAAACTGAGCGTCGATCAATCAGCGGCATCATTGCGATCTGCAGCAGACATGGTTTGATTTTGAGCACGGAACTCAGACAGCTGGTGCTGGTAATGGGCATGAAAGGGGTCTGAAGCATTGAGAAAACTGAAGATGGGATTTCCAGCATTGCTAAAACGGATGTTTTCCTCAGACTCAGGTCCGTGTTTGGCCACAAAGCTTGCGGTTTTGTCAAGTAAGGTTCTGATGTCCGGGGGAGGAAGTGTGGCAGATGATGCAGGGGCGGAAGTTGCCATACTCCGGAAGTTAGCCTGCAAAGAAAAAGATCAAAGACCGAAAACAGAGACGGTCGGTGAATGAGGGGCTTACTGTGAAGATTAACCAGACGAATGGAATGGGTATTATTGTATAACAGGTGGTCTACTTATAGGGCTTAGGTTTGTATTGTGTTTGGGATTTTCGAGTAGGCTTGGCGTGCAAGGCACAACCCGAATTAATTGGATTTAGCCAAGTCCTTCCTCAACGAGTTAACAATTGGTTTAGGATTGTTTTGAAATTTATTTTTATCTATTATTATTATTTTTTAAATTATCCCTATTATCTTGTTTAGCTATTTGACTTTGATTGCAATCAACTTTTTGAGTTTGAGTCCTAACAAAATCGGTTAGATGGTCATGGTAATGATGTTTTGGGGGTGGGCCTTCTCGTCAAGAAACTACTTACAAGTAGGGGTGTAAACGAGACGAGCCCGATAGTGGCGGACTTAGCATAGGAGGAGGTGTCGCGCCCGCTACCCCTCAATTATTCCAGCGTAGTGGAAAATTTACGTATTTTTGACGTTTTTCGTATTATGCTACTCCTTAATACCACTAAACGTTACCCCTAAAATTTTGGTCTAGATCCGTCACTGGAGCCCGAGCTTGACTGGGCTCGAGCTCAACTCGAAAGTAAAACCCAAAATCTCGAGCTCGACTCGGCTCGGTTCGAAATAATTTTAAAGGAACTAAAAGCTCGGCTCGTGCTCGCTTCAATAACTAAACGAGTCATTTTTCAAGCTCGAGCTAGGGCTCGTTCCAGCTTTTTACCGATCCGATCCCGAGTAGCTCTCAAGCCATTACGCATCATTTACACCTACAAGAATAGTCTAGTGCGATGATCAAATAACACCACGTGAAGATTCATATCCACAAAGTTCAAGTATGTAAAACCGACCACAACAGGCAAGGATCAATCAAAGACCTATCCAACTGAATATATTCGGGAATTAGATTAGATACTTAGACAAGGTTTAATAACATATTCAAATGTCTTCTTCTTATAACCAAACTATGTTTTTCTCTAAACCACATTTAGTAAAGTCCAACTCCCAATCTCCCACCCTAGTTCAGTTGGTAGTTTGGGCCGGTGTTCTCCTTGGAGACGCCGGTTCGACTCCCTGCGGTAGCGAAAGGCGCGGGACGACCCTATGATGAAAAGAACCTACCGAGGCATGATTCGATTCGGAAGGCAACCCGGGTTTACCCAGCTATTTACCCTAGCGATTTATCGTGGGGGGGGGGGGGGTAGTATGGTTTCCGGGCGAAGGTCAGACAACACGGCGGCCGGGGCCCGATAGAACATCGCGAAGAGGATGCGGATCTGACAGGTAATCGTCTTCAAAGAACCTGGTGACCAATTCGATCAAGTACATAGAAATTCACTCTTAAAAAAAAAATTCCAACTCCCAAAAGCATTTATTAGTTGGAAAATGATTGGAGTGATTTTGGAACTCAAGTTTGAAATGAGTATAGTTTAGATCTTTCCACAAAATGGTAGCAATCATCGTGTGACACGTACAAGAATATAAATCATTTCTTTTAAAATTTAAAACACAATACTTATATATACTTCTTACACCTATTAAAATAAATAGACTTTTTACACAAACCATACCCTATACATATATACTGAAGAAACACTAACCGAAACGGCTGTCCGGGTCATGCCTCGACGGTGTTGAATAGGAGAACCACACCTCGTTCTTCATCTTCTCCGGTTCAGATCTGCAAGAAGGAAAGAAAAGGTGGAGTGTGGAGGTGATTGCTAGGAAACCACGAGTGGAGTCCAACGTACAGACACAAAAAGTGATGGCGACGGCCATGTGTTATCAGGGGGTGAGCATGTGTGATAACTTGTTCCCTAATGAGAGGTGAAGACCTCTTATATAGGGCTTCTCATGGGCCTTAATGGGCCGAACATCATGGGCCCCTAACTATATGGGCACATAGCCCAGTTAGGGGGTTACCTCCACACTCCAATATTAGTAAATAATATAAGAAGTAACAAATAATAAAGACGACATGTCGGGTCAAACACCATACCTCTACATATACATATGTATATATGTGTGTGTATATAACACAAACCTTACATAGACCTGCACTCCCTCCCCCAACCCCACCACCATGCACCACTTCCACCACACCACCGCCACCGGACCAACCCCACCATCAACACAGCAGCCACACACCACAAACACCACACTCATATGTACAAAACTAATTTTGACGGGAAACGCGATGGAAACCGAAATGATGATGCCAAGTCATCAAATTTAACCTTGTTGACCGGAAAAACCGGCCTGTAAAGTTGATTTGGTACCATACATAACTGTCGCCTCATTGGTTGTTGGATCTGTTGGAAAATTGGATAGATCTAGGAATTAAATGTCTGGTTTGTGGGCCAAAGCCTTGTTGGGACAAGTGAGTGGTGGGACGATGGTGAGACGGATTTGGTGAGAAGGCGATGGCGGTAGTGTATTGTGGTGCTGGCAGTGGTGTATTGTGGTGGCAACAATGGTGTATTGTGATGGCGGCGGTGGTGGTGGTCGTGGTGGTGTATGATGGGTTGGTAGGATCTAGTTTGTGGTTAAGTAGAGCGAGGGGGGGGGGGGGGGGGATGGGTTTACTTACTTAGATCAAGACAAGTTTGAGTTTTAGACCCAATTAGTTAAAACGGTAAAATCACATTGGCTAAAAAAGGAATTTACCCTTTTATAAATTTGTAAACTCACTACAAAATAGAAACAAAAGATAATTGCTTTTTCTTTGTTTGCATCCCCCCTTGTATCAGCAATATCGTCCTAATTCCTCCACTAAAACACGACCTAATCATACACAAATATCAACAACAGTCAGTAGTGATTTGAGTTAAAAGATCACAGGGAATTTACATCAAAACAGAAGGCAACTGGGTAACAAGCTGCGCCACTAACCTTTTCGAATACAATCATAATGTCTGACCTCTCCACCAAACAAATTGCTCACCATTGGTCTTGTATCAGCATGGTACTCATCAAACATTGGTGTCTTATTGCTCAACAAATACTTGCTAACCAATTATGGATTCAAATATTCCTTACAATGTGTCACATGTCTTCATGTACTTTGCTAAGCTACATTGCCATTCCATGGTTAAAGATATTAAGATAGTGCCATTGCAAGTCATCGGTCTCGGGTTCAGTTGGTTAAGATTTCTCCTTTGAGTTGGATCTTTTCTGCATCTGTTGTGAGTGGTAATGTATCTCTAAGGTATCTGCCTGTGTCGTTTAATCAAGTGGTTGGGGCTACGACACCTTCTTTTACTGCGGTTTTCGCCTATCTTACGACTTTGAAGACACAAACTTGGCTTTCTGCACAAGTTTCTGATTATGTTTTTGTACTGAAGCTTAATGAGTTACAACTGGTTGATTGTTTCAGGTTCTCGTTAATGCGAAAAGTGCAGTTTTGACATTGAATCCATTAGTAAAGAGTTAAGACATAATCACAAATGACAACGAAAGAAAAATGCGACTCGATTTCAAGAAAAACGCAGAAATACAGTTTCGATTAATATGGCAGGCACCCAGTGAATCAATCACACAAAAGAAAGTTGGCAAGTCTCAAAGCTTAATCCGTTCCCTAGCATGGGAACAATAAACATTAAAAACAAACACAAGCAACGCAAAACAAACCAAAAACCGTTTCATGCAATGATTCTCATTCTGGAATAGAAGCGGCCTCTGGCGTTGCTGCTGCTGCTGCTGTGGCTGCTGCTGTTCGTTTGATGGATGCAGACTTGATGAGATGATTGTAGCTGCCCTTCTCCTTGAATAACTGCGAGAAATGATGCTTGCAGTACAAGATTCCCTCCAAAGCCGCATAGTTTGATGGAGATAACGAACACCCTCCGTGTGAGCACTTGAAACATGACTTGTGGTATGCTTGGTTCTCCACTGTTACCTGTATTCAATCCCTTATACTATTAGGCCCAAAGATTTCTATTTTGATTTTGACCGTTACTCGACCCAAAGTTTAAAAGAACAGAAACAAGCCTCGAGGCGTTTTCCCTTCGCCTCATGAGGCGTAAGCCTCGAGGCGAACTGAGGCGTAAGCTCGAGGCGCAGTCAAAAAATAAATATGAAAATTATGTGTCTATAAAAAATAAAATACTTGACTAGAAAAGTCTAAAACATCAAAAACACACATCAAAAATAAAATAATTGATCCAAAAAGTCTAAAACACAAAAAAAATACATCAAAAAGACCCTAAACCACCCGAGGCGCACCTGAGGCGCACATTTTCTTAGCACCTCAGCCCTTAGAGGCGTACAAGCTGAACCCCATGAGGCGCGCCTCAGACTCGTTTTCTTAGAGTTTCGCCTCGAGGCGTACGCCTCACCCGTTTTTTAAACCATGACTCGACCCATTCATTTTTATATCATATGAATACGTTTTGTAAGATCGGTATGTATTATGTACCTTCTCCAAAGGATAAGCTGTTTTGCCGCAGGTAGCACATTTTTCTTGGGTACCAGAGAACATGCCAGCAGCTTTGCTAGGTGACTTTGTCTATATACACATAAACAGACTTAAAAGATGCTTCTAATATATCCAATAATATTTGTGTAAAAAAAGGCCGAAAATTTACCAGCATTGGAGATAACTTATCAGCAGCCTTTGCAGCTGTAAACGACGACAGCATTTTAAAGATTCATGCTTTAAATGATCAAATAAGACCAAGAAAATAGAGAATAACGAAAAAATAGCATACGTGATGTGAAGTTCTTGTTGAAGTTGCCACTCTCCTTGAAGAGTTGCTCAAAGTGAGGCTTGCAGTAGAGCACTCCTTCCATTGACGAGTAATTGCTCAGCTGCAAGTTAACTACAATTACTATGCGATTATACCAAGCCGGTGACTTCAGAATATGTAGTTTTAAAACCCCTTTTGCTCATTGACGTGATGGTTAATATGGACATTTGACATCTCAAATACATAAAAATAACCACGTAGCTTGTGACGGGTCAAGGGTGCTATAAATTTTCTCATTACAAACAACGAGTGTTTTAAAACATTGAACTGTAAGTCTGTAACAAAAAAAATCCTTAACATGTATTAAACAAGCAAGGAGTTATGCGCAAAGATCACTATGAAATAGTTTTTTTTTTTAATAGAACATTATGAAATGGCTTATAAATTTTGTGATGTTATTGATTTGATTTCCCTTATTTACAATTGCATCAATGAATATTAGGGCGGTTAGCCCTTCAAAGTTCAAACCACCACCCTTAGTTTTCATTGCTAACAACCATCATACTTTCAAAACTACAACACCATTTGGCTACGAGTCTTTTTCACATTTCGACTCCCACATTTCTTATATAACTGCAAGTTCTTTCGATCTATAGCGGCTTTCGACATCTTCACAAGAACAAAGGTTGCTTGCAATGAAAAGTCAACTATAATGACCCGTCATTCATTCTTAAAAACTATGTAAATACTATATACTTTTGTCTATCTCATGATCCCAACATATCAAATATGGATAGACATATTACAAAAAAACTAAATTAGAATGAAGAAAACCATAGTTGTTAAGAGCCATAGTGACCGCTATAGCGAATGGCTTAGCATGGCGCTCATGTGTCGCTATAGGGTTGATAACGACAAATAGCGGGGAAATAGCGAGATTTTTGTTTTTTTTATGGTAAAATATACATATAAAATATCTCTAAAGTTTTGTCGGTAGCTTGTCACTATCATCCGCTATTCGCTATTGACAACTATGAAGAAAACTTAACCAAGCATGTTAGATCCACCAAGCAAGTTAATGATTACCAACACTACATACATCAACTCAAAAACTAATCATACATATCACAAAACAGAACCATTATCATACCTTAAGTGTGCCTTTGCAATGGCTACACTTGAAGCAAGATTTATGATAATCAATACCATCAGCAGACAAAAGCTCCACAGGGTAAACAGTCTTCCCACAAGCCTTGCATTTTTGCTGTGTTCCAATAAAAGACATATTTGCCCTTTTCCCCTTTGGATCTGACCTTAATGTTTTCCTTCACCTCCCTATATTATACAACCAATCAAATATTAAATCTTCAAACATCACCTGATAATAAAAACCCTAAAAGTTTACATCTTTACACACCTGATCTGTCACAAATGAACACAAATTGCTAAAAAAATCTCATCTTTTTCAAATCCCATATAATAAAGATTGTTTTTTGTTTCAAATATGAGTTGGGTATGTTTAAATCAACAATCTTTATTAACCATATGTTCATAAATCTTGAAAAAAAGGACCTATTTTGCTACATTTTTTGTTGTTACTGTCAATTTCAAGAACAACATGAACATAAAAAGCTAAAAAGATCTGATTTTTTGAAACCCCATATAGTCAAAATTACTTTTTTTTTTTTTTTTTTGGGGGGGGGGGGGGGGGGGGGGGGGGTTTCTTGAAAAAATCAATCTTGAACAATAAGAACATAAATTGTCAGATTTTTTATACCCAAATGAACATAAATTGCTAAAAAGATCTTATTTTTTTTAATCCCATCTAATAAAGATTGTTTTTTTGTTTCAAATATGAGTTGGGTATGTTGAAATCAACAATTTTTATAACCATATGTTCATAAATCTTGAAAAAAAGACCTAAAAAGATCTTATTTTTTAAAACCCCACATAGTCAAAATTACATTTTTTTATAAAAAATAATTTGGGTTTCTTGAAAAATTCAATCTTGAACAAAGAAAGATAAGATCCAATTGATGACATACCTTAATAAATTAACAGTCTTGATGGGTTGAAATTTGAGTTGACTTTGTTGATTAAAGTCAAGACTGTTATGATTTAGTTGCAGAGATGAAGAAGAAGAAGAAGAAGAACACAGAGGTCAAAATGGTGGGGAATGTTATACACAGAGCAAAGAATTGGGTTTATTGGTATTGGAGAAATGTGTGATATATTTTATATATATATGAACCAATGTAGTGGAAGAGATGTGCTTTTTACAGCTTAGTGGATGGAGCGAAGAGGATGATAATAATGGGATATAGAAAGATTCTTGATTGATATACAAAACAAGTCCATTAAGAACCTCAAGCTATGCAATTTTGGTGATCTTACTTTACATATTAAACATTTTGGTTGATCTTCATTAGAGTTATAAACGAACACGAGCAAGTTCTTATTCGTTTTTGTTTGCTAAAAAAATTATGTGTTAATGAGCACTTGTCTAATGATATTTTCTGTCCGTGATCGGTTGTGATGAAAACACTTGTGTTCGTGTTCGTTTGTTAATTTTTTTCATGAACGTATACGAACATTAATGAACACAAACGAACACAAAGATGTGTTCATGAACGGAAACAAACATAAATATACATATATTAACTTTAGAATAAGATTGAATTCACATACATTAAGACATTAGCTAGATCCACCCAAAATATAACTTAGTTGATCTCATATAGTAATATACCTCACATATATTATTTATTATTTATTTGGGTAAAATAATTAAAAATAAAAGAAAGTAAAATATTATAAAAATTAAAAACTTTGTTAAACTATCTAACACACACGAACATAAACGAATACGTTACCGAACGTTTACGCACATTAACGAACGAACACGGCACATGTTCACGTTCGTTCTTTTAACTAAACGAACCAATTTTTTTGGTTCGTGTTCGTTCATTTATTAAATGAATGAACACAAACGAACTTCTCGCAAAATAGTTCATGAGCTGTTTGCTGAAAGTTCAGTTCGTTTGCGACCATAATCTTCATTAACCCTTAACTTAAGCGACCTCAACCCAATTACCCAAAGTACCTCATATGAAAGAATAAGTTAAATGGTTACACCTTACTTTTATTTATTTTCATAAAATAAAAATATCTAAATCACTTGGGGTGGTGTTGGAGAAGTACCTAATTCACCTTAATCCATTTTGAATCGAATGTTGAAGCTGAATCGTCGGGTAGTAGAAACTAGAAACCAATTTCACAAACCAAATGTTGAAGACGAAGGGTTGGTGTCAGTGTTACTGAAAACTCGATGAAACTGATTTCACTACTCGAACTACGCCCCGAGTACTCTTAGCATGGATTATGTCAGTGGGTTGATAGGTTGAACATGACACAAACTTGCATAAACTAGTAGATGCATGTACATGATGTCATGAACAAACATGGCACATGTTTACTGTCGACACTAATATGACTCGTTTCACATGTTTTACGAAGGCATAGAGTTAAATGGGTCAAGTCGTGTCGCACCCATGCAAATCAATATGTTTAGATAAACGCTATTCCGCACTTGATCCGGGTCGGCTTAGACCAACTCCAAAGTCTATCATATTATATTCATGTCATCTCATAAATTCACACCTTAAACATAATTTCCAAACTATAATTCTATGCATATGCAAGCTTGATGTATAAAGTACACGACTATGTGTACAAAAAACCTTTGTTTTTGTATTATTGTTGGTGTTTTCTATGAACACATGCAAAAATGTAATGACACTGGATACCCTCAGTAATATAATGCGTGATATACAAATTATTCTTGGATTTTATATACTTTTAGATAAATCTATGGATATAAAATGCCATGTAATCAATAATTTAGTGTCAATTGGTAACTCCCTTTATTCTTTTGTCTGGAAACGCATCGGCTTCTGTTCGTCCTTATGTAACGTACTATGACCAAACACTCAATTTTTCCAATTTTTATTTTGACATTTCAAAGAAAGATCCTTTTTTTAATCAAAAAACCTGTGCAGAACTAAATGAAAAAAAACAATCTTTTTTTTTTTTTTAACGGCCAACGAATCAATTTTCGAATACTCTCGGGCATCCTTTTAGCGAATCAGGTACTCGAGAGTACCCGGGCCACCAATTCCCGGAAAAACCCGACCACTCACCCGCCCGAAGGCACGACAGTGAAATAATCGGTAAAACCGGTCGGGATCAGGAATTGAACCCAAGCCAATAGCCGGGTCATTCCTCATTTCCCCTCCACCAATGTCCTCTAAATGTAGCTAGTGGGAATTGAACCCAAGCCTCCCATAGAAAACTTTAGGCCCTCAACCAGCTGGACTACAAGTGTTGGACAGAAAAAAAAAAAAAAAAAACAATCTTTTAAAACAAAAATATCCAGTCCTTTTGTGTTAAAAAAGACAATTATTTTTTAGGAAAAATTACAAATCGTCGTTTATGTTTACATCGTTTTTCAGTGGTTGTCATTTAACTTTAAAATTGATGAAAATCGTCCTTTATGTTGTAAAATCTTGCAGGTCTCGTCCTTTAAGCCTAACCTGGTTAGTTTTTTTGGTTAAGTTTGTCATGCGCCTTGCACATGAAGGCAACTTGGTAATTTTGCTTATTTATTTAAAACATCTATACTTATCTATCTATCTATCTATCTATCTCTCTCTCTCTCTCTCTCTATATATATATATATATATACTATTATATAGGTGTAAGTTCATGTACAAAGTAAATTTTTCGTACAAAGTGTGAGAAGTCTATATAGGCATTGTGTTTTAAAGTTTGGCTATAATGTTTTTTCTTCCTTTTGCATTGATTTATATAGAAAAGCACCAAAACGTTACAATTTAAAACACAATCAAATGTATTATAGACATTAAATTTAAAACACATTGATTACTTTCTTCGTATGGTGTTTTAGATTGCATGTCGAGAATACATTAATTAGTGTTTTAAATTGTTAATTTTTGTGTTTTTCTATATAATACTATGCCAAAGGAACATAAAACATCATGCCTAAAATTTAAAACACAATACCTATATAGACTTCTCACACTTTGTACGAAAAAGGCACTTTGTACAGGAACTCCACCCCTATTATATAATGCATCCTAGATGGGGCATTAATGTAATTTCACTACCATTTTAAGATGACATCCCAAGAAACTCAAGTGTAATCCTCAAATTTTTATCCCATTTCTTCCATTTATACCCTTATGTACCACCTTTGATAGCAATTGTACAAAACAATAATCCCCTCTACTTTAGCTTTCATTAACAAATTGCCATTCATCACCTTGAATGCAATTGAAAGCAATTCATTACTCATTCATCAATAGTTCTACTTATGGTAAATATTAAAGGTGTTTGTGCTTTGAAGAAATATTAGTATTTATAATGTTAAAAGTTGTTTTGTAGTAAAGTGAACAAACCTTCTGATGGTTGTTATTTATCTTGTGACACCCGGCATGTTCGGCTTAAACATATTAGTAACATCTAAGTCTACCTTAGCGAGAAACGTTTATAAACAAACTTAACTGGGTTAGTTGAGTCGGGTCAAGTTAGGATTGTCCAGGGTACAATGATCTGGAGGATCATTGGGAGTCGTTTTGGTAATACACTAGTACCGACGGGTTCCGTTGTTGGTGACATTACATGAACTAATTAAGTATATGTGTAGATTATGGGTTGTGTGGTGGATTAAATACATAGATATGTTTAAATGATGTGTAAATGATTATCTGTGCCTAAATGTGTTAAATATAGACTAAGGATGCATGCTTATGTGTTAGGATGTGTTAGAATGCGTTAAACACGACAAACTGGAAAACTAGTTTAAAAGAGGTCTTGGTTCGACCACTTCGAGTGGTCGAAGGAGAAGAAGTTGCCTGGTTCGACCCTTGTAAAATGGGCGAACCAGGGAAGTGGAATTTGAGAAATTCCCTTCGACCAAACAAGGCTCATTCGACCCTGTGAAAGGGGCGAAGGAGACTACATTCGACCAATGAGTTGGTGCGAAGGAAGACTAGTATAAATACCAACCTTTGTCATTTTTCATCATTTCACAAACCCTAACCGTCCCAAAACGCTCTCAAACGATCTTAAACACTAAGGAAGGAGTTTTTGCTCTTCTTTTTCATAATCTAACCTATCTACACCATCTAAACAAGAATCCAAGGTGTGTTCATAATCCTAAATCTATTAAAAGCATTTTAATTCGTTTTCATCTAACCCTAATTGTCCGGATCTGTTCTAAGGGTGTTTTTATGATTAAAACCTTTTAAACATCTTTCTAAATCAAAACATGATTATTTAACATAGGTTTTCATAATGAATAACATGTGTAAATTGTGTGTTATGTGGTGTTATGTGTTGTTCACTGATTTGCAGCTATATCTATGATAAAAACATGATATAGGATTGTTGATAATGAGGGAATATTGTTGTCTAGGGTTAGGATTGGATATATTGATATTTGGGGGTTTTATTGGATTAATACTTGATGTATGAATATCTATGATCAATAAAATGAATAAGAAAGACCGGATAATCGACAAACTGAGTATTTCAAGCTAAACATGAATCGATTTCAAAAGTTTCCAAATTGGGTAAATAATTCATGCATGAAAGTGATGTTTCCATAATCTTTACCATTTGGGAAAGGGCTGAAACGGACGTATTATCGGGGGAAATCGATGGGGTTTTGTAGGGATAAGTTATTCATGCTTGACTGCTGTGTTTGATGATGTTTCGGGTCGTTTTGAAGGTGTTTGAAGCGTTTTTAGGAAAAACTATGCAACAGGGGCGAACCTGGCCTCCTTCGACCAGTCGATGGTGCGAAGGAGGGATCCAGGGTCGAACCTGGGTTTTTATTTGGACAAATGTGATAAAACGGGCGAAGGAAGCATCAAACGGTCGAACGAGATGTAAAAGGTGCGAAGGAGACAAAAAGGTGCGAAGGAGACTTAAAACTGACTGGTTCGACCGTTCTGATGCAGAAATGAGATTTTTGATACAAACTAAGTGTTTTATGCTTGAACCTTGTGTGTAATCTATGTGTACTTGATTAGTTAGGGAAATGGGTCACCAACGGGATGTCGGGTCGGTCTAGTGTGTCGGTTAAACATTTAAACACGTTTTAAAACATACTTGGTTACGATCTGGACAATCAGGGACTAGATAACCTTATGGTTATTAGTCGGAACACTTATGTGAACATTTTGATAGATCTCCGGTAGAGGGATTATCAAGGGCTAAACATCTTTACTGTGTTTGAAGAACGCTACTTAAGGTGAGTTCACGGCCCCACTTTTACTACTTTAACTTTTGGGGGAGAAAACATGCGCTAAACGGTTTTGGTAACATATGTCATACTATGGTTTTAACTATATATTAATATACGATCTTTTGGAAAGTCCCGGGGGAAACCATGAATGTGCGGGATTGCACAACGGGGGAAATGTGGATAGATCTATTGGGCGTGACCTGCCCCACTCGTCGGCTTGGAGGGTCGGGCGGGTGCATATTGTCTCGAACAGGTACATTGGTATCATGCTGAACATACGGGCTGCTTAAACATGCTGAACATTGCTAAACGTGTCTAGTAATGGTTTCCAATCGTAGTAGTAGTGAAACATGCGCCTAGCTAGCGTACTTGGTAACATTGATATAGTATGGACATGGTAACGTTTTTGGTAACATTTTGAACAAACCTGTGAACTCACCAGCATTATATGTTGACATCTTTTTGGCATGTTTTTCTCAGGTCGCTAAGGTAGCAATGAACGGGACTAGGCGCACGGGTCTGCATTGGCGTCTAGATTTAGTGCACGTTTTGTAATAAAAGTATTTTGAACAATTTTTGAGATGATAGCATAGTTGATTAAATGCTACTGAAACGCTTCCGCTGGTTAAATTAATGGTTATGTCTGTTTACGTTTTTCATATAGAGTTGTTTATTGTGATCGTTGACTTGGATCCTGGTTTGTCATGCGCCTCGCGGTAAAACCCCGCAAGTGGTAATTTGAGGGTGTGACATATCTACTATTCTATAATCAAGTATCTATCAATATTCGAAAAAGATGGTTCTTACTTCTAAACAAGTGCTTATAAGCTAATTGATTTTGGGAGTACTACATTTGAACACCTGGATCACAGTAATGTTGTAACAACACATTATAACCAATTAACAAGGGCCCAAAGGTTATATTGTGTAGGTGTTTACAAAACATATACTATGACCGGTGAAATTATAACACATTTACTTATAAAACATTTAAATGAGTAGATTAGGGAAGGAAAAACTATCATGACAATGGTTTACCAGTAATGGTACTTAATTCGTGGTTGAGGTCGAGCAAGCAGCCAGTGTCACCAATGCCCACTCATTCATCATCAAATTCCCCGATACTTACGATATCGGGTTAGTTCAACTAATTAAATGCTAGACCATATTGAAAATTTTGTACACACATTAGCATTTGAGAGTAAAGTCATTTTGATCATTTTAATCTTTAATGCCTAAGCCATGTTACTTATAGTGTGACCCCTCTGAATTCTTAAGCTTCAACATTTTTTGTATCTCAAGTTGGGTACGTTACTGGTAAATTAGTGTCCTTTTTGTTCTAAATTTGTATTGTTTTTTATTCAGGTTCTGTTCTTCGTGAAGAGTATATTTGCACAGCACCTTGCTGAGCTCTTTCTATGGGTGGTCTACAATATATGTGAGTGATCTGTTCATTAGTACATGGGTTGGACCCATCTCGTTCTGACCCCCAGCCATTATGACCCAGACTAATATGACCCTTTTTCTAAAGTGACCCATTCTGACTCGACCCATTTTTGAAGCGTGACCCAACCCGAGTGGCCCATCCGTTTTGCGAGGTATACTTGGTGGTTTTGATCCATTTTAGTAGATAGTAGAGTAGTTTTCTTTTAATTAATTGTTTTATTGTTTTTTTTTCTTATTTTCGTTATCTTTTTCGTTGTGTATTAACTGTCTCTTTATTTTCAATTTCTGAATATAATATTACTATATGTTTAATTATGTATAATTCATTGTCTTTAAAATAACCTATAACATTATCTAGACTTCATATGTTTTTTGTATTTAAAAAACTCTATGGTGTCATCTACTGTTTCAAACTGTGGGTTAGTTTTACATAGCATGATCTTTATTACAAACTTAACGTGTTATTCTACTATAACATCTACACCTATTTTCTACTAATATTGTACGCCTTCCGATCATATATTACACATTATCAGTATGTTTGTATAATGTACAACTGTTAAAATGGGTAATATCTGAGTTGTATAATTGTGCTTATAGTTGTTATGTTTGTATGTTTGCACATGTTCATGCTTATTGGAATGCTATGGAGAGTGGATCAGGAGATTGGATTGGATCAGCTTGTAGATGGATTGATGGTTCGTGGATCAGCTGTAGATGGACTGAAGATGGATCAACTTATCAGCATTGGGCTTTGAACGTAAGAAGAGTCTGGCCCAAAATACCTCTTAGTTTGGCCCAGGCATATTGTCAAAGCCCAGCTCATTATCTATTCGTTCCTAAAAGGCTCGGATCCATGCCTACGTGGCGATCCGTGTGAGTACAAATCAAGGGTGCAGATCAAGTCAAGGTGTGTTTCCTTGACTTGATCCAATGGATGTTACAGCTTCGGGTGTGTTTCTCCCCGACCCTTTTAGCTGCTCTATATAAACGTTTCTCTCTCTCCTGGCCACTACTTTTGCACTCTCTCACAATTATTCAGTCTTTCGTCTCTCACAATTGTTGAACGATTAGGGTTTTGTCATCTGTGTCCTGCACTTATATTTCTCATATAAGTGCTAAGGTCTTGTAATCCTGTCTAGTTCTTGATACATAGTTGTATTGATTGTTTAGAGGTTCTTGTATTCTATTTGATATTGAGTCTGTAATAGATCAGTTCAGGAGTTAATCAAAGTGATCTTTCCTTTGATCTGTTATATTCTTGTTTTGTACCATTTGACATGGTATCAGAGCTATAAGGCTCTGCTCTGGCTTCTTCCGTTGCACATTAGGGTTCTTGAGTCTCTTTCGTCCTTATCAGTTGGTGTGTCAGTTTTGTGGCTGACTGTTCAAGCTTGGATTGGATTTCTTTGGAAGATCTCTGGATCTAGGGTTGGTGTCAAGAAGTACACATAACTGGTTCAAGAAGCTTTGGACGAGTGAAGGCATTCTTGGTCTTCTTATTGCTCTCTGATCTGTAACCCTAAGTGAAGGTTACAGATTACGAGTTTTTTGGAGAAACCCTAACTTGGGTCCCCATTTGGTGAGATTGTTCCTATACTCTGTTATTTGGTATTATTCACTGTTGTGTCTAGGAGCATTGTCCGGGTTAGGGGGACCGGAGTAGGCTCAATATTTGATATTTTTTGTGTGATTCAAGTTTTTTTTTCGATCTGTGTGTGTGTGTCATAGATCTAGGAATCAGACTCCTCTGTAAAGACATGGCCAGGCACCTTGAGTGATGAACCTGGTATCTTGATCACTGACAGAGCTTCGTCTGCGTGTGTTGTGCTTGTTTTTTCTTTGAAAGATTGTTTGATTTACTGTGTGTTTTTTCTGCTTTGCTTGAAAAGCTGTTGTGATTGATTGTGTGCATCATGTCTGAACACAGTAGTCAGTCTAGTGAAACTGGTGATGCACGACTTGGTGCTACTCTAATCAGTAAACTAGATGCCAGTGACCCTTTGTATCTACATGCTAGTGATTCTGCTAACCTAAATATTGTAAATGTGAAATTGAAGGGTACTGAAAACTATAATGTCTGGTCTAATGCAATGATTCTAGCATTACAAGTTAAAAATAAACTTGGTTTTGTTGATGGAAGTTGCATTAAACCTGATGATGATAATGTACTAATGAAACAGTGGGATAGATGTAATTCAGTGGTCTTAACTTGGATTCTGAATTCAATATCAGAAGAATTATACTTAGGACAAGTATATTCCAAGTTAGCTTCTGAAGTGTGGAAAGATTTAAAAGAGACATACAATAAAGTTGATGGGTCAGTTGTATTTGATCTACATTTAAAAATTAACTCTTTTAAACAAAATGGATCAAATGTAGCTGACTATTATCATAAGTTGAATGTGATGTGGAAACAATTAGATCAAATTTTACAACTGCCTGCTTGTGTGTGTGATGCTTCAAAAGAATTTAATAACTATAACCATTTAATCAAATTAATGCAATTCTTAATGGGGCTTGATGATTGTTATCAAGCTGTTAGGACTAACCTACTAACAAAGGATATTCTTCCTACTGTAAAGGAAGCCTTTGCTATAGTATCTAGGGAAGAATCTCATAGAAATTCTTCTGTTGGTCCTAAAACTAGTCAAACAGTCAATTTTTCTGCAAAAGTAACTCAACCTGTTGATGTTAAAAGAAATGCTAAGTCTAATTCACTGTTAAAATGTACTCATTGCAATAAAAATGGTCATACTATGGAAAAATGTTTTGAAATCATAGGATATCCCACTTGGATGAGGTCCAAAGGGAATCCTAACAAAAAGACAGTTGCTGCTAATAGTTCCACTTCTGATACTAATATGTCTATCCCCTCATTGACTAGTGAGCAACTTACCAAATTGATGAGTCTTTTAAATGAGAAGTCTAATGATGTTGCTCAAAACTGTAATGTTACAGGTAGTTTTTATTGTGCTTCTTCTGTTAGTTCTAACATATATTGTTTTGTTAGTAGTAATGGGATACTAAAAGGGATAGGGTGGATATGTGATTCAGGAGCCAATGAACATATGGTTAATAATGAAAAGTTTTTAAGTGACTATGTTGATGTGTCTGAACTTAATATTAGAGTCAAACACCCTAATGGAACATTTGCTTTGGTAACTAAAATTGGTACATTACATTTAGCTGATGGTGTTACATTACAAGATGTTCTGGTTGTTCCTGAGTACACTGTAAATTTGTTGTCTGTCCATAAATTAGCCAAAGATAACAAACTGTACATTGGTTTTGATGAACAAAATTGTTATATCCAGGATTTGTCAACCAAGAAAACCCTGGTGACTGGTAGACAAATGGATGGTCTTTACATGTGTGGGAATTCATGTTTGTCTAATAAGGTGTGTTTAGATAATAAGAAAGTGTATAATCAGTGGCATGCTAGGCTTGGACATCCCTCAGACCAGGTTGTCAATGTTTTGAAACACAAACTTGGTTTGTCCAAAACTGACAATTCTGACCCTTGTGAGGTTTGTCTTAGAGCCAAGCAACATAGGGAGCCATTCCCCTTGAGCCAACATAGGACTACTAAACTAGGAGATATCATTCACTTAGATGTGTGGGGACCTTATAGAGTCCCAGACAGGGATGGAAATAAATATTTCCTGACCATTGTGGATGATTACACTAGGGCTGTTTGGGTATGTATGATGAAAAATAAAATTGAAGTTTTTGAAAATATAATCATTTTGGTTAACATTGTTGAAACTCAGTTCAAATGTAAAGTCAAAATATTTAGGTCTGACAATGGAACAGAGTTTGTAAACAAACAATTCAAAGTTTTTTGTAATTCAAAAGGCATCATACATCAAACTACTTGTGCCTATACACCTCAACAAAATGGGGTTGTTGAGAGAAAACATAGACACTTACTTAATGTTGCAAGAGCTTTATTATTTCAAAGTTCATTACCTGTTAGGTTTTGGTCTGAATGCATCCTAACTGCTGCTTATTTGATTAATAGGACTCCCTCTTCTGTACTAGCTGGAAAAACTCCTTATGAGTTATTATTTGGATTTGAACCTTTCCTTGAACACCTTAGGATATTTGGTTGTTTGTGTTTTTGTAGTGTTCTTAATGAAACAAACAAGTTAGAAAGTAGAAGTGAAAAATGTGTTTTTATAGGATACTCTTATGAGAAAAAAGGTTACAAGGTCTTTAGCCTTGATAGCAAAACCATTTTTTTCTCAAGAGATGTCAAATTTTTTGAAAATTTTTTTCCTTTTAAGGAAAAAACTGTTTATGAAAACTTTGACTCTAATCCTGATAAACATGTTACACATTTCAACTTTTTTGACTTATATGAAAACACAGATTCAGATATCTTGGGTGTAAATGATCCCAATGATGAGGGAAAGGGTAATACTGGAATGAGTCCAAGTATTGATTCAGGAACACATGGGACTCAGCAGCCAGGTTCTGTAGACAGAACCTCTAATGGCTTGGCTGAGAACCAGCAGCCTAGTAGTGTTAGTCCAGAAACTGGTAGGGCTGAGGATGTGATTACTGTACATGATAACAACCTAGGTTCTGAGGGTGATACTGAAAACATACCTGAATCTGTTGTTAGGAAGTCTAATAGACAATCACAGTTTCCTAAAAAATTTAGTGAATTTGTTTTAAATAAAAGTGTTAAGTATAGTTTGGACAAAGTTGTGAACTACACAAACTTGTCCTTAGATAACAAATGTTTTGCTTCCACCTTAAATAAAAGTGTTGAACCTAGGAATTATGTTGAAGCTTCTAAGGATCCTCATTGGGTGGATGCCATGAATGAGGAATTAGAAGCTTTACATAGGAACAACACTTGGGAAATTGTTGATCTTCCCAAAGGTAGAAGTAAAGTTGGATGCAAATGGATTTATAAAATCAAATACAAGGCTAGTGGTGAAATAGAAAGGTATAAGGCTAGATTAGTAGCTAAGGGGTTTAGTCAAAAGGAGGGAGTAGACTTTGATGAGACTTTTTCTCCTGTGGTTAAATTAGTTACTATTAGATGTGTTATTTCTCTAGCAGTTGAATTTGATTGGAAAATATTCCAACTTGACATTAATAATGCTTTTTTGTATGGGGACTTAAAGGAAGAGGTATATATGGCTCTTCCTGAAGGTTTTACTCGCACTATTAACAATAATAAAGTGTGTAAACTTAATAAGTCTTTGTATGGCTTGAAACAAGCCCCTAGAATGTGGAATGCTAAACTTGTTTCTGCTTTATTTGAAATAGGTTTTATTCAAAGTAAATTTGATGTTTCAATGTTTGTCATGTCTACTGGATCTGTGTTCTTGGTTTTATTGGTCTATGTAGATGATATAATCATAACTGGCAGTTCAATTTCTGAAATAGAAAAAGTTAAACAAGCTATTAAAACCAAATTTAGAATTAAAGATCTTGGAGAACTAAAGTATTTTCTTGGAATAGAAGTCATAAGAGTCAAAAATACTTTATGCTTAACTCAAAGAAAATACTGTTCTGAACTTTTAGCTGAATATGGGTTACTTGGCAGTAAACCTGTTGGGAACCCAATTGAACCAAGTCATGTTGTTAACAATATGGTTATGGGTGACAACATGCCTCTAGAAAACACAACTGCCTACCAACAACTGATAGGAAAACTGATTTATCTTTCTCACACTAGACCTGATATCTCTTATACTGTTCATTTTCTTAGTCAATACATGCACAAACCTTGTAAATGTCACTTAAAGATTGCTTTAAGGTTATTAAGGTATCTTAAAGGGGCACCTGGTAAAGGAATATCATTCACTAAGTCAGGGTCTCTAAGCCTTGTAGCTTATGCTGACTCTGATTGGGCGAAATGTATTCAAACCAGGAAATCAGTTACTGGTTTTTGTGTCTATTTAGGAGACAATTTGATCACCTGGAAAAGTAAGAAACAGTCCACAGTCTCTAGGTCTTCTGCTGAAGCAGAATTTCGAGCCATGTGTGCTGCTACTTGTGAAATTGTTTGGTTAAAAGATTTGTTAAGTGAACTTAAAATAATGATCAAAACTCCTATAGATTTAAAATGTGATAACAGTGCTGCAATTGCTATTTCATCAAATCCGGTTTTTCATGATAAAACTAAACATTTTGGAATAGATTTGTATTTTCTAAGGGAATTAGTGTCTAATGGTGTTATTAAAACTGTCAAAGTTGACTCAGAAAGTCAACTTGCAGATGTGTTTACTAAAGGATTATTGGTTCATCAACATGTGAAGATGTGTGAACAACTTCACTTGTTTGACCCATTTGCACCAGGTGATTCAAATTGAGGGGGGGTGTTAAAATGGGTAATATCTGAGTTGTATAATTGTGCTTATAGTTGTTATGTTTGTATGTTTGCACATGTTCATGCTTATTGGAATGCTATGGAGAGTGGATCAGGAGATTGGATTGGATCAGCTTGTAGATGGATTGATGGTTCGTGGATCAGCTGTAGATGGACTGAAGATGGATCAACTTATCAGCATTGGGCTTTGAACGTAAGAAGAGTCTGGCCCAAAATACCTCTTAGTTTGGCCCAGGCATATTGTCAAAGCCCAGCTCATTATCTATTCGTTCCTAAAAGGCTCGGATCCATGCCTACGTGGCGATCCGTGTGAGTACAAATTAAGGGTGCAGATCAAGTCAAGGTGTGTTTCCTTGACTTGATCCAATGGATGTTACAGCTTCGGGTGTGTTTCTCCCCGACCCTTTTAGCTGCTCTATATAAACGTTTCTCTCTCTCCTGGCCACTACTTTTGCACTCTCTCACAATTATTCAGTCTTTCGTCTCTCACAATTGTTGAACGATTAGGGTTTTGTCATCTGTGTCCTGCACTTATAGTTCTCATATAAGTGCTAAGGTCTTGTAATCCTGTCTAGTTCTTGATACATAGTTGTATTGATTGTTTAGAGGTTCTTGTATTCTATTTGATATTGAGTCTGTAATAGATCAGTTCAGGAGTTAATCAAAGTGATCTTTCCTTTGATCTGTTATATTCTTGTTTTGTACCATTTGACAACAACACCAACAACCTGATTGACCAAAAGCAACAGCCAAACACAGTGCAGCCTCGTCGCAACGTGCGGGTTCCTGCCAATACTATATAATGCATTCTAGACGGGCAATATTTAACTTCGTTAGAGGAGGGCATCATTGTAATTTAACTCAAATCTAATATTAAGGAATACGCAAAATAAGTTCACATATTGAATGTCTAGTTTTGGTGTTATATGGCGATATGTTTATTCTAGACTATAAGGTAGATATGCTAGTTAGTGTATATCATTGCTAGATATATAATTTAGTCTTACATGTATACCGACATATCCGAAAGTTTGTATCTTCATGATTTTCTCTTCTTAAAATACTATTCTTTACTTATTTATTTTGATAAATTATTGTAAGATATTATTTTATTTACATTATAGAAATAATCTCTTTGATTTTTAGTGTGTCTGGTAGATTATTTGATACAGTTACATATTTTATTAAGTATTATATTTACTTAAAGACGAAAAATAATCTATAATCTATCTATCTATATATAATAAACCAAAGTCATTTTAATGACATGACACTCAAAGAGAGTATTCTCTTTATTGAGTGTGTCATGTGTCATCCCATGTGGCAAGGGCTTTATTTTAGAAAAATAATAATTTAAAATTTAAAAACAAAATTAGATTTTTATCTCTAATGTTTTCTCCCATAACTTTTAAACGTTAATATATTTTATATACGAGATTTTTTAAAGAAAAAAATTACACCAAATTAACGAGTGTTTTATTATCTTTCCAACGGGTACCATAGTGCTATATAAAAAACGGAGAAAAAAACGACTATTTTTTTGTTTGGTTTTGTTCATACAGGAAAAAAACACAAAGTGTTCAGGTTATTTATTAATCATGTATAGGCAAGTCATTAGTTATGTTCAAACCAGTAAATATGATTTTTATTTACAACATGTGTTAGCATTGGAGTTGTACATTGTTTTAGTTTAGGTTTTAATATTAGAGTTATACAGTGTTTAAGGTTATGCAATAACATTGAAGATACATTGTTAATTGTTTTAGGTTAAGTGCTACCCGAAGCTTTCCTGCATGTAACTGTAAGACGCATCAGTCTATTTCAGGTGTAAAATTGATATTTCAAATTAGATTTCTCAACCCGGGACGCTCCCGGGATATATTAGTTTAAAAAAAATTGTTGGTTTGGGTCGGGCCTGGGATTAGGTGATACCCGACCCAATTACCCTTTTTTTATATTAGAATATGATAACTTATGACAGAGATTTGTTTAAAATAATAATAATAATAATAATAATAATAATATTCATTAATCATATATTGGCAAGTTATTAATTATGTTGTCATATTAGATATTTTATTATGTCATATTAGATATTTTAACCCGGGACGCTCTCCAACAGGTAATTGCTATGTTTTCTTTTTCTACCATATTCTGAAATAGCTCAAATCTTATTGTATACAGTTAAAGACCTTTGACTGAATGTATTGGTGCTAAACAATCTTTGTCCCCTTGAAGTGCTTGGGATCTTAATATTCTGTTTTAGGTGTTGATGTTGTAAGGTGAAATGGATCTTTTGGTATAATTTTTTTTAAAAAAAGTATCTAATGTAAGTTGATACATAGATGCTATTTTTATAGTTTAGATACTTCTAATTTTATTCACTTTACTTAGATTTCTCAACCCGGGACGCTCCCGGGGTATAAGTTAGTAACTTATAATAAAAGAATTAAATATTGATGAATTATCATTCAATGAAGGCCTAAGAAAGCCATTTTAATGACATGGCATTCAAGGAGGCATTCTCCTCCTTGAGTGTGTCATGTGTCATGCCATGTGACAAATAAAAAAAAATATAAAACCTAATCTACTAAATTTAAATTGAATTATTTTAGGAAAAAAGAATTTAAAAACAAATTAAAATTTTTCTTTCTTATGTTTCTCTCATAATTTTTAAACGTTAATATATTTTATATACGAGATTTTTTAAAGAAAAAAATTACACCAAATTAACGAGTGTTTTATTATCTTTCCAACGAGTACCATAGTGCTATATAAAAAACGGAGAAAAAAACGACTATTTTTTGTGGGGTTTCGTTCATACAGGAAAAAAAAACACAAAGTGTTCAGGTTATTCATTAATAATGTTTTTTCTTTTAAACCAGGTTCTTATCTACGATGTTGAAATTCAGCCCAATCGCCATGCTTTCATTGGAATTTTACTTTTTAAAGATGCATAGGTATACTTCATCAAGAGAAGCTAGGAGAAATAATCGCGCAACACTGCAACACATGGTGTCACCTTATAGCAAGGTTATTTTTTTATTTATTTAATTACAAGAGTAATAATTATTACTATTAGTATTAGTATTATTAGAATTGTTATATTTTTCAACCTCGGGACGCTCCCGGGATAAAAGCTAGTATTATATATTGGATTAAAGCAAAGCAAGTAGAGTTTTTTTATGGAGTTTTTATTATTTAAAGGTTAGTAACAAACATGGCCAGGTTGATGTTGCGTCAACATTATTTCTACATACATTTTATGCTTAATCTTTTTATTGTGTATTAATGATTTTTTTAATCTATTAGAATAAAAACTTTGGTATAAAGTAAATCAAATACATAAAAATAATAGAAAGAGGAAAGGTTTTTTTTTCTTAACGGCTAAAAGTACAATAAATCCGTCTTTGACGATACTCGAACCCTTGACCTCAAAACGAGTAACACCTTAACTCTAATGCCTTTGCCAATGTGTAAACAATAAGACATAAACTTAAATGTTTTTAGTTCTTTTTCAAACTCAAATTAATTCCTATCACTAGTCTAATCCAGTAGTTTTAGAATATGATGTCTTTAGTAATTCCCGTCAACAATTTAAACACACCACCTAAGGCTACGTGTTACCAAGTATGATTGGGGGCGTGGTGGTGCCACATGCGTGTACACCGCCAGACCCCTGCGTGGTTGGGGCTCAGGGCACCAGGATGGTGGTGCCTTGGGGTAGAGAAGATGTGAATGTAAGAGCCTTGGGAAACCTTCACCGGTTTACTTTAATTTGACCGTTTGTTTATTAAAAAAATATGCCTACAACTATTTGGTAGAGATCTTACTGTGGATTTCGTACGACTTGTGGAGATGCTGTCGTTGATGGTGCATACGATGCCAGTGGCTTATGGGTCGGTGAAATTCTAGAAAGGATATTGTAAATAGTATATAAATTACACAAAAGCCAAAAACTATAATTAGTAGGGTCTCATGGATAATGATATTTATGGTCTGCGTAGAGATCCTTTTTACAGCCACAACTTTGATGTGGTATCAACTTCAACCAATATGCTCCTTTTCTTCCTTGCTTTTTTTTTTATCGGCGAGTGTGGCAATCATCCTTGCGGGGTGCCGTGCCCAAGAATCGACTACTCGACCTCCAGCAGCCCCTGCCTTCTCCTGATGCGCGGAAACCCGAGCCCCACCTGCCCGAAGGCACGACAGTGTTATAGAACTCGGTAAAACCTCGCCGCCCGTCAGATTCGAACGGCGCCACTCGTATTCGATCTTCACCCGGATACCAAACCATAATGTTGGAAGTGGGAATTGAACCCTTGATCACCTAAGTGAACATAAGGCCTCTCCACCACTCCATCACTATGGATGGATCAAATACACATTGAAGGAAAAATATGAAATCATAGGAAGGGTATTAAACGGACTCTGATTGAACTCATTCAAGCGGCATTGAAATCGTTTTATCGAACCATACGATGTTAGTTTTTAGGTCTTCGTTTTTTGGGGTTTTAACTTGTAGTTTTTAGAATATGCGTTATATCATTGTGTCTTTTTCTTATTTTCATCATTGTGTCATTTTTTCAATTCATTGTGTCTTTTTTCTTTAACATTATGTTATATTTTTTGGCACTGTATTATATTTTGTGGCTCATTGTGTCATATTTCATCATCTATTGTGTTTTTTGTATCCTTCTCATCTTTCTCATTTTTGTTACACTGTGTAGAATAACTTGACCATGTATTAAAGGTTTCTTAATATAGTGGGTGTGTGTATTTATAGGTGATGGAACGGTTGAGAACCATCTTCAATTGTTGAAACGAAAACTCCTATGTCCCAAGCGATTAAAAAACTTCTCAAAACTTGTATTATATGACTAAAAAGTGTACAAAGTCATAAGCCTATGGTAAAAAATCATTGTAAAGCACCAAAAATCCACAAATAATAGAGTAAAAGTTACTAAAACATCATATTCGAACCCTAACAGTTCATAAAAACTTCAAACACAACATCATACAACTATAAAACATCACATGATAATCAACAAAAACAACATACTATCGTATAAAACACTATGCAGGCATATACTCAATGAATAGGGTCTTATCATTCAAAAAAACAAAAAAACCCACATATAGCTAAGTGGAGATTACTAAACTATCATATTAGAACCCTAAGAGTCTATAAATTATTTTAATCCAAAAGTCCACATGACTTTGTACACTTCTTAGGAGTTTTGGACTTTGTAGTCAACTCCTAACCTAGAGACTAAGAGACGTAAAAAAAAATGGCAGATAATTTACATATGTGATAGAGAAAATATCACCGTTCATTTTACATATATGTAATTTATTTTACTTACGTAAAAACTAGTTACATTTCACTATTCATGTGTTTCTATAACATATTTGTAAATTCACTGGCAGGTTTCCTGCTTCATCTTTCTTTGTGTGGGCTAGATAGGTGACTATCTTAGGTAATGAATTCCAATATGTTTTTTTTAATATAATTACATATTTAAAATATCCCGTATCCAATATTTTCTCCTTCATTTCATTCTTAACACATATAAAGTTTTACAAGAATTGATATGAATGTTAAGTTACCTAATTGTGACAAAAAGGGTATGCGTGACTTAATTGAAATACTTTTAAAACTTGGTTATATTTTTAACAAAACTAAATATTAATATTAACATTCATATTAATAACAATAATGTAAAATGAGAATAAATATGTTGTTAAAGACATTTTATGTGATCCACAGGTCCGAAATCAATGATCGGTACTTGTAGGCCAATAGATAAGAGATTAGAATATCGAAGAAATATATGTCTAATAAAATCAGGCTTTTAAATCGGATTCATTACTGAAATTATAAACTTTGTTATTATAAATACTTACGTAGCTAGTTTTAGTTTATTATTATAAATTTATGCTTCGCTAAGATGAGTACACATAATCTACTTACTTTTTTAAATTAGATACTATTGAAAATGCCCTTATAATCTAAGGGACCGACAACTCAATGTTCATAGGACACCCAAATGCCATACACGATTTTTGGCTCTAGTGTCAAATTCGTACCAACATTAAATGAGATTGGCATTTGACGGTAAAAGAAACGAAAATACTTAGCATCACCTCGCCTACTAACACAATCTTTTCTAAATTGTAAGTTATTCAAAACGTTTTACGGTTTACAAAACACGGACCGAGTTGTAGGTATAACCCAAGCTCCATGGTGCCATCGATCCTTCTCAAAGCTATCTAAGTTATCATCTAGGATTTTGACTTTACCACATTGTGCTAGGCCAAAGCCCTTTAGTAATTTGTCTGGTAGTATGGGGGGCCCTACTATAAGGGGATGGACCTTTGTTCTAACAATGGAGTATCAGATAAATTTAATTAGTATAGACTAAGAGACGTTTAAAAAAAAAACTAATGGGCTAGTAAGATTTGTGATTTCAATCATAGTACATTATTATTATTATTATTATTATTATTATTATTATTATTATTATTATTATTATTATTATTATTATCTCAACATGACCAATATAAAAGAATGAACATGATATTAATCCGGACATATATAAAAATAACTTCGATTACGACATATGGTTTGTCCGATCAAGAACAAGATTAAAAAGGTGGGTGATGGATGTAAAAAGTGTAAAAATAGAACGTGGGACATAATAATAGGGGTGCCCCTTATAGATTGATTGCACATTATTGCATCGTGACAAGTAATTCGCTTTTTTATTATCTTTTAGTTTTTCAACCTTACTTTTGATACCAACTTATCTATCTATACTGCGTTATAGAGACGAGAGATGCGCAAATATGTTCAAATTGTCTAAAGTTAAGATGACATATGAATAGTTCCTTGCTTCACACCCAATTCTTTCAATACTACTCCTATTTGCAAAAGCAACTTGTACAATTTTTGTGATATTGAATGAAATGGTTGAATGCACATTGCTATGAACGTAGAAAAGCTCTAAATGTTAGGGCTGACAATGGGTAACCTGAATAAGACACGATTAGACCTGTTAACTGAAAATTTCACTATGTCATTTTTTACTTTTTTTTAAAATAATTAGAATTAATAGGTAAATATCCACCATTTCTCTTTTTTGGTACATAAAACGTCTAACTGTGTTATAAACATGTGATATAAAGTAGTTAAACGAGTTGTGTTCATGTTTAGAACTTGTGTTGTTCGCGTTGTCAGATACCTGTTAAACCTGATAAGACATGATTTGCCAGCCCTACTTACGCCTTGCTATTTATGTAAATCATTATTCCATATTAATTAAATTATTAATAAGGTTAAATGCCTTTTATATAAAAGTTATCAATTTTTTCAAAGGATTCTGTTTTTGAAATATTCTTACACTGGACTTGACAACAAATATTTTTGTTGTAAAGTGAAGATTTCATTAAACCAAAGACAGCCAATTACAAGTGATATGTAGGTAAGCGGGCCACAAGTTGATAACTCAAAAGGGAAATTTAATTGAAAAAGACTTTCAAATCTCATTAACTTGTAAGACTAGTACTTGATAACAAATGGTGTTCTAGGTTCTTTGATGAAAGAGGAATATAAATACGTGAAATTATTGAGAGTTAACAAAGTGGATTTTTCTTTTTTAAACCATGGTTTTAATAGTGCACCTGATGAGTGCCAAGGCACGAGGCGCACCCTGGTGCAAGGCTGTGCGCTTCTGATTGCTTGAAACAAGAGTGTACAAAACGCACATGTAAATAAGGCTTGAGGGGCGCCTCTTGTACATGGGCAGATTTTGCGCATCATGTGGTTGTACATATTGCCTTATTGTACATAGAGATTTTTATATATAGAAATTATACATGGAGGCTATTTCTATCTAAATTTTGGATACGTGATGATAGAAACCTATGAGAAATATAAAAATAGTTATATAATAAATATCTTACGCCTCGCGTACATGTGTCTTCAGTCTTCACCTTGCACCTCACCCATCAGCTCCGGGGACCCTATTCTCCGGCATGCCTCGCGCTTTTTAAAGCCATGCTTTAAACAAATCTGTAGCTTATCTGCTGACTGTTGATCAACATATCTTTATTGCATCTAAGAAATTTGGAAGTTTGAGCCACCCAAAGTGTATTACCTTTTTAAAATGCAAAATAGTAAACACTCGTGTTAGGACTCGTGTAGATACAGATAAGGGTTCTCAGTCACATCCAATGCTACTGTCTGCAGAGAACTCAAATAAGGCGTTTGCCTACTTCTGGACCGCCGATTCATGTGCCCCTACTGTGAAAAGCATCGAAAACAAAGCTCCTTTTGAAGTCCTGAGTCTTGCAGGATCTATTGCCGAATATGATAGGCTTCTTCTGATATTATGGTTTATTTAACAAATAAATGAGTTGTAAACTGGTAATTAGTGATTCTTCATAACCCTTTGATGCAATGTGGTCATGCATTTTTTCATTGGAAACTTTGAACTTTTAATAACAAAAACTTGGTCAACCTCAAGGGGTTGGTTTAATCATTAATGGTAGTTTACTAGGACCTAGTTGCTCTTAAGCATTAGGTCTTGTGTTAGATGAAGTTCTCACTTGGTTTTTATGCTTACTTAACGCATACCCACTTTATATTTATGTATATCATTTTTTGCAGTGTGATGGTTGCCACACATAGTGACTCGGCAGTAAAAGAGCCCAAACAAATGTTATATATATTTTTTATGAATGTAATTTTGTCTTTTGAACATGTTCAATTTTAATTAATAATATTATTGAGCCAAGTTCCAGCCGAACTTTTAGCAAGTGTTAAACGAAAATTAGTAAGCAAAACAAAAAGAAGACAAAAACAATAAAAATTAAAAACCTAGAAAAAATAAACAAAAAATGTTTATAAAGAAAAATTAGATAGGGATCAGATGGTTTAAAATTAGAGGTGCCCAATTGTCGTAACAGGCTTTAGGCGGACACCCCTTCTCGCATGTTTATGTGCGAGTAATGACCACTCATCACTTCCCATCAAAACTTGCCTGAAGGATCATGATCTTAATCAACAACATTAACCCCTTTATATAGCAACCACCTAACCCATCCCTTTTGTTCCAACTTCGATATGGGACTATCAATATTCTAACAAACCATGATGCTAAAAATTAGAAACTTGATGATCTCAGCCCGGTTTTGCGGTTTAGTGTGATATCGAAACATCGTTCTGCAGCTCTTTCAACTTTGAAAAAGATTAGTTTAGTGGCTGTTTTTAGTGATGGCTATACACTGAGCATATCTATCTACATCCTTAATTCGCTTCTTCTTACGCCTTTTTGCATGTTACGCGCTAGATTATGATTTATGAACTCTTATTGACATATGCAGGATCATCAATGTCAACTCATTTGCTGACAAATCGAGCGTTGTTCCTAGTACTTTTTGGTGAGTTTGTTGTGAGAGAGACCTCAGACATAACGATGGGCATGTGGCTCATCTATTGTTGGCCCAGATCAGTTTGCAGCGGATAAGAAACAAGATAATCACGACTATGATTGACACAAAACAAGAACTAATATTCGAAATAATGTGCCTTGTCATTTGTTTATATATGTTTCGAATAGGCATGTTTGCATACTCCTGAACCGTCACATTGTTCCTGTTTCCCACCGGTTTATTGTTTGAGTAGACCTGGCAATTTCAACCCATCTACTTGAGTTTGGGTTGTTTTGGGTTTAAAATTTGACCTTGTGGGTTAAAATGGGTTTAGTATAATTTTCAAGGGGGTTAGGATGGGTAATTTTAATTTTAGAAAATAAGTAAGTGGGTCAGGATGGGTATGTCAAAAAAAACAAATGGGTCAGGATGGGTATTTTTAGATAACCATATACAAATCTAAACTAAAACTCACCCAAGTTGATGCGTCATAGAAATCAATGTCAATAAAAACAAAAAATTATATCTTTTGCATTTGTTGATCACCCCAGTCGGTTCGAAACCGTTCGGGTCGTTAACGGACGACAATGTCGAAACAACACAGGTCGTTAACGAGACCGATCTCATCGAAACGGTTCGAGTCGTTAGCGGGTTTGATCGAGTGCAAACGGTCTGGGTTGTTGACTGGCTCGTTCGGGTCGAAAGGGTCCGGTCGTTGACGGGCCCGGTCGGGTCGAAACGGTCCGTGTTGCTAACGGGATCGGTCATGTCAAAACGGTCCGAGTCGGGTCGAAACAGTACGGGTCGCTACGGGACGCGTCAGGTTGAAACGGTCTGGGTCGTTACCGGGCCTGGTCGGTTCAAAACGGTCCGGGTCACTACGGGACGGGTCAGGTTGAAACGGTCAAGGTCGTTACCCGGCCCGGTCGGGTCGAAACGGTCCGGGTCGTTACCGGGCCCGGTCGGGTCGAAACGGTCCAGGTAGCTACCGGGCCCGGCCGGGTCGAAACAGTCCGGGTCGCTACGGGACGGGTCAGGTTGAAACGGTCTGGGTCGATACCGGGCCCGGTCGGGTCGAAACCGTCCGGGTCGCTACCGGGCCCGGTCGGGTCGAAACCGTCCGGGTCGCTACCGGGCCCGGTCGGGTCGAAACGGTTCCGGTCGCTACCGGGGCCCGGCCGGGTCAAAATAGTCCGGGTCGCTACGGGACGGGTCAGGTTGAAACGGTCTAGGTCGTTACCGGGCGCGGTCGGTTCGATACGGTCCGGGTCCCGGTCGGTTCGAAACGGTCCGGGTCGCTACCGGGCCCGGTCGGGTCGAAACGGTCCAGGTCACTACCGGGTCCGGCCGGGTAGAAAGGGTTATGGTCGCTAACGTGCCCGGCCGGGTAGAAACGGTTCCGGTCGCTAACGGTCCTGGTCGCTACCGGGCCCAGCCGGGTAGAAACGGTTCCGGTCGCTAACGGGCCCGGCCAGGTCGAAACGGTCAGGGTCGCTACCGGGCTCGGCCGGGTAGAAACGGTTCCGGTCGCTAACGGTCCTGGTCGCTACCGGGCCCGGCCGGGTAGAAACGGTTCCGGTCGCTAACGGGCCCGGCCAGGTCGAAACGGTCAGGGTCGCTACCGGGCTCGGCCGGGTAGAAACGGTTCCGGTGGCTAACGGTCTCGATCGGGTCGAAACGGTCTTGGTCGCTACCGGGCCGACCGGGTAAAAACGGTTCCGGTCGCTAACGGGCCCGGTCAGGTCGAAACGGTCCAGATTGCTACCGGGCCCGGCCGGGTAGAAACGGTTCCGGTCGCTAACGGGCCCGACCGGGTCGAAACGGTCCTGGTCGCTATTTTAGTTTTTTAACTTTTTTATTTTTTATTGTTATTTTAATTTTAATCTATTTTAATTTTAATCTATTTTAATTTTAGTTTTTTAAGTTTTTTATTTTTTATTTTTAGCCCATCATAACCCAAACCCATTCTGACCCAAACCCATCCTGACCTATACCCATCCTAACCTTTTTTCTTTATATACCCATCCTAACCCATACCCATCCTAACCTAAACCCATCTTGACCTATGACCCAAACCTACCCAACCCACCCACTTTGCCAGGTCTATGTTTGAGTTTAGGCGCCAAAAGTAACCGTAGGGGCATCTTGGTCATTTCACTGCAGAAAACATCTTTGATCTTGTTGCAGAAACATTTCTTTCTCAACTGTTTTGTGCAGCCATGTAGTGGTCGAACAACTTATAATGTGCAGCCTTCATTGTGTAGTTAACCAAATCGACCCATATGCAATAACTAATCTAAACTTCGCCTAATATAATTGTTCTTACTTAAACATACAAATACATTTACAAGTATAACATAACATAATACATATAAAACATAGATAAGTTATATTTATACTTCAACATCTATGTGTGCCAGCATTGCGCATCTATGTGTCGGTTAGAATGGCCAGAGTCATCCAGGAAATAGGTGAACCACTTCCATTACTGATAAAGTGTCCCGCACCATTAAAAACGGTTTGTAAAAAATATAATTACCGCTGTCCATGTATCGCTCTGTGATTACTACCCAATGTACCGGTTTGTAAAAAATGAGGCTATTGGTTCCAAATGACTACTGATCGATTTATATGCCTCCCGTTTGAAGTACAGATCGATGTACTTCCAATCAAATATTAATGTAGATCAATTTCAGTCTACTTTATAACCACAGAAATAAGTCTACCAAATCAAAATTGATAAATCTTTTATAACAAAAAGCCTCAATTTTAAACACGCTTCAACCCGACAACAAGCCTTGAACCGGATTTTACTTATATTGGCTGGTATCCGGTTAGTGTTTATGTTTGCGTTTTCAGATGTGTTTTCAGATCAAAGAAATCTTCTAAAACAGATTGGGAAGTTGTTTAATCAGGTAAACAAAAAAAAAAAATACATAGGCTAGGCATAAAAACTAGAAAACATATCAAGAACGTACTAACTAGTATCCCAAACCACAAATTACAAACAAATCTAAACGGTCAATGCAGTGGACCTACACATCGGGCAGACATTCTTCGACATCAACCAACGCGTGATACAATCTGCATGAAACCGATGCCCACATTCGAGTCTCGCCGTCTTCACCTTCTTTTCACAGTCATCCAAACAAATCGAACACGTCTCCACTTCACGGTCTGCACTCGTCTCTCGTTCTGCAGCGTACACACGCAGACGCTTAGAAATCTCTTCCGTCGACAAACCCGAACCATTCCTACCGGTCACTCGTTGGAATTCACGCTCATCCTCCAACTCAATCATCATCAAACGGTTTTCTAAATACGCCTCAAATTCATGACCGTAGTACTGATCATCATTCTGGCCGATATACGAATGCGTAGCTTCTTGATTGGTATCGAGAATAGCCACGTCATCAACATACTGCATGGATTGAGGGTAGGACGACATGGTATCGAGAATAGCCACGTCATCAACATACTGCATGGATTGAGGGTATGACATCATCATAGGGGTATAATAAACAGGAGTACTTCGATGATCATCATACACGCTCCATGGAGAAAGAACTGGAGATACATGCGGTGGTTGCATAGGATGGTAATAATAAGGATTCATCTCTGAAGCTGCAGGAACTAATCGATCGATCTTAACTGAGAGAAATTATTATGGTTATGGAATGATGATGAGAAAAGCAAATATAATATGCTGCCTTTATATAATATGCAGATATGTATAGGTTACTTGAACTGCACGATCGATATCTTCATATTTTAAGGTTGATTGTTTTAATAAAGCAAATATCAAGTTTTAATTAGGTTAGCCTTTAATTAATTGCACCGATCCCTTATCCGTTTTTTTGAAATATGTATTTTGTTTCCATCTTATTTTATACAACGAATATATATTTAAATTTTAAACTTTTGTTATATGCTTAAGTTAAAGGATTATTGTTATTTATAAATTGATTAACTGATTAGTTTAACTGGTTTAAATTTTCATTGTTTTTTTTACGGATTCTTTTTTTAATAATTTTTTTTTCATTCGCACACAAAACCACAAACGGTTCTCAAAACAAGGACCCCGGGTAAAAAACGACATTACATCACGTCCATAGGATATTTACATCAAACATTCCAATCAATACCTTTCAATCTAGACCTATGACGAATCCAAAAGAATAGTTTCCACCACTTCGATAGGTTTCCGAGAGTTGCCCTTGAAAATTCTAGCATTACGTTCATTTCATATCGACCACATTGTTGTGTAGATAATGCCTCTAAGAATGTAGTTCTCCTTCTTCGTCTTCGTTTGATTACCCGCCATCTTCAAAAGGTCTTTCACCTCAAAAGCGTATGTGGGACTTAAACGACACCAGGATCCCACTCTAGCCCAAATCTCAGCCGAAAACACACATGTAAACAAGTACTTTTTTTAATAATTAATTGTGTCTCACAGGTTCTTATGATTTAACTTTAGAGTTTTATCTAATAATAATAATAATAATAATAATAATAATAAACTTAGGTATATATTTCACAGTTGTTTTTTTCTTTTTCAATCTATCTATTCTGAATATATAGGTGGTAATTAGTTGTCTAGCTTTTTTTATTGCAGTTTAATGATAAGGTTTTGATTTTTTATTGTTTTATTTCTACTTCTTTAAATAACTCATTCTAGAAAGGGTTTGTCTGTTTCGACGCCCTATATACTTCTCGTATTGGTTAATACGATGAGTATTAATGTCAAAGGCTGCATACTAACATCCTAGGAAATGTTAGACCGGAAATTTCGTACTTATATGTCTCCCAGCAAAATTTCTCCTAGCAACAGAGGTGTTCAAAAGACATCACGGACTATCCCACCCACCCTAACCTTTTGCTGTTACCCATTTCCACTGTTGACTTTTGAGGTTTTGACCAACACATTTGGACTTTATTTTGACTCATAATTTTGATTCCTTTGATACCAATAAATTTGCAATAATAAAACTTATAGACACAACAATTTTCTAAATATAATGCATAAGTGACCTCTTTACATAAATATTATATGTGTAATATTTACATTTACACCCGTATGTAAAATTTAAAGCTATAGAACCACTATACTCGGAGCTACATTTAAATTGTTTGTAATTTTGTATTTACACTGCACAAGTTTTGTTTTTGTTATTTTTAACTATCCTTTTTTAAATAGCAATGCTTGTAGCCTAGCAGTATCATTATGTCGAAATATTAAGGAAATATGTCCATCAAGGAAATATGTCCATCTATATGAGGTCGAGGGTTGAAGTCACATGTATGTATTTAGAAGTAGAATTAGAGGTAATGTGTGAGTTAACCGGTAAGAAAAAGAAATTAAAAATAAAAGTTTCAGGAATGGTCTATGCTTTTCCATGACACAGCGCACCCATCGTATCCGTTGACTACTAGGCGGGCATGCGATCCAATCACGATCAATCAATCGATCATATGATTAGACCGGTTACGATAATGAACAAACCTTAATCCCATATGTAGTTCATATCACAAACCTATTTCACCAATAACATCACAATATGTTCAAACAAGGGAGCATTACATCCCTTCACAACATGATACTAGACAATCCTACAAATGTAAAACACGAAACAAACACACATGGCGATTACATGACCCGGCCGAATACCAGATAACACAACATGTCCATACTCCATACTATAAGCTAAAGTAATCTGTTTTTTCCTCAACTCATGTAGGCTTAGCCTTTCTGGTATAAGCTGCGTTACTGCGTAACGACCTGACTTCAAAACAACTTGCTGCTGCTGTTGTTCGAACCACACAACGCACAGTAGCTTCAATATCAACATCTAGCTCTCTCATGATTTTAGTTTTCAGATCATAACTATATAAAGCCGTCTCAGATCCGGGTTGCCTAAAGATAATATACCTCTTGCCTTTCACGCAAGTAACCGGAAGAGGAAGAATCCTACCCTGATAAACGCTTGTCCACGCGAAGCTTGAGATGTTTATCGACTGCAAATTCTCCCACTTTGACCTTTGATAATCTTTAAGCATCCATATGTTGATTTTATCCACAGAAACTTTATGAAGCAGAGAGAGAAAACCGCTCATTTCGACCAAATAATACCGTTTGTTCATAGGGAAAACATCGGATTCGGGTAAGCGCGTCTGACGAAATCTCTCTTTCGCCATATCAATAGAAACTAAGTACTTTGAACAATGAACATCCCAATGAAAGTACCTGCCTTGAACTGAAACAGGGTCATCCCAATAATACTGCCTTTGACCCGTGTAATGAGGCCCGCTGATCTTTTTCCACTTTAAGGATCCGCAAGACGCAATATCGCCTTTCAATATAAGAAGTTCACATTGGATTTGTGGGCCCAAAAACACATGAATAACCTTGTACACTCCTTTAAATTTGTCGTACGAAAGACCCACGCCGCATTTGCAGCCATAATGTCCTCCGCAAGAAGTAGAAGACGCAGGAAGAAACGATCCTTGTTTGCTGACGATATCATATACGTACAAAGATCCTTGTTTTTTGAGGTCGGTTATTAAAAGGATATCATTACACCAAGACTTTATACGGCCTTTATATGGTATTTCAAGACATTGTTCGTTCATTGTTAGCCCTTGCGTATCTTTGCATATATCCATGAGACGCGCTGTGCGACTTCCAGTTGAACTTTCGAGAATCAAAGAAGCATGGTCTAATAACATCCTATCGCTGATCAAATCAAACCACCGTTTGCAAACATATCTTGTTTTGTAGCGAAGAATATCAGATGGAAGCTTTTGAAAGATGTCTAAAAGGAGGTCATCATGAAGAAAGGCGAAACGGTCGACCTTCTTTTTCTTCCTTGACGCTTGTTCGGCTTCACTTTCTTTCCTGCACCTTTTCATTCCAATTTTCATCGATTTCTGTTTCATTCATTATAGATAATTTTTCAGTTGGTTGCATGTGAAAAAAAAAAAAGTGACCCAATGGTCAATATGCTCTTTTGGTACGAAAAATGAATTCGCTTCTTGATGCATGGACGATACGTACCAAAAATAAGGGGTTTCTGCCCCTGCCTTTAGATTTACTTGGCGTGCCCATATTAGTACAGTAACAACCTGAAACATAAAAGACCGGATATTTTGTAAGAAATCTTGAACATGCAAAAGAAATAGAAAAGCAATAAACTTTAATGAGGGCGGACGTCTCTCCAAAATGTACTACTTTTGAGAGGTGGCTAATTTCCAACGACGCTAAATTCAATCATCAAATCCAACATTAATCAGGCTATCCTATCTCCTTATATAACTACAGAATTATTACTTTATAAAAGAAATTAAGAATTCAACCCGGAGTGCAATCCTGCATCGGGCGTGGCCTAACAAGATGCATAAATAGAAGTTTGGATAAAGAGTTGCTTTTGGTAACACCCAAATATGCAAAATCCAGAAAGAATAAAATATAGACTAAATACGCAAACCTAATTCCATGGGATTTAAGGAGAGGATATCTAAATCTGATATCATAATCTTTTTTGAGGAGCATTATTAATAGCTATTAAAATACTTGAATAAGTGTGGAGTGTGGACCCCCACTATATAATACTGTAACCGTTTAAGGACAGAATACAGATCGGTGACAGATATCCCATGGTGATACGTCTAAGAAATACATCCGATATAAACTAGCATAGCTATATTGCTCTAAACTTCTAGTTTAGATGATGCCTGATGGCTGTTAAAACCTTTTAAACTTCTTTTACTATTAGGTTAGAAGTGTAACAAAATCAGCTGCATATCACATTTAAGAACTGTGGACAGTGAGCCATGGAATCCCATGAAGCAGGGTCATTGTAAACACCAACGGTTTTCGAGTACGTCTAAAAGCAGCTCAATTAACTCTTAAGGAATTATCCTATATTCTCATGGGCTACTAACAAATATATGCAAGCCACTTTTCATGGGAAATCAAAATTTAGTGAGAATTCGGTTCATCAAATACGTACATGTAAAAGCAGCATACTCTTCTATGTTCTACAAATTTGTATGTAACAACAATTAGAATGGGCATGGCATACTCAACATGAATAGCCCAACAAAAGATTTCCTTCAAATTTACATGATCAATACTTAATCAGAACAAAGTGATTGTCTAGATTCAGGCCGGACCATCCATATCCATGTATATCTTACATATAAGATTTTACGGTTTTACCTAGATCTTCTTAAATTGTATGAAACAACATGATATTTGGGTAGATACACAAACCATTTCTAAAACCAATAAGTCAGCGGTAAGCGGATTGATCCAAACGTCCAAAGTGAAAAGACAAAACATAGGATTGAACTTCATTTTTTAGTAGATATCTATTTTCCTAAAAGGACGATGAGGTATCCCAACCTAGTATTGGAACGTATATTATTAAGGTTTATTAATGTGAGCCCACGAGCCCACTTTAGGCATCTAGGGTTTCACTAATAAACGTCAATAATATACGTTCCACACCAAGTGGTGTCTTTATGCCAATAGAAACAAGATTAGTAAGTATATGTCTTTGGATCAATGTGCAGCCATGTATGAAAGATGACGTAATTTTAGAAAGATTTCTCATTCTCAATGATTAATCATTAATGTAACAATAGAGATGGCACACGTGCGGTTCAAAACAAGGAATAAGTCAATCTGGATTCTGGTGGCCTGTTTGAAGGAATGGCATGGCTCTGGTTGAATTAAATTAGGATGGAACAAAGATTTGGTTTCTCCACATGCTTGTGCAGAGAACCGTAAAGAGGAATGACCGAATGAAGAACAAAAGTTTCACACACTACAACACACACTTCATTACATTAAAATGACAAGTGTTCACGGGTATTTATACCCTACATATTAACAACTACTTAATTGTCGTAATCAACTTTCCTTCTGACCCGTATTAATACATCGACTCAATCCAATACATACCCGTTTAACCTAGTAATTTGACTTACATATAACATAAATAATGACACACTAATAAACTTTATGTACTTCTTAATTAATATTTCCAACACACATACAGAAAGTCCGAATCCCTCATAAGCTATCTAAACATAAGGTGTTTCCCTTCTCTATCACCTACCCATCGAAACACGTAACGTGAAATCTATCGCAACTCCACATACATCAAACTACATTTCTTGAAAAAATGTCATCAAGAACATCATCTATCGCAACTTTCGACTACATAAAAACAAACAAACAAACAAACAAACATACCCTTTTCAAGAAAGATAAAAAAGAACACTACCCACAACACATCCCACAAAAATTATACAACTTTTTTAAAAAAAGATACTAAATTTAAGTCATATAACATCTAAACTCAATAATTACATATCACAACAAGTCAAGAACTAACTAACAAGTAAACATTATTAATCAGGTCTTAAAGACTTGACCCATATGCCGATCAGACACATTATCCACCAAAATAACAATCCCTGAATTACAATTCAATCAACTTAAAGACTCAATTTCAAAGAAGACTTCATGAACTATTATTAATTTCAAGATTATGTGAAAGAAGGAAAAAGATAGAGTAAAGGTATGAAATTTAGAGAGTGTGAGGTGATCAAAGAGTACCCTTTGGTTGTTAGCTTCAATCTATCATCGAATAAGGATGATTGGAAGAATTGGGGATGAATCTTGATTGGGGTTTTTCTAGGGCTCAATGCAGAGGCGGGAGATTAATATTATTTATTATTATTGTTGTTCATCAGTGGGTTTTAGCAAAATCTTGTTTGAGAAAAAAATTGACTATTGAAATAAACAATATGTTTTTTTAACAAATTAAAATTTAATATTAGCTAACATGAAAATTGAAAATATAAATACTTTTTTGGAAAAGGAAGGTTCGATGAGATTTCTCACCGACCGCTCTTGTTTTTTTTACTATTTGTGTATTTTTAACCCTTTCGTACTCAAACTTTTATAATTTATCTTTATAACTCTTCAACAACTATAAGTTAGCATTTTTTTTAGGAATTTGGTTATATTTGAGTGGCATTTTAGGAATTGTGTATGCGTTTTTTTAACTCTATATGATTTTGGTTTTAGGTAGCTTCCGTGTCTCTTAGTTTTTTTTTTCTATGTTGGTGTTTTGCCTAAATGAACTTCTATCCTTAGCGTTTTTCCTATACCCTTATACACTTTGCATCTAATTAAAAGCATTGTGTTTTACACGTTTTAGTAATTGTCTTTTTCGCATTGTGTTTTAAAAAAAATTCTTATACACTTTGCACCTAATTGTAAACTTCATGCATATGTGCATATGAATGTGTGTGGATTTTATTCTCTAGAATTACTATGTTTAATTTTAATTATAAAAGCAGATTAAATTGTTCTTGTGAACTTAATAAATCGTTGTTGCTTGAAACAAATATTTTAAAGTAACTTAAATAACATTTGTTTTAAGGCAAGCCGAGATTTCGGTCAAGAAAGAGGCTCCTCCAGTGAATTTCCTTACTGATCTCGCAGAAGGCAGGTCTACTCTGCGCCCAACGGATTTACTGGTCTTTGGTTGGGCAGGGGGAAACACGCTTGTGTTGACCTCACAGGTGTGTCCTCGCTAGTTGGTTTACGAGATAATGGTTTCATGGCTGAGCAGGCAATGATAAGGGCATAATCAAAGAAAGTGGAAAAATACGCCAAAGCTTGCGAAGATAACCAACATGTTTTCGTCCCCTTGGCTTTTGATACATTTGGCTCCTTGGCACCGGAAACTATCCGTTGCCTGACAAGGGTCCAACGGGTTATTCATAGCAATGTTTCGACTTCAGGGGGCAGGATTTTGTGTTTAGTAGATTGGTGTTTGCGATTCAGAAAGGTGTTGTGGCAGCGCAGCTTGTTGCTCGTCTGCCTGTTTTAATGTAATTTGACAGTTATTTCGAAGAAATTGAATTATTTTGCAATGCAAAAATAAATTACGAACCATTTAAAGGTAGCTCCGCATATAGTGGTTCTCTAGCTTTAAATTTTATATGCGCATGTGAATATTAGAGGTATAATATTTTTCAGTGAGGGTTTATTATGTAAATAAATTAGTTGTGCTTATACGCATCAAATGTGCATATAAATCATATGTATTTGGATATTATATTTGCAAATTTTTGTCTACAAGTTGTTTTAGTTGCACATACACATACTTGTGTGTATATCGTCTTGTCTTTGGATATATTATGTAAACCAACGAGATATTAGTTTAAGATTAAAATGTATTATGGTTTTTTGTTTATATGCACATATGCAAGTGGCGTAGCTTTAAGGGGCGGGGAGGGGCTGCTAACCTCCTGAATTTTCGCTCAGAAGTTTCGATTATATAGTATTCGTATAGAAATTTTGTGGTATATACAGTTTTGACCCCCCGAAACTAGTGATTTCCGCCCCCCCCCCCCCCCCCCCCCCCCCCCCGAAGTTTCGGGTCAAGCTTCGCCACTGCATATAGCTATGCTTTAGAAAAATATGAGAGACAGAATCAAAGAGAAAGGGAGATGAAAACATATAAATCTTTCTAATATATATTTACCCTTTTCATTTAGTATAACTTAATTAATTTGAGAATCAACACAAAATATAAAAAAATAATAATAATTAATTCTTCTTGATTCCTAATCTTAATCTTGTAGCCCAAAAAAATATACCCAAAATAAACTTATATACAATGCTGCAGAAACTTATATAATGGTATGAGCTGGAGCAACAGGAAGTGTGTTGGGAAGCTTGAAGTTTTGTGTTTTGGTAAATGCTCCAACTAACATATCCATATGGCTGCTAATCACTGCTCGGATGCGGTAACCCTCTGCTTCAATCGCCATTTTCTGTTTCAGAAAGTAATCGCGAGTGTTCATTTTCATACTCTCGTCCGATCTGCACCAAATGGTAATGATCATGTGTAATAGTTTTGACTAGTTTACTTATAAATGCATATTATTTATCAGACACAACTTTGTGTAATTAGCAACATTACCTCATGATTAACTTTAACCAGCCACTACATCCAGCCGATTTAAGGTCCTCAACGGTGGCATCACGTAGCTTTTCAGGCTTCCTTGATAACAAAATCAATGACCATCCACCAGATTCGAGTTTTGTGTACAACTCAATCAAGAAAACATGTTTCATATGCTTTGCCTCTCTAACACAATCATCACAACCATTTCGGTTGTATCTGCACCATAAAAGTTACAAAAATTATGTTAACTTCATTATGTTAACTTGTCGCTCGCTTGTATTTTGTGAAGATAAACAGAAACATGGAGGATGGGTTACCCGTACAGCAACGGGTTAGTAGCATGAAAAGTGTCGGAAGTAAGGAAGTCATCTATGTCCATTAACACCACATCATGGCCATCATCGTCTGGCGTGATCCCATGGAAGTAATTCTCGATTAGTGACACTGAATTGTTTAACTCTCTCATGTAATGACCTTCTTTTATGTACTTAACAGCCGCGTCCTTACAAAATTCAGGCAAAGAATACGCGTCAAAGCTGCTAATCTCCGCGTTTAAAGCAGCCATTTTGCAATACTCATAATCATAACGATGCTGCTGCCGCTGCTGCTGATGATGGTGATGGTGATGGTGATGATGATCAGAGTCAATAACTCCAGCTTCCCTACTTTTACATGATTGCAGCATTACAGTCAATGAGGTTAATAAAGCCATCAACATAATCGCAACTATCGCTAGCGCACCAACGAAGACAGTTGCAGCACACGACGACATATACACCACTGACTCCATCCTATATTGGCTTCCTGTATCTACTCCATCACATGAACATCAAGATTCAAAAACAGACTCAAAACACAAACTTTTGACTACCCATAAAACATAAAAAGTCATGCATACCAGATCCTTCATCACTCGAGACACTTGGCGCAGAATATTCGCGCTCCATCTGATGTCCATATGCTGACATATTGATCCAAAAATATTCTACCAGCACAAAAGATTTACAAGATCAGTATAATATATCATAAATAAGCTTACATAATACTTCATCTCACTTACAATTTCCCAAAAGTAAACAGAAATAGTATCTTGAAACTTGAAGTCAACTACATGTGGTCAAACTCAAACACTTTGATCAAAATTATGATTGTGAATTCAGATGATATCAAAGGACAGAAGTGACAGTGGGAATAGGATAATAAAGATTTGCTTTTAATATGAATTGGATGAGTTTTGTGTCTTTCTCAATTGGAAAGTTCCTGTGAAGCTCTGATGTGCTGCCACTAGCCACTAGATTATTGGCCTCTCTAATAATGCATTTCTTAAGGAATCTTTATATTTATTTATTTATTTTAGATAGTTAATCCCACTTATATAAAGTTTCTCAAATTTTATAAAATAATATGAAGATAACAGTAAAGATTTATAAAAAAAAAAAAATTTATCTGACATTCTTGTAAAACATATTGCATTAAAGTTTATTTTGGTGATACTTGTAAAGTGAATAAATTTGCAATGTTACCCTTTACATGTGTAAAGGACGAGTCAAGTCGAGGCTAAGCTAAGCGAATCAAGATCGCCTCACTAAAAGTAAAATTATCTAGACCGGTTCGGTTCATAATGGTTTTACGGATTTGCTTTAAAGGAAAGACCCAAACTGTTATGTTGGGTTTTGAGACCCTAGTTTACAAACTTAACAACCATGTAAATAAAACTGCATTTATCAAAGATTGAAAATTTTTATAATCCTGCCTAAAATTGAAGTATTTTCATTCCTCTTCTGATTCCGAGCCTGAGTCTGAGCCTGAACTTGATGCAGGTGCTTTACCGTTAGCACGGTTATCTTTTTTATTCTTCTGTTTATCGTCTTCTTCATCTTCACTGTATTCACTCTCATAGTCTTCATCATATTCCTCTTCTTCAATCTCCTCTTCCTCATCTGCACCGTCTTCCAAAACAGGTCCTTCGTCCGCGACCCCTCCACGGGTCCCAGCCCGAGTTCGTTTCACAACTTTGACTTTGACTGCTATCTTCCTGTCACAACCTAGCCAAGAATCACACAGTAAATAACAAGTCAAATTGTAATTTCCTTCAGCTGGGGCTTGGAACTTCCCCATCACGAGCCGAGACCCGCTTTTGACTTTCTCAATGGCTTCTCTAACTGATTTATTAGTTTCCTTTGCATTTTTCCCCAAGCCTTCCATTGTTTCCTCAATCGCTTTGGAAGCAGCTGTTACGGCTGAAGCTTCATCCATGAAGCTTACTTTTTGCGATAGCCAAACGTTGTTTGAGTTTTGGTCGGCCAGAAGAAACCACCAGTTTTCTTCCTTGTGGAAAGGGAAATATGGGGCATGTGGAAGGGCACGGGTCAACCCGTTGGCCCGTTTTAGGGTCACCCAAGCTTGCACCGTGACAATATCACCTTCTTGTATACCCTCTTCACCTTCAGTCCCACAAGTGACGTCAACTGTCATGGAAGGCATCATGTCAAGTACTGACTCTACATCTTGAATTTCAGCAGCAGACAAGCCACCAATTTGAGAAAGCAACTCAGCACGGTCCTCAATTTTCATGTCACGAAACTCCTGGAGGCTTTTCACCTTCTGCAATAACATAGATGAAATGATTTATTATTTAATTGAAAAGGTTCGTCTTTGGCGTAATCGCATTTCTTGCAAAAACTATTCATAAAAAGTACTCCATTATTTTGACCAATTCACAGGTTAGAGGTGGCGCTTTCGACCAATTCACAATTTCATGAAATAGTATATTTGGCGAAATCGCATTTCTTGCATAAAACTATTCATAAAAAGTAATTATTTTGCAAAACGTATTACAGGTCAACCCAGCCAGTTTTGGCCTGCATAAACCTTTATGTACTGAATTTTTTACCTTGCGGGCTATCTTTTTCATTACAGCCTCGTTAAAATGAGGAAGCTGAAAAAAAAGGTGCATTTCCTTCTGTGGATCCTCCGGTAGCTTTCCTTGCACTAAGGGGAACAGCCTGCATTAAATGCACCAATAACAAACAAGTATTATAAACTGGCACCAGAACAAGGCGATGATGCAGTTTACTATCATAACATAATTTTTAATTTTCAGCATCAAATATGACATTTAAAAAATGATGAGCTGACTAATTTTATTTGACCTGGATTATGCACTGTGAAAGCTCGACAACACCAACTGCAGGCCTTAGCCAGCCATGCCCTTGAGACGTGCGTGGTATAACTGCCATCTGTATACAATAACATTACAAAAAAAACTAAATATATGGGCTAAAACATAGTTTATAAATAGTTTATATATAAACTATTATAATATAATATATATAGATCTCTAAACAACATATTAAATAGAATGATAATAAAGTAATTAAATAAAATATAAACAATATGATGGATAAAAGGAAACCTTTGTATAAAACTCTTTCTTAAAAGTTAGTGTTAAAAGTGTAATAAAGGAAACTAGAGGGTGTAAAGTGACAAAAAGGCAAAGTTGATTAAAAGCCCTAAAAGTGAAACGATGAGAATGCCGCCAGCCGCCATTTTCTCATCTTTTATCTTTCTGATCTTCCATTGACGACTAAAGTACAACCAGAGGTCTGGTTGCTCCGGCGAGGCATTCCGACCATAACAGAAGCAGTTCAAGGCTGCATCTCGACGGTAAAGACAACGCAAGGAGCAACAACTGAATTGATAGTCTGGAATGCCACTTTTATGATCGGAAACGCGATCCCGAGCCAACCTGGACCGCAATCATACCGCGAATTGGTACGAACGATCCAGAACGAGAATCGTGGCCTTACCAGCGAATTACGTGACTATGGGCTAAAACCTATGATGTCAAAGGCGCTGCGCGCGAGCGCCTAGGTGTGCGCCTTATGCGCTTTTGACAACATAGGCTATGACTATACTCTGTTTTTTATTAAAAAAATAAAATAAAATCCAGAAGTACCTTCATTAATTCGTCAATAAGACGAGGAGCAAGCTCCACCACACGTTTGTAGTCATTTTGTAACTCTGGGGTTAAGGTGGTTGTTTCACGAGTCAAATGTGCCTGAATCAACAGCTCTGTCTGCAAACAAAGCAAAAGAAACATCAAAATTCGACCAAGCATGCGGGCTTCAAAAGAAAAAATATTTTAAAGAATATATCATGGCTTTACCTTTACTAGTGCCGGGTGTTGTTTCCAAAACTTCGCCTGCTCTTGCTTGGGATTATTCTTGAGATCCAAATTCAACTCGCTTCTAACTAACAAAAATAATTTCTGAAGGGGTTCTCCGTCAGACCTACGGATTGGAACCTCCATATATTCAGCAGCTTTAATGAGAACGTCCATAACTTTGCTGTAAAATAAAAACAGAAATATACAAATTGGGGTAAATTACACATCAGAAATATAATTATCAAGAGCGTTACTGTGTAAGCGAGAGGATGCATACCTTGGGGCTAAAGAGGGTTTCATGAAGTAATAATAGGCGGATAGTGTTTGATGCATAACATTATTTCCCGTATATTTTGATGATTTGGATAGATATACAACAGCCACCACCAATGGTAGTAGAATACACACACCAACAATCCATAGTAATAGTATTCCACCCGATGCACCCTCTATATTTAGCAAAAATTGAGGAAGAGCTATACCCATTTGAAATCCCTACATCAAAACACAAACTTATAATCTTAAACGGGTTTACTAGTATTGTATTCTGTCTCTAAATAATCCAATGGGTAAAGCTACAAGATTTAACTTAAAAAGATACTGGTCCAGGAAATCCAAAAGTCATCTCAAAGTGTATTCAAATGCATAAAATCAATAGAATAAAAAAAATCAGTTTATTACTTCTATTATACTAACTATAACTTTTTGCAATTACAATCAACATATTATAATTTATTAAATTTTAATAACTGGATTAACAGTGTTGTGGAGAGCTCCAACCCCACCCAACCCGTTTCGAAAACATACCTGCCGACCATCTGGATGACCATACTTTTCAAAGTTTTCACGGGAAATTGGATCTGTGAGTGCTTGATATGCCTTAGCAATGGACTCCACGAAATACTTGTTGGCATCTGGATTAAAGCAGAACAAACATCAATAAATAAACAATTGGAACATTATGCAATCCATGTTAACTCGAAGATCAAAACCTAAGAATAACATGGACCTGGATCTGGATTTTTATCAGGATGGTATTGAACAGACAGTCTCCTATATGCCTTCTTTATTTCAGAGTCAGAAGCCCCAGGTTGTAATCCAAGAATGCTAAATGGTTCAAATACTTGAATCTGATTCCATCACACGAAACACCCAAAGACATGTTTTCGAAATAAATATAAGCAAGAATTCATGCAGTAAAATAGAGCTAGCATGGTTACAGGACTTAGTTACTTACTTCACGATTTATACTTTTTATATAGTACACAAGGACACCCATAGCGATCCATAACAACACCAATGTCAAGTTACTCCATGTTGAGAAGTTTGAAATCTGTAAATGGAATCAAGATTAGAAATTCTTGAAAATGATATTTCTTTTGTGTATTGCCCAATAAAGAAACTACAACAAAAAATATAAAAGAAAAGATGATTGCCTTTCTAAATATTGATTTGCGATATTTTCCTGAGCGGGAGCAAACATCACACTGGCAGTTGATGCTCTTTGCCTTTTTTGAGGCAGCACGACAAAGCTTTATGATTGTATAAGGTACAAGTGGCAGGGCCATCATAGTTAATATGAATATTGGAAAGAGACCACTATTCTCTTCTGAATCCGCCATTTGCAGGTAACTTGGTTGTCAACTACCTGTTAAAAACAAATTATCACATTGATTGTCAAATTTGCTAGCATTTGCCATTAAAACCTAACGATACAGAGATCAAAATTTAACAAAATGAGTAAAAGTTCTACAGCTTTATTGATTTGATAGCTAATTACAATTGTGTTAAAAAAAAAATTAAACACAATAAGTTATATCATCACTATCCATAATCCCATATCAATGTAATGAGGTATAATAGTATATAGGAGCACATGGAATTCAAGACGCAACTTATAAATACTCAAAAATGACAAAGTACTAAGGATTATGTTTCCTTTACCACTACTACACACTCTACACACACTTTAGAATGTTATCCATTAAGATTCCTTGGTTAATCTTTTATGAATTATGACACACCTTTTCCATGCACAAACGATTAGTTGCGATTGTCGATAAGTATTCAGAAATCAGAAGATTACGCGCACTCATATTTTCTCATAAAAGTAAGGGATAGTGTATCTCCCCTAGTTGGGTTAAGGGATAGTGGCTTCGTAACAGGGCAAGCGGTGCGGAAAGCAGAGGCAAAGAAGGCAGAAAAACATGCTAAAGCCTGCGAGGAGAACCAACACGTTTTTGTACCATTGGCTTTTGATACCTTTGGCTCATTGGCACCAGAGGCTACCCGTTTCCTGACCAGGGTACAGCGGGTTATTCATAGTAGTGTCTCGGCTTCGGGTGGGCAGGGTTACGCTTTTAGTAGATTAGGATTTGCTATTCAGAAAGGGTTAGCGGCGCAGCTTGTTGCCCGCCTGCCTGCCCATTATCTTAATGTAATTTTCTTTGTCCGGGAATGAAAGAAGTATTCCTTTAAAAAAAAAAGACAAATTTGTCCTCAAAAAAAAAAAGTAAGAAGAAAAAGGCTAAATATGCCACCGCTAGGCGCCAGCAAAATCTCAATTACAAAAATCCTACATCATGTAACTGAATCAACTAGACAATGCTATAAGCCTATAACAAATCAAATCACAAAATCAATTCAAACGTTTTCATTCTACATACACAACAATCTAATCACGTAAATTAACTTAAATGGATCCAAATAACCCATTCTTCATACACAGCAATCAAATCGGCTAAATTGAACCGTAAACCTAAAATTACATGAATGTACATCAAAGATCACACTGGTTACGCCTAACCAAAGTTTAATTTAGACAATCACATAAACCCAAAAACTGATTACTCCTCACAAAATTTCATTTTTCAATTACAAAAATCTTACATCATACAGCTAAATTAACTAAACAAAGCTAAAACAAATCAAATCAAATCACATACATAAATTTGAATTTTAAAATGAATCCAAACGATTCAATCTTCAATTCTTCATACACAACAATCAAATCACCTAAATTGATCCATAAACTAAACCACATAACAGATCAAACACACACAAATCAGACTATAATTACGCCTAACGAAAGTTCAATTCAATAATAAAAACTATAATCAAACCCATCGGAAACCCCGTCAACCTAACGATCTACGAATTGGACGCAAATCATAAGCTAAAACCCATACGAACGATCCAAACCTGTATAAACCCTCAGTTAAAAGCTAATGCAGTAATCAGATGATATTTTTGCTACGAGATTCAATAGAATTGAATTGTATACATGATTATTATTATTATTATTATTTACCTGTAAGCGAATAGGAATTGATCTAGGGCACGATGAGCATTAAACTGTGGGGGAAGAACGTTTTGTGCCGTCTCTCTTCTCTTGTTGTTGTTTGTTTCAATTGGGAATTAATTAATAATATCTTGTCAGTAGGTGTGTGTGTGTGTGTAACTGTAACCCTTGGGTATAAATGAATCATCATGTGATTTTAGTGGGTGTATAATGGAATAAGTAAAACTTGTGTGGGCTAAATGAAAACTACAAGAAACTAGAGTGGGTGAGGATGCTGATAATAGTGAGTTTCATCTTTTTACTTTTTTTTTTTTTATCGGTGAAAAGTATATATATAAATATACCGACATAGCAAGGAGCTGGAAAAACACCCAATTACAATATATCTAAAACACTAAAGAGACCCATGTTTCCCATGAAATATCAGCCGCCTTGCATCGATTTGTAATCCACAAAAATGTATCCTCTTTAATTGCTTCCATGGACGACTTAACGGAAAGGAATCTGTCTTCGAATACCTTGGTATTACGCGCATGTCAAATCCTCCAGACCGAAGCCAACACAACCGTGTAGACAATCCTTTTCCATTTCTTGCTTCCCGGACAATTTGTTAAAGCATGTAAGATGTCATTAAGCGAGTCCACGTTTGGGGGCGAGGGAACCCGAAGCCAGACAAACACGTGCATTCAACACTTGAATGCTAATGATAACAAATGGACAGGGGCATCGTTAATCCCAACACCATACTTGGTTACTAAACCTGGTCTCATACTCAGCCCAAAATACATCGGGTATGGGACGAATAATTACTTGTCAGGTTTCGGGTGTAACATCGGCTGTTGGCGAGTAAAAATTGATGTAGGTTGAATTTGAAACTACTAAAAAAGGTACGAATATGATTGAAATAGTATGCTACTACCATTAATCGTTGTCGACATGTCTTTGTGTATTAGAACTATCTGGGGGGCGGAGCAATTGTCTGCAAGGTAACTCATTACCGTTGTTGAACGGCAGCATTGCCACCACCCCCTCGGTTTCATTGTAAAACATTACAGTTCGGTTATTCTTTGCCGAGTTTGCAACCGTTGCTTTCATTTAATATTTTTTACCGCTCTGCCATTTGACCGTTTAATAACGGTAAAAAAAGTTTTTTTTACCCAATTCTATATATAAATACCACCCAAGCGTCCACCTTTTTCACCCACAAAACCCACCAAGCTCCACCGTCACTGTCAATCTTCACCAAATTTTACCCCCTTAACCCACCGTCACCATGGTTTATCGAACTGAGGAGGAGGATATCGTTTTGAGTACCAATGTCGCTACGGTTCGCAGTTTCCGCACATCTCCGCGTGGCAATTATTGAAGACTCGCTTTGATTAGTTTTTATTTTTTTAGTTTAATTTTATTTTTACCATAAAGTTGGATCTAAAGTCCACCTAATGCCCACTTTGTGAGACTAGAACTAGCACCACACCTGATGTCACTAGGCTAAGAGGCCATTGGCGGCATCAAATGCTACAGTTGTGTTCTTTTTGGTCTATAAGATAAATTTGGTGGCTTTATCATATACCACAAAAAATAACTTTGCGTGGTGAAATTTTGGGTCATGTGTTTTTGATATATTAGTGGCTTTATAATTGTCAAGTGTTTAATATTAACGCTCCGTTCCCGAGTTTACTTGGGAACACAACATGTTTTGTTTTCCTTTCTTTTCATTCCTTAAATGAAACTCGGGAACACAATCAAAATTTTCTTTCCTTTCATTTCTTTTATTTTCTTTTCCCTCGTTAAGTTAACTCAGGAACAAAGCGAAGCGTAAGAGTCGTTACAATTGCACGCAAGTTGTGGGAGATTATTTGTTGGTATGACACCTAAAACTCTAAGGCTTCTAAAACAGGGTGAGATGCTTTTGTCTGTTCATGGTTCACCTGTTGGTGTTTACAAGGAAAACAACATGGAAGCAATACACGGTAAGGCAGTAATGTATTATTCTAAATATTTGTCTTTGATATGCTGGATTGTTTCATACTGAAAGTAGCAACTCGAACCATCTACTTATCTATCGTTTGATTTGGATTATGTTTTATACCTACTTACAAATAAGTAAACGGGTCAAAAGTCACCCAAAATGTATTTTAATGAAAAAATTTCCTAAATCGTTTTAGCCGAATAAAAAGGTGATCTAACCTACATATGAACCTGCTTTGACATGTGACCGATCCGCATATTTTTTTCGTCACCTCTCTAGTTCTGTATTCGACATACACAAATTAGATCAAACATGTATAACTACAGAGAAAATTGTCACATTTTACTACACAAACACGGGTCAGCCTTAAACCAAACAGATGTCTGCGCGCAACATTGACTAAATCAGTCCTGGAACGCTGACAAGTCTTCGTCTTTTACACCTTGGTCATATCTGCAGGCATATTTGAATTAACTTTGGCAGTGATCGCATCTTGATCAGCTCGTGATGACCCAAGCGCCCCTAACGCTTCTAGAAAGAACCTCTTATTCGGTACAATGCCATCTCTATCCATATGCTTCAACAGTTTCTGTATGAGCTCCGTCATGTTCGCTTTTGTGTAGGATTTATAAAGAAGCTTATACGTTGACGAATCAATATGAAACATCCCACTATTACAAGCAGTCTCAAACAACTTATCTGCTTCAACTGGCAAATCATTCAAGCAGTATACATTCAACATAGCATTCAAAGTTGAAACCTTTACATGCTTTTCCGACTCAATCATTTTGTCATATATCCCCCTCGCCTTTGTTACGCTATCACAACATCCATACATCATAATCATACATTCATATGTTATGAAATTTGGTGCGTGTCCCATATCCGTTATCTTCTGAAAAACCGACTCTGCTTTGTCTCTACGCCGTGCTTTCCCATAATTCGTTATCATTGAATTAAATGTAGAAACCGTAGGTCTCTCTTTTGACCGTAACAAGCTCTTAAACACTTGTTCCATCTTTTCAAATTCTTGCTTTCTTCCATATGAATCAATCAACAAGTTATAAGTTATGATGTCGGGTTTCACCTGATTACTTTTCATGCGCGCAAGTACCCCTTCCATTTCACCTACCATCCCGTTTTTCCCATACGCGTCCATCACACCGTTGAATGTATAAATATCCGGAGTGCAAACACTCTCCTCTAGATCTTTAAACAAAGCTTCAACCTGAGCAACGTTTTTCGCCTGCGCAGACGCTCTTAACAGAATATTGTACGTCACAATACTCGGTCTGCACGTTCTATACCTTTCATCTTCTCAAAGTACCCGAGCGCCTTAGACAAAGCCTTCGGTTTGTCCTTCGAGTGCAGGTGGGCTGTGATCAGTGAATTGTATACAGAAGTATCTGGTCGGCACCCACTGTTTCGCATCTCGGAGAACAGCCACATTGCCATTCGGGTTTGTCCCTTCTTCCCCATCACAGATATTAGCTTCGAATAGACCCCGTTATCTGCTACATACCATCTTTGCTTTTGCATCCATCTAAACACCTAAATGCACAAAAAACAGAGGATTCAAAAACATAATAAATCAAGAGCATGTGAGTACCGATACCGAGGGTGTTCGGTACGGGTACAGTATTGGTATCGGCTCGGTATTTGGTGCAATAGGCACAAATTCAAAACCTAAAAAATCAAGAAATTGAAAAAACAATAATAATAAAAATAATAATAAGAAACAGAGGATTTGATTTATATTATAACCTCAAGACATTGAAGCCACTTATCAGACTTTCCAAGCTCCTCAAACAGAAGAAAACAATGTTCAGTCCTAACCATCTTCACATACTTATTCAACGTCGACAGCAGCGGCTTCTCATAGTTAAAGTTCCTTAAAAGGGTCCGCACCAGCTCCTCAGCCTCTGTGTTTTCATCGGACTTGTTTGAGTTTCTTTTGGGTCTAATCGTTGAACCACAGATGACGAGTGTGTGTCTTGAAGGCTTCTTGTGAGGATATTGTTGATGTGGGTTGTGGTTAAAGGATGAAATATGGGTGAATTTGTTGATGTGGGTTTTGGGTATTGATGGATAATGGAGCGACCCGTTAGAGAAATTTGCAGACATTTTTGTTTTTGTAAGAGGAGAGGGATGAACTGATGTAGTGTACAGAGAACAAGTTGTGACCTGATGAAGTTTTTGGTATTTCAAGATGGGATATGGGATTGAGACATATGACATCATATCCATGATTCATAAATTAAAGTGTTATTGGGGTTGGTGGCTCAATAGTAGAATCTAAACTTTTGAAAACACCTAAAGGGGAGGTCATGGGTTCAAGTCTCATAAGGAGAAAAAATTTGCCGTACAAAAAAAAACTACCTAAATTAAAGTAAGAGTTGACTTGACACATGTTTCAGATTATTAAATGCAAAGCAACAACTACCATTCTCCCTCTCCTCTCTTAATTTGTTTTTCATTTACTATTTTCAATTATGGTTAGTTTGACTTTTACTATGCTTCAATTAGTCTTTTATTCTTAAAAACTAAAGGCTAAATTAAAGACATTACGTTTTACTACTTATGCGTCACAAAATTAAAGAAAACGTTGATAAAAAATTTAAAAAAATTACTAAATAAACATTTAATAAAAAAAAATTAAAGACATGTTTCTCGCTTTTGAATGGCCCTAACCAAATCTCACTGAAGAAACAATAAATATCTTGGAGATTATCACTAATCACCGAGGGGTAAATACTTATGTAACTACAAGTACGATCATTTACCCGAACCTTTGGTTCAACCTGAGAGTAGAAATATATGTGAGTGTGTGTGTGGTGAAAGTATGAACACGAAGATGTAAGTGGTTCGGTCGAGTAAGACCTACGTCCACTGTGAAGAGCCAGTTCTCTTATTACTTTGGGAAGTACAAAGTATTACAAATTGGCCTAGCTCTAAGTTACAAGTGAGTATTTTCGGATCCCTTGCCAAGGAGTTGATGTCTTCTATTTATAGTGGAGGTCGTGGGCTTGGTAGAAAGCCCACGAGAAGTCTCGTGTTACTTGGGCCTAGCTTCGGCCCAAATGCTTCTAGCCATGGAAAGGCGGGGAAAAGGACGGTCTTGTAGCTGACGTCATCGGCAGTTGAGGGTGCCTTGCCTGGAGGACACGTGGCGACTTGTGACTGGCTGCCGGCGGTATGTCGTTCTGACACAGCATGGTTGACTTACCTGCTAGTGTCTGACATGACACCTGACAGCAGGTGAGCATGCCTGGTCAACACTGTTTGGAGCAGCATGGTGGAAGCATGGAAGCGGTCACATCACTGTTGAACGTCAGCGGTTGTTGGACCACTGCGGACACGTGTCGCCTTCCAGCTGGTGGTACTTCTGATCCTCTGCAGGTGGATCTTCCTGATCTTTGATCCTCTGTACCTCGTACTAAAGGCTGGTGTGTAGTGAGACATTCCGCGCGTGGGCGTACGCGCGTCTAATCTCACTAGGTGTAGTTGATAAGGCTGCCTTGTGTGTAGTCCTTCCGCTCCCCGCGGACTGACTTCCGCGTGAATGCTCCGCGGATCGTTATGAAGAGGGATAGGGATGCCGCCTCCGCGCGGATTAGGCTTCCTATCCCTTCACCCACAGAAAAAGATAATTACCAAAAGCTATTTTGAACCGTTATTAAAAAAATGTTATTTTTAACAAATATGAAAGTGATGTTATATTTTGAAAACATTATATATACTAAATACAATTTTATTATATTTTAAAAAAAATATAATAAAATATATATTAAGTATTAATCCATAAAGAAATATGTAAAAAATAATATATGATTAATAATTAAAAATTGTATAAAATTCCTCAAATAGTGGTATAATTAACTAGTGGTGTAATGATTGTAACTAGTGGTGTATACTTTTTAAAGTAGAGGGTGTATGAATCCACAACCCTTCAAGATTCAAGGCTCAAAGTTCTTTCATTGACATTTGTGTCTCGTACTTTGTCTTGTTTAGTTTTGGAATAATGGATTTAAAAATCCCAATTATCGGTCATTGGCCGTTTATCAGTCCAAACTTTAAAAATCATTGCTGACGGTCTCAACTTTTAACCTATTTTTTCCTCAGTGATTTTATACTAACTAAAAATTAACTTAGTTTTTGCCGACGACAAACCCGAGACAAAACCAAACCGATTTCAGGCCGAAACTGATTTATGTGGCAATGGGGGCTTTATTAAGCCGATGTGGCTATGGGCTTTACTTTACATCGGGGAGCCTAGGCCAACTGGCAGAGAAAAAAAATGGAAGAAGCAACGTTGTGGATTGGGGTTGGGCCTTCATACCAACATTTTTTTATTTATTTCTAAAACTAGAGTTTAAATCCGTGCTTCGCAACGGAGAAGTAGGGTTGTAGGTTTATATTTGTTAAAGTTACAATACAGGTGGCATATACGTAATAACATAAAAGTAGTTCATGAATGTTTGATTATTTTTAAGAATGTTTGATATGTTTGCTTTTGTATACGAAGGTTAATGGGTGGAAATTCTATTAAATATTAATCATGGGTTTGATATATTTTTTTCGTAATTGGGTTTAAGTTTAAGATATCATAGGAAAACTGTTGTTAATATTTATGAGTTTACCGTTTGCCCGTGGGTTGTCGCGGGTAGTTATGGTTTTTTGCCACTTGTTGTTAGGTGAGTTTTATGTATTTTATTTCTAAAACCAAATTACTAATGCAACTAACATATCAATTCACAAAAAGCAATCGGGTATAAAACTTTTGAATTGACATAAAAAACAATAATATAAAAGATGGTCATGCATACGCAAATTATTACAAAACTGCGCATCATGTTTTTGTTCGTATAGTTATTCATTTGATAAAAATTATTCAGTAGGAGGTCTTATTCGAAATGAGAAAGCAAATCCAGTTTGCCTCTTCATCTCAGTGAGCCCTAAATTACTAAACAAATGTTTAGTGTTTCACTTTCTTTGGCGGAGCAATCATCATCCACTTCTTTTGCTTACTCCTAAAAAAAGAATGCATAAATCACAAGAGCCCATTGGTTTATCCTAAAACCACCATGTTCGATTACTAACCTGTCGTGTACAAAATTAAACAAGGACTTATCATAACACTTTAGCACCACATTTGAAATAAGATTTGCATGTTCCCAGATTGAAGCAAAAAAACACCGGGTGTTTGTATATTCTAACCAACACTTAGTGTTGGGACCTACATAAATATGCATTGTATAATGAGACTAAGAGGGTGTTTGGGATTGATTTTTCAAAACAACTTCTGCGTTTTGAAAAAGCAGGGTATAGCTGATTATTTGCGTTTTGGTAGCCTAAAAATTTATTTCAAAACTCAACCACAAACACTAAAAACTGATTATTTGCGTTTTCAAAATGCAATAATCTAAAAATCCATTTCAAAAAATAACCCCAAACATCCCCTAAATAGATCTACATGTTGAATTTAAGCAATGATTTATCCTACATGAATTCACTTAACTCCATTTAAATAACTTTAGTGAATCTGGGTTAAATTACATTGCAAGTATCGGATATAAACAAAAGGTAGAAATCTTATATCAAGCCAGGAAAAAATAATAAACATAAGAAACTAATTTAATAGAGTAAAAGAATAAAGAACAGAGACCGCATATATAAATGAACATAACAAAATAATATCTGTTTATGAAAATTTAAAAGAGTCACTATTTTTCTTTTCGCAATTCCAGATGCTCTGCACACACAACTTTTGTAGGGACTTTGAGTGTCAAATTCACTTGTACAAAAGGCAAAATTGTAAATTGATGTAACAATGCCTGATTCACCAAATTCATGAGATATATTTCATAGTTGTATAAGTGATGGATAAAAACCTTAAGCTCTTGTAGAACTATTCAACACACTTATAGTCCACACTCCTGGTGAAGAGCTGACAGCTTGCACTATTTGATCCATCACATACGTTCTCAAGTACACCAGAAGCTGCAAAGAAGATAAAATTGTTTGCCTTCAGCACAAGCAATACTTTTAACTTACACTATCACATACCAAAAACACTCACTTCTTCGTCATCCCCATCATCTTCGTCATCACCACAAACCAACCACCACCATCACAGACAAACAACCCACCACCACCGTCTTCTTCACCCCCCCCCCAAAAAAAAAATCCCACAATTTAAACCTAATCTAAAGTATTAAACGTGAAACTAACAACATAATTATGATCAGGGGACATAAAAAGCATACCTAATGGAATAAATGAACGAAAATCCGAAGTCGTACTCGTCCCTTTGAGAGCAGATACAGATACGTATGTTGCGTGTGTTTGATTTAATTTGGGGGTATAAGCAAACTGATAATCAATGGTGGAGGTAAGACTCTTCAATTGAGCATTCAATGTAAGACTCTTCCCGACTTAACACATCTCACTCCATGACAATCTAATTTACAGGTTTAGTGTAAAAAAGATTTAGAAAATAGTTGATTAACTCGTTCATAACCTATCATGAAACCGTGAGTACAATAAAACCACTTCGAGTAGTTACAAAAGTCTAGTTAAAAGTTCAGAAAAACACTATTTGATTGCATAAGTTCTTATGAGATAAAGCGGTTAGGGACTCGAAGCAACATCGAAAAACTTCAAAACGTGAACCAGCAGAAGCTCACCGTAAGCTACGGCCTAATGGCCATAGCCTACGGGTACTGCTGCTTTTGCCTAGTCTCGAGGCCGTAGCTTACAGTCTACCACTTCGGGCCATTTTGGCCTCCTTAGCCGTAGCTTACGGCTCAAAGCCGTAGGCTACGCTTTGCACTCGCTGAAATGCGCCTATTCGCCTTATTATACCCTACACCAAGTTGTACTAAAAGGGCCTTCATAACTTGAATTTCGGGGCCATTGGGGACACGGAAATAACTTCTTTTCATGCTCTCAAATCACCTCTACCCATCCAAATATTCACTTCCATAATCCTCGCAATCTCACTTGCGAATTTCGATTACCCATTTGACCCGTTAAAAGTTTTTTTTTTTGACAAAAAACATACCTGGGATACTTAATCAATTTCACATGTTCATACCATGGATCAAATTAATCACTTTTCATCAAGTTCCATATGTCTATCTAAGGTAGGACGACACTTGTCATGTTTTAGATCTTTGAACCATTATTCAAACTAGTAAGGCACGAGTAGTACTAACCGATTATGCGCATTTCTACAAGCCTCTTGATTATTGTTTTCATATAGACGCCATCACAATTTGTTGTCAATCAAATGTTGAACTTTCACAACATTCAATTGCATCGAATAGGCTACACATTACATCATAATTATAAAGATACAAGATTGAGTCCGATGGGATTTACCTCCAATTTCATGTACTTAAATTACCCATTCAACCCGTTTAGGCTCCTAGTGAGTTCTCATAAGTTCCAAGTTAACATCTAAGACTTTTCCAGTCTTTAAATTAATCCGGTTGACTATTTGTTAACCGCACATAACTAGTATTGCATAAGCGACCCGTTTGCGTGCATAATCTAGTGACACCTTCAACTAAGGTTTGTTCCTCGACTTATCACACATATGGTCCGAATAAGTGAATAACCATATATGTAGTTTGCACAACCTTCAAATAAGGTTATTAATATAACGGATTCGTGTTCCACCCGCCAACAGCCTAGTTGACCATTTGCGGGTCGATTTCAAGCATTATATCATCATGTTCATTTCATGGACTTCTAGGGACACCATCTAATCCAACTAATTAAATGGGGGTTCTATGATCCTTTAATGAACACCAATTATAATTAAAACCACAAGTGACCGACAATTGACCCGTTTGACTATTCTTGGTCAACTTCAATCCACCAACTAAGGATGGGGTTGCCAAAACTCATTAAACCGCCAAATCACAACGAATGACCCATTTGACTTTCTTTGCTAATCAACTTGCATCCACTCGTAACTAGGATGGTTGCAATTATACACAACTCGATATAAACACAAGTGATTCAATGACTAACTATGGGCATGCTCCTATGCATAATTAAAATTTATCTATTTTAAGTTATAAGATGACTTACCTTGGTTTACCAAAGCTCCACTTGGACCACCTATTTGAACCATTTTCATTAAGTTATTAGGAGTGAGTTAAATCAATCCTAAGTTCATATATTTGAGGCTTCTTAACCCCTCATATTAAAGCTTGCACCCGAGCGCACCCGATGACAATGTCTAGCCACAATTTGGTACTTAGACATTTCATCGAACACTTGGTGAGGTGCATCCTTTTTCTTGTATGATTTTTCATGGTTAATTCATGTTTAATCAATTACCATTAAACTAATTTATCATCTCATGCCACAATTTAGCCAAACACATATTCAAGTTAACAAAACCTTGTCTCATGGCATCCTAAAACTCATTTAAACAAGTGGGTTTCCTCCAAGGGCAAAACCCATTTCTCCTAGGAACTCATTTCTCAATTACCTATGTGTTTAGCATGAATTATGTTAAAACCATCTCAAGGAAAGTTCCTATGAACTCAAATAACATCTAGATGCCAACAATTTTGACATTCAACAACCTAGCTCAAATCTGCCATATTTCATAACTCCACCTAGAGGCTTTGAAATTGAAAATTGACACTTACATATTGTAGAGGAGGCCTTAGATGATTAAGAGGAGCCACATGCATCCTAAACACGCTTGATTCAAGCTTGATTTTGTGAAATTTCCATGATATAGGGTTGGAGTGTGTGTTTTGTGTGTGTGTATTGACATTACTGAGAAGTCGATATATGCACACTTTGTTACTTTAAGCCCCCTCATTTCAAGTATTGGATGATTACATATTTGGCCCCTCTAGTTCTAAGTTTAGTTAGTAACCTCTATTACTAACCTTGATAGTGCCACATTCATATAGCTTTCATATTTTATTTAATCTTTAATCACGCGTAGCGAAACGGAGTTTTGGGGTGTTACATTCAATCACCTACAATAAATAGAAGAGGGTGATGAGAGCTATGCAAGAGACAATGACATTGAAAGCAGAATAAATAAATGGTTTAAAAAACAATGATCTAGAATGAGTGCATTAGTCATTTATACAATTGTCATCAATGGTTGCATATTAGGGGCATAAAGAGAAGAAATTGGGTAAAAATTAGGGAATTACACTATGGCTCTTGGTATGCCACCTTAAATATGATGTAAAATTACTATACTATCCATCCAGTTTCTTTAATAATGTATTATAGATATAGATTATAGATTATAGATTATAGATATAGATTATAGATATACAAGTCTAAAGACATGATAATGATTATAATCAGTAGGCCTTAAACAATCAAAACAAGAAAATAAATGGAAAATAATCATTATCTATCTATATCTATACTACTATATAGTGTATCTTGGACGGCTAAAATTGTCATTTCACATTTATTTTTATGGGTAAAATAGTAATTTTATTAAATTGGTAAGACACATTTAATAGAACAATTAAATCTTTATCAATACAATAAATAATAATAAAATAGCCATATAATAAATCTCATATTTATGTGGTGTCCATCCATTTGCATTCTTTATTAAATTTGTGAAATACATTTAAGAGAATAATTAAATCTTTATCAATGCAATAAGTAATAATAACATAACATACAATAAATCTCATATAGGGTGAAGACTTTTTTAAATATTAATATTCATAATGTATACCTAAGACATCATACAATATGAAGGCCTAGATAAGTAATAGATAAGATATGATTCAAACTAAGCGAAGGAAAGACAAGTAGATAACAACTATATTTCTTGCCAGTGTAACATAACTATAAAGGAAGATAACAAGATTAAGCAGCAAATTTCATATAGCATAACTTTAACAATAGGATTGTATTTTGTGTGTACTTTTTAAAATTTATACTTTGTATTTATCTTAAGAATCTAAGCAGGCAATATTTATTTGGTTGTAAATTGCTATTATGATTTTAAACAGTCAAATATGCTTTGTTTCGAAAGGAATAACAATAAACTACATTAGTATTTGGTCTTGGTGTGGTATGTTTGAAAATTCAGGTGGATAAATTGTGGACAATCAAGGATTAGAGTGATGTTTTTGAATTGAATATATAAACATGTTAGCCACGTAAATTTGATACGATATATTCCTCTTCATCTTAAGACTATGCGATGGCCTTTCATGCTATTGATAGTAATATCAGTTTCTACTATTTTTGATGGTACTAAACGTGTTGTACTTGTATCTTAATTGAATATAGTCTTGTGAATATGTAATTAAATTATACGAATAAAACTAATAACAAAAATACTACACAATACATCATGATAGGATTGATAAATTAACATAAACGAATATCACGCTTAAATTGTACCCCCGCAGCAACGCGCGGGTTCCCCACTAGTGTTTTATAGTTTAAAACCAGATTGCTCACCCCTTGAACCACGCTAAAGAAGCTTCACGCTTTTTTTAGGGGGGGGGGGAATCGGGGCAGAAGAGGAAGAAACCTAGATTGCTCACCCCACCCCCAGAACCACGCTAAAGAGACTTCACATCTTTTTTTTTTTTTGGGGGGGGGGAGGGGGGTAGAGATTCGGCTGGGTGCGATTTAGATAGGGTTGGGGGTCAGGTTGGAAGGTTCAAATAGGGGTGGGGTTTAGCCAGGATAGGGCAATCGGTCGGTTCAGGTTGGTAGGGCTCAAAAGGTGGTTTGGTTCAGACTGAAGGGGTTGAGGGGATTCGGTTTTGCCTAGTCGGTCGGTTCAATCAAGGTGCATGGGTTTAGTCGAGGAGGGGATTCTGGCGAGGAGGGGGTTCAATCGGGGCGTGGGGTTTAGTCGAGGGTGGGGTTCAGTTGGGGGTGGGGCTTCAGGTGGTGTTGGGGGTTTCAGGCCGTGTTGGGGGTTTAGTTTGGGTGGTGCTCTAGTGTATCTTGGACGGCTAAAAATTGTCATTTCACATTTATTTTTATGGGTAAAATAGTAATTTTATTAAATTGGTAAGACACATTTAATAGAACAATTAAATCTTTATCAATACAATAAATAATAATAAAATAGCCATATAATAAATCTCATATTTATGTGGTGTCCATCCATTTGCATTCTTTATTAAATTTGTGAAATACATTTAAGAGAATAATTAAATCTTTATCAATGCAATAAGTAATAATAACATAACATACAATAAATCTCATATAGGGTGAAGACTTTTTTAAATATTAATATTCATAATGTATACCTAAGACATCATACAATATGAAGGCCTAGATAAGTAATAGATAAGATATGATTCAAACTAAGCGAAGGAAAGACAAGTTGATAACAACTATATTTCTTGCCAGTGTAACATAACTATAAAGGAAGATAACAAGATTAAGCAGCAAATTTCATATAGCATAACTTTAACAATAGGATTGTATTTTGTGTGTACTTTTTAAAATTTATACTTTGTATTTATCTTAAGAATCTAAGCAGGCAATATTTATTTGGTTGTAAATTGCTATTATGATTTTAAACAGTCAAATATGCTTTGTTTCGAAAGGAATAACAATAAACTACATTAGTATTTGGTCTTGGTGTGGTATGTTTGAAAATTCAGGCGGATAAATTGTGGACAATCAAGGATTAGAGTGATGTTTTTGAATTGAATATATAAACATGTTAGCCACGTAAATTTGATACGATATATTCCTCTTCATCTTAAGACTATGCGATGGCCTTTCATGCTATTGATAGTAATATCAGTTTCTACTATTTTTGATGGTACTAAACGTGTTGTACTTGTATCTTAATTGAATATAGTCTTGTGAATATGTAATTAAATTATATGAATAAAACTAATAACAAAAATACTACACAATACATCATGATAGGATTGATAAACTAACATAAACGAATATCACGCTTAAATTGTACCCCCGCAGCAACGCGCGGGTTCCCCACTAGTGTTTTATAGTTTAAAACCAGATTGCTCACCCCCTTGAACCACGCTAAAGAAGCTTCACGCTTTTTTTAGGGGGGGGGGGAATCGGGGCAGAAGAGGAAGAAACCTAGATTGCTCACCCCACCCCCAGAACCACGCTAAAGAGACTTCACATCTTTTTTTTTTTTTTTTTTTTTTGGGGGAGGGGGGGGTAGAGATTCGGCTGGGTGCGATTTAGATAGGGTTGGGGGTCAGGTTGGAAGGTTCAAATAGGGGTGGGGTTTAGTCAGGATAGGGCAATCGGTCGGTTCAGGTTGGTAGGGCTCAAAAGGTGGTTTGGTTCAGACTGAAGGGGTTGAGGGGATTCGGTTTTGCCTAGTCGGTCGGTTCAATCAAGGTGCATGGGTTTAGTCGAGGAGGGGATTCTGGCGAGGAGGGGGTTCAATCGGGGCGTGGGGTTTAGTCGAGGGTGGGGTTCAGTTGGGGGTGGGGCTTCAGGTGGTGTTGGGGGTTTCAGGCCGTGTTGGGGGTTTAGTTTGGGTGGTGCTCTAGTCCGACGCTTAGTTGAACGGTCGGATCTAGGGGTGATGCGTGGGAAAGAGGTGGTTGGGGTGAGGGAGAAAGTGGTGGTATGCTTATTGAACTCATTCTAGCGGTATTGGAACTGTCTTATCGAACGCTTTACGGATTTAGACTTTAGATTTTCGCTTTTTGATTTTAGCTTGTATTTTTTAGAATTTTTGTTAGACCATTTTGTCTTTTTTTTTTTTTTTTGGCATTGTGTTTTTTTCTATTTTCGCCATTGTGTGTTTTTTCCTTGACATTGGTAATAATTTTTGTGATCCATTGCCTTTTATATCTTTTTCACCTTTCTCTTCTATTATATCCTTTATAGCATGACTTAACCCGACAATTGAAATATAAGTTTTTGTGATTAGGCAATAAACATAGAAATAAGTTAACATTTTTGGTTTCAATGCTCTCAACAACAAAATATAACTACACTGATAACTTACTTATTTTCTATACTATGGATGCATATTTTTCTTTTATTTTCAGAATGCATTGTTTGATAGGCTTTGGTACGCCCTATTAGGGATGAGCAGATAGTGCCAAATACTGATCCTGATCCCGTCCCATATCGAAATCGTGCCGAACCGAGAGATTTAAGTTTAGGGATCGGTACCCACTTTGTTGGTTTTTCGGGATCGGTATTAGGCGGTTTCGGTATGGGGTTTTGTCGGGAATACCGAAATGATACCGAAATTGTTAATACCGAATATAATACCATATAAATACCGAAACCGAATACCAAATACCATTTATTAATACCGAATACTGTATAAATACCATCTCTCAGAATATATGGTGTGGATTCGGTGAAGTTGATCGGTGTGCTGATTTGGCAGTCGGTGGATAGGTGAACAATCCCCCCCCCCTCCCCCCCCCCCCCCCAAAAAAAAAAAAAAAAAGAAAAAAAAAAACGGTGAAAGCAACCGACTGTATCGAAGCATTTGCTTGGTGGAGAAATATGGACGTTGGATATAGATGTTGGAGTAGACCGTTAGTAAAAAAAAAAAATCAAACTTTTTACTTTATATAAATCAAACCTTCTCCATTTTTAACCACACATTCTTTAAACCCGCAACCTTTTTTTTTTTTTTTTCAAACACCCCTGCTACTCTTTCGACCCAAACCCCAAACTTTCAATACCCCACTACACCGGTTGACCCCAACACATACGTGTTTGGTGGTTTTAGTCAACCCCAAAACGCTTGGCAAATGCAAAAACAACAACAAATGCCAATGTTTCCCGCGATACCTCAATCACAACCCGAACACGATTTTGTATCCTTAGTCACTAATGACGACGTTATACCCGAAATCCAACCAATTTCATATTTTTCTTTTTTTTATTTCTATGTATTTTAGTTGTTATTTTTTTAATTTTAATGAAGTTTCTTTCACTACAACAAAACAGAGCAATAGCGGCCACATAGGTCGCCGCTATTGCTAATAGCGGCGACTGTCGCCGCTATTTGTCCTGTCGCTATTGCCTTGACGCTATTGCTCCTTGTGTGGCCGCTATTGCTTGTCGTCGCCGCTATTGCTCAACATCAATAGCGACGACATGCCGCCGCTATTTCTTGTGCCACGTCACTTCATGGCCATATGATTAGCGGCGACATGCCGCCGCTATTTGTGTACTTTTAAATCTCAACCCTTGCTTTGTGTTGTCAATCAACGGCCAGATCTGGTTGTTTCATGGTTCACGCGGATTGGGGCAATAGCGGCGACGTCGCCGCTACTGATGTCGCCGCTATTGCTTAAATTTCTTGTAGTGTTTGTTTTTTTAAGTTTTTTTGAATATTTTTTTTTATTTTTACAAGTTTTTTTATTTTATTTTAATGAAAAATATTTATGAAATATAAAATAAATAAATAAATAAAAGAGAAAATTTTAAAAAAAAGGAAGGGGATTTTAGGGGAAACTATTTCCTTGGTCTGGGATTGGGAAGGGAAGGGGAAAACGAGGTGGCACTAATGTGATCCTTGGGGGAGTTGGGAGAATTCGATCCCACACCATATAGCCTCATAAGACGAGTGAACAGATTGAGAGGGAAAGCTGCGTGGAGAGGGTTCAAGCCCATATACACCGCCCCGGTTGGGCGTGGAAAGAGGGGGGGGGGGGGGTGAGCGTGAGCTTGAGCTGGCATTTTTTGATTGACCACTTTTTTTTTTTTTTTTTTTTTTTTTTTTTAACTTTAACACACAAACTAAATAATATAATATTATTTTATTCTCTTCACCCTCCCCCAATTTTCACCTTTCAAACACGGGTCTCACATGTGTCACATGACGCTTTATGCCCCTCTTTCCCCCTCCACTCCGCAAAGTCTAATAACAGCACTTTGGGATTGTACCATACTCGCCAAAAGTCTTTTTCAGATCATCGTTAGTGGACTCAGGTAAGTTTTTTACATGCACGTTATTGAACTTTGAGGTTGAGGAAGACTTGTTTGTCATTCATTCATCAACATGCCATTTAGCTTATCAATTGCATTTTAAGCAGCTTCTTCTGTGTCAAACTGTACAAATCCATAGTCCTTTGACTGAACCGGTATTATCAGGATCGGGATCGTTATTGGATTTTAGAGGATTTTGGTATTATCGGGATCGGTACGGTACCGATACCGTCCCGAGTTCATCCCTACGCCCTATCGAGATCGGCTCAACTTTTTAGGGGTATAAAGATAATTTCTAAATGGGGGCTTTTTGTAAAAAAAATTTTGCATATACATCTTTATAAATTTTCATTTACGTTTATTAAAAAAGTTTTATTTTGCATATATATCTTTATATAATTTCACTAGATTAAATCCGGGAAGCTTTCCTGGATAGACAAATATAATATAAAGTTATAAAATAAGCATGGTTCCATGGTTTAATCGTCGGTTCCGGTCATCCCATCCGAGGAGAACATCAACCTACAACCGACGAACCATGCTTATTTCTGCAATTGAACATGCCAATATCTTCGTCTCGATTCCCTCTTTCAAATCCGATGAATAATCGCCTATAATTGTGAGTTTCAGCTAACAGCGTTAGTGTGGATTAACGGATGGTGCATTGAGAGCAAAATGTCTGAAAGGTGGGACTGGTGGGAAAAATAAACTCAGGTGGGATTATTATCGGCCAACCGCAAAAAGGTGGGATTAATATCTTCCATTTTGTCTTTTGAAAATAGGTTAGTTCTTCTCATTTAACAAAAATTCATTGGAGGAAAATACTTTGAAAGTTGACACTGTAGTAGGGAATTTTATAAGTACAGATTATTGCCGGCCAGCAAGGCAAAATTTGAATTATTAAAAGTCAATTCCTCAACAATTTTTGTTACTTCATAACACTTTTTTGTTTGCATTTCGATATATTCAGCAAAAGAATACTATCATAAAAACTTTTTGTTGAATAAACAATATTTTTCAATTAATGTTTTTTATTTACATTGCACTTGCGGGATTGACACAGCAATGACTCAATGAGAAACATAATTTTTGCCGTGTTCTTTAACGTGTCCCCGTTCTGGTCCACATTAGCATGTGGAAAATATTCCCAAATTAAATGTGAATATTGACACTACCTTGCTGCTGATTTCAAGTGCTTTATGCAAAAGCAATGTAATGTGTAGAAAAGTTGGCCTTTTTCTTCCACATAAGATTGTCTATAAATTATTAACGCTACTACTAAAATAGATATATCTTCATACACACTATCATATCCTTACGATGTCTATTCCTGTGTCTTTGCTGCTATGCATGTTATTTATGAGTGTTGGTCTGGGGAGCTCCTGCATTGACAAGGAGAGGCAAGCTCTACTGGATGTTAAAGCCAACCTAAACAACTTTGATGAAAATCTATTTGATTGGGGGAGCAAAGGAGAAAAGTCAACGGATTGTTGCAAATGGACGGGCATCACTTGTAACAACCAAACTGGTCATGTGATTTCTCTTGAAATTAGTGTTTCAAATGGCGGTTTCACAGGTAAACTTAGTCCATCATTACAAGTGTTAAATCAGCTGTCACATCTTGATATGAGTCATATTAATTTTCAGTCCAATCCTTTACCCCATTTTTTGGGTTCCCTATCCAAGTTAGAACATTTGTTGATATCTAGTGCTAATCTTAGTGGGTCTATTCCTCATCAACTCGCCAATCTCCCCGACTTGCAAGTTCTTGATCTCCACAATAATTCTTTGAGTGGGTCCATTCCATCCTTTTTTGGAGTTTTGACTTCTCTTTGCTTTCTAGACCTCTCTAAAAATGGATTATCTGGTAATGTACCAAACACTTTGGGTCGGCTTTCAAACCTGGAATTGCTTGATCTTAGTCACAATTCTTTGAATGGAAGCATACCTAACTTCATAGGATCTCCACTTCTTTGGTATTTAGACATGTCTAGTAATCATCTACATGGTAATGTACCAAACAGTTTGGGTCAACTTTCAAAACTTTACAATCTTAATCTTAGAAATAATTCTTTGAATGGAATCATACCTAACTTCATTGGATCTCTTTCCCTTGAGTTTTTAGACATGTCTAGTAATCAGTTACATGGTAATGTACCAAATAGTTTGGGTCAACTTTCAAAACTTTACCATCTTAATCTTAGAAATAATTCTTTGAATGGAACCATACCTAACTTCATTGGATCTCTTTCCCTTGTGTTTTTAGACATATCTAGTAATCAGTTACATGGTAATGTACCAAACAGTTTCGGTCAACTTTCAAAACTTTACCATCTTAATCTTAGAAATAATTCTTTGAATGGAACCATTCCTAACTTCATTGGATCTCTTTCCCTTGCGTTTTTAGACATGTCTAGTAATCAGTTACATGGTAATGTACCAAACAGTTTGGGTCAGCTTTCACAGCTGGTACATCTTGATTTATCATCCAACTCCCTCAAAGGTGTTATCTCTGAAGTTAATTTTCTTAATCTCACCTCTCTAGGAACTCTGGACTTGTCTTTCAATTTTTTAACATTAGACTTAAGCTTCCATGGGAAAGCCCCTTTGACTTAGAAACAATAAAATTACAATCGTGCAAGCTGGGACCTAGGTTTCCAACATGGATTAAAACTCAACGAAATTTCAAACATCTTGATATTTCCAATGCTGGAATATCAGATAGTGTCCCTAACTGGTTTTGGGACCTACCCACAGAATTGGAACTTTTAAACATCTCTTCAAATGAAATCAAAGGTATGATACCCAATATGGGGTTACTATTTGAAGGCCATCCTGGAATGGATTTGAGCAACAACCATTTTGAAGGAGGGGTACCTGCATTGCCTTCTAAACTGGCTGCATTATACCTCTCTGGAAACAAGTTCTCAGGAACACTTTCTTTCTTATGTAACTTTGATGGAGCTTTAACTTTACTTGACGTCTCAAACAATTTATTATCAGGGAGCCTGCCTGATTGTTGGATGAAATTCCAAGAAAACCTAGTCGTCCTAAATTTATCAAATAATAATATATCCGGGGAAATTCCTTCTTCTTTAGGAACCTTGTCTAACCTGGAGGCATTGTATTTGCGAAAAAATGCATTTGTTGGTGAAGTGCCAATGTCCTTGAGAAACTGCACAAGACTAAGGTTTGTGGATCTTGGGGAAAATAAGTTATCTGGGGTTATACCAGAATGGATAGGGGAAGAACTTTCAAAGTTATATGTTCTTGTTCTAGGATCCAATAACTTATATGGGAGTTTACCTTACAAGTTATGTTGGTTGTATAATCTTCAAGTCCTTGACCTGTCTAATAATGGATTGTCAGGTAATATTCCTACGTGCTTTTATAACTTCACAGCTATGGTTAGAAGTAGCGTTGGAGATAATATGATCACTAGCCATGCTTATTCATATGACATACGACCTAATGACGGACGATGTGAGTATTTAGGTATTGAACCTGTTGAAGAGGCACAATTTTTAGACAATGCATGGGTTACGTGGAAAGGAACAAAACGGTTATTTGGAAAAAGTGGTCTGAATCTACTGAAGAGTATTGATCTTTCAAGAAACAACTTATCTGGAAAACTTCCATATGCGATCACTAATCTTTTTGAATTGGTTTCTTTAAATCTTTCTGTCAACAAGCTGCATGGGAGATCCCGAAAGATATGGGTCGGTTGAAGTCTTTGGAATCTCTTGACTTGTCTAGAAATGAGTTCTCTGGGCATATTCCCTCAAGTTTGGCACAATTAAACTTTCTAAGTTATCTTGACCTCTCTATCAATAATTTCTCAGGAAGAATACCAACTGGGTCTCAGCTCCAATGCTTCAATTATACCTCATACAGTGGTAACCCTCAACTTTGTGGACCCCCACTTACACCTAGATGTGGGTTTCCACCTGTTGCTGAACAGAAAGATGTCGAGGAAGAAGAAGATGACGACAATTTTTGGAAATTAAATCACATAGGTATAGGTGTTGGATTTGCATTTGGGTTTTTGGGAGTATGTGGTGCTTTAATTTTAAATTGTCGATGCAGGCATTTCTTTTTTGCTTCGTTGAGTGACATGAAGGATTGGATGTATGTAGTTATGGCTGTGCATTTTCGAAAACTAGAAAGTAAGTTTAGAAGGTGAACATGGTTCAACAATTTCTTGTTAGAAGAACTGTTGAAAACCGTGTGTCCTATGTATAATTACTACTTATCTATAATCTATGATTTGAAAGCTAAATGTCGGTGTAATTTACGGTTTTTCCCTTTCATCTTTGTTTGTTTATTTTGGCACCGTCTTCCTGCTCATGTTTATATCATAACTTTTTTTCCTTTTTTTGTTTCTTTAATTCTTCTCCAGATATTTCCTTCCTTTTCTTCACTGGTAGGTGTCTTTTCTTACTCTTCAAATTGATTTGGCTCTTATTTTTTAGGGTTTACTATTCAAACCATGTCCATCTCTCAATGTGTGTGCACCCGTAATAAGGATAGGAATGTTAATAAACAGAATATTAGGCACCTGAATTGTAATATTGTAATATAGAAGGACTGAAAGTGTAACTAGTTTGTAAAAGTTTGTTAAGTCGGTTAGTGGGCGGTATAAGTAGCCGTTGATGTTTAATAAAACGGCTAACTTGATTTGGTTGAATTCTCTCTACGTTTCCTGTTTTGATCATATCGGTATGGTGATTTTAAGTGCAATTTTAGAATTTGTAATTACTTGGGAGGAGTGAGGAATTTACATAAGAAAAAGGTAACAATTAAAGTAAATAACATGGGCATTTGGGATCGCATGAACTTTACCTGGAGCTGCATACCCAATTGTTCCTTTAATGGCTAAAGAGTTGATTTTATTTATATTTGTTCCAAGAAATCGAGCCAAACCAAAGTCTCCCACATGGGCCACCATATCATCATCAAGTAAAATGTTGCTAGGCTTCAAATCACCGTGAACAATGGTTCGTTGGCAAGGATTATGAAGATAATCAAGTGCAAATGCAACATTAATGAGAATATGTGTTCTTTTTAAGAATGTCGAGTTTGGAGTTTCTTGCACTTGAGTGCAACCAGTCATGTAAACTCCCGTTAGGCATGAACTCGTAAACTAAAGCTTTGAAATCATTGCGTTGAAAGTCAACACTTGAACATAGAGTTATTATCTTCAATAGTTCGGTGTCGAATACTCCGCCATACTTCGCACTCTGCAATAAAGCTTCTCTCAGCTTCTCGAATTTGAAGATGTACAAGTTTGACTGCAACAAGTCCACCATAGTTATCAAGGATTCCTTTATAAACAGAGCTAAAACCCCCCTTGCCAAGCAAATTGGCTTCGTAGAATCCATCGGTAGCCTCAAGAAGTTGACAATATGTTACGTTCGAGAATGGTTCACTCATTGATGACCGAGGCTGATGGCCCTTTTTCTTCTTAAACAAAGCGTACACAATCCATAGTACGATAAAAGGTGTGAATCCAATCAAAACAACTAATGCGATTATTAAAGGAAGCCCTTTTTTACGTTTCTTCATCACCTTGCCTTTCGGTAACCCGAGTTCTATTGCGCCACCACAAAGCCTACTATTCCCCAAAATCGAGAAGGCATTTGTTTTGGCAAACACTCTTGTAACCGGTACTACACCCTCAAAATTGTTAAAGGATAAGTCCATGTATTCTAACGAAAAATGTTCCAAATATCGAGGAATTTGGCCCGATAAATTATTATGAGAAAGATCAAGTCTGGCCACTCCTCTTATGGAACTTAATGATTGTGGTATCATGCCTTGAAATAAGTTACCTTTGAGTGATAAGAATAAAAGGCTAGTGCAACTACCAAGGCTACTCGGAATGTTCCCTGATAAATTATTATGAGATAAATCCAGATAAGTTAGCATCGTAAGGTCTCCAACTTCTGTTGGAAGTGAACCAAACAGATTGTTGTGAGAAAGATTTAAAATAATGGATAGAGATGAAAGTTGAAGAAGCTCTTTTGGTATTTTGTCACTGAGCTTATTGTCACCCAGGAACACCTTTAATAGTTTGTGACAATTACCTAAGCTTGAGGGAATACGCCCTTCCAATTTATTAGAGCTTAAAGAAAGTTCAAGCAACGATGATAAGTTTCCGATAGCATCTGGAATTAAACCTGCAAATTTGTTTCCATACATACTAAAAAGTCCTAGATTTTGAAGCTTACCAACGCTAAGGGGGATATTTCCTATGAATCTGTTACCTCCTATATATAAGTTGGCCAGGCCAACAAGATTACCTATACTTGAAGGGAGGTTTCCATATAACTAATTTTCGCCGAAAGATAGGTAATAGAGTTGATCAGAAAGACTACCGATTGATATGAGGAGCACTCCTCTAAGCTCAGTGACAAAACACCTAAAGAGCTTCTTCATCAATACTAAGGAAGTTCGTAATTAACTGATTGGTGCCTAGCTGCCAGTGCTGAATGCTGATGTTGTGCCACCAGAAGTATGCCTCTCCTCATGATTCCAATGTGATAGTTTTAAAAACGGGTGAGGCGGTGAGAAATCGTGTCCGAGACGACACCTCATAAGGTTATTTTGTATGTGTGCCTCGAAGGACCGAGGCGCTAAAAAAACTTGCGCCTCATGGGGTTGTGTGTGTGTTTTAGCTTTAGACTTTCTATGTCAGTTATTTTATTTTTGATGTTTTATACTTTCTTTTCAATTATTTTGTTTTATATTTATTTTTTAATTCCGCCTCGGTTTTCCTCAAGGCACGATTACGTTCCTTTAAACTTTGCCGATATCCACCCAAATCCGGTATCAAAAGTTGGGAAGATAGCTGGCGATCACGCTTGGGCGGCCAATCTGTTTCTGTAGTTGTAATCATTTACAATGCAGATTAAACTAATATCTGAATCTTCTATAATATATCTAGCATTTACAGCACTTGTGGTTCTCAAAATTAGGTTTTCTACAGCAACAAATGATTTTTTTAAGGAATAAACCCTAGTAAGCAGTAAACATTTGACAGAAGACGATAAAGCATAGTAATAAGAAGACTGAAGCGATAAAGGACTTACCGTATCGTTTGCCGGAGATGTTTTCCGGCTGATGGACTTAAAACTGTTGCACAATGTGGAGCCAAGCCCTTTCACGTTTGCCATTACATGATTCACACGAGAATCTTTGGTGCCCCTTTTGGTTTTGTTCGGAAACCAAAACCGGTAAAATTGACCGAATAGAAAATGGTACAAACTGTTTCACCTAGGGCTGACATAACAGGTTACACGAACATTTTAAGACACGAACACGAAACTTGTAAACACGAACACGACACGAAATCTAATTGTGTCATTTTTTCCAAACATGAACCTTTGTATAACAGGTTAACACGATAAGAAACACCTAGTAAAATAAGTTAACAGGTAAGACACGATAAACCATGACAAGACATGATAAGAAACATGATAAGACACGATAAGACCAGTTAAGACACAAACACGATAAGACACGAACACAAAACAGGTAACACGTACGAACATGACAAGAAAATAAACAGGTCTTAACGTGTCGACCTGTTATAGACACAAAACCTGTTAAGGCCAAACACGAAACCTATTAAAATCGTGTAGGTTCGTGTCAGGTCATCGTATTCGTGTCTGGATTGCCAACCCTAGTTTCACCTGAAACCGGTACTAAAAAATCCCAAACCAAAACTGAATTGAAAACCGGGCTGAAACCGACGTTAATACTGGCCAAACGAACCGAAACCAATGCACAAACTGGAACCAAACGAAACCAGTACCACTAAAAACCGATTGAAAGTGAAAAAAAAAAACTATTACGTAACGTGGAGCCATGTCCTTTCACGTTTGCCATGGCATTCACACAAGCATCTTTGGTGCCCCTTTTGGCGGTGTTGGGTAGAGATGAAAAAACAAAACAGGTTTGGCAACCGAAACTGGGAACAAAAAAATCCCAAACCGAAACTGAATAAAAAATCGGGCTGAAACCGACGCTAAGACTGGCCAAACGAACTGAAACTATACACAAACTGGAACCAAAAAAACCGATTGGAAGTGAAAAAAAAAACTGACACGGGTTTAAAGAAACCATAAACATAAATAAAATTATGATTTCTTTGTATTAAAAAGTCAATTTTTCTTTGTTTAAAAAAATCTAAAAGTTAATAAAAGTTAAATTTTATGTAATTTATATGATTTTAAAAAGTGTGTACATGAACCGGAATGCAACCAAAACCAGGTAAAAAGACTGAGGTGTGGCCGACTAAACTGAGTCAAAACCGAACCTATTTCAGACCAAAACTGGTTCCCTAGTGGTGGGGGCTTTATTAAGCCGATCATGTGGCTATGGGCTTTATTCTACGTGGGGAGCCTAGATCGGCAGAGAAAAAAAAGTAAGAAGCAACATTGTGGACCGGAGTGGGGCACTCATACCAACATTTTTTATTTATTTCTAAAACTAGAGTTTAAGTCCGTGCTTTTCGACGAAGAAATAAGGTTGTAGGTTTATTTTTGTTAAAGTTACAATATAGGTGGCATAGACGTAATAAGATAAAAGTAGTTAATGAATGTTTGATGGCTTTTACGAATGTTTGATATGTTTGCTTTTGTATACGAAGGATAATGGGTGGAAATTCTATACGAAGGATAATGGGGGGGGGGGGGGAACCTAGATTGCTCACCCTCACCTCCTAGAACCACTCTAAAGAGGCTTCACGTCTTTTTCTTTTTTGGGTTTTGTGGGGGTTCAGGTGGAGGGGGTAGAGATACGGCTGGGTGAGGTTTAGAGAGGGGTGGGGTCAGCCTAGAAGGTTTAAACATGGGTGGGGTTCAGTCGGGATGGGTCAGCAGGCCGTTTCAAGCTGGTAGGACTCAAAAGGTGGTGGGGTTCAGATTGAAGGGGTTGAGGGGGTTCAGTTTTGCCTAGTCGGTCGATTCAATCGGGGTGATGGGGTTCAGTCGGAGAGGGGGTTCAATTGGGGCGTGGGGTTCAATCGGGGGTGGGGATTCAGTCGGGGTGGTGCTTTAGTTAGACGCTTAGTCGAACGGGTGGGGTTAAAGAATATACTCGTTAGGGGTTTAATCGGGAACCCCAAGAGTCGGATCTAGGGGTGATGATTGGGAAGGAGGTGGTTAGGGTGAGGGGGAAGGTGGTGGTAGGCCGATTGAACTCATTCTAGCGGTACTAGAACCGTCTTATTGAACTCTCTACGGATTTAGACTTTAGATTTTTGCTTTTTGATTTTTAGCTTGTAGATTTTAGAATTTTTATTAGACCATTTTGTCTTCTTTTTTTTTTTCGGCATTGTGTCTTTTTTTTAAAAATTTTCGTCATTGTGTATTTTTTTTCATCGACCTTCGTAATAATTTTTGTGATCCGTTGTCTTTTATATCTTTCTCACATTTCTCATCTATTATATCCTTTATAGGATAACCTTAACCCATCAATTGAAATATAAGCTTTTGTGATTAAGCAATAAACATAGAAATAAGTTAACATCTTTGGTTTCAAAGCTTGCTTTCTCAACAACAAAATATAACTACATTGATAACTTACTTATTTTCTACACTATGGATACATATTTTTCTTTTACTAGTGGGATTCCCGCGCGTGTTGCTACGCGTTACGGCTAACCCGAGTGTAGAACCCGTGCCAATATCTTCATAGCCGAAAAATGTACTAAATTAATTTATTACAAGTTTGATCTATGCATTCCATATAAATATATAATTCTGCAGCTATAGAGCTACCCAAATTTACATATTTATAAGCGAAGGGAACATTATATCACGCCCCGCCAAGGCGGAAACACAGGGATGTGATTTGAAAGGTTTTCAAGCACAAGGTTCGAGCAACACATAAGATTTAAATTAAATATATACCATCAAAGGATGAACGATGCCATAAATTATTAAAATATCATAACATTGTCTGGAAATAAGTAATTGTCTGAAATCACATAACTCAAACACCAAGATAACGTATGACCGACACAACTAAATCCATGATGGTACCATCGAGTGTAAGCTCAAACCCAACCCTCAAGTCTCTGCTCCGCATGATTAGTTACTTAAAAACATGCATAAAAGATTTGTCCAGATATTATCGGTGAGTTCACAGTTTTGATGTATTATGTAAAGTGCTCATGTAATTCGTGTGTGACCAATCATAGGCTAGCTAAGCGAATGATTACTGTGCAAACCATGAGTTCCATAACCAAACCTCTTGACTGTTGTGCCTCGTGAATTGTACAATAAAGACAACGTATGTATAGTAGAATACTAACACTCTTTTGTATGTAAACGGTTAGAGCGACTAACCAAGAGTGGGGGTGTCAACCCAATAGATCTATTAAAGTGTTCCATGGCTTTTGATAGCTAATGGTTACAGTGTAAATGTAAGTACGAGGACTGTTGAGCTCATGAACCAAATGTCTCATGTTCCACATGGTAGTCATGATAGAATAACACACAAATGAAATGTACTAGAAAATGTAGCATGTTTATTCCCCAAAATGGAAAATAATAAAACGGGGCCATGAAACTCACCTGGTGATTGTAGATATGGTCTGGTAAAGCGGGAAAATGGAAGAACTACTGTCCAGTCGACTGGTATCCTAAGATTATCCAAGAACATAGTAAGTTGTATCGTCTTGTCATTTACCATACAAGTTGTTCACCCGACTTGTGGACCCTTGTGTCTGTTACATGTGGGCCATTGTTTATCTATGTGACAATTATTACGTGTTTCATGTGCACTCTGTAAAGTGTACAATTTTGTGAATCTAAGGCGTTTTATTACAAAAACGTTTCTATTGTTAATACAATGGGCCCCACATGCCATCATGGGTATAGAATATTCCCAATCTCAACACGCGTTGTTATTTTATAGAAGACGAATGTCTTAACGTATGTTCGTGTATTTTCATGTCAAAAGATGCTTCTAACACATGTTATGATCTCGCTAACATACGTTATAATGGCATAGCCGAATTCTTATATGAAATGGTGGCTCGATTCTGATTGTTTAACACATCAAAATGATTCGCTTGTGACAGTCACTAGGTAACCGAATGTTTGTAAATGTGTACTAGACTTTTTACATGAAATCAAGTGTTTTTACATAAACATAATATCGCATAACTTTGGTTTCAAATATACACATGTTTTCGGTTATAAAATCGTTCCTAGTATAGACTGTCTAGATCTTGGGCTTGACGTGAACTCGTGAGCCTAGGTGTCATGCTTCATTGAGATTGCGGGTTCACATAGTGCACGTATGTATGTATATATGTAGACTCAATGTAGGTTAAATCATGGTAGTGATTTAGTGTGTGTTTAATCAATAATCTCGACATATATAGGTGTGTGATCTTGGCCGATTGTTGTTCAAAGGGTTCGGGGTCGGGTGAGCTCGGATGGTATTGATTAGAATAGAAATTGGACAAGTGCTCGAGTAGATAACTTACCTTAGGTGTATGTAGGCGGATCACTTATGGCTCCTAGTCGATTTCCTTCAAGGCTTGTGAGGGATCTTGTGACACCCGGCAAACTCAGGTTAGTAACGTTGACTAAACTAGTAAGTCTACCTTAGCGAGTCATGCATATTACGTTCTTAACGGGGTCAGTCGAGTCGGTATGATGATTCTGGGAATCATCGGGAGTCGTTACGATGATCCGCGGGGTCATCGGGAGTCGGTCCATAACCATGGGTACAAGGATTGGTGATTCGTGGAATCGCCGGGTTTAATGCACACACGAGTCTCGAGTCCCGGGAATTGGTGAACGGATGTAAACGTGTTAGTTATCATGCATTATATGTTTGAAATCATTATGTGACTTATCGGTATGTGAATACGTGTTTATATATGTTAAAATAGTGTTTAACGCGCCAGAAACTCGTTCCAGCATCACAGGGGCGATTAGGAACCCCTAATCGCCTATATATGGGGCGAGTAGGATATATATCAGGCGATTGGGACCTAATCGCCTGATGTGTCATGCGATTAGGCCCCCAATCGCGTGATACTGACTGCTAATCGCCTATACAGCAGAGTCCGGGTCAAAACACCTATAAATAGAACCCTTAACTCCCCAAACACCTCTAGAACAACCCTAGCTGCTCCCAAGCCACCCACACACCTTGAAACACCTCTGGAACTCTTTTTGCTACAAAAATCACCATCTCCAAGCCTACACACCTTTCTTTAACAAAACCCAAGGTGTGTTCTTCATCCCTAACCTTTGTAAAGTTGTTATTTTGGGTTCCCCAAAGGTCCAGACCTTGTTTTACTAAGTTGTGTCTTTAAAAACCTTTCAAAAGAGTTCTAAACCAAGTCTACACCTTAATGCTTGTTATATGTGAAGTTTACATGCATATGTTGGCTTTCTTGGTGATTATAACATGATTGTTTCCAAGATATGATTGTACTTCTGCTATGTAGAGATTATTAGGAAGGTTGTCTTAGAGTTTTAGTCATTATTGTTGTGTTTTGAAGAAAATGTGTATTTTGACCCATTTGAATGTTCTTGAAGATTTAGGATGATTATGGTATGATTGTTGATGCAATGTTGTTAGAATTCATACTAGGAAGGTGTTAGGTCAGAGGTTTGATGATTTACAAGTTTGTAGAGATTGAGATCTGATTGTTTCCATTTAAGGAAAGATAAGGTTGGTTGGTGAAACCTAGTACTTTGCCATTTTAGGAAATAATTGCTTAGAACATGTTAGATCAGTGATATGTTGGGGGTTTTTGCTTGAAATGGGTTGGTAAATGATTTAGGTTTGATATTGGGTGTTGTTGCATGTTTCGGATCTGATTTGGAGGGTTAAACGCGCGAAAATCCGTTACACAGCAGCAGCAGGCGATTAGGAATCCTAATCGCCTGATGCTATGCGATTATGCAGACATAGGGGCGATTAGGACCCTAATCGCCTGGAACTTCATGCGATTGGGCCCCTAATCGCCTGTAGGCTGAAGCCTACTCGCGTGTGACTTTCCTAATCGCATGTACTGCTGCCGTGAACGCGTTTTGACATCCCGGAACACGATTTGACACCTAGGAACATGCTAGGAACCCCGGGATACACCCAATGACTTAGTAAGACGTATTCGGACCTGATTATGCGTTAATCGGACATTATGCTAGACTAGGTGAACTATTGCGCGTATTAAGTGTTTAATTGCATATGTTGCATAATGTCTTGTATTTATCTAACACGTGGAATGTCGGGTCACCAATGGGATGTCGGGTCTTGTCTGGCACGGTCGGTTTAACAGTTAAAGGTGTTTTCAAACGTTTATGGTCACGGTCTGGACATTCGGGGACTAGTTAGCCTGCGGGTTATTAGTCCAATACTTATACACATCTTATGATAGGTCGCCGCTATTTGGGGCTATCATAACATAATTACTTAACTGTTTTCAAGTAACGCAATCCAAGGTGAGTTTCACAGCCCCACTTTTACCGTTTTACTTTCGGGGGAGAAACATGCTACTTACTTACCTATTAAAGGTCATGTTATACTATGGTTACTTTACATATACTATGCGGCTTTTTACGGAAAGTCCCAGGGGGGAAACCATGAATGTGCGGGGATGCACAACGGGGGAAATGTGGATAGATCTATTGGGCCTCACAAACCCCACTCGACGGCTGGGCCGGGCGGGTGCATATTGTCTCTTATTACTGGCTCGCCGAGGCATCGGTTATAGCCAAAACTGTTGGGCAAGCTTCAACAACTTATAAACGTATAGTAATGGATTCCCAACCGCAGTAGTAAACAAACACTTAACGTCTAGCTAACGTTCTTATAACCTAGTAGTAACGGATATGATCTTCACAACTTATAGCAAACGCTTTATAAAAGAAAACCTGTGAACTCACCAGCATTATATGTTGACATTTTTGGCATGTTTTCTCAGGTCGCTAAGGTAGCAGTCAATGGGCTAGGCGCACGGAGTCACGCACAGCGTCTAATATTTTGAAGCATATTAAACAATGTTTTGTAAACAATGATATGTCTTTTGGTTGTAAACAAGAATGCTTCCGCTGCTGGTTTACGGCTCAAAGCATGATATTTTGGTTTTAAATGTAATTATGAATGCATGTTTGTTGTATGTTTATTGTGATCGTTGACTGAGATCCTGGTGTGTCACGCGCCTCGCGGTAAAACCCCGCACGTGGAATTTGAGGGTGTGACAGATTGGTATCAGAGCCAACGGTTATAGTGAACTAGGACTGCATGTAGAGTCTAGTCTATAACTGAGTCGCACACACTAGACGGTCACAATTAGTCGAGTCTTAGCAAGTGGGTAACAATATGACTTGTCGGGGTGTCGGTGTCATCGTCTACTACGCTACATCATCTATTTACTCCTTATCATCCTATTTCTTGACTCATCCTTACTATGTGTGACATCCGTCACTTTTATCCTATTATTATTACACATATATAAATATACATTTCTTTTTTTTATTTATTTCGCATCTCCTATCTTATACGTCACGTTTTATCCTTATAATAATAATAAATAATAATAATAATAATAAAAATAAAAGTATTCAGATTTATAGTTATGAAATTTTTTTTTTTAAAAACTATAAATAACCATTCTTAACCAAACCAAGCCCATAACAACAAACCCAACCATTTCTTATTTGGTGTATTTTTGAAGCCCACCTAATCCTCCTAGTCCGGCCCAGACGAAGCCAGCCCAACAGCTGAGGCCCACCTTGAGTCTGGCCCACCCCATTGCTCCCCTTCCATATCTGCTAAAAAAAAAAAAAGGAATAAAAGGTTGCCTCCCCCATGACTCGAACCCGGGCAGGCTCCCATACAACCCTCGCGTCTAAACCAGCTGAGCCACAAGCTCATTATTAATTCAACTCCAACCTAATTATATTTAACCCTTATTTTGCGCGTCCCTTTCCTTCTTCCTGATTCACGCGAACAGCAGCAGCAATATATATTTATTATTTTTTTTTTCTTTCTTTCTCTTTGACCAAATTAATTATCAATAACTTATAATTGTTTCCAAAATGAAATGGGAACGCAATTATCGGCCTACAATGACTCATTTACGCGTTGATTTTCATCCAATTGACACCAAAATTATCAAGAACACGCGTGAGCTTCAATACTTGGTCAATCCTTACCATATCTACGATCCAGTGCTTGGAACTATAAATTGGACGTTCACAAGCATTCACAACTCGCTCACACTCTCTTCTCCACCTCCAATTATTTCTGAAACACTCTGATTATTATCATTCTTATCGTGTGTTGACTTTTCTTTTGACCGGGCTCATAGACGCAAATACGTGTTTGTAAGTGTTGTTTTTTTGTGTGGGTTTTATCATTCAGCAACTACACAACATTAACCCTAAGGTTAATTGGGTTAATGTTGTGTAGATCATCCAATTGGAAAACTAGGGTTCTTATCAATTGAATTGGGGAAGACAACTATTTCGTGACCATTTATAATTATTTCAAAACAAGCTTTAACACCAACTGATCACACAGATCAGTTGGTAACACGTTGTGGGATAAACTCTGAACCGGCCAAGGTTCGACTCCCACCATGAGCATTTTTTTGTGTGTTGTTATATTATACTTATATTTCTTAATTCTTTTAAAAATCATTTTAAAATACCAAAACCCTTTTATAAATTCTACAAAAATTATCTTATATTAATCTGATGTAAATGTTCAAACTACAATTTTTAGTTTTCAGAAATTTATTTATTTAATTTATATAATAAATAAATCAAGTTTATTCTATTTTATTTATAAAAATCTATAAAAATATCAAAACGATCTTATTAATTTCCACAAAAATTATCCTGAGTTGTTATAACTTTAAACTTTTCAGAAATGATTTTTATTTCTGAAAAATCATTTATTTTATATTTTTAATTAATTTTTGTTAGTTTTAAACATAAATAATTCATAATAAATTCATTTTACAATATTTTTGTACCAAAATTTTACATAAATTATTTCTATTCATTTGGAACAGAAATACAATTTTTAATTCAAGAATTCTTTGATTTTAATATTTTTAGATATTAAAGTCCTATTTTGACAATTTGAAATAATTAGATTAATTATTCTATTTTCAATAAAATAATTTTATAAAAATTATTTTCATACTTAAAACCTTATGTTGTGATTATATTCAACTTAAAATTTTACAAAAAGACTTTTGTTTATTTATTCATTAAATTTCTTATATTTAATAAACAATTTGTATATTAATCAAATAAACGTTTATCCCCAAATTCGAAGCCCTAGAAATACATATATCCTAGAGTTATTTCCCTTACACATTATCGAATACTTTAGGTTGATCATTTGGGAGTAATCTCAAATCATATTTCGTTGTCCAAGTCCAATTTCAAGTTATTACGTGAACTGTGAGTACTTCCTATCCCCTTTTTGCTTTTATTCATTTTTGGGGTGTTACATGTACACTATTACAAATTCAAATTCAAATTTACATTTTTACAATACAATTCTAGTACTATGTGCATTGCTTACAACGTGCTTTATGCTTAGACAATACATGTGGATTACATTTGTACTTAGTGAAATCATTAACATGGTACAAGCCGACCTTAACATTGGATAGCGCTATTTGGATTGACAACCCGCCTAGGTTGATTCTCCCCCTTTTTCATCGGAGAATCCGTGGCCATTGTTAAGTTATTATCCACTTGTTGGATAAGTACACTACAGTTCATACAGTACATTATACAGTCACAGGGTTGATTTCGCTCATTTGTATGATACATGGTTTACATATCCACACTGTAGCTTGCACTTGAATTGTATAACTTTTTAACCTACTATATATATCAAATCTAGGAATGCTCACCAACATTTCATATGTTGACCAAACCTATTTTGTACATGTTTCAGGTGCAGTTTGATCTAGTGCTTTAGCAAGAGACATTTAGTGCTTTATTCCAATTCAATTATTTCAATATTTACATTTCATTTAGACAAATGTATTTTCCATTTCCATGTAAGACAATTTTGATTATTCAATAATATTTACATTTTAGTACCATGAGCTTTTGAACAATCGTCACTACGTGGCACCTCGATGATTCCGCCATCGGTTGGGGTGTTACAGATTGGTATCAGAGCCATGGTTATAGGGAATTAGGTTATTAGATAAAATGGCCTAGACTATAACCGAACTTGCATGCATTATATTTCCTAAACTACTCTACCCCTCATTTCCCTCTACTTTACTTCTTTCATCTTTCCCTTTTTCTCTCTCTCCATTCTTTTCATCCTTCATCATGGTGCATAGAGATGGTGTCCTACAGGGAGTGGAAAGTCTACATCATCATGGAACAGGGACAGTACCTTTCATGAAGACACTCTTAGGCATAATGCCTACTCTTACTTTTGTTCCTTCAAAGTTGTTGAACTTTAATGAGTGTGATAAGGACACGTGCAATCTGGAAGGGTGGACGCCTGTACACTGGGTTTTCTGGCATAGGCAAGCATAGCGCATAAATCCATTTACGGACCTGTTATGCTTACCTGGGGATTCCTGGAGTGAGTGTCCACTTATAGGCTAAAGCATGTCTTCTTTGATCACCGTTGGGTTCAATTTCTTTGAAAAGTCAACGTTCTTGTTGGGCTTTACAGCTAGACAAGGGCACTCCAAGCATTTCATGCAAACTTTTTTCAATAATACTCTCTCGGTTCATATACAATATTTTGTATTCTACGATTTTCATATATTGCTTACAAGTTCATACTTTCATAACCATCTATGGATTTCACAATCACACTTCACCTTACCCTCTTAGCCACTTTTTAAATATTCAACACCCTACCCAAATCATATTATTTCTTTTCTCCACATGTTATTTATTTTAAAAACTATAACCTCATACTTTAGCACAAACTAAAGATTTCTAAAACTAGTTGTATTACCTAGCAACTTTACAAAGTACATATTTTCCTCGAACTTAAATTGATTTATTTATTGACGTAACAAACGATTTTCTATATAATGTTTTAAACTATTACAAAGCCTACTTAGCTTGTACTATTTAACAACTTTTGCCTTATGTACAAAACCAAATTTTGAAAATATTTATTTTGGTATAATATCTAGTCTCTAGATTCTACATCAACACTCACTCAATTTCAACTTGTTCAAATTTTTACAATATTTGGCATACACCACAATCATGTTTTCTTATACACTTGATTATAACCTTTGATCCAAACCCCAAAATTTACACTGCTATACTATAAAATAAACTCTTTATCAACTATCTTCACATTCACCATCTCTCACAACCTTGATTCTGCTTCAAGATTTTTCATCATCTTCTCAAGAACTAAATTCATATCCTTCACAGTCTCACACATGAGCTAGTTACCCATGATAATCAAACTACTAAAAAAACCTGATACTTGATTCTACAGGATTTTTTCCAAAACATCATTGTTTGTGAAACTTGATTTCCCCTTAACTTGACTATTCACTGGACATTTAATTATTCATGATAACACTTACGCTTAATGGTTGTAGTACTTACAAACTTGCTTGCATAAACATGCTATCAATTTGCAATCTATGTGAATAATAATTGCTGCACTTAATAGAGGTCATCATGCCTTTTCAACAGTCGGGAGAGGCCCTACAACCTGCTCCACGACTGGTGGAGGCTATCGAACATACTCAACGATTGGTAGGGGTCACTATGCCTTTCAAACAGTCGGGAGAGGCCCTACAACCTACTCCACGGCTGGTGGAGGCTATCGAACCTGCTCAACAATCGGTGGGATCATAGAAGGACATAAAACTTTAATGTAAGGTAAATTGATGATTCCGGTCCGGAACGTAATCATGAATTTACAGGTACATTAGGGTAGTGTGAAATTCTATTAGAGTTTTTGGTAGGCATCCAGTACGTTTTCGAGGTATCAAAGGTGTGGTGGGTTAGCTGCGGTACACCCTGTATACAAACACTAATGATGCATTGAAAGTGAGACTGGGAGTCGAACCAGGAACAAACTCCGTTTACTTGGTAGTTCATTTATAGTCAATCAACTCGTACATTTATTTTAGGATTCCTGAACTTGTAATTTAAGTGATAATCTAGATTCTTATTCCCCTTCTTATTCGAGACGAACCTAATCCTTAACTCACACCTATCAAACCCCTTATCTAGATCATTCAAACCACAGTTATTTTAATGTTACCCAAGCATCCATAACCCTATGTTTCTAAATAACTTCGGGACGAAGTTTCTAAAAGTAGGGGATGCTGTGACATCCGTCACTTTTATCCTATTATTATTACACATATATAAATATACATTTCTTTTTTTTATTTATTTCGCATCTCCTATCTTATACGTCACGTTTTATCCTTATAATAATAATAAATAATAATAATAATAATAAAAATAAAAGTATTCAGATTTATAGTTATGAAATTTTTTTTTTTTAAAAACTATAAATAACCATTCTTAACCAAACCAAGCCCATAACAACAAACCCAACCATTTCTTATTTGGTGTATTTTTGAAGCCCACCTAATCCTCCTAGTCCGGCCCAGACGAAGCCAGCCCAACAGCTGAGGCCCACCTTGAGTCTGGCCCACCCCATTGCTCCCCTTCCATATCTGCTAAAAAAAAAAAAAGGAATAAAAGGTTGCCTCCCCCATGACTCGAACCCGGGCAGGCTCCCATACAACCCTCGCGTCTAAACCAGCTGAGCCACAAGCTCATTATTAATTCAACTCCAACCTAATTATATTTAACCCTTATTTTGCGCGTCCCTTTCCTTCTTCCTGATTCACGCGAACAGCAGCAGCAATATATATTTATTATTTTTTTTTTCTTTCTTTCTCTTTGACCAAATTAATTATCAATAACTTATAATTGTTTCCAAAATGAAATGGGAACGCAATTATCGGCCTACAATGACTCATTTACGCGTTGATTTTCATCCAATTGACACCAAAATTATCAAGAACACGCGTGAGCTTCAATACTTGGTCAATCCTTACCATATCTACGATCCAGTGCTTGGAACTATAAATTGGACGTTCACAAGCATTCACAACTCGCTCACACTCTCTTCTCTACCTCCAATTATTTCTGAAACACTCTGATTATTATCATTCTTATCGTGTGTTGACTTTTCTTTTGACCGGGCTCATAGACGCAAATACGTGTTTGTAAGTGTTGTTTTTTTGTGTGGGTTTTATCATTCAGCAACTACACAACATTAACCCTAAGGTTAATTGGGTTAATGTTGTGTAGATCATCCAATTGGAAAACTAGGGTTCTTATCAATTGAATTGGGGAAGACAACTATTTCGTGACCATTTATAATTATTTCAAAACAAGCTTTAACACCAACTGATCACACAGATCAGTTGGTAACACGTTGTGGGATAAACTCTGAACCGGCCAAGGGCCAAGGTTCGACTCCCACCATGAGCATTTTTTTGTGTGTTGTTATATTATACTTATATTTCTTAATTCTTTTAAAAATCATTTTAAAATACCAAAACCCTTTTATAAATTCTACAAAAATTATCTTATATTAATCTGATGTAAATGTTCAAACTACAATTTTTAGTTTTCAGAAATTTATTTATTTAATTTATATAATAAATAAATCAAGTTTATTCTATTTTATTTATAAAAATCTATAAAAATATCAAAACGATCTTATTAATTTCCACAAAAATTATCCTGAGTTGTTATAACTTTAAACTTTTCAGAAATGATTTTTATTTCTGAAAAATCATTTATTTTATATTTTTAATTAATTTTTGTTAGTTTTAAACATAAATAATTCATAATAAATTCATTTTACAATATTTTTGTACCAAAATTTTACATAAATTATTTCTATTCATTTGGAACAGAAATACAATTTTTAATTCAAGAATTCTTTGATTTTAATATTTTTAGATATTAAAGTCCTATTTTGACAATTTGAAATAATTAGATTAATTATTCTATTTTCAATAAAATAATTTTATAAAAATTATTTTCATACTTAAAACCTTATGTTGTGATTATATTCAACTTAAAATTTTACAAAAAGACTTTTGTTTATTTATTCATTAAATTTCTTATATTTAATAAACAATTTGTATATTAATCAAATAAACGTTTATCCCCAAATTCGAAGCCCTAGAAATACATATATCCTAGAGTTATTTCCCTTACACATTATCGAATACTTTAGGTTGATCATTTGGGAGTAATGTCAAATCATATTTCGTTGTCCAAGTCCAATTTCAAGTTATTACGTGAACTGTGAGTACTTCCTATCCCCTTTTTGCTTTTATTCATTTTTGGGGTGTTACATGTACACTATTACAAATTCAAATTCAAATTTACATTTTTACAATACAATTCTAGTACTATGTGCATTGCTTACAACGTGCTTTATGCTTAGACAATACATGTGGATTACATTTGTACTTAGTGAAATCATTAACATGGTACAAGCCGACCTTAACATTGGATAGCGCTATTTGGATTGACAACCCGCCTAGGTTGATTCTCCCCCTTTTTCATCGGAGAATCCGTGGCCATTGTTAAGTTATTATCCACTTGTTGGATAAGTACACTACAGTTCATACAGTACATTATACAGTCACAGGGTTGATTTCGCTCATTTGTATGATACATGGTTTACATATCCACACTGTAGCTTGCACTTGAATTGTATAACTTTTTAACCTACTATATATATCAAATCTAGGAATGCTCACCAACATTTCATATGTTGACCAAACCTATTTTGTACATGTTTCAGGTGCAGTTTGATCTAGTGCTTTAGCAAGAGACATTTAGTGCTTTATTCCAATTCAATTATTTCAATATTTACATTTCATTTAGACAAATGTATTTTCCATTTCCATGTAAGACAATTTTGATTATTCAATAATATTTACATTTTAGTACCATGAGCTTTTGAACAATCGTCACTACGTGGCACCTCGATGATTCCGCCATCGGTTGGGGTGTTACACTATGATCCGATGGCGAACGATATACTATGGAACTTTCTTGACGGCAGTGTACATTGGGGTAGCTTCGGCGTACTCTTGAGATCTGTCCAGGGATTTGGACATCTCCCCTCTATGCCCTAATGAACACGCTCGTTCTTATGCATACTATCTTGTACTTATACTTATGATAATACCATGATTGGGCGCTAGTGTTCGGTGACTTGAACTTCAAACTTAAAGCGCGCCTGGAGGACCATGTGGAACAATTTATCATGTCGGGTGCACACGAGATCATAAACTGTGATGCATGGGATCCCTGGCGGACTTTGGGCTTGAACGGATGGACCCGAGCTGGGCTCGGTCTAGTTTCTTGAAATTCCTAATGGGTTATACCACGGGCAAGCCTAAATCTTTTGTTTCATGTTGTGACAGAAGATGTCGGGAGCTCGTGGAGGTCGCAGAGGCGGCCGTGTTGGCGGTCGTGCTGGCGGCCGTGGTGGCGGCGGTGGCCGCGGGAATATTAATATGACCCAAGCTGAGTTGGATAACTTGATGCAGCAGCACGTGAATATTGCTCTGGCTGCATTCCAAGCCGCTCATAATGCTATGGGTGGTACGATGATTCTCACCTATCCTATCTTGTTCCAGGGTACTGTACCTTTTTCTTGATTCTCACCTGCGTGTCTGTTCCAGGTGGTGCTGTCAATCCTCCTCCATCCCAGTGTTCCTACAAAAAGTTTATGGATTGCAAGCCCCACAACTTTAGTGGCACTGAAGGGGCAGTGGGACTGCTCCGCTGGTTGGAGAAAATTGAGTCAGTTTTCTCGATGTGCAACTGCCCGGAAGGCGACCGGGTGAAATATGCTTCTGCGACCCTGGAGGGTCAAGCTTTGACTTGGTGGAACTCCACCACCCAGACTATGGGTATTGGGGAAGCCCACGCTATGCCCTGGGCGGAGTTCATTCAGTTGCTGAAAAATGAGTACTGCCCGAGGGATGAAATCCAGAAGCTTGAGCATGAAGTCTGGAATCATAAGATGGTGGGGTCCGAGATTGAAACTTATACTGCTAGGCACAATGAGTTGGCGGTGTTGTGCCCCGATCTGCACGCACCCGAATACCGAAGAATTGAGCATTACGTCGCTGGGTTGGTACCGGAGATTGCAGGGTTAGTTGCTGCGGGCAATCTCACTGTTTATTCTGATGTGGTTCGGTCGGCTCACAGGCTGACCAACATGAAGGTGGCTGAAGGGGTCTTGCCTCCTCGAGGCGCTGCTGTGAAGGCTCCTGATAATAACAAGCGGAAGTGGGAAGCTGTGGGGAAAGGCTCGAGTTCGGCTCAGCCTCAACAGGTAAGGAAGTCTGATACTGGGGGATCGTCGTCTGAACAGAAAATGGGGGGTTATCAGGGGAGGTTGCCAAAGTGTGACCGATGCTGGTTTCATCATACTGGTCGTTGCGACAAGAGCCATTGTCGCCGGTGCAACAAGGCCGGGCATGTGGCTCATGACTGCAGGGTTAATCTTCAGGGTAACCGGAACCCTCCTGCTACACCTACTCCGGCTCCTCCTGTTGTTGCTCCCCAGGGAAATCAGGGCAAACAGGGGTGCTACAATTGTGGTGAACTTGGTCACTACAAGCGTGAATGCTCCAAGTTGAAGCAGGGCGAAGCTGGGAAGAACGGGTCGGGTAATGGAAACAATGGGGGCGGAGGCAGGAATGCTCGCGCCTTCGTGATTGGTTCGAGCGGGGCTCGACAAGATCCTGACACTGTTACTGGTACGTTTCTTCTCGATAATCACTATGCTACGGTTTTATTCGATTCCGGCGCCGATAAGAGTTTTATATCTCTTGGGTTTAGTCAATTGCTTGATAGGGTACCTACACCTCTAGAGGCTAAGTACTTGATAGAATTGGCTGATGGTAAGAAAGTCGAGGCGACGCACGTCCTTAGGGAGTGTCACCTTGAGTTGTCGGGTTATTCCTTCCCTATTGATCTTATGCCGGTGTCCTTGGGTAGTTTCGATGTTGTCGTGGGTATGGATTGGTTGTCTCTGTATCATGCTGAGATCGTTTGTTTTGATAAAGTCATTCGACTTCCTCTCCCTGATGGAGAAATTCTGTTGGTGCACGGTGAGAAGAGCGGGGTCCCGTTGAGTATCATTTCGTGTATGAAAGCCTATAAGTATCTTCGGAAGGGGTATTCTGCCATTCTGGCACTTGTTTCGGTTTCGTCTGAAGAAGAGAAGAAGATTGAAGATATTCCTGTTGTCCGTGACTTTCCCGATGTATTTCCTGAAGACTTACCTGGTCTTCCGCCTCATCGTCAGGTCGAATTTGGTATTGAACTCGCTCCAGGTGCGGCCCCTATTGCCCGTGCCCCTTATCGTCTTGCACCTCCCGAGATGCAGGAGTTATCGAACCAGTTGCAGGAGCTGTTAGAGAAGGGTTTCATTCGACCCAGTTCGTCCCCGTGGGGAGCCCCTATTTTGTTTGTCAAGAAGAAGGACGGAAGCCTACGGATGTGTATCGACTACCGGGAATTGAACAAGGTTACCATCAAGAATCGCTATCCTCTTCCTCGCATCGATGACTTATTTGACCAGCTTCAGGGTTCTAGTTTCTATTCGAAGATTGATTTGAGGTCGGGGTACCATCAGTTGAGGGTTCAAGAAGCTGACATTCCGAAGACCGCCTTTCGAACTCGCTATGGCCATTTTGAATTCCTGGTCATGCCTTTTGGTCTCACCAATGCACCTGCCATCTTTATGGATCTGATGAACCGTGTTTGTAAGCCTTATCTTGATAAGTTCGTGATTGTCTTCATTGATGATATTCTAGTCTATTCCAAGAACGAGGTGGACCACCAGGAACACTTGCGTCTTGTTTTGGAACTCCTGAGGCGGGAACAGTTGTACGCCAAGTTTTCTAAGTGTAGCTTCTGGTTGCGTGAAGTCCAATTCCTTGGTCATGTTGTTAATGAGAAAGGAATTCACGTTGACCCAGCTAAGATTGAAGCCATTAAAGACTGGGAAGCACCAAAGACGCCATCTGAGGTGCGGCAATTCCTAGGCCTTGCAGGTTATTATCGTCGTTTTATCGAGGGATTTTCGAAGATCGCTCAACCCCTCACCTCGCTTACCCAGAAGGACAGAAAGTTCGACTGGGGTGATTCGCAGGAGTCGGCCTTCCAGATGTTAAAGGCTAAACTCTGTTCTGCTCCTATCTTGTCCTTGCCTGAGGGCACGGACGATTTTGTGGTTTATTGTGACGCTTCTATCCGGGGTCTCGGTTGTGTACTGATGCAGCGCGAGAAGGTCATCGCCTATGCTTCTCGTCAGCTCAAAGTTCATGAGAAAAACTACCCCACCCATGATCTGGAATTGGGTGCGGTGGTCTTTGCTTTAAAGATTTGGAGGCATTACTTGTACGGTACCAAATGCACTATTTACACCGATCACAAGAGCCTCCAGCATATCTTTGATCAGAAGGTGTTGAATATAAGACAGCGTCGTTGGGTCGAGCTTCTTAATGATTACGAGTGTGCTATTAAATACCATCCTGGCAAGGCGAATGTGGTCGCAGACGCCTTGAGCAGGAAGGAAACGGCTAAACCTCGTCGTGTTCGAGCTCTTCAGCTCACTATCCATTCCGGCTTACCCGATCGAATCCGTTCAGCGCAGCAAGAAGCTTTGAAGGAGGAAAACCTTAAAGCTGAAACCATGCATGGTGCTGATAGCCACCTTGAACTCAGGTCCGATGGGTTACACTATTTCGCTGAACGTATTTGGGTTCCCTTATTTGGGGGCTTGCGGGAGCTTGTTCTTGATGAAGCTCACAAGTCCCGGTACTCTATTCACCCTGGCTCCGATAAGATGTATCAAGACCTAAAGATACTTTATTGGTGGCCGAACATGAAGGCGGATGTGGCTTCGTACGTGAGCAAGTGCTTGACCTGTGCCAAGGTCAAGGTCGAATATCAAAAGCCATCCGGCCTTCTGCAACAGCCTGAAATTCCTGAGTGGAAGTGGGAGCGGATTACGATGGACTTTGTGACCCAACTCCCGAAATCGCCCAGTGGTTGTAACATGATCTGGGTGATTTTTGATAGGTTAACAAAGTCTGCGCACTTCCTCGCTATCAAAGATACCGATGGCCTCGAGCGTCTGGCACGGTTATATCTCAAGGAAGTGGTCTCTCGGCACGGGGTGCCTGTTTCTATTATTTCTGATCGTGATCCTCGGTTCGCCTCTAACTTCTGGAAATCCTGGCATAAGGCTCTGGGTACTCAGTTAGACATGAGCACAGCGTATCATCCGCAAACTGACGGTCAAAGTGAGCGGACAATCCAAACGCTAGAAGACATGCTTCGGGCATGTGTGATCGACTTTGGCAAGGGGTGGGAGAGTCATCTACCGTTGGTGGAATTCTCCTACAACAACAGTTACCATTCTAGCATCAAGGCAGCTCCGTTCGAGGCTCTTTACGGGCGGAAATGCCGGTCTCCTCTTTGTTGGGCCGAGGTGGGTGAGAGTCAACTCACCGGCCCGGAACTTGTGTACGAGACTTCCGAGAAGATCGTACAAATCCGTAACCGCTTGGCAGCAGCTCGGGACCGTCAAAAGAGCTATGCCGATCGTCGTCGCAAGCCTTTGGAGTTTGAGGTTGGCGACAGGGTTTTGTTGAAGGTATCTCCGTGGAAGGGCGTTATACGTTTTGGGAAGCGGGGCAAATTGAATCCTCGGTATGTAGGACCGTTCGCAATTCTGGAACGGATTGGACCGGTAGCATACAGGCTTGATCTGCCAGTTGAACTCAGTAATGTTCATAATGTCTTCCATGTCTCTAATTTGAAGAAGTGTTTGGCGGATGAATCTTTGGTTGTTCCTCTCGAAGAGATCAAGGTGGATGATCGTCTACGTATCGTGGAGGAACGGTTGAAATTCTTGACTATAAAATCCGTAGCCTTCGACGGAGTAAAATCCGCATTGTTAAAGTCCGTTGGAACTCTGATCGTGGACCGGAGTTCACGTGGGAACGGGAAGATCAAATGAAGGCTAAGTATCCCCATTTATTTCCTAAACGCGCGTTCGAATCAAGGCATGTCTCTGCTGAAGCTGAATGAATCTCGGGTCGAGATTCCTTTCAACAGGGGGATGATGTGGCAACCGGAAAATTTTTCTTCTCTTTCGTCTCTTCCTTTTTGGCCTTGGGCAATTTTCGGGACGAAAATTCTTTCAACAGGGGGATGATGTGACACCCGGCAAACTCAGGTTAGTAACGTTGACTAAACTAGTAAGTCTACCTTAGCGAGTCATGCATATTACGTTCTTAACGGGGTCAGTCGAGTCGGTATGATGATTCTGGGAATCATCGGGAGTCGTTACGATGATCCGCGGGGTCATCGGGAGTCGGTCCATAACCATGGGTACAAGGATTGGTGATTCGTGGAATCGCCGTGTTTAATGCACACACGAGTCTCGAGTCCCGGGAATTGGTGAACGGATGTAAACGTGTTAGTTATCATGCATTATATGTTTGAAATCATTATGTGACTTATCGGTATGTGAATACGTGTTTATATATGTTAAAATAGTGTTTAACGCGCCAGAAACTCGTTCCAGCATCACAGGGGCGATTAGGAACCCCTAATCGCCTATATATGGGGCGAGTAGGATATATATCAGGCGATTGGGACCTAATCGCCTGATGTGTCATGCGATTAGGCCCCAATCGCGTGATACTGACTGCTAATCGCCTATACAGCAGAGTCCGGGTCAAAACACCTATAAATAGAACCCTTAACTCCCCAAACACCTCTAGAACAACCCTAGCTGCTCCCAAGCCACCCACACACCTTGAAACACCTCTGGAACTCTTTTTGCTACAAAAATCACCATCTCCAAGCCTACACACCTTTCTTTAACAAAACCCAAGGTGTGTTCTTCATCCCTAACCTTTGTAAAGTTGTTATTTTGGGTTCCCCAAAGGTCCAGACCTTGTTTTACTAAGTTGTGTCTTTAAAAACCTTTCAAAAGAGTTCTAAACCAAGTCTACACCTTAATGCTTGTTATATGTGAAGTTTACATGCATATGTTGGCTTTCTTGGTGATTATAACATGATTGTTTCCAAGATATGATTGTACTTCTGCTATGTAGAGATTATTAGGAAGGTTGTCTTAGAGTTTTAGTCATTATTGTTGTGTTTTGAAGAAAATGTGTATTTTGACCCATTTGAATGTTCTTGAAGATTTAGGATGATTATGGTATGATTGTTGATGCAATGTTGTTAGAATTCATACTAGGAAGGTGTTAGGTCAGAGGTTTGATGATTTACAAGTTTGTAGAGATTGAGATCTGATTGTTTCCATTTAAGGAAAGATAAGGTTGGTTGGTGAAACCTAGTACTTTGCCATTTTAGGAAATAATTGCTTAGAACATGTTAGATCAGTGATATGTTGGGGGTTTTTGCTTGAAATGGGTTGGTAAATGATTTAGGTTTGATATTGGGTGTTGTTGCATGTTTCGGATCTGATTTGGAGGGTTAAACGCGCGAAAATCCGTTACACAGCAGCAGCAGGCGATTAGGAATCCTAATCGCCTGATGCTATGCGATTATGCAGACATAGGGGCGATTAGGACCCTAATCGCCTGGAACTTCATGCGATTGGGCCCCTAATCGCCTGTAGGCTGAAGCCTACTCGCGTGTGACTTTCCTAATCGCATGTACTGCTGCCGTGAACGCGTTTTGACATCCCGGAACACGATTTGACACCTAGGAACATGCTAGGAACCCCGGGATACACCCAATGACTTAGTAAGACGTATTCGGACCTGATTATGCGTTAATCGGACATTATGCTAGACTAGGTGAACTATTGCGCGTATTAAGTGTTTAATTGCATATGTTGCATAATGTCTTGTATTTATCTAACACGTGGAATGTCGGGTCACCAATGGGATGTCGGGTCTTGTCTGGCACGGTCGGTTTAACAGTTAAAGGTGTTTTCAAACGTTTATGGTCACGGTCTGGACATTCGGGGACTAGTTAGCCTGCGGGTTATTAGTCCAATACTTATACACATCTTATGATAGGTCGCCGCTATTTGGGGCTATCATAACATAATTACTTAACTGTTTTCAAGTAACGCAATCCAAGGTGAGTTTCACAGCCCCACTTTTACGTTTTACTTTCGGGGGAGAAACATGCTACTTACTTACCTATTAAAGGTCATGTTATACTATGGTTACTTTACATATACTATGCGGCTTTTTACGGAAAGTCCCAGGGGGGAAACCATGAATGTGCGGGGATGCACAACGGGGGAAATGTGGATAGATCTATTGGGCCTCACAAACCCCACTCGACGGCTGGGCCGGGCGGGTGCATATTGTCTCTTATTACTGGCTCGCCGAGGCATCGGTTATAGCCAAAACTGTTGGGCAAGCTTCAACAACTTATAAACGTATAGTAATGGATTCCCAACCGCAGTAGTAAACAAACACTTAACGTCTAGCTAACGTTCTTATAACCTAGTAGTAACGGATATGATCTTCACAACTTATAGCAAACGCTTTATAAAAGAAAACCTGTGAACTCACCAGCATTATATGTTGACATTTTTGGCATGTTTTCTCAGGTCGCTAAGGTAGCAGTCAATGGGCTAGGCGCACGGAGTCACGCACAGCGTCTAATATTTTGAAGCATATTAAACAATGTTTTGTAAACAATGATATGTCTTTTGGTTGTAAACAAGAATGCTTCCGCTGCTGGTTTACGGCTCAAAGCATGATATTTTGGTTTTAAATGTAATTATGAATGCATGTTTGTTGTATGTTTATTGTGATCGTTGACTGAGATCCTGGTGTGTCACGCGCCTCGCGGTAAAACCCCGCACGTGGAATTTGAGGGTGTGACAATCTTCTTGTGGTTCTTGGGTGGTTTCTTTGGCCGAGAGATAGTATGGGAGAGTGAGTGGGTGAGTTTAGTTTGGTGTGGGATAAAAATCACTATGGTAGCCTCCTTTTATAGTGGCCGATGGATGATGACAAACAAACAAATGAGGCCAGTCTTCCCTTCTTGATTTGTGTTATGTTTTGGACATGGTTTCATGGATTGATGATAATATGACAACTCACACTCCTTGCTTCCTTCCTTGATGTTTGGCCGAGTCTTTGTCATCCCAAAGAGGTTGGATGACACACAAGATAGGTAGTATGATCATCTTTATCTTGTTTCCCACTTAGTGTAAGTATTTGTATCCATGTTTTCCCTTTTGTCTCTTCCATTCGGCATATACGAAGCAAGATTATATCCAAGAGAGGCAAGAGATCATGTATTGGAAAGAGGTAACAAGATGGTTTAGTCCTAATTTGGTATAACTCTAGTTGTCAAGTGATAATGACCCATTCTTGGGTTGAAGGTTTCGGCCAAAGAGGATCAAAGGCGAGGGTTGATTTGGTAAGTAAAATGTGTCATCTTATGTTAAGTCACTATCAAGGGGATTGGCTTGTTGTCTTGTACTCGATCACATCTCCTCTTTGTTGTCTTGTTCTTGGTCGACGAGGTGTCCATACCAACATGGAAGCACACTAGTCAATCATGGGGTGAATGATGGTGGACTTTACCATTTATATGTAAAGTTTGGACATTCCTTTGACAAGGACTTGTGAATCTTCTTGGGGTTGGGATTTCGGCCAAAGAGAAGCAAGGGAAAAGGTTCCATTTCGTGTAAGAAATAGACAAGGCATTTAAGTGTGTGTATGTGTAGTCTAGTATGTGTTTATGTGTATGTTCATGGTGTATATTTCGGCTAGGTGACAAACATACCTAAGCTGTGTGTCTATACATGTATACATATGTGTATGCTTAGTTATAAATGGTTGAGTATTGCATGGGTTTGTGCGGATACATGGTGTGTTATAAATATCCATTAACAAAGGGGTCTTAGTTTTTCCGATATTATCATAAGCTATCATAGAATGTAATTAGTTGTTCGAGTCAAGATGTAACATAGTTGTGTTAAAAGACTCGATGACGATATTAACATGTATTAGTTTCCTAGATTATAGATACATGTTGTTAGGTTTCGACCTATGATAATGTTTGTGATTCACATACGTGTGTTAGTGAGGAGTTGTCATGTGTTATTGAGTTTAATCCATTTGTGATAACACATTTTTGTTATTTGGGAGCATTTCATGAATTGTGTGAGTGGTAACCTTATAAAACACTTTGTGATTATTCGGGTTTGGGTAGATTGTGTAAATTTCCACTTGGGCATTGTTACGTGTATTGTTGTTTTGTACTTGTGTGGTAATCGGGTATCTAGCTGCTCTCTGTTGAGCGTGTGATTGACTTGACTGTTCAATGCCAATTATCTTGTGTAGTCCGGGTGTTGTATGCATAAACGGATAATCTCTTGAGTTTCCTCAATGACTCATGCTTTACTAGACTGGGGGGTATAGTGTGTGCAAAATTTCTAATCATGCACATGAAATGACAAAAATAATTAAAATGCGTACGGATGTTGTCATGGATCGTTGACTGGTGTCACACATTACCCAAACCGAGCCATTCCTTTGAACCTCATAAGAATAGGAAGCAATCTTCTTTTGTTTTTGATCGTTGAGCGTTGCGATTGTGCAGATCATTTTTTCAAAAACTGTCTTGATGTTTAAACTGCTAAAAGGGGGTTTGCACTGTAGACCTCTTTCATGAAAAAAAAAAATGATAAATCAGACTAAATAAACAATGAACAAATATATACCATATGGAACATATTACACATTATTGTTGGTAAGCTGATGATTGTCACACAGTAGCAATGCAAATTCTTATTCCTAATCAAGTTGGATACACATATGGGGCATGAAATTAGTTGCAGCGAAGAGAGTTGTCAAGTAAAAGTCGCTGCTGCTTGTTACATAATAAAATAGAGTTAATAGTCTAAGGACTATTATTGTAATAGAATAATGTAGAGGGACTAAAGTTGTACTTTGTAATAGATAGGTTGTTATTGACGGTTAATAAAAGACAAACCACCCTCAAGCTAACAATCATGCTTGAATTGGGTTTCCCTCTCTTCTCTCTGTGTGTTTCTTAATTTCAGGCTATCAATTGGTATCAGAGCCACCGATTCTCATCGGAGCTCCGGCCAACAACCATTAATTCCGATCATCGTTTACAATTGTTCCTTCATTCTTTCAATTCGTACTCTGTTTTCATTTCCTAGCTTCTTTTCTTTTAAAAACGAGGAATTGATCTTCTTGATCATTCCATTCCATCAAATTGATCATTTGGATCATTTGGTTCAGGTGGATCGATCTATTCGAGATTTGTCCATTCTTATAAGCAATTTTTCTTTTTCATTCTTTCAAATTCCAAAAACAAAAATAATAACATGACTACTCGAAATCAAGAAGTTGATAGGATAGCCAAAGATGTTAGTAGGTTGGATGAATTTTCGGTACAGACTCAAGAGAGTTTATTGAGTCTTAAATCAGCATTTGATCAATTGCAAGCCACATTTGCAAAGATTGAAAAACAGGGGACTATGGTTTCTCGTAATGAAGGGGAAAGAGTCTGTAACAACAGATTAACAAAGGTTGAATTCCCTAAATTCAATGGAGATGATGTGGAGGGATGGATGTATAAATGTGAACATTTTTTCTCTATTGATGAAACTCCTGAGAGATACAAGGTCAGATATGCTGCTGTCCATTTAGAAGGCAGAGCATTACAATGGCATCAAGGCTTTATGAAATCAACAGGGAAACAGATTAGTGATATAACTTGGGATGAATGCACAAGAAACGCCTCAACAAGATTTGCAGCAACATTAATAGAAGATGCTATGGGGGCATTGAAGGCATTAACACAAACAGGTGAATTAGAGGAGTATTGTGATGAATTTGATTTGCTATTGAACAAGGTAACTTTACCTGATGAATACACAATCAGTTTGTTCATTGAAGGTTTGAAGCCTGAAATTAAATGTCATGTGAGAATGTTTAAACCAAAAACATTAAGGGAAACATATTCCTTGGCAAGAATGCAAAATCAGTCTAATAAGGTACTTGGTTTGGGAAGTATGAGTGGTACAGGATCTTCTGTCCACAAATACAGTTCCACAAGAACTAATAATCTGACCAATATTGGGAAGCAACCTGTGTTGGCAACTCCTGCCAATTCAGTCCCTTCCAATGCTATAGTTCCAAGGAAGGTAAGCAACAAGTATATGGATGACAAAAGAGCTAAAGGGGAATGTTTCTTTTGTAATGAGAAGTATGTAGCTGGTCATAGCAGGGTTTGTAAGGGCAAGAAACAGTTATTCTTGGTTGAGGTTGAGGAGTATCAAGAAGGAAATGAGGAACAACCAATAGAAGAGGAAGACTTGATTCCAGGAGTGCCACAAATTTCACTGAATGCATTAATGGGAATTCCATCATTCTCAACTATGCAAGTAGTGGGTATGGTTGGAACAAGATATTTGTATATCTTATTGGACAGTGGTTCTACTCACAATTTCATGAGTAAGTCTTTGGCTCAGAAATTGAAATGTCCCATAACACAAATTCCCAATGTACAAGTGACAGTGGCTGATGGCAATAAGGTAGAGTGTGTTGATCTGTGTAAAGATTTCCAATGGGTTATGCAGGGAAATTGGTTTACAGCCGACATGATGGTCATTGACTTAGACAATTATGACATTGTATTAGGCATACAATGGTTAGAAACACTAAATGACATTATGTGGAATTTCAAGAATTTCACTATGAAATTTAATGTAGCTGGCCAAGATTTTGAATTAAAGGGAACAAAAAGAAAGAATGTGGGCCTATCTTCAATGGAAAAAATTACAAGTTTAATTCAGGATGAAGAAAAGTTAGTACAGGCTCAGTTATTCATGATTCAAGATTCAGCCAGTTCTCAAAGCATGTATCAACCAGTGATTGGTAAAGAACAAGAAAGTAAAGAATTGACAGAGTTGTTAAAGGAATATGAAGACATTTTTGAAGTACCAAAAGGATTACCACCTGCAAGACCATTTGATCACAGAATTGTGCTTAAAGATGAGAAGGTTAATCTTAATCTGAAGCCCTATAGATATCACAGTGCTCAGAAGGATGTAATTGAGCAAATGACACAAGAGTTAATGGATTCAGGGGTGATCAGGCACAGCAACAGTTCATTTGCAGCACCTGTTGTCCTTGTGAAGAAGAAAGATGGTTCATGGAGAATGTGTGTTGACTACAGGAGACTTAATGAAGCCACAGTGAAAGATGTCTTTCCAATTCCTCTTATTGAAGAACTGTTAGATGAATTACAAGGGGCTGTCATCTTTTCTAAATTGGACTTAAGATCAGGCTATCATCAAGTAAGAATGTATGAGCCTGATATTCATAAAACTGCATTTAAAAACTCATCAGGGTCATTATGAATTTTTAGTGTTACCTTTTGGTTTAACAAATGCTCCTGCCACATTCCAATCATTAATGAATGCCACTTTTAAAGAGGTTTTAAGGAAATGTGCATTGGTATTTTTTGATGACATATTAGTGTACAGCAACAGTTGGTCTCAGCATTTGACTGATCTGAAAATTGTGTTGGAATTGATGAGACAAAACTCTTTAAAGGCAAAGAAGTCTAAGTGTTCATTTGCTGGTGAAAGAGTTGAATATTTGGGGCATATAATCACCAGCCAAGGGGTATCAACTGATCCTGCTAAGATCAGTGCTATAAAAGAATGGCCTACTCCTCTCACTGTCAAACAATTAAGAGGCTTCCTTGGGTTAGCAGGCTACTACAGAAGATTCATTAAGAATTTTGGTCTTTTGGCTAGACCCTTAACTGATTTGTTAAAGAAGGAAGGATTCAAGTGGAATGAGGAAACACATATAGCCTTTGATCATATGAAACAGGTACTTAGTACTCCTCCTGTGTTAAGTTTGCCTGATTTCACAAAAACTTTCGTCATTGAAACTGATGCTTCAACCAAAGGATTGGGAGCAGTTTTAATGCAAGAAGGACATCCTTGTCCTTCATTAGCAAAGCACTTTCTAATATACAGCAGAGTTTATCTGTCTATGAGAAGGAATTACTTGCCATTATCATGGCAGTAAAACATTGGCACCATTACTTAGTATCCAAACACTTTGTGATCAAAACTGATCATCAAAGTCTGAAACATTTGCTTGAACAAAAGATAGTAACCCCTCTACAACAGAAATGGCTGTCCAAACTTTTGAGTTATGATTATGAAATCTGTTATAAGAAGGGGGTAGAGAATGTGGTGGCAGATGCTCTATCAAGGGTGCAAGGAATGGCTTTGTTTGAGATAAACATTAGTGCAGTAAATCCTGTACTTTGGCCAAGGATTCAAGAATCATGGCAAAAAGATCCCAGTACAAAGGAGTTGATTGATAAGTTACTACAAGGGATAGTTGTCAAACATAGAACTTGGGATGGGAAGATGTTAAAAAGGAGAAACAAGTTGTTAATAGCTGATGATAAAGAGTTGAGAAAAGACATTATTACCCTTTATCATTCATCTCCTATGGGGGGTCATTCAGGGGTGAATCCTACTGCTCTAAGAATCAGGGAACTATTCTATTGGAAAGGGTGTGCTAAAGATGTTCAAAGGTTTGTGAAAGAATGTTCAATCTGCCAGAGAGCCAAGTATGAAACAGTAGCCTACCCTGGACTACTGCAACCTTTACCAGTCCCTAAAACCATTTTCAGTGATATCTCAATGGATTTCATTTCTGGATTACCTAAGATTCATGGTAAAGATACAATTATGGTGGTAGTGGATAGATTTACTAAGTATGGTCATTTCATACTTTTTTGTCACCCTTATACAGCTGCCAAGGTTGCTAATGTGTTTTTGGATAATGTCTTTAAAATCCATGGGAATCCTGATACCATAGTGTCTGATAGAGATCCAGTGTTTATCAGTGCTTTTTGGCAAGAATTTATGAAACTACAAGGGGTTAAATTGGCAATGTCTTCAGCTTATCACCCTCAGTCTGATGGACAGACAGAGGTATTGAATAGATGCTTGGAAGCATATCTAAGAAGCATGTGTATGGATGCTCCCCTAACATGGGTCAAATGGGTACCTCTTGCTCAGTGGTGGTATAACACTTCTTGGCACTCATCCATCAAAATGTCTCCCTATGAAGCATTGTTTGGTATCAAACCAAATCTTCATATTCCTTATATACCTGGTGACACTCCTATAGCTGCTGTGGAAGAATTACATAGGGAAAGGGAAGCTATGATACAAAAACTTAAGTTGAATTTAAATTCTGCAAGAAACAGAATGAAGCAGCTTTCTGATGCCCACAGGACTGATAGGGAATTCCAGGTGGGAGAATGGGTTTATGTGAAACTTCATCCTTTTGCTCAAAACTCTTTAAGGGCTCATCACAACAGGAAGTTATCACCTAAGTACTTTGGACCATTCTTGATTCTTCAAAGAATAGGCAAAGTAGCTTATAAACTGGATCTGCCAGATACTGCTCAAATTCACCATACTTTTCATGTGTCCCTACTCAAGAAGGCTCATGGATCAATTACAGCTACTACTGACTTACCACAAGGTCCAAGGTTTGTTTTGCAGCTAGAGCAGTGTTGGATAGACAGTTGGTTAGGAGAGGAAACAAGGCAGCTATGAAAATTTTGGTTCATTGGGATGGGCTACCTGTGACTGAAGCTTCTTGGGAATTTTTGGAAGATATGCAACTTAGATTTCCTGATTTTACTTTTTGAGGTCAAAAATATTGATAAGGAGGGGGTATTGTTACATAATAAAATAGAGTTAATAGTCTAAGGACTATTATTGTAATAGAATAATGTAGAGGGACTAAAGTTGTACTTTGTAATAGATAGGTTGTTATTGACGGTTAATAAAAGACAAACCACCCTCAAGCTAACAATCATGCTTGAATTGGGTTTCCCTCTCTTCTCTCTGTGTGTTTCTTAATTTCAGGCTATCACTGCTAAAGCTTGATCCAATATCACTGTTGTCTTTGAAAATGTATCATAAACATAGAGTAGAACACCGGATTCAAATAAAATTATAAAGTAATCAATATTCGTCTTTTATTCATCTCTTTGGACATACTTGCAAATACAAAAACAAAAACAAAAAATATTGCTTCAAGAATCTCAATTTCAACATTTGACCTAGGAACCATTCCAAAATGCAACCACTTTCTTACATGGTTGCTTAACTTCCAAAACATTTGTGAAATTAACTTCAACAACAATCTTAATAATAATCACTATATAATTTAAGTTCTCTTTTCACAAAACAAACAAACAAACAAACAAACCTCATAAAAGAATATTGCTCACTGCAAGAACTTTGTGTTGGCCATATGTATGTTCACCTCACCAACTTTACTGATCTAGGCATCAAGTCAAAACAATAAAAACATAGTTCAAGTCAAATGGGTTAGAAGGTATACATAAACTCAAATGGGTTAGAAGGTATATAGAAACTTAATAAAAACATTAACTTTACTAAACCTAAACCCTAGTATTTTTCCTACGCGCGTTGTAGTGTGCTTAACACAAAAAAAAAACATTAACGTACTTGAAACCTTATAAAAAACCCAAAACTTTTACGTAAACCTACCATTGGTGTTTCTTTCAGTTTAGGGCGCTTTGCTTCTCCCTCTTCCGCATTTCTGTTGCTTTTCTTCTTTCATTTATGCATTTCTTCTAACCAATCGCCGTCTGACCATGTGAAATTCAAACGGCCTAGGTTGATACAGGTCATTTATAAAAATAGAAATTGGACAAAAATGGGTTTACGAGTCATTCAACCTTTCAACATTTTTACTGTAACACATATAGATAAGTACTAAACTAACATGGTATAATGAGAATGCAGTCATAAAACTCAAATATATTTGTAGCAAATATAACTTTTTTTACACGTGATACCAAACAGGAACTTTTGTACCTGGAAGTAATAAAGCTAAGTGTTGTTATCATATGAAATCCACTTTTCTACATTTGTTTTCCCCTGTAACGTTAGCTAGCTGTAATTCTCACAACAACGCCAATTGTCAATCCATGATTGAACCTCATATTTATAAGTATATTTATTTTTGTCAGGGTATTGGATTTAAATAATTCAAAGTTTGGGTCATTGGCCAATAATAATCCGAACTTTAACGTTAGATCAAGATAATCCCAAGTGAACATGTGGATGTCAAAAATGAACCTCCGTTAACTCTGAACTAACTGAGTTAGTTCAAGATGACGCGGCTGATGAGGTGTCATGCTGACGTGGACTAGATGCTAACGTGGCAGCTGAGGTGGCATGCCAAGTCAGTTGCCACATCAGCATCTGGTCCATGTCAGCATGCCACCTTAGCAGCCACATAATCATTAACTAACTCAGTTAGTTCAGAGTTAATGGAGGTTCATTTTTGACACCCACATGTTCACTTCGGATTATCTTGTTGGGGAATAACCGTAACAAACGAACAAAACCGGATAACAGAAATCTCTGAAGGCACGTGATCGCTTTCAGATTGAATCAATTCGACGGTTCTATCGAATATTCAACTGGATACAATCAGAGATTGAGAATTTTCTGTATGTTGTATTTGATATTATGAGAACCAGAGAGATTGATCAATAAGGAGATAATATCGTAATGAAACAGATGGGCCAGAAACTGCCTTTTAGGCAGTTTTCCAAGGTTTTCAAAGTTGCCAAAATAGTCCCTCTATTTCTGAAAATTAATTTTCGGAGACATTTTTACCACAGCAATTTTAATGGATATAAAATTTTTCCAAGCTGACCTGACAGCTCGACCCCAGCCAGGGGCTCTGCCCCTTGGGCCCTGCTCCTAGGGGCGCTGCCCCCGGACCCCCGTTCGTTAGGGGCTTCGCCCCTAAGTTCATAATAAATTCAAATAGGCGTGCACTCCGCACCACCATACCTATATGATGTATTATTATGAACATATTGATCAAACAGTCAATCCAATTACACTAAAATATCCAACATATCTTAGTCAAACGTTAAAGTTCGGATTATTATTGGCCAATGACCCAAACTTTGGATTATTAAAATCCAATACCCCATTTTTGTCTGTATATGTATCTATATGTGCATGTATATGTTGTCGTGGGGCAGAACTAACCTCAATTGTACTGCATACTTGCATATGCCTTTGTTAAAGATTAATGTTGAAAATTGAAGAATAATTTTGATATTTTTGTTAAATGGTTACTTATACATGAATAATGGATAAATTGATAATAATGAAGAGGTTAATCACACTTCGGGTCATGTTTGACCCGTTTCATCTTAACCAAGTTTTAACCAGGTTTTTCCAGCTTCTTGAATATGAGACTGTGATATGTTACCTTATATATATAGTCGGTTGCCCACAAACAGTAAATATCTGAAACAGAAAGAATTAGAAAAAAGGGTAAGATTTGAAGGAAAGTGGTTATACCATCTGTATGTAAAAAACAACGATAAGATGCCTCAGTTAAAAAAGTGAATAGTGCCCTTTGCAGCCATGCACACTAATTATTTCATTACTCAATTGATAAAGAAAATCAGACGTACTTTGATTTTTAACAGCCATATTCAATATGAAATGTCAAATGCTAAAATAGCTAACCATATGAACCTAATTCAATTTTTGATGTGAATTATTTATGAAGCTTTAACAAAAATTGATCATTCTTTTATCTTTTCAGATCCGTTGGTGATCAATATAAGAAAAAGCTAAATGCACTTACCTTCCACGTCGGTACTCTATTCATTGATTATGTTGTTGCTTGTCATTGTATGGCACACACCCAGTTTGCACCGCCGTCGCCGAAATCATGCCGGCCGCAACAAACACCGAAGGCTATGACTCTCTTTTTCTTTGTGTTGTGTGTGTACTGTGTAGCAAGATGGGTTTGTAAATTAAGGTGCTGTTTATTTTTTTCTGCAGGAAAAGGTCTGCAGTTTGCGGACCACATCTGCAGACATCTGCAGGAGAAGAGGTGGACCAAAGGTCTGCAGTCTGCAAGAAGAAGACTGTTTGTTTGGTAACGTCTGTAGGCTGCTAAAATAAACTTAAATTTAAACAAACTGAGTTTTTACAGCAGTCTGGTGGTAGATGGTGGTGGTGGTGGTGGGTGGACCGTGGTGGTGTGGACCATGGTGGTGGGTGGTGGTGGTGGGTGGTGGTGGACGGTGGTGGGTGGTGGTAGTGGTGGTGGTGGGTGGGTGGTGGTGGTAGTGGTGGTGGACGGTGGGCGGTGGTGGTGGTGGTGGACGGTGGTGGTGGACGGTGGTGGTGGTGGTGGGTGGTGGTGGTGATGGACCGTGGTGGGTGGTGGTGGTGGTGGACCGTGGTGGTGGTGGGTGGTGGTGGTGGATCGTGGTGGTGGTGGGTGGTGGTAGTGGTGGTGGACGGTGGTGGGTGGTGGTAGTGGTGGTGGGTGGACGATGGTAGGTGGTAGGTGGTGGCGGTGGTGGTGGTGGTGGGTGGTGGTGGGTGGTGGTGGTAGTGGTGGTGGACGGTGGTGGGTGGTGGTGGTGGTAGTGGTGGTGGACGGTGGTGGGGTGGTGGTGGTGGTGGTGGTGGGTGGTGGTAGTGGATGGTGGTGGTGGTGGTGGGTGGTGGTGGACCGTGGTGGTGATGGACGGTGGTGGTGGTGAACGGTGGTGGTGGACGATGCTAGGTGGTGGTGGTGGTGGTGAACGGTGGTGGTGGACGATGCTAGGTGGTGGTGGTGGGTGGGTGACGGTGGTGGTGGTGGTGGTGGTGGTAGTGGGTGGTGGTGGTGGGTGAGGAAAAGAGAAGAGGAGAAGACCTTTGAAGACCTTAGAAGACTTTGGTCCAAGTCTGCACCAAGAAGAGGTCAGGAAGAGTTTTTGGAGTGAAATGTCTTCCGAAAAACAAACAGTCTGCCCGCCCCAAACGTCTGCCCGCGTCTACGCGACGCAGACAAAAGAGGTCAGAAGTACTTCTGGGAGAAAAACAAACACCACCTAATTCTTATTTCTTAACCAATGAATAGTACTCTCAAATGTACATGGCAGTTATAACCATAAACAAAGAAAGAAAGAAAGTGAAGAGGTGATGTTCTCATAGATGCAATGAAGAGTGGTCATGATAAAAGAATGTGTACAAGTAGCTTTTGCATGAAGAAGGGTAGAAAAGGAAAAAAATTACATGACATTTGGGTTTTAAGCATGAGAGTTTTCATATGTCATCTTAAAATTCATGTAAAATGACCTTTCAAGACATTTTTCTTCGTTTATAATGTAGCATAGATAGATTATTAGAACGCGTTGTTTGGTAGGTTTTGATACGCACTATCGAGACCAGCTCAACTTTTTTGGGGGTATAAAGAGAATGTCTAAATCAGGGATTTTTGTAAAAAAAGTCTGTTTGCATATATATCTTTATAAACTTTCATATATGTTTATTAAAAAAGTTTTATTTTGCATATATATATATATATCTTTATATAATTTCACTAGATTATATTCCGGAAGCTTTCCGGGATAGACAAATATAATATGAAGTTATAAAATGTGTGAACGTTATGATGTAACCAAGGGTGCAGCTTCATTGGGGCAGGAGGGGGCGCCCGACCCCCGATTTTTTCGTTCGAAAGGGATAAAACAGGGAGGAAGCCTCAACTAGTGTCATGTGTCACTCAAGGATATTTTTTTTATTTGTTTATTAAACCCTGCCTTATGCTATGTGGCACACCCAAGAGAAGAGATGGCCTAAATGAACGTCATGTCAGGAAAGGGGGCTTTCTTTTATTATATATATAGATATAGATTTATGTTTATAATATATATTTGGTCTCTATACAAAACTTCGGTTTATGGGTTTTGAAATAATAAAATTTAAACTCAAAAAATGTTACTTTATAAACCTTATATAAATAGTTCTAAGACTACACATTGTGGGGCCTGAGAGAGTGGTGTGAAGCCCTCTCCACGTCACCAACACCACCCCTAGCGTGACATCTAATTAAGGGCTTGAAGATCTCCACGAATGTGACCACCAACTACCATCAAACTCCCCATTGTTGTAACCATCGAACCCACCGTCACCTCCTCCTTTCTGCTTCCTCTTGTCACCCATACCATGATCCACAAGTCAAGTCACATATCATATCAATTCTTGTATAGGTGTAAACAATTTTGGATAATTGAATTTTAATAATCCAAACTTTCCCTTATTGGCCAACAATAATTTGTACTTGAAAAATTCCTCACAATAGTCCTAACTTCCAAACAATTTTCCTCTAAACGACAACTATATGAGCTGAAAACAACGTAAACTGCCCATTAAATTTCAAAATCATTCCAACACAGCGGAAGCAGAATATTATTACAACCCAAAAGTAAAATATAAAGTCTGAAATGTTTAACAAACATGCATATGAATCCTAGACGCCATGAGACTCCGTGCACCTATCGACAGGTGCTACCTTAGCGACCTGAGACAAACATGCTAAAAACATCAGCAAATAATGCCGGTGAGTTCACAGGTTTTTCATGAAGACTGACTCCAAAAGTTTCAATGAATACCCGTGGCCAAACCGGGCTACATGCATGCAAACCATATGAATACCTGTCACTACTGCGATTGGAAAACCATTACTGGACTCGAATACTGTGAATACATGAATACTGCCCGAATGAATACTGAATACTGAATACCTAAGAGACAACATGAACCCGTCCAACCTCCAATTGAACAAGTGGGGCCGGCCTAGCCCAAATAGATCTATCCACATTTCCCTCGTTGTGCATCCCCGCACATTCATGGTTCTCCCCGGGACTTCAAAAGATCGCATAGTAACTCAAATAAATACTCCAAAACATAATGAATACATGAATACTAAAACATAGTTTGACACATCTTTTATGAAAACATACTTGACACACGTTAAAGAATACAACAAGTTTTCTCCCCCGAAAATGTAAAACCAGTAAAGAGTAGGGCCGTAAAACTCACCTTAGAGTGCATCTTCAGATAAATAGAAATCCGACACGTGCGTGATAGTCCCAACTAATGGCGACCCATCAATGGGTTTAAGTAAGCGTATTGACTACTAACCTGAAGGTTAACTAGTCCCCGATTGTCCAGATCTTGACTATGTGTGTTTAGAAATGTGTTTGAGTGTTAACCGGACATACCAGATAGACCTGACATCCGTTGGTGACACATTACATCAATAAATCAAGTACATAGGATTAACACATAAGTTTCAAGCATACAACACTTAGTTTGCATAAAAAATCGCACATATGGAGTTGTAAGGTCGAATCAGCATAACACAGGACCAGGTTCGACCCCTTTATGGCTAATTCGACCTATACACAAGTTCATACAACCTAATACAAGTTCATTCGACCTTAACACATGTTCATTCGACCTTAACATGTGTTAATTCGACCTAAATCAAGTTCGTTCGACCTAACAGAGGCACATTCGACCAACAGGGAGCTAGGTTCGACCCCATGGGCCCTACCTTCGACCCCACGCTGGTCGAAGGTATCCCAGGTTCGACCCCTGCAGCTTCCTTCTTCCTAAAACGCATCAAATCGCATCAAAACTAACCGAAAACATCGCGAAACATCACGAAACACTGCAGTCAAGTATGAATAACATATCCCTACAAAACCCTACCAATTTTACTCCAAAATCAATCCGTTTTAATACTCACCCAAAATGGCAAAAATTATGGAAACGTCACATCATGCATGAAAACTTTATCCAATTAGGAAACATTCTGAAATCATACAATAATCAACTCATCATGTTCAGATTATCATGTGTAGCAAAACCCCTAACCATATTATCCATAATAACATCATGAATCCAATCCCTAAATCTATAAAAATCACCAAAACGAGCAAAATATCATCACTCAACAATTGATAGCCTAGAATATCCAAAACCTATCATCCATAGCAGCCCTAGAACATGTCTATAACATCCATGCAGCACATAATCTTCATACAACACGTAACACACAAAAAACATCATTAACACAACATAACACATGTTAACTTGTATGAAAACTCATGTTTAATGATTAGGTTTTGTTTACAAAGATGTTAGGAAGGTTTTTAATTGTGAAAACCATCTTAAAACAGATCTGGACCTTTGGGGTTTAATGAAAATGAATCAAAATGCTTAAAAAGGATTTAGGATGAAGAACACACCTTAGATCTTTATTTAGAAGATGTTTGTAGGTTAGATTATGAAAAACAAGAGCAAAAACTCTTTCCCCAGTGATTAAAGTTGAGATAGAGTGTTTAGAGGCGTTTAGGGTTTGTGAAATGATGAAAAATGACAAAGTATGTTATTTATACTGAAGCCTGGTTCGACCCTGTACATAGGTCGAAGGAGACTATGGGTGGTCGAATGAAACTGTTAAGCTTCTGAATGTCTGGTTTGACCCCTCTACAGGTCAACCAAGACTGGGTCTTTTCAGGTTTTTCCAGTTTTGTCATTTTAACGCATTTTAACACATCCTAACACATGAACATGCAATCCTAACATATGTGGAACATATATAATCATGGATAATCATCTAAAACACCGTTAAAACACGTATTTGTATATTATACACCATACATAGATCAATTAATGTTTGTTACTTAATCTAATTCATGTAATTCACCAACAACGGGACCCATGACTTGTGTGTGTGTGTGTGATTAACCCAATGATCCTCCGAATCATTGAACCCGGACAATACGTAATGAATTCTGACTCGACTGAGCTAGTTAAATATGTTTGAATAAACGTTTTTTTTTGCTAAGGTAGACTTATGTGTTTGTAAAAATGTTAACCTGAACATGTCGGGTGTCACATCATCCCCTTGTTGAAAGAATTTTCGTCCCGAAAATTTCCCGAAGTCAAAGAGAATGAAACGATAAGAAAGAAAATTTTTTTCGGTTGTCACATCATCCCCCTGTTGAAAGGAATCTCGTCCCGAGATTCACTCAGCTTCAACAGTAATAAGTGCCGACCTAACCCAAGTAACGTTTCCCAGAATGCAAACGAAATGAGGATCACGAACGAAGAATGATAACAACAGACACTCCATGTCGGGGAATCGCCTCCCCAAGGTGAATGCAAAACAAAAGACTCCTCCTGACAGAAGGCCTAAGGAGAGTACTATGATCGGTATAAATGATACACCGGTACCGTCCAAGTAGCATCTCCAAAGGACCCACATCAAACCAATGAACACAAAACGACTACCAAGTCCAATACCGAAAACACTCGATGGATACGAAACGCCAAACAATGTGAATAAGAATAAACCCGAGTATGACGAATAACAAGAAAAGGAAACTCACCAATAACAGTATCAGGATCCTCCTTTGCACCGATGAAGTAAACACGACCAGTTCGACCGCCCCCCTCGCCTTGCTTCACCTTAGGACAATCCCGCTTTAAGTGCCCAGTATCCCCACAGTGATAGCATCCCTGTTTCCCCTGAGGAGGGGTAGTAGTGGTAGTAGCAGTAGTAGCCTGAGCCGGCTGCAGCTCAAGAGTAGTCCCACAGTCCTTAGCATGATGACCAAAGCGCTGACAACGACGACAGCGAAACCTCTCACAATCACACGTATGATGATACCCACACTCACCACACTTCGTAAGCTTCCCAGTATACCCCCCAGACTTCTTCTCAGATGACACTCCCAAAACATCTTGTTTCTTCACCTGTTGCTGGGACGACCCAGCGTTCTTCCCAGGACTCTCCCACTTCCTCTTGTTATCTGCAGGGGCTTTCACAGCAGCACCCCTTAGAGGTAAAACACCCTCAGCAACCTTCATGTTGGTCAGCTTGTGAGCTGCCCGGACAGTAGCCAACATAGTAGTGTGGTCAGCGGCAGCAATATGCCCAGCAATCTCCGGCACTAACCCAGCAATGTAGTGCTCAATCCTCCGGTACTACGGTGTAGCGAAACCGGGGCACATCACAGCAAAATCATTGTGCCTAGCAGTAAACTCCTCGATCTCCGACCCAACCATCTTCAGATTCCAGAACTCATGCTCCAACCTCATAATCTCGTCCCTCGGGCAATACTCCGCTCGCAGCATCTGAATAAACTCAGACCACGACATGGCATTGGCCTCACCCAGGCCAAGGTTCGCAGTGGTAGAGTTCCACCAGGTCAGGGCATGTCCCTCTAGAGTAGCAGAAGCATACTTAACACGATCAGTGTCAGGACAGTTGCACATAGCGAACACCGACTCAATCTTCTCCAACCACCTAAGTAGTCCCACCGCCCCTTCAGTACCACTAAAGTTGTGGGGCTTACAGTCCATGAACTTCTTGTAGGTGCACCTAGACTGCACCTGATTAGTACCTCCCAGAGTCTGCTGAGCAGCTTGGAAGGCAGCCAATGCAATGTTCAACTGCTGCTGCATCATGCTATCCAACTCTGCCTGTGTCATGGTGATGTTCCCACCACCTCGTCCACCGCCTGTGCGACCACCGCCGCCACCACGGCGTCCCCCAGTACGTCCACCAGTACGACCAGACATGTTCTGCCAAAACATGAGACAAGATACTCAGTGTCACTACTAGAACGGGGTTCCAGCATAACCATCAGTCCGAACACGAAGTCCACCCAGATTTTCATGCATTTCGATTTATGATTTTGTGTGCACCCGAAATGATAAATCGCTCTACATGGTCCTCTAGGCGTGCTCCTAGCTAGAACTTCAAGTCACCCAATACCTACATCCTTAAAAGAGATTTTATCGCACAACGACCCCAAAGTTGTAACGCCCAGCGTTTCTTGAATAATATAATAATAATATTTTATTCATAAGACGATGCGTTAATTCGTTAACAATAATATCTCATTAACAAAAAAAAATACATTCTTAATCCAGTAATAAATTTAAATTATTTAAATTCGCCAAATAATGCGTCGTAAGTAATAACACACTAGTAAACCGACACTTATTTTTGTAAATTTTAAACGCGACTAAAATATAAATATATAGTCCAAATACTAGTTTTAATTCACACTACAATTATATAACTTATGAAATAATTATGTTATTGATAACGGGCCCAGTTCATAAACGAGACCCGGGCCGGTACGAGTTAGTATACGTGATGCCTTTCACTTAACCTACCCAAGACCCTACCTATTTAAATCCCACTAACTCTTCTTCTTCTTCTTCTTCTTCATCTCAACACATAAACCCTAGCCCCCCTATCTTCTTCTTCACCATCACTTAAGTCTTCCCTCTAAACCAACAACCCCCTCCCCCTCGATACCTGATATGGATGTATAGATAACTTGTGCATTGTTTTCATCATCAGTTCATAATCACTCTCCACCACCTCTAACCTCAGCCTCTCTCCTCTCTCTCTCTCTCAGACGCAACGTCCGCTGCCGCCGACCGCCGACCACCGACCACCATCCGCCGCCAACAACCATATCTCCATCCCTCTTACATCTCCTTGCACTACTTTACACATACCCATACCCCTTGTTCAGATTATTTCCCTCACCATTTGAGTAGCAGCGGTGACTAAGGACCACCGAACTCCCACCTTTATCTGCTCTCTCTTCTCTCTCGCACCCTCTCTCATCTCAGTCTCTCTCCCTCCTTCCCTCTCTAAGCAGCGGACGGCCACCACCACCTTGCTTGGTGGTGGCAGCGTAAGGGTCTTGGACAACGAGGGTATCATCGACGCCTGATTTAAGGATAGTTTTCTGATGGTTGGTTCCAGTGATAGTTACGGGGATTAGGAACAGCGGCGCCGCCGCTGGATCTTGAATGTGGGGCTGCGGTGTCGACTCAAGGTTGGGTTCCATTTGGTCTTTTCGGGTCAGATGATGGACTGTGTGGGCGACGCGAAGAGATGCAGACCATGGTCTAGTAGTTGAGTTCAAGTGGTATTATTCTGGTTCGTGTTCAGTCTCCATTCGGGCCAAGATGCTCGTTGGGTTCAGGCGTATTCCTTGTGCTCGGGAAGGTCAGATCTTGTTTCTTGTCCATCTTCTCCTCGGTCAACCTTAGTCAAACCAGTCAAGATCTGGTCAATCTTAGTCAATGGTCAAAGCTGGTCAACTCTTGATTCGAGGCGAGTACGAGTCAGTTCAAGAGTCTGTTCGCGGGAAGGTATAACGCACGCCACGACTCTTATTCATTTTGTGTACAATTTTATATAAATATATTGTTGAAAACTTAAACGAACCGAACCGACTTGCAATTATAAAACACTTCTATTTAGTCGACAAAAGAAAATGGCTAACATTTATGTATGTACGCTTGTGTAGTTATGTCGCGAACTATTAAAATGTTGAGTGGGTTAATACGAAACATATGTTGGAATGTCATGGACAAATATATTAGTTGGCGAAACATACACTACAAGAAATTTGGGTATTTACCCACACATAGTATGAGTAGGAAAAACCACATAATGTGTTAGTAGTTACGTTTACCTACACATAAATTAAGTGTCATGATGTGTAGACTCAACACTGTGGATAAAGATCATTACCTACACATTTATTATGTGTAGGTATATAGCAAGCTATACCTACACATATATGTGTGGCTAAAACTAATATATATGTGTTGGTAGAAGTATAGCAACTTGTTAGATTGACGTATGATGTGGCATTCAACGTGGCATCTGACGTGGCATCCAACGTGGAAGCTACTTATGTGTAGGTAAATGTAAGATGTGTAGGTATTGATCTTAACATGTGTAGGCATTAATCTTAACATGTGTAGAAATAATATATATTGATGTGTTGGTAAAAATATTTAAATGTGTAGATAATAACCACGATTTATTTAAATAATAATTTTTAATTGTATACAAACAAATACAAAAACAGTTATAGAAACATACGCGACCAAATTATCATTCTTAATCAAAACATAAGTGTTCAAACAACCAAACAAACAAAGCAAATATTGACCATAAGTTACTAACGGTTTATATAAAATTCCTAAATGAACTCATCAACACTTTCATCACTCTCTAGACTATCACCTTGAGATTGTCCAGATGTGCTTGATGGAGGAGACATGATATTATTCTCAATCAGTGCTTGTTCTATAATTGCACATTTACTTGTCACTGTTTGAAGTGCATGGACCAGCTCATCATAAGTAGGACACTTTGCTTTTTTAGTTGTACCCATTGTGTTATCAACAATAATTGGATCATGTCCTCACCCATGCAAACGAACAGACCTTCATCAAGTACATTCTCAATAATCGACTTGTCGCTCATTGATTCCACGGTATGCTGGTTTCTCAACTTCATCATTTCTTCCTTTTAGGAAAAAAAAAAAACAAATACAATAAATTAACTTTTTACCAAATAATGAATACTAAGCGGTAGAAAAGAAAAATTAAACTTACATATAATGGAGCCGCATTTTTAGATATCCAACCTTTTTCCGAATCCCAATGTGTAAGCCACCAAGTCTCAATTTGACCGGATGAAGAAATAATATTATGTTAGTTATTTATTTTATCAAGAAATTCGTAACTCGTATGCTAAATGGGTCGGAAGATCCTGCCTTAGACATGTAAATATATATCACACAAACTCCTCGTATTGACGGTTACCAATAAGATTTCATCTTTCATTCATATTGTTCTTCCATCCAATCACAATTATCTCAACAATGATCACTAATCAAACTAAACATAATATTCATTCTTCTTTGATTTTCACAGACCTTAACTGCAAAATAAAACAGAAATGCACAAGAACATATGCTGAGAATACGAATGAACATACTAGTACAAAGCAAAAAAAAAAAAGTGTTAAAAAAGGAGTTTCCTCTTAGATCACAAAAATCATATAGTACTTAATGAATTCAACAAATGTATGCGTGATAGGAGAAAGGATGTGCCCAAACTTAAAATCAGCTATTTACAGGTAGACTACTACTTCTCAATGTTTAAAATAAAAAATATTAATACATTTTCAGGACTTCATTCACACAATGCTCTTTTATGTATATTATAATTTATATAACTTCATTCACTGCAGAAGATCATATTGATCAAAGTTTAAAAGAACAGAAAAGAGCCTCGAGGCGTTTTCCCTTCTCCTCATGAGGCGTAAGCCTTGAGGCGAACCGAGGCGTAAGCCTGAGGCCTGAGGCGCAGTCAAAACATAAATATAAAATTATGTATCTTATAAAAAAATAATATAATTGACCTAGAAAAGTCTAAAACATCAAAAACACACATATCAAAAATAAAATAATTGGCCCCAAAAGTTTAAAACCCCAAAAAAACACATCAAAACAGCCTAAACCACCTGAGGCACACATTTTCTTAGCGCCTCAGCCCTTAGAGGCGTATGTACAATATGAACTCCATGAGGCACGCCTCACACTCGTTTACTTAGCATTTCGCCTTGAGGCACGCCTGGAGACGCACGCCTCACCCGTTTTTTTAACCATAATATTGATCTAATAAACTTTGAAGAATACAAAATACTTCATTAAGTTAAAACCTACCAAAACAACTTCGACATTTTTCAATAAAATAGAGTACAATTATTATTTCTCAATTACTAGATAATTGAGAAGATGGATTACCTCCAAGTGAGGTTTAACAAGTGACAAAAGATATCTTTCACAACCATTGGCTCAAGAACTGATATGGGTGTTGCTTTTAATAGATAAATCTTACATCACAGATTACTAGTCCAGTAGTCCATCAATTTCTCATCACTTGTAATCAATACTAACATGGCTACTTTAGGTTTCATCAATACCTTATTTATATCTATTCTTCAATCCATCCATGTAAACCCTACCAAATTAGAAAACTACGTATTCAGAAACGACGAAACGTAAATCAACAAGCAGATCCTTTGATAGGGAGAAGAGAAGTTACCAGATTTCGTGTTTGATGATGAAAGCCCCAACGATTGAATGGCAAATTAGGGTTTTAGGGAAGTCGAAGTTCTGCTGTTGAATAAGAAGGAAAATCGGCTGATGAGGGCAATATATACCATCGTAATCCATTCCTAGTTTAGAGGATGTGAAATCGCTGATCAAGGGCGAAAATCGCGAACAGAATGAAGGAAAAAAAAAACAGAGTGGCGCCAAGGTTAAAATTTGATTTTTATGTATAAGTAATTATCACTCGAGTTTAATTTTTGAAAGTTAGCAGTCTTATTTTTTCTATTATCTTTTTTCATTTTTTTTGACGCAAACCATAATATACATATATTGTGAATACTCGAAGTAAGCCCCCTTTAATTAAAAAGTGCCAGTTTTTCTCAAAGTGTTCCCATTTAAGGGGTGTTTGGGATTGATTATTCAAAACAGATTATGCGTTTTGGAAAAGCAGGGGTGGAGCTGCTTATAGATTATTGCGTTTTGGTAGCCTAAAAAACTGATTATCTGCGTTTTCAAAACGCAATCCAAACACTAAAAACTGATTATCTGCGTTTTCGAAACGCAATAATCTAAAAATCAGATTCAAAACGCAATCCCAAATACCCTCTAAGTCATTATTGGGTAAAAATTATAAAAGATGTCTGTATGTTTTAATTGTGCCTAGTTTAAATAGTGTAATTAAGCCCTTTACCTAGGGTGTTAACGGTGACGTGACTTTTTAACTTTTATTGTACACCACTCTCTTCCCATGTTAAAGGGCATTAAAGTGGCACTAAGTTAAAATGTTAACATGAATTAAAAGAGAGAAAGTTAAAGGGATGAGGTAGAGTTTAGGGGCGTTAAACCATTTTCTTGAAGTGAGCTAGTGTGAAAAGAGACAAAGTGAAGGATATGACATCTAGGTGGAGTTAAATATGGTTAGAGTATACCCCATGGTTTTACTATTCACAATTAACCATCATGCACATGTATTTATTTTGCCATGTCATTTTTAAAATATAACTTTTTTTTTACTTAATTTGCTTGCGTCCAATATCAACACATATTGTATGTACATTTTTAAATATGTATATATCTTGATTTTGCCATGTCATTTTTTAAAAATAAAACAAAATTTTATTTGCATAATTTATCTACATATTTATGTATAAATATTTATGTGTTGGTAAACATAATCAATTACCTACACCTATATTAGTTTCTTAGATATGTGTAGATAATTTATCTACACATAACGAAAATTTGCCATATGTGTAGGCAATTCAAAATTTCATTGATTGTTCAGTTTGGGGGGAAATTTTTCCACCAACTCCAAGCGTGGTTAAAACATAATACCAACACATGTTAAGTGTTAGTCATTTCATAAAGATTTCATCAACCATTACTTACACATATAAAAACATGTGTAGGTATTTACCCACACATTTACATGTGTTGGTAAACACCCCGATTTCTTGTAGTGATAACTTTGAATGCTTATTTTAATTAGTCGTTTTACTACTCTATTTTTGAAACATTAACTATTAACTAAACTATACTTCACAAATTAATATAACGACTGTCTTATGATTCATACGAATTGTCAAAACATCGCACTATATGTATATGTATTACTTATCAAAACTCTTAGTATCGCTCTTTATGGTCTTAATAAATTAAACATTTTGTCACGATTAAAGACTTAGTTAAATTGTATTGTGTTTTGAGAATGTTGACAATTGATTTTGGGAAAATATAGATGACATGAGTTATCGGTTTCTTATAAAAACAGAGGAGACTCTGCCCAAATTTTTATAAAAATATAAGAAACATATCAAGCATTCGAATCTATACTTTTGTACAAAAACGCTACGTTTTACAAATAGACACTATCCCAATTTTACGTGTCATGATAGAGATACACGTACATAAAAATATAGTTATTAATATGTGTATATATAAACATAACGGTACAAATATTAACCGGTCTTCGAAAACAAATTGAAACGCGAGTCGAGTTACACTAGTAATGTTTTCATTAGCCAAAAATGTTGCTTTAACAATAATTTCAAGATGCGACTTCGTATACCATATTAAGGTATTTATTTTCAATAACTATATACACACGTATACATTCGAACAACTAAACCAAGTACAATCGGTTCGTTAAGTCATACACACTTTAAGACGCGCATTCGTTCAATGCGAGTCTAGGTAGTTGAATAAACTATCTATACAATCGATTAATGAAACAAGCTTATTTGCATTAGAATTTAAGACATCATTTATTTGTATTAGGATACAAGAGTTCAATTTATCCAAGTTCAGATTTGTTGCTACTTGCTAAGACTTGCACGGTGAATTTCAGGTGAGTTTACGTAACCATGTTTATGCAATTCTTTATACTTGCAACATTATACTTAAGCAATTCTACATACATGTCTAGTTGTAAACTTTAATGCCTCATGATTTAGACAACAACAACAGTTAGACTTAAACTTCAACATACATAATCATTAGCTATGGCCAAGCCGACGATACTCAATAATAGATCTATTGGATTGACAATCCCACCTAGATTCGTTGACCATCTTTTATGGGGAGCGCGGGTGATTGTTATCGTTCCAACATGATATTAAGGTGAACCGTGGATGACGGGATGGACCTAAACTAGTCGGAGGTTTGATTATGTGCATACAACACTTCATGTTTATTCATGTAGACTTAAACTTACAATAGACATTTGAATTGCTAAACTTTTATTCTTAAACTTAATTGCTTGACATGGCTTATGTATTCTCACCAACTTCTAGTTGACCCCCCCCCCATTTTTCCAAACTCAACAGGAAATATTGATGCTTGAAGTCTAAAGCTAGCATGAGGAGTTATTTGAAGTTTTAAGTTTCATTTGTTTGTTGATGTATTAGACCTTAATGTAATTCAATATTGTAATGTAATAAAGGATTATTTAAACATATGTATTACCATGAGCTACTGAACAATCATCAATACGTGACATCCCGATGTTTCCGCCATCGGTTGGGGTGTTACAAAAGTGAACAATCACTCAGAGGTGTACTATAACAAGTACTAGTGCATGATAGTGTGTGTAGGCATGTGTGTCCATTAGGGCATAGAAGGGAGATATCCAAATCCCAGACAAATCTCAAGAATGTGCCGAAGCCACCCCAATGTACACAACTGTCGTGTATAAACGATAAGCCTCTTCATCTTCAAACCCGAAGAAGGAGATAGAATAAAGGTAGAAATAACGAAGGATAAATAGTATGATACTGTGTGATGAGGACACCGACACCCTGACAAGGTTAGTACGTTTACCAAATGACACGACTCAAAATATGTGTGACCGTCTAATGTGTGTGATACTCGGCTATAGTCTAGACTCTAAATGCAGTCCTAGTTCACTATAACCATTGGCTCTAATACCAATCTGTCACACCCTCAAATTTTCACGTGCGGGGTTTTACCACGAGGCGCGTGACACACCAGGACCAAGTCAACGGTCACAATAAACGACAACTATATGAGATGAAAACAACGTAAACTGCCCATTAAATTTCAAAATCATTCCAACACAGCGGAAGCAGAATATTATTACAACCCTTAGATCTTTATTTAGAAGATGTTTGTAGGTTAGATTATGAAAAACAAGAGCAAAACTCCTTCCCCAGTGATTCAAGTTGAGAGAGAGAGAGAGAGAGAGGCGTTTAGGGTTTGTAAAATGATGAAAAATGACAAAGTATGGTATTTATACTGAAGCCTGGTTCGACCCTCTACATAGGTCGAAGGAGACCATGGGTGGTCGAATGAAACTGTTAAGCTTCTGAATGTCTGGTTCGACCCCCCTACAGGTCGAACCAAGACTGGGTCTTTTCAGGTTTTCCAGTTTTGTCGTTTTAACGCATTTTAACACATCCTAACATATGAACATGCAATCCTAACATATGTTGAGCATATATAATCATGGATAATCATCTAAAACACCGTTTAAACACGTATTTGTATATTATACACCATACACAGATCAATTTATGTTTGTTACTTAATCTAATTCATGTAATTCACCAACAACGGGACTCATGACTTGTGTGTGTGATTAACCCAATGATCCTCCGAATCATTGAATCCTGGACAATACGTAATGAATTCTGACTCTACTGAACTAGTTAAATATGTTTGAATAAACGTTTTTCGCTAAGGTAGACTTATGTGTTTGTGAAAATGTTAACCTGAACATGCCGGGTGTCACATTATTGGAGGAAAATACTTTGAAAGTTGACACTGTTGTAGTGAATTTTTTAAGTACAAATTAATGCCGGAGGCAAATTTTGGATTATTAAAATTCAATTCCTCTATCAATTTTTGTTATTTCATATTTTCACTTCATAACAATTTTTTGTTTGCTTTTCGATCAATTCAGCAAAAGAATAGCATCATAAAAACCTTTTGTTGAATAAACAATTTTTTTTTTCAATATTGTTTTAATTTACATTGCACTTGCAAAATTATTTTTGCCGTGTTCTCCACTTCTTCTAGCAGCTTGTCCCCGTTCTGGTCCACATTAGCGTCGGAAAAACTTTCCAAATCCATTACATGCATGCCTTTTCACACATGTCTTCCTTTTCTATACTTTTATTAATTTCTTATTTTACAACTACCGTGGAATCAATCTCATGGCTTTGATTGCCCAAATATATTATGCAAAAGTAGCAAGCTAGCGTGCTTAAAGCAAGAAAATTAAATGTGAATATTGACACTACCTTGCTGCTGATTTCAAGTGCTTTTTGCAAAAGCAATGTGTGGAAAATATCATCAGCAGACTCACTTTTTCTGTCACTAGGAAGTCTGGTTGTTTCTATAAATTCTTAATGCTACTAAAATAGATATATCTTCATACACACACTATCATATATATCCTTACGATGTCTATTCCTGTGTCTTTGCTTCTATGCATGTTATTTATGACTGGTGGTCTGGGGAGCTCCTGCATTGACAAGGAGAGCCAAGCTCTACTGGATGTTAAAGCCAGCTTAATCGACTTTGATGGAAGCCTAGATGATTGGGGGAGTAAAGAAGAAAAGTCGACGGATTGTTGCAAATGGTATGGTGTCCAGTGTGACGACCAAACTGGTCATGTGATTGAACTTGCCATTGGTTATGGCAGTACCACAGGTAAAATTAGCCCATCATTACAAGTGTTAAATGAGCTGTCATATCTTGATATGAGTCATATTAATTTTCAGTCCAATCCTTTACCCGATTTTTTGGGTTCCCTGTCCAAATTAGAACACTTGTTGATATCTAGTGCTAATCTCAGTGGGTCTATTCCTCATCAACTCGTCAATCTATCCAACTTGCAACTTCTTGATCTCCACAATAATTCTTTGAGTGGGTCCATTCCTTCCTTTTTTGGAGTTTTGACTTCTCTTATCCTTTTAGACCTCTCTAATAATGGATTATCTGGTAATGTACCAAACACTTTGGGTCGGCTTTCAAACCTAGAAACGCTTGATCTTAGTCACAATTCTTTGAGTGGAAGCATACCTCACTTCATAGGATCTCCTCTCCTTGATTATTTAGACATGTCTAGTAATCAGCTAGATGGTAATGTACCAAAGAGTTTGCGTCAACTCTCAAAGCTTAGCTATCTTAATCTTAGAAATAATTCTTTGAATGGAACCATACCTAACTTCACTGGATCTCTTTACCTCGGGGTTTTAGACTTGTCTAGTAATCAGTTACATGGTAATGTACCAAAGAGTTTGGGTCAGGTTTCACAGCTGGTAACTCTTGATTTATCATCCAACTCCCTTGAAGGTGTGATCTCTGAAGTTCATTTTCTTAATCTCACCTCTCTAAAAACTCTGGACTTGTCTTTCAATTTTTTAACATTAGACTTAAGCTTCGATGGGAAAGCCCCTTTTGACTTACAAGCAATAAGATTACAATCGTGCAAGCTGGGACCCACGTTTCCAGCATGGCTTAAAACTCAACGAAGTTTCAGATATCTTGATATTTCCAATGCTGGAATATCAGATAGTGTCCCTAACTGGTTTTGGGACCTACCCAGAGAATTGGAATTTTTAAGCATCTCTTCAAATGAAATCAAAGGTATGATACCAAATATACGGTTTTTATTATTTAAAGGCCGCCCTGGACTGGATTTGAGCAACAACCATTTCGTAGGAGGGTTTCCTTCATTGCCTCCTAACGTGGCTGCATTAAACCTCTCTGGAAACAAGTTCTCAGGAACACTTTCTTTCTTGTGTAACTTTTATGGAGGTTTAACTTTACTTGACGTTTCAAACAATTTGTTATCAGGGAGCCTGCCTGATTGTTGGATGAAATTCAAAGAAAACCTAGTCATCCTAAATTTATCAAATAATAATATATCAGGGGAAATTCCTTCTTCTTTAGGAACCTTGTCTAAGCTGGAGGCATTGTATTTGCGAAAAAATGCATTTGTTGGTGAAGTGCCAATGTCCTTGAGAAACTGCGCAAGACTAAGGTTTGTGGATCTTGGGGAAAATAAGTTATCTGGGGTTATACCAGAATGGATAGGGGAAGAACTTTCAAAGTTATATGTTCTTGTTCTAGGATCCAATAAATTATATGGAAGTTTACCTTACAAGTTATGCTGGTTGTATAATCTTCAAGTCCTTGACCTGTCTAATAATGGATTGTCAGGTAATATTCCTACGTGCTTTTATAACTTCACAGCTATGGCTAGAAGAGGCTTTGGAGGTGATATGATCACTATCCATGCTTATTCATATGACGTACGAGCTAGTTATGTTGGCATACTAGATATGCATTCAAGTGTACCTGTTGCAGTGGCACAATTTTTAGACAATGCATGGGTTACGTGGAAAGGAACAAAACGGTCATTTGGAAAAAGTGGTCTGAATCTACTAAAGAGTATTGATCTTTCAAGCAACAACTTATCTGGAAAACTTCCATATGCGATCACTGGTCTTTTTGAATTGGTTTCTTTAAATCTTTCTGTCAACAAGCTGCATGGGGAGGTCCCGAAAGATATGGGTCGGTTGAAGTCTCTGGAATCTCTTGACTTGTCTAGAAATGAGTTCTCTGGCCAGATTCCTTGGAGTTTGGCACAATTAAACTTCCTAAGTTATCTTGACCTCTCTTTCAATAAATTGTCAGGTAGAATACCAACTGGGTCTCAGCTCCAACGCTTCAGTTATACCTCCTACAGTGGTAACCCTCAACTTTGTGGACCCCCAGTTACACCAAGATGTGGGTTTCCACCTATTGCTGAAAAGAAAGATGTCGAAGAAGAAGAAGATGATGACAATTTTTGGAAATTAAATCACATAGGTATAGGTGCTGGATTTGCATTTGGGTTTTTGGGAGTATCTGGTGCCTTAATTTTAAATTGTCGATTCAGATATATCTTTTTTGATTCGTTGAGTGACATGAAGGATTGGATGTATGTAGTTATGGTTGTGCATTTTCGAAAACTAGAAAGTAAGTTTAGAAGGTGAACATGGTTCAACAATTTCTTGTGAGAAGAACTGTTGAAAACCGTGATTCCTATGAATAATTACTAGTTATCTATCATCTATAATTTGAAAGCTAAATGTCAGTGCAATTTACTGTTTTGCCCCTTCATGTTTGTTTTGGTACCGTCTTCTAGTTCGTATTCATATCATAGCTTTTTTCCTTTTTTTGGTTTCTTTCTTCTTCTCCGGATCTTTCCTTCCTTTTCTTCACGTGTAGTTTTCTTTGCTTATTCTTCAAATTGATTTGGGTCTTATGTAATTTTTTAGGGTTTACTATTTGTTGCTACAACAAGGAAAATGACCGGTATTAGGTTAGGAGATGTTTAGGATTATAGGTTAAGGGTATATTATGTTAAGGTTTAGGTCTTAAGGTTGGATTCAGTTAAGGTTTTGGATTTGGTTCTGAGAATGGGGGTCTTCAAGCTCCTGGAAGGGACCTGCAAAAAGGTAGCAGACACCGTTAGCCTTAACGCAGGAGGGAGCCTCCTGCGTTTGGACTCCGGCGTGAGAATAAGTATGTATTCATTTGGAGTTGGGAAATAATGAAGTAGAGAGTATAGGAGTAGAGAGAACAAGTGAGAAGTGTGTGTGGAATGTCTACCCAAGGGTCTCCTTATATAGGCAGTCGAATTCTGCCCAGGAGCTCCCTCAGGGTAGCTTCCCTATCATACCTGGATGTGTTTTGACCCTCTTTTAGTTCCCAGCAGTGAGACTTTTCCCTTTTGGGATGCTTTCAGCTTTTATCATTTTCAATACAAGGTATGGAGCTGTGTGATGTTTTGTCCCTTGCAAAGATAATAAGCCAAAATCCCTTTTTGCATTTCCAAGACATTTTACTGTTTGCTTTCTGCCCTGAGGCTCCTATACGGCAGGTCAGCTGCCTTATATCAGCTCCACTAAGTCAGGCAACCTCTTAATCAAACTTATTTTGCTTATCTTTTTGACGAGAGGTCTAGACGTTGTCGTTTTAGGACACACGTCATCAGCCCCCCAGTCATAAGCATTTGTAAAGAAGTTAGAAGTGCTTGTGACTTGTTCATTGTCATATTCCCTGGTGGTAACGCTGCTCGAGCTGGGGTTAGCACCGGGTAATTTTTATAAACCCCTGGCTCCCTTATGGGAGCGTTGGTTTGTTATTTTTCCCTTCATCAAATTTCGTGCAAGCTTTTGGCCTTGCATTTGTCATGATGGTCTAATTTTTTATTTAATATGGCTATCCATCATTACTCCCTAGGGAGCAGACGAGTGTCCCATCAGCCGTCCCAGACGACTGTTGACATGACAAGGGGCTAGGCTGACGTCATCCCCTAGGACAGCTGAATGATGGTTTCCCTTGGTAACCGTTTAATGCCATTAAATTCAAATTTTAAATCCCTTATAAAGAGATAACCCCTCTTTCTTCTCCATTTTATTCCCAAACTAGAAAACCGTCATTTTCTCTCCCACGATTGTTTTTCAACCGGCGATCTTCTTTTCTTCCCTATAAATCTGGTAAGTAACTTCTCCCTTCTTTCATACCTTGCCTTTCATTATGTCGAAAACTGATCTCGCGTCTCAATTTACTCGGTTATCTAAGTCCGATGTTGAGCGATTCTGTACTGAGATCGGTATTCCTTTGTCTTTCGATCCTACTGTTCCAAAGGGGAAAACCCCTGTGACCTCCGTTCCTACTGGCAAGGTGGCGGTGTATACCCGTCAGTTTGATCAGGGTAACCTTAGGTACCCCTTTTCCACCTTTTTCCTTAATGTTTTAGAATATCACCGACTTTCCCTTGATCAGTTGTGCCCATCTGGAGTTGCAAGGATTTTGCACTTCGAGATAGTGTGTCGCTGCCTTGGTCATAAGCCTTCCTTGGCCATGTACCGGCGGTTTTTCAGATTGGCTAAAAATGGGAAATGGTTTACCATTGAGAAGACTCAATGTGAACCGGCTCTCATTTCTAGTGTCATCGGACTTGTTTCCTCCTGGAAAGACAAATTCTTTTTCTTAAACTCTGACTTTCTACCTTTTAAAACTCCTCGGAGATCTTCGGATGCTCCCCTGAACGAGAAGGAGCCTGAACCTGATACTCTTGACCAAGTGTTGTTGGAGAAGCTGCGTAGCTTTCCTACTCGTCTTCGTACCTTTCCTGAGGATTTTCTGGTGATGGTGGGCTTGAGTGCCAACTGGGATGATCCTGGGACTGACCCGGTGATATATCATGGTGGGAAGGGTAGGTGTCTCCCTGTCTCCTCTTTGGTACCCTTATCCTTGTTATGTTGTCTGACCCTTTTGTCTTTTTTGCAGAAATGAGTACTTTGGATTTTCTGGCTTTGGATGATATTGCTGACGTGAAATTCAAGGTTCGGGGTGTTGCTGAGGGTCAGAATGTTGTGGTGAAGACTGAGCATGTTCGTTTCAAGGGAGTGTATACAAGTGTGATCACATCGTCTGTTGCTGCTACAGAGCCTTCTGTGGAGAAGTCTGTTATTGCCCGTCGCTCCAGCAAGCGACTTCAGACTGCTTCTTCGGGTCAGGGGGCTTCTTCTGTTGTGCCCTTGGTCTTAGGAGATGAAGATGAAGATTCTTCTCTGATTTCTTCAGCGTTGGGGTATACCCCTGCCCCTGGAAAGGGCAAGCTGACATTGTCCTCCCCGAAGAAAGACGATGTTGTTTTCAAGAAGCCAAAGGACATTGCTGCCACAGGTCCTAGTTCAAAGTTATTGCCAGTTGAAGGAGGTGAAAGTTCTAAAGCTGCCGTTGAAGATGTTTCTGATGCTCCTGCCCAGCAGGAGCCTGGCGAAGGGGTGTTTGTGCCGGATTGGGAGATTAAGCCTACTGACTTGTTGAAGAAGGCTTCCGTTTGCCGTGATCTGATAGACCATTGTGTTCCAGATGCTGAGAGAGAGCTTCACAAGGAATGGACAGACAGGGACGTTATGAAGAAGATGTATTATCACTTCGGGCAATTCCTATCTTTGTTCCCGGATGGTATGGCCAGGTGGGGGGAGTTGATGGCAAGGAGGGAACAAGTGGAGGAGTTTTTTGAAGAGCATGAGGCCGAGTTGGTTAAGGCGAGTGTCACACCACGCCAATGGCGGAAACACGTGGCGCGACGCTCGAAAGCATATCAAAGTCAAGATTAACACAAACTATATTTAATTAGAAAAGATCATTATATTAAGATGTCGAGAAGGGATACCTGGTTTCAAACATTACTTAAAACCACAAACATTAAGTTTTAGAGTGGGGTGTTTCCGTTTATGTCCCAACCCGATGGTAACAATAGATGAAACCCCCAACCAGTGTCCGACATCCCAAATTCCACCGTACTAGCCGCATACCTGTTCAGCACTTAGTTACCTGAAAGATATGTTTAAAAAGACGTCAATATATAAAATATTGGTGAGTTCACAGGTTTTAGTTTCGTAAATACGACATTTTTACATCCTGTGCAAATCCAGCACATTTTTACATCCTGTGCAAATCCAGCACATTTTTATATCCTGTGCAAATCCAGCACATTTGGTGGCCTTTGTATGGAGTAGCTAGCTCCTACAAATTATGATGATGAGCAATCCCTGAGTCCCATAACCAAACCAAGACTAATAAATATGCCCCGCTCCAAGTCGTTTCTCGGAACCCAACGACTTATGTTCAGAATACGTGCACCCCAGGCATACGCCGATGCATAATCGACGCTATCGATTAGGGGTGGGCCTTGTCAGGCACCAATAGTACTATCCAAATATTCCTTCAGTTTCATTTACCTGAATTAATGGTTACAGTAGCGAGGACCCAACCCCGAGTGGCGACCAAAAACTCAAGTACTCATCATGCCACTTACCACATTTTAACCTTTGAAAACATTTCAATATGTGATAACTTTTGACAAACATATCTTTCCCCCAGTTAAAACAGTAAAATGGGGCCGTGAAACTCACCTTAATTTCCATGCTTAGCTAGCAAATAAAATCCAAAGCTTTGACCGACTCCTTCGTGCCCTAATTACCAATAAAGGACACCTTAAAGTCTATCATATATAAGTCTAGCTTATTTTCCGGTTAAAAGATAGTTTACTCAACTATCTCGACTCGTGTATACTAACCCGAGTTTTTAAGTGTTTTAACTCAACGAACCGATCGTGACTTGTCATAATTCATGTGTTCACATTCGACATAGTACCCAAGTTGTGCACCTGTTACTATTCGTGTGTAAACCATGTTGGACTAATGTTACGAAACGTATAACTCATCCCGAGTCATAGCTTGTCTCGTAAACCAGATAATATGATCGTCTTGTATAATTATTTTCGGAAAATATACCTTGCGGAAATATAATATTGTTATTAAAATCCGTTTAATAACATTTGTTATTTCTTTTCACAAAATCCGAGTGTTTTATGTGTTTCGAAGCATTACTTTCAAATAATTTTTCCCAAATAAGTAAAGCGTCTACGCATTTCAAATCCGTATTTTTAACAATGTTTTGGTCACCAAAAACCATTGAAGTTGACACAATTGACGCTCGACAAAACTATATATTTGTTTTGCAAATATTGTTCGATGTTTATCTTTATTGTTGTAAATAACCAGTTGTCGAAAACGTCACAACTTTGGACAAACCCATTTGTTTAAAACACTTGGAAAGTTTATTTGTGAAAACATACACAACAATATTAACCTCGTTGTGCTTCGGATTTTATAAATTTCGGCAGAGTTTCCTCTGTTTTTGCAAGAACCAGACAACACAAGTTGTCTACAAATCTCCCAAAAATCCATTCTAAACACAAGCCAATTTAATCCGAACAATACAATTTCCGATTTCAAACTAGACGTTTATACGTTTTGACGACTATATAATTTACACTTATATTTATATAACTACTTAGTCCAACAACAACACAAGTCACGACCAATATACACATATTATCTTACAATACTTTTAGTTAATGTTTTATCGGTTCGTTTCGCAAGTTAAAACTACTTTGTTCGTATCGATATATTTGTGTGTGTATATATATATATGTATATAAACAATAATAAACACAAGTTGCTTATACCGATACTACGCGCGCGTCGGTCGGCAAGTTGACCAGGTTTGACTGTTTGACCAGAATAGTTGACCGAGTTTGACTCGGTTGACCAACTTGACTGAATGTTGACTCGCGCTAGACTGGAGCCTGAGTCCAGCCGATCTGACCCGATGGTCCACAAAAACGAGGCTTTCACCACAACCATGACCGGTCACCTCCTTGCCTTGGCCACAGTCACAAACCAACCAAACCACAAGCGATCCAAGACCCATGAGCTGGCCCATAACAGCCCGGACCAAGATCTGACCCGAACCATCTCCACGTGCATAACCCTTGACCAGGCCACCATAACCACCACCATCGGCCACCTTCTCTGTCGCCTGGGGCCACCGGCCGGAACCACCATCAACGAGCCCACCAGACCTGCAACAACCAGATCCCGACCAAAACCACCACTAAAACCATCTCTGCGCTGCTGTCTCTGCACCGCACAGCCATCATCATCCGCCCCATGCCCATTTTCGGGCTTAAACCACCGCTACCGGCCACCAAGCGGCCTCCACAACCACCCAAAGACCACCTGCCGCACCCCCGAACCAAAACCATCACCACCGTGCCCCCCTCCATCCTCGCCGGACCCAACCCTCGTCAACCCCATCTCCACCCGGCCCCTCCTTTCTGGCTTAAACTATACGCCGCCACCACCAAGCTGTGGTGGTGGCCGGCCGCTTCCTGAACAGGGGAGAAGAGAGAGAGACGCGGTGAGAGAGAGGGAGAGAGTTTTAGAGAGAGAGTAGAGAGGGAGAGAGTTCTGATGAGAGAGAGTAGAGAGAGAGGGGTGGCTGCACAATAATGAAGAGGAAGAAGAGATAATGTTGCTTTTATAGCTAGGGTTAGGGTTAGATGGGTTGTGCACCGCGTATCAAACCCGTTTTAAACGAAAACGCTTCGGTTTGTTATTAGGCCCAATAATTAATTACAAAAACTAGTCGGTTTTATTCGAAATGAAAAACATAACTAAACCGAGCAATTTAGATGTTATTTTCGTAACTCGACGCGTGAAAACGGAACACGCGTTAAAATCGCGTTAATCGATCCGGTCGAGCTATACTTCATTTAGGCGACCTGTTCACTTTCGAAACTAAATAAATGAAATTATTTATAATAAATAATTATTCCGAAAGCTCGATAACGGTTAAAACCACGCGTTTCGACGTTCGAATCCCACGTCAGTTCCTCTCCGCGTTTCTCCAAAACGCTGCGTTTTTTGTCGTTTACCACGCCGATTTCACATCCGTTCGCATCGATAGTAAATACGTGTCGTATTTTCATAGAATAAGCTTATGTTATTCCAGTTTGACAAATTTTTGCTGATGTCAGTTCGTTACGTTAAACACGCGAAGTCTTTCTTTAAAGGCATCAAGACTTCAACGAACTTTCAAAAGGACATCGTAGGACTCATATTAGCTCAACTACCCATAATTAACCTTAAACCATGTTAATTATTTCTAAAACATGATTAGAATCACGTTAATCGTTGTACGAAATTTGCCGGTTGTCACAGCGAGGGAGGAGTTGACCAAGCTTGCTGCTCGGGAGAAGGACTTGGTTCAGGAATTGGCTGTGTCGAAGACTCAGCTTGGCTTAGAGAAGGAAAAATTTGAGAAGATGTTCAAGGGTCTTCATGATGAGAAGGCTAAAGTTGCAGAGGAGAGGGAGGGGTTAGCTCGGGCACGTCAGGCAGTTAAGCAGGAGCTGGCCTCGGTGGAGAAGGTGGGAACAGAGCTTCGGGTCCAGGTGGACCGTTTGACTGAAGAGAAAGAGTGGCTGGTCTCCAAGGGGGTAGCTCGCTTTGTCACCAACCTCCTGCACTCTCAAGAGTTTAATGCTCCTCTGGCTGACATTTATGCAAAGGCCATAGCCTTTGGTCGCCATGGAGGGATTCAAGCCGGTTTTAAAGCGGCTCGTGAGGGTCCGGATCTTGAAGAGCTGCCATCCTTTAAGCCTTCTTCCGGTGATGAGTTTGTGAATGCTGTGAAGGCCATGGAGCTTGCAACTTATCCCTATATTTCTGCTATTGCCAAGGCTTCTGAGCAGCCTCTCTCCTTCCTTCAAGACTTGGAGCCGGAGGGCCTTAAAAAGGATGTGGCCGACCAAGTGTTTGGCTCCTATGTGTCAAAAAGGCCTCTTATGATCATGCTGGAGGGAGCTGACGGTGGGGAGGGTAGTTTTAAACGTGCAAAACCTGCTAGTTCTTCCAAGGTTCCAAATTTGGAGCAGGTATTTGAGAGTCCTTCCCCCCTACAAGCTCTGGAGGTTGAGTCTTTCCCTCCTTCCAGCGAAGATGATCCATTTGCCGGTCTTGACACCGAGGGCCTTTATGATGATGTTGGTAACCGAGCCTTGGCTCCCCCTGGTGAAGATGCTGCCACCCATGAAGCCGAAGACCCAGCTACCCCATGACTCGTTTTAGTTATCTTTTCAAGTTTTTAGCATGTCTTTTGTAATCAAACTATGCTGTACTTAGCCCTTGGGGCTTTTAATATTTATCTTTTAATGGGATGCTCCCCCCTTAGGGGTGATGCTTTATCTATGTTTACTGCTTCGTTGTTTTGACTCTGTTACTTGTCGTTCATAGTGTTTGCAATGTCTTTAACTTTTCTCCCAAAGGTGGATGCTGCAGTCATCCAACTTAGGATACTTAGCTAAGGAACCGATGCAATGCTCATCCTATCAGCTTTTTCGTTTATGTTTAAACTTTTTCAAACGGTTTCTTAGTGGTATGTTCGTTTTATATTAAGTGTGAACATGTGGGAGCTGTCTTGGTGTGAGGAGCTCACCCTCTTTCATGGGTTTAGGTATTCCTTCTAAGGACTTGTCCCATGGAGTCGTGGATTGTATTAGGGACTCACCCTGTATACAGGAAGGTTACTTAGCCTTGTTACCTGTTGAGCAGTTGTGGCCTGGGAGCTCATCCCCGTTTCATGGGTAGGTATAGCGCCGGATCCCATGGAGCCTGGTTTGGAGGGGCTCACCCTTTGATAAGATAAGCGACAAGTTAATAATTTGAAACATAATTCATTCATTCATCATGACTTTGATGGTACAAAAGAGACGTTTACAACTTTCAAACATAGAAGCGTTTCAAGTGTTTGTCATTCCAATGCCTTGGAATCATGTTGCCATTAGGGTCAGCTAGCTTATAGGACCCTCCTTTGTGGGCTTCTTTTACGACATAGGGACCCTCCCATCGGGGACCCAATTTCCCTACATTCTGCTGCATGCTGGCTTCATTGCATCTCAACACGAGGTCTCCTGGCCTGAAGGCCTCTTTCTTCACCCTTGTGTTGTAGTACGCTTCGAGTTTCTTTTTGTACCTTGCCTCCCTGATGGCGGCTTGGTCTCTTGATTCTTCGAGTAGGTCCAGATTGAGCAGGACCTCCCTTTGATTGTGGTGAGCATCTTGGCGAGCACTTCTTCCTGAGCTTACCCCTATCTCGGCTGGTATGACAGCTTCGCTTCCAAAGACGAGGCTATATGGGGTCCTTTGATGGCTTGTCTTTTCCATGGTCCTTATGGCCCATAGGACGCTGGGGAGCTCATCAATCCATTTCTTGCCATATCTCCCTAGTCTCGTTTTAATTCCTTCAACAATGCTTCTGTTCATCCGCTCAACTTGTCCATTGGACTGGGGGTAAGCTACTGAGCTGAAGACCTGCTTGATGCCTAGCTCGGAGCACCAGCTGCTGAAAGGTTTGTTGGCAAATTGCTTCCCATTGTCTGTCACCATCTCCCCTGGTAGACCGTACCTGCAGACTATTTGCTCCCATACAAAGGTTATCACATGTTTTCCTGAGATGGTAGCCAATGGTTTGACCTCTGGCCACTTGGTAAAGTAGTCTACTGCCACGAGAAGGAACTTCAATTTTCCTGGGGCCTGCGGGAAGGGACCCACAATGTCCATCCCCCATTTGTAGAAGGGCCATGCCGAGATAATGGGGACAAGGTCATGCTTGGGGTTGGTCTTGATCGGTGTTTGTAGCTGACAGGCTTCACGTCTTCGGATTGTTTCGGAGGCATCCTTGTGCATGGTGGGCCAGTAGTAGCCCAAGTTCATGAGCTTTGATACCACGGACCGTGGCCCAGAATGCATGCCACATATGCCCTCGTGTACCTCCCTGATGAGGTAGTTACTCTGGTTGGGGCCCACGCATCTTAGTAGGGGTGCCAAGTACCCTTTCTTGTAGAGCTTGTCATCTTCGATTACATATTGCCTCGCCTTTATGACCAACCGCTTAGCTTCCAGCTCGTCTTCTGGCAGCTTCCCTTCCTTCAAGTAGGACATTATGGGTGTCATCCATGTGGAGTCTGTTTCGGTGACTACATCTTGTACCTCTCTGTCATCAATGGATGGTTCTTTCAGCACCTCAACTAGGACCTTCTTGGTAAGGTGAGCGAAAGTCAAGGAAGCCAGCTTGCTGAGGGCATCTGCCTGCTTGTTCTTAGTCCTTGACACTTGCTCCAATGAGAACACTTTGAATTCTTTGATGAGTTCTTTGACCTTGTCCTTGTACCTAATCATTGAGGGTTCTTTGGCTGTGTATCCTCCATTTACCTGCTTGACTACAAGATTTGAATCAACGAAGACTTTTAGCTCTTGTACCTTCATCGTTTTTGCCAATCGCAACCCGGCCAGGAGGGCTTCGTATTCAGCAGCGTTGTTGGTGCAGGGGAAGTCCAGACGGAGGGCATAAGTGTATTCGGTTCCGTGGGGGTCTCTGATGACAAGACCAGCCCCGGAACCTTCTACACTTGAGGCTCCGTCAGTGAAAAGGCACCATTTCCCCTGGAGATCAGGTTGCTCCTCGATCTCGTTCATTTCTTCATCTGCCTGCAGGTGGGGTAGCTCAGCAAGGAAGTCAGCAAACACTTGTCCCTTGTAAGCCCTTCTTGGTAGGTACTCTATCTTGTGTTCCCCTAGGCCAATGGCCCATTTGGCTAACCTCCCCGAGTCTTCTGGTTTTTCTAAGATGGCTCGTATGGGCTGATCTGTGATGACCTTCATGGGATGAGCCTGGAAGTACCGTCTTAGCCTCTTGGCGGTGTGTACAAGTGCCAATACAAGCTTCTCTATGGGAGTGTAGTTAATTTCAGAATCTTTGAGGGCTCTGCTGACAAAGTAGACTGGAACTTGTTCTTTTCCCCGGTCAACCAAGAGGACTGAGCTCACAGCCTCCACTCCTGCAGACAAATAAACTGTTATTACTTCCCCTACCTCAGGGGCTGCCACTTCAGGCAGGGAAGCTATGTGTTTTTTGAGTTCCAGGAAGGCAGCCTCTGCCTCAGCTGTCCAACGGAAATCCTTTTTATCGACACAGTTTTTGAGTGTTTTAAAGAAAGGTAAGGATCTTTCCGCGGACTTGGGCAAGAAACGTTTTAAGGCAGCAATTTTACCGTTGAGGCTCTGCACTTCTTTCTTTGTGGTAGGAGACTTCATATCAAGGACCGCTTGGACCTTGCTTGGGTTTGCTTTGATGCTTTGTTTTCCAACGATGTGGCCTAGAAATTTCCCCTCCTCGAACCCAAAGGAGCACTTGACAGGGTTGAGCTTCATGTTTATTCTTCGAAGGTTGTCAAACGTTTCTCGGATGTCTTGGATCATGGCCTCCCCAGATTTGCTCTTGATGACAAGGTCATCCACATAAGCTTCCATATTCCTTCCAATTTGTTTCGAGAAAGCTTGGTCCACCAACCGTTGGTAGGTGGCTCCCGCATTTTTCAGACCGAAGGGCATCTTCTTATAGCAAAAGATCCCCTTATCGGTATGGAAGGCTGTCTTTTCTTCATCTTCTTGCTTCATTTGAATTTGGTGGTATCCCTTGTAGGCATCCAAGAAGCACTTGTATTGGAAGCCGGCGAGAGAATCCACCTTCCAATCAATTTCGGGCAAGGGATAGCAATCTTTAGGGCAGGCTTTGTTGAGATCCTTGAAATCGACACACATCCTCCAAGATCCGTCTTGCTTGGCAACCATGACCGGATTTGCTACCCACGAATGATATTGAACCTCCCTTAGGATGCCTGCTTCTACCAGTTTTTCCACCTCCTGACAGGCAGCTTGGCTCCTTGCTGGGGCCAAGCTCCTTTTCTTTTGGACAACTGGTTTGTATGAGGGAGCTATGTTGAGAGAGTGTTCAGCCATATCTCTGGGGACACCTGTCATGTCTCCGGGGCACCAAGCGAACACGTCTTGACTATCCTGCAAAAGGTTAATTAGTTCACTCATAACCTTATCGGGAAGCAGGTTGTTTACTTTGATGGTCTGCTCCTGACAGGCAGCATTAATGCTAACCTCCCGGATGGGACCATTGCTTGGTGCTTCCGGACCCTTGGAGCCTTTGTTCTCTTCCACGGAGGCTATCAAAAGAGCCTCTGCCGTTGGCTTCAGGGTTGCAATTCCATTAGGAGTGGGGAGCTTCATTAAGCCATGGGTTGTTGATACGACCGCACCGAAAGTGGCGATTCCCATTCTTCCAATGAGAACGTTATAGCTTGAAGGGTACCTGATAACGGAGCAAGTCAACTCTTCTGTCTTTGACAGTGAAAAGATGACAATGTTATTTGAAGGGTACCTGATAACGGAGAATGTTAGCTGCTTAGTCCTTGATAAGTCTCCGTCTCGGAAACAGACGCTAAGTGTGAGCTTCCCTAGGGGATGTACTCGTTCCCCTGAGAAACCCACCAGCGAGGCGTCGGATGGTTTGAGCTTGGACTTGATCTCCGGGCTCAAGGATTCAAAGCATCGTTCATACATCACCTCTGATGAGGCTCCACAGTCCATGTATACCCTGTCCACAGGGAAGCCATCAAGTTCGGCTTCCACTATCACGGGTGTGACTATCAGTTCGTCGGGAGCCGGAGGGAGGCAGATGTATTGTTTGTTCCAGGGCTCGGTTCGAGCCTTCTTGACCTGCTGGTTTCCTTCAAGACTGACCATGTTGACCTCTTTATCTTTCTTCCCTTCATCTCTCCTCCCCTTGATGTCTTTGATCAGGTGAGCGAGTTCCCCGGACTTAACAGCTTCTTCTATCCGTTTCTTCAGCTGGTAGCAATCGTTTGTGTGATGCCCCGTATCATTGTGGAAGGCACAATGTTTACTGGCATCCCTCTTGCTAGCTGGCTTAGACAGAGGTCTGGGGGGTCGGAAGGTGTACTTGACTTCCTCTGTGGAGAGTATCTCCTGAGGGGTCTTAGTGAGGACAGTGAAAACCTGTTTTTCTTTGTCATGGTACCTTCCTGATCTTGGGGATCGTCGTCTTTCTTCTCCCCTTTGATTGTCATAGGATCTCCCCGATCGTCTTTCATTGTAGGGTTGAAAGTGAGGTCTCCGGGAGCTCGTTGAGCTGTCTCTCCAGCTTCCTCGATCCCTCTTCCTGGTGTCTTGTCGGGTTAGTGCTTCCTCTCCCCTGAGGAAGGCTTCTGCTCTTTCGAAAGCCTCCTCCATGGTTTGGGGGACATCTTCATGAAATCTTCTTAGCAACTTCTTGGGACGAATGGCTCCCATGAATCCCGACACCCGGATCTTCTCGGTGGCACCACTATACTGCAGACCTTCCCTCTTGTACCTTTCGATGAAACTACGGAGGTTTTCATGCTCCCCTTGTTGGATTTGATGCAATATGGCGGCGTCTTTGGTACACTTCCTGAGGGGGTTAAAGTTTGAGGTGAAACCTCTCCTTAAATCATCAAACGAGGAAATGCTTCGAGACGGTAGGCCACTGAACCATAGGCGAGCTGGTCCTACCAAGGTCTGCATGAACATGTGGCATCACTCGGCATCGTTCCATTTTTCTACAGTGGCTGCCCCAGAGAAGACGTTCAAGTGGTCATCTGGGTCTTCTGTGCCATCGTACGTCTTCACATTAGCTGGCATTTTGATCTTGTTGGGGAAATCAAAATGAGCGATGTATTCAGCAAAGCATTCTAACGACTTAGGTCGGTACGGCGTCGAAGGTGTAGCTTCTGCTCTAACTTCAGCTACAGGAATTTGAACCAAGGGTTGGGAGGTCATGGGACCCTGCCCTCCCACAGGGGGAGTTACTGGTACTTGGTTCAAAGGTGAGGGATGCTGCCAGGGATATCCTCCCGGCCATATGGGAAGTATTGAGGTTGTGAGTAGTTAGGATACACAGCTCCTGGGGGAACGACGAATCCTCCGGCAAGACTCCCTGTTCCCGCAAGGGAGGTGGCTACGGCACTGCTGGCCAATGGTAACGATCTTAAAGCTTCTTCATAGGAGAGTGGTAATGAGGTCCCCGGAGAGAGCGTAGAGCTGCTAGGACCTCCTCCTCCTGAGTAAATGTCCCCTCGACTGTTCAAGTAGGGGTGATGGTTAGTGTAGTCACGTTGGGTTGCTGGTGAGGTGGTGGTTCCCAGCAACGGAGGGCTAGGTGAGAGGGTGACAACAGGCTCTTCGTCATAGGACAACCTGACCCTGACTCCTCTGGACCTCTCCTCTCGCACATAACCATTCAGGAGGTCTCGGAGTTGCAAGAAATTTCTTCGTACTCCCTCCGGGGTGATATCCATTCGTTCAACTGGAAACAACAAGTCGTCCCTAGGAGACGAGTTAACAGCCCTTGAGGATGGCGGTGTTTGGAAGTTGAGCATGTCCCCTAGAGACGGTTCGACTTGTTGTCCGTCCGTTCCAGGCGTTTCATGGCCAGAGGCATCACCTGAGGTGTGGCTAGTGGCCGGAGTTTCTGAAAGACCCCCTCCTAGGCGGTTATCTCCACCAGTCATCACAAAAGGAGGTTACTTAGGAACAAATGGGACTGTAGAGACTCTCAACAGTTTGTTCAAAGTAGCGACAGCCCCACGGTGGGCGCCACTTGTTGCTACAACAAGGAAAATGACCGGTATTAGGTTAGGAGATGTTTAGGATTATAGGTTAAGGGTATATTATGTTAAGGTTTAGGTCTTAAGGTTGGATTCAGTTAAGGTTTTGGATTTGGTTCTGAGAATGGGGGTCTTCAAGCTCCTGGAAGGGACCTGCAAAAAGGTAGCAGACACCGTTAGCCTTAACGCAGGAGGGAGCCTCCTGCGTTTGGACTCCGGCGTGAGAATAAGTATGTATTCATTTGGAGTTGGGAAATAATGAAGTAGAGAGTATAGGAGTAGAGAGAACAAGTGAGAAGTGTGTGTGGAATGTCTACCCAAGGGTCTCCTTATATAGGCAGTCGAATTCTGCCCAGGAGCTCCTCAGGGTAGCTTCCCTATCATACCTGGATGTGTTTTGACCCTCTTTTAGTTCCCAGCAGTGAGACTTTTCCCTTTTGGGATGCTTTCAGCTTTTATCATTTTCAATACAAGGTATGGAGCTGTGTGATGTTTTGTCCCTTGCAAAGATAATAAGCCAAAATCCCTTTTTGCATTTCCAAGACATTTTACTGTTTGCTTTCTGCCCTGAGGCTCCTATACGGCAGGTCAGCTGCCTTATATCAGCTCCACTAAGTCAGGCAACCTCTTAATCAAACTTATTTTGCTTATCTTTTTGACGAGAGGTCTAGACGTTGTCGTTTTAGGACACACGTCATCACTATTAAAACCATGTCCATCTCTCAATGTGTGTACAACCGTTTTTGTATGTGTTACGTATAATAAAGAATAAGGATATGAATGTTAATAAAAAGAATAGCAGGGACATGAATTGTAATATTGTAATATAGAAGAACTGAAAGTGTAACTAGTTTGTAAAAGTTAGTTAAGTCGGTTAGTGGGCGGTATAAGTAGTCGTTGATGTTTAAAAAAATGGTTAGCTTGATTTGGTTGAATTCGCTCTACGTTTTATGTTTTGATCATATCAGTATGGTGATTTTAACTGCGATTTTAGAATTTGTAATTACTTGGGAGGAGTAAGGAATTTGTTGTTTGTTGATGAATAAGGGTCTGTAAGAACTTTAAGATGGATGTTGTTGCTTTTTATGCCATGTTCTACTCTTCATCTAACTAATGATGCCGATGGCCAGTTACACTAAATTGTTACCTCATTAATTATAAGCAAAACAAATAGCTTTTTCATAGATAATTTAAAATTTCAAGTTTAAAAGTGTTTGTGTTAAAAAATTAAATAACAGTTGGCCTTAGACTGTGTGTTGTGGCCCGCAAGCGAACTGTCGCGAGCCGGCCAACGAGCCACGTGGCTCGCAAACACGACAACTGCCACGTGTTAACAGCCCCGCGAGCGAGTAGACGCGACCATGTTCGCGTCCGCTAACAACTCCTTTTGACCGTTTGATTTTTTATAAAAGATTACCATTTTTCATTTTTACCAATATATATTTATCTTCTCCATTCTTTTTCTCCGTTATTCACCTTTATTTTCACCTTTCATCTTCTCCTCATCTTCTTCTCCTTCTACAATAAATTCAAAATCCTTTTTTAAAATCATGGTGCAATGGACTGAAGAGGAGGAACTCGCGTTGCTAATCACGTACAATCAAGTCCACGGCGAAGTCGCGGACCGCACTGGGGTAAAGTGCTAGTCGAGTTTGGTCACCTCGTCGAGAGAACCCAACGTACTTGTGATTCAATCTCCCACAAGTATGGGGATCTCAAAACGAAGTTTAAAAACTTCGAACGAGCATATAAAAAAGTCTTTAGGGATCTCCCTGGCGAAGAAGAAGACGTGCTCATAGCGTTTACTCACATCGAGTATCCTTCTGAGGTTGGGCATAATTTTCATTGTGTTTCGGCGTGACAAATGTTACGCCCAACATTACGTTAGGTGTTATTTTTTAGTGTAATGGTTTTCTTTTTTTTTTTTAATTTAATGTAATTTATCCTTTTATTTTAATGAAATGGATGTTAATTTAAAAAAATGTAATGTTTTTAATTTTATGTAAAATATTAATTTTTTTTATTTTATTTATTAATGTTTAAAAAAACGCATCGCTCACCTTAAGAACCTACATAAACGGTAGGATGCTTGATTTCTGAGTTTATTGTATGAAACTTGATAATATTAACTGCAAATTTGCCTTGTTGTTTATGAATCCTTGTTATGAAATCTAACAATAGGAGAATAATCATGAATGTTGATGAATGATAATGGGTGTTTTTGTTGCGCACACAAGGTGTTTGATGAAACGCCTGAGTGAAATGGATAAGGTTTATTAGATTCATTATGTGTTGAATGAGTTGTAGTGATTATAGACAAACTGTAGACTTGAAAGATATGCCATGAGAAGCTATGTAATATAGTTATGTATGTACAAAGTTATACATGTGATTAAACGCCTAGATTAGAATTTGGGCGATAAGCTAGCAAGCTGTAAATGTCCTTGTGTGGGACCTTGAGTCCATAAAAGAACCATAGTGGGTTCTAACATCGGCACAGGTCGTTATTCAATAGGCAAGGAACACGAGATACCATCTTCGAGCCAAGGTGAGGACTGAGGAGAACCCTCGGGGAAAAGATCAAGTCTAAGGTAAGTCCTTCTAGGACTCAAGAACTCATATTGTATGATTACTTTGCTTAAACTATTGCTTGATGTTGATATTGAGAAATGGTTGATGTTAGTATGATTTAGTCTTGGAAATAGAATAGAATCATATACATGGTTGCTATAACCTTGGCAATATGGCAAAGAGAGCGTAATTGGGTAACAAGGTAAGTTACAACCGAACTTAAACTTGATGATAATAGTTAATTGTTTTCTTGAAACTTGATGATTAAATTCGGTATAGATAAAATTGTCATAAGGAATGCAATGGTCACGACAAAGGTAAGTTCTAACCAATACCCATAACAGGTCAATTTGTGTGGATTTGAATCTTGTCATTTTGGGGCCAAATCATAGTTATGGGAGCTCGGGTATTGATTTGAATCTTGTCAATTTGTGTGGATTTGAATCTTGTCAATTTGTGTGGATTTGAATCTTGTCAATTTGTATAAGCGCCTCGTTTGGGCATGAATATGAGTCGCAAATGGCCTTGGAATTTAGCCCCTTTTAGGTCCCAAAGATAGCCATTTTATGCAGCAAATGAAGGGCAAAAAGTCCCCATCAGAGCCTCCTAGCCGTAACCCCTTGGCCAGAGGCTGTAGGTTACGGCCATAAGCCCAAAATCAACCAGACCTTGCTGGCCAGCTGGCCGTAGGTTACGACGACCAGCACACAAACACACAATAACATTTTTTTTCTTTGACATTTTTACATGTGTTAAGTCTTGCTATCTTGTGTTCACTTTATGTGGGAAACTTAGTATCATTGTTAATGGCTCGGGAGTGGATCAATCACACACTTTTGAAGAATCGAATGCAATTTCGAATCATCACTTCCGCAAATCTTGAACTTTGTGAATGATATTGTATGAACACTAGGATAAAATCTCAACTAGTTCTTAAACACTTGAATACTATATTTTGTAATCACCTTGCGATTTCAAGCATGTGGCTTGAAATCACCTTGTGATTCCGTTTATGTAAATTTTTGGTAATGTTGGATCCATTAAGTTTTAATGGAAGTGTTAAATATTCTAATCCCATATGTGGTTTTTAATAAATTAAAAGGGGTAGTTTTTGGATAATGCTCGTTCAATCGGAATTAGTCTTACAGCCACAAAGCTTACTATTCCCCAAAATCGAGAAGGCATTTGTTTTGGCAAACACTCCTTTAACCGATACTTCACCCTCAAAACCGTTAAAGGATAAGTCCATATACTAAAACGAAAAATGTTCCAAATATCGAGGAATTTGGCCCGATAAATTATTATGAGAAAGATCAAGTAAGGCCACTCCTCTTATAGAACTTAATGATTGTGGTATCACGCTTTAAAATAATATACCTTTGAGTGATAAGAATAAAAGGCTAGTGCAACTACCAAGGCTACTCGGAGTGTTCCCTGATAAATTATTATGAGGTAAATCCAGATAAGTTAGCATCTTAAGATCTGCAACCATGTATCAAACTTACCTTCCATGCCAATTGAAACAGGATCCTTACTAAAATCCAGTTCATTGCCATTATTGACCATGGTTTTTCTTGGATCCTATCTCCGGCCAAAACCTCAACCGGTAGGGTAGAACGTAATATTTCGGTAACTAAGACCATAAACAATAAAAGAAATCCAGTAAGACGAACAGAAAAACAGCAACGTAGGGACACATTAACCGTGAAAAAAGAGGATGTGTAGGACTGTGGGTGAAGAAGAGTAGTGTTTGACGGTTATGTGAGGGTGAAGAAGGGTGGTTGACGGCGGAGTAGGGGGAGGATGTAGATTATTGTTAAAGAGTTAATTATAATCAGAAGAAAAAGAGGATTGAAGAATTAGGTTTTTTAGTTTGATAGAAAGAAAACAATATATGACGTTAGTTTTTTTTAAATCCCTATTGATTTAGATAGATTATATTGTTTTCAAAATTCTCACACTTTGCCACACACTTACGCTGTGTTCCCGAGTTAACTAAACGAGAGAAAAGAAAAGAAAAGAAAGGAAAGGAAAGATGTGTTCCCGAGTTTCATTAAAGGAAGGAAAAGAAAGGAAAACAAAATATGGTGTGTTCCCGAGTTTCATTAAAGGAAGGAAAAGAAAGGAAATGGAAGGAAAACTAGTTAAAATCCTTTAGTTTAGTTTTCCTTCCGATTTGGAAGGAAACAGAAGGAAAGAACATTTATCCTTTCTTTTCCTTTCCCTTCCTTTCTTTTCCCTCCTTAAGTTAACTCGGGAACACAGCGTAATAGGGTAGGCTGCCCCCAATGAGTACCATGTCATCATGAGTGCTTTCCTTTACATGTAGTTATAGATTAACAAACAGATGATTCAAAACCTAGAAAGTCAACAACATTATTCAGAGATTAGTTAACAAAGGACTCAAAACCAAGAAAATCAACAACATTATTTAGAGATAAAAAAAACAGAGGATTCAAAAAAAAAATCAACAACATTATTCAGAAATTAACAGACATAGGCTTCAAAACCTACAAAAACTCAAGAACATTACTCAGAAACCATCAAACAGAGGATTCAAGATCTAAAAAAAACCAACAACATAAAGAAAAACAAATATTTGCTTTATAATCTCAAGACATTGAAGCCACTTATCATACTTTCCAAGCTCCTCAGACAGAAGAAAACAATGTTCAGTCCTAACCAACTTCACATACTTATTCAACGTCGACAACGGCTTCTCATAGTTAAAGTTCCTTAAAAGGGTCCGCACTAGCTCTTGAGCCTCTGTGTTTTCATCGGACTTGTTTGAATTTCTTTTGGGTCTAATCGTTGGACCACGGATAATGAGTGTTCATCTTGAATAGGGGTGTTCGTGAGCCGAGCCGGCTCATATTTGAAACCGAGCTGAAAATCCAAGCTTTAGCTCGGCTTGGTTTTAAACCTAGTCTGCTCAGCTCGGCTTGGTTTGGCTCAAAATTTAGAAAGAAAAGAGAAAAATAGCTTTCAAAATTCAATAATCTAAAATATTATTCAATAGTTCAAAATAACACATTTAAAATAGAGTTAATAGCCATTTTTGTCCCTGAGGTTTGGGCCAGTTTGCCCCTCCAGTACAAAAGTTTACTTTTTTGCAATTCCTTCCCTGAGGTTTGGATTTTGTTGCCAAACTCGTCCTTTTCACTAACCCAGTTAAAAAATCTCGTTAGTGTCAGGGGTAGGGTTGTCTTTTTACAAGTCAGGGACGAATTTGGCATTTCAAACTTGCTCTTCCCTCCCCTGAAATTTTCGGTAGGTTCTTGCCAGAATCCGACCACCGGATTTTATTCCGGCCAACCCAAAACCCGGTTATAAGAATGTTTTAATTCGTTTAAATGTTCCCAAAACGTTTCTCCATCTGTTCTTATTCAATTCCTGGTCTTTATCGTACATTTAATCCGTTTTTAATCGTGTATTTAATCGAGTTTTATGAAGGTAACCGTCGGAACTTTATGTCAAGATCAAACGTTCGATTTTGCCTAACGACCTTATATACTGATCATTGAAATACATCACACAACCTTTGTGCATCACAAACCCACTTTTAAACAAATCAAAACGTGACCAGAAGGTCTGTTAACCGGAACCTCATCGGACCTTGTAGTCTTCTGGTTCACCAGTATCAACGACTAAGGTTTGGACTTGACTGAGTATAAGCAACCGGTGGTTCATCCACCCGATCAGAGAGGAACTGGTTTGGGACGAGTGTTAATCGGGTATAAAAGGGGTTAAGGAGGAGGAGTTATCGGGATTTATTAATAGAGATAGGGAGAAGGTTGTGGTGTTTACCGGTGATGGCTTACTGGAGAAAGGAAGCCGGCGGCGGCCGGAGCTGGCTGTCCGGTTGAGCTCTCATCTCACACACACATACTGTGTTTTACTCGTGGGTTTTGTCCAGGAGTACAAGGGAAGAATAGGTTTATAAAGGAGATAAAATGTAAAGGGGGTGTTTGGTAACGGGTATAAGTCTGCACAAATGGTGTTTGGTGCTAATTTTAATAGCAAGATAAAATATAAAGGGGGTATTTTTAAACTTTCATCATTAGGCAAATTCAGTCCCTCGAGGTTAACTGAATTTTAAATGCCAAATTCGTCCCTGACTTGTAAAAAGACAACCCTACCCCTGACACTAACGAGATTTTTTAACTGGGTTAGTGAAAAGGACGAATTTGGCAACAAAATCCAAACCTCAGGGAAGGAATTGCAAAAAAATAAACTTTTGTACTGGAGTGGCAAACTGGCCCAAACCTCAGGGACGAAAATGGCTATTAACTCTTTAAAATATTATTTCAATAGTTTAAGCCAATCTCCTTACGGTGGAGTGGCACCCTCCTTGTTTTCCTTATGGGAGGTGGGGAGTTCGAGTCCTACCGGCATCAAAATGATGCCGGTAGGTCGGGTTTTAATTCAGTGGGCCTTTGGGCGACGGGTTTTCCCCGGCACTGGTGTGAAATTATTGGTGGACCCGGGTTGCTCTCGAAGTACTCCTTTGTCCAGTGGGTACTTCGTGAGTAATCAGGATTGATTTGTTGGTCGTTCAAAAAAAAAAAGTTTAACCTAATACATTACTAGCTGAAATCAAGTTCAATCAAATGCAAAATAAGTCTAAATTTCAACGAAATACGAATTGACCCCCTAAATACGCAATAGATGTGATTTAACTCATAAATACTAACCTCTTTGAAATCAAAACTAGTATTGAGTTTGATAACTAAGTACTTGGACAATTATCATTGTGCTACGGTTTATTAAAATAACTTGATCAGTTGTAAATTTAATCCCAAGCACACAATCTCTATACTACTATTAACACATATTAAATATGTAACATGTTTCCCCTATTTTTTAACATTTTTATAGTATATTATATGTATATAAAAATAATATATATTAAAATATAGAATTATCTAAGCCAAACTGAGCCAACTCGGCTCTTACGAACCGAGCCGAGCTAGGCTCACTTTCTAACTGCTTCAAACTGGCTCAGCTCAGTTTCAAACCGAGCCATATCGAGCGAGCGAGCTACGAGCTATTTGGACAGCCCTAATCTTGAAAGCTTCTAGTGAGGATATTATTGATGTGGGTTGTGGTTAAAGGATGAAATTTTGGTGAATTTGTTGACGTGGGTTGTGGGGGTATTGCACACATTTTTGTTTTTGAATAAGGATAGAGATGACCTGGTGTATGATACAGAGAACAACTAAAGAACAATTGATGAACTTTTTGGTAGTTTAAGATTCAAGCCTTAAAAAGTTCTTTCATTGACATTTGTGTCTCGTACTCATGTCTCGTTTAGTTTTTAGCACTTTTTGAAACAATATTTATTCGTGACAGTTTGAGTAAAGTACACCGATGGTTAGTATGATTTATCAAAATTTTGAATTTAGTCATATCGTTTCAAAAAGTACGCAAATGATACATGCAGTTTGCACTTTGTATGCAGTTAGTGTTAGCTATGAACAGGGGCGTAGCTTTGTTGGGGCGGGCGGGGGCGGCCGACCCCCCTGAATTTTCGCGCAGAAGTTCCGATTATATAGTATTCGTATAAAAAGTTTTGGAAATATAGGGTTTCGACCCCCCGAAATTGGATTTCGACCCCCCAAAACTAGTGACTTTCGACCCCCCGGTGACTACCGACCCCCCAACATTCGGGTCAAGCTTCGCCACTAGCTATGAAAAGATAGAAAAAAAAACAAAGAAGGTGATTCGCTCAAAACACAGTTAATCCTTTCATTGGCCTTAACAGTGTTTATATACAACGACTATTAACTAACTCTAATGAACTCTCAAACTATAACAGCTAGACACAGTTAGTCCTTTAAGTTTTGTTTATTACACTTCAGGTCCTGTCTAATTATTATTACTAATAGTTAGTCTAGAACTTCTTTCGAAAGTACATGGATGTTTTATGTAGTTTGCACTTTGTGATGCACTTAGCCCCTAACCTGGACCAATGAAACCGTTAGATTTGTTGGTTAGGGACTAATTGTTTTACAAAGTACAAACTACAATGGGTATGTTTGGCAAACTTAGCTGGAGGCTGGTAGCTGGAAGCTGCAAGCTGGTAGCTGCAAGCTGGTAGCTGGAAGCTTTTTAAATATATTTTGGTGTTTGGCAGAGTAGCTGGAGCTTTTAATAAAATATATAAAATGACCAAAATGGTCATAATTAAAAGATTGTAAAGAAGGTTTTTATTTTATTTTTAAAATAGAATGGGTATTTGTGTCATTTACTAACTAAAAGCTTGTAGCTAGTAGAGCTTTTTCTTAAAAGCTACTACTAGTAGCTTTTCACTGTAGAGCTTTTTCTCTAACCTAAAAGCTTCCAACCCCTTCAACCAAACAAGGCTTTTTATTAAGTAGGAGCTTTTTCTTAAAAGCTTGAAGCTTGAAACTCCTAAAAGCTCTTAAAAGCTCCTTGCCAAACATACCCAATATCTATCATTGTATTTTTTGAAAAGCAAGGGACTAAATCCAATATTTTGGTTAACCACATAGACTATCCGTGTAGTTCACTCTATTCTATCTAGGACTAGTAATAGTTCCATGTAACCATACATGTATTCTCATAAATATAACTTATAAACATAGTATTGCATTTTAATAGCACAAAAAAAAAATATATGTTGTGTGAAGGTTACATAACATTGAAGATGATGTTTGCTTGATGATTTTTTTTTTTTTTTTTTTTAGTTGAAACTCGATACTTTAAAGCTGACAATGACAATGTATTTAATGACAACTGACAAGTACCTCAAAGCTTAATAGATTATTGTTGTAAGAGGCCACTTGTTTTAAACCCGTTATTTGAGGTAAGATATGTTATCATTGACATTACAGTTAAAAGGTTATAGACAATGAATATCGTACATAGTGCATAATGTACACACATAGAAGGACGAGGGCTATGAATCTAACTTGCATAATTGACAAAGTTGATGCATTGAAGTGTATGTGCAATTTCACACCGGCTCCAATTTAGGCCACTAGTTCTACGAGTGTTTATAAACCGTTGAAGTCAACTAAAGATCCAAAGTAGAAGCAAATTGGTCGGTTCTATGGGTTTTTGACAATTTTACGGTTCGGTTCACAGTTTGAAAAAGTGAGTTTAACTGCTATGTCCACGGTGAACACCTCTCCGATTCATTTGAAAAACGAAGTACCACCTTTGATGTGATGTACGATATTCAACTATTAAAAAATTCTCATACACGAAAAGAAATACTACAATATATAAACACCCTTTTTTCTACCAAACGTTCATGGGAAAGAAGTATAACCATTCTAAGCATTAAAATGACATGACGTCACCACATTAACGATGAACCTCTATAAAGATAAGATTATTTAGCAGCTTGTTTCTACATATATAAAATAACAACAGAACCATTCGATATCACATTACGTTGATGGGTTATATAGATGGCCTTAGTCAACCATTAGCTCAAGCTTGGCTCGCTCGCTCTCACTCTTAACTCAGGTAGCATGCAATTTCTTTACGCTTTAAGAGTATGTGTAGTGGTATCGTTTTCAGGCGTTATGTGCCACCATAGCGTCGGGAACACCCCCCCCCCCCCCCCCCCAGCCGCTATGGTGGCGTTTTGGTGAAGATGGGTTTTGCAGACAACGAGCGTTTTCAATTGTTTTGGTGATTTGACCGTTGCACAACGGTCATAAACGGCCATATTTAGAATTTAAAAAAAAAAATCATCCACTCTATATATATATATATATCCATCTACTACACACACATACAATACACACATACTTTTCAGTAACCCTCAAACAAATTCAACACACAAACAAATCATCAAAATGTCGTCCCCTCCTCACTCCGATGACTCGTTTATCGATCTATATAATCGGTTTTTTAAAGATGACGGCGCGGAAGTGGACGAGGCCGTTTCAAGTGCGGTTACACTATTTTCTAGCGCGGTTGAAGCTGTAGGTACTTCCGTCCCACGGCCGATATTGTCTAGGCAATATATAGAGCGAGACCGTGTAGCCGCCAATGAGCGTTTGATGAATGACTATTTCAATGCCGATCCGGTTTACGGCCCTGATTTGTTTAGACGAAGATTTCGGATGCGTAAAAACTTATTTTTGCGCATCACCGGAGATTTAGAGAACAACTATGACTACTTTAAGCAAAAACCCGACGCTAGAGGGTGAATTTTATGAAGAATAAGGAGAAGAAGAAGAAGAAGAAGGAGAAAACCAAGAAGGAGACGACGACGACTAGTTTTTTTAAGTATTTGTAACTTTTTTTAAGTATTTGTTTTTTAGTATTTGTAATTTTTTTAAAGTATTTGTTGTTTTTTAGTATTTGTAATTTTTTTTTAGTATTTCTAAGTTTTATATATTTAATGAAAAATAATTTAAACTATTTAATATTCTTATTTAAATAAAAAAACAATAAAAAGCAATGATTACCCAATCATTTATAACCCCCACATAACTCCCCTTCCCACTACACCTCTTTTTCCATAACCCCCACATAACCCCCTTTCTATTACTTTTTAATTTTTTAATCTTATAACCCCCACATAACACCCACCACTACACATACCCTAATAAGTATCATCCTGCAATTTAGTACCATTAGTATATTGGTCAAAGTTACAACTTTTATGATTACAGTCACAGAACCAGTCAAAAAAGGGTCAAGCAGTGGAGGTGAAACACCCACTCAGAAAGCATTATAGGCCATAGCACATCTAAGGGAATAACCTCAGTCCAATACCGAACATTTGCAGCTAATTTCATTTTACTACAAAACAAAGACCAGATCTTAATGGCATTAAAACATTGCACGTAAGTAAGGATGCGACACTACCTAGTACTAGGGGTGCAAACGAGCCGAGCCGTTCGCGAGCTACTCGAACTCGGCTCGGTAAAAAGCTCGGAACGAGCCAAGCCTTATCGAGCTCGAGCCGAGCTTGAGCCTAAAACAAAGCTCGTTTATTTATCGAGCCCGAGCTCGAGCCTGACGTATGAAACTCGTTAGGCTCGTCGAGCCTTATCGAGCCTATGTATATTATTAGTTTTTTTGATATTTAATCATATTTACCCCTCGTTTAAAGTTGTTAAGTTAACGAGCCCGAGCCCGAGCTCGAGCTTCACTTATCGAGCTCACGAGCCTAAACGAATTATTATTTATATTATTTTTATTTAATAAATTAACTAATAGATAACAAACGAGCCGAGCCCGAGCCGAGCTCGAGCTTGAGAAATTACTAACGAGCCGAGCTCGAGCTTTGAAAACAAAGCTCGAATCGAGCCCGAGCTCTTATAAGTTCATCGAGCTCGAGCTCGAGTCCGAGCTCTTATAAGTTAATCGAGCTCGAGCCTGGTCGAGCTCGGGCTCGGCTCGGCTCGTTTGCACCCCTACCTAGTACCTACTAGACAAATTTCCATCCTTTTACAGGAAGTGTAAACAAATTGGGGATCCTTTCAAGCCATTTATCAGACATTCCAAGTTGTTCAAATAGAAGAATACAATGTTCAGTCTCTCGTCATTGCTATAACATGAAGTCAAAAAAATAAAAAATAAAACACTTGTCTATTTCCATTTCTACTCGAGTAAAAGACGGAGATCAAGAAGGTACCTCAAATGTTTCGAAGTGTATCAATAGTACGCTGCAACTCGTAGACAACATTTTTGATATCCATCCGCTGTGGTGGGGAATCCAATGAGCATAATACTCCAATCTTCAAAATTGAAGTCATGCATTCCTCTATTTTCTCTGTGTTATGTGTCTTACTTTTCATAGCAATTTCATCGTCTTCATCATAGTTTAGGTCACTGTCATTTTCAACATCTTGAAGATGATTTAGAAGATCACCATCAATAACATCAGTTACATGGTTGTCTTGCAAGGCCTTGTACGCAAATTGATGAAGGTTGAGGCCATCATTAAAGATGCTGTCTGTTGGCCTTTTCCCCGTCATCACCTCCAATAATAATATTCCAAAACTATAGACATCCCCACTACTTGTCATCTCACTGCCGAGACCATACTCTACAACATGTAAAATTTACATAAGAAAAAGGTAATGATTAAAGTAAATAATATGGGCATTTGAGAATGCATAAACTTTACCTGGAGCTGCATACCCAATGGTTCCTTTAATGGCTAAAGAGTTGTTTTTATTTATATCTGTTCCAAGAAATCGAGCCAAACCGAAGTCTCCCACATGGGCCACCATATCATCATCAAGTAAAATGTTGCTAGGCTTCAAATCACCGTGAACAACGGTTGGTTGGCAATGATTATGAAGATAATCAAGTGCAAATGCAACATCAATGAGAATATGTGTTCTTTTAAGAATGTCGAGTTTGGAGTTTCTTGCACTTGAGTGCAACCAGTCATGTAAACTCCCCTTGGGCATGAACTCGTAAATCAAAGCTTTGAAATCATTGTCTTGAAAGTCAACACTTGAACATAAAGTTATTATCTTCAATAGATTTCGGTGTCGAATACTCCGCCATACTTCACACTCTGCAATAAAGCTTCTCTCAGCTCCTCGAATTTGAAGATGTACAACTTTGACTGCAACTAGTCCATAATTATCAAGGATTCCTTTATAAACAGAGCTGAAACCCCCCTTGCCAAGCAAATTAGCTTCGGAGAATCCATCGGTAGCCTCGAGAAGCTGACTATACGTCACATTCGAGAATGGTTCGCTCATTGATGACCGAGGCTGATGGCCCTTTTTCTTCTTAAACAAAGCGTACACAAAACATAGTACGATAAAAAGTGTGAATCCAATCAAAACAACTAATGCGATTATTAAAGGAAGCCTTTTTTTTACGTTTCTTCATCACCTTGCATTTCGGTAACCCGAGTTCTATTACGCCGCCACAAAGCCTATTGTTCCCCAAAATCGAGAAGGCATTTGTTTTGGCAAACACTCCTGTAACGGGTACTTCACCCTCAAAATCGTTAAAGGATAAATCTAGATATTCTAACGAAAAATGTTCCAAATATCGAGGAATTTGGCCTGATAAATTATTATGAGAAAGATCAAGTCTGGCCACTCCTCTTATGGAACTTAATGATTGTGGTATCATGCCTTGAAATAAGTTACCTTTGAGTGATAAGAATAAAAGGCTAGTGCAACTACCAAGGCTACTCGGAATGTTCCCTGATAAATTATTATGAGATAAATCCAGATAAGTTAGCATCTTAAGATCTCCAACCTCTGTTGGAAGTGAACCAAACAGATTGTTGTGAGAAAGATTTAAAATAATGGATAGAGATGAAAGTTGAAGAAGCTCTTTTGGTATTTTGTCACTGAGCTTATTGTCACTAAGAAACACCTTTAATAGTTTGTGACAATTACCTAAGCTTGATGGAATACGCCCTTCCAATTTGTTAGAGCTTAAAGAAAGTTCAAGCAAGGATGATAAGTTTCCGATAGCATCTGGAATCAAACCTGCAAATTTGTTTCCGTACATACTAAAAACTCCTAGATTTTGAAGCTTACCAACGCTAAAGGGGATATTTCCAGTGAATCGGTTACCGCCTATATATAAGTTGGTCAGGCCAACAAGATTACCTATACTTGAGGGGAGGTTTCCATATAACTGATTTTTGCCAAAAGATAGGTAATAGAGTTGTTCAGAAAGATTACCGATTGATATCGGGAGCACTCCTCTAAAATTGCAGTAAGCAAGATCCAATATCTGTAACCTACTACAGTTTTTCAAAGAATCGATAAACTTCATTTCATCAGCTTCACCACTTCCAAAAAGGTTTCCACCTAAGGTTATCTGATATAAATTTCTAAGCTTTGCAAAATCGACTGCCAACTTACCATCAAATTTATTATCACTCATTTCAATGAGTCCTAAATTTGAACAATTAGACATGGAGAGTGGAAGAAGCCCGGTGAGTTGATTATGGCTTAACTGGAGACTAACAAGATTTGGGAGCGTTGTACCTATTGTCGAGGGAAGACTTCCAGTAAGTTGATTGTCAGGCAAGGAGAGATCAGTTAAAAGTGAGAGGTTATAAATGGAATTAGGGATGCTTCCGTTTAAGTTGCATACACCTAAGTAAAATAATTTTAAGCTTTTCCAATTGCCTAAGGTTTGTGGAATGTTCCCACCAAATGGATTTCTCGAAGCTGACAACGATTCAATTAATGTAAGATTACCCAAGAAAGGTGGGATTCCACCTGTTAAGTTATTTCTATGAATAACAATAAAAGCAAGTTTCGAGAGGAGACCGATCTCCTTGGGTATGCTTCCAACTAACCTGTTGGCAGAGATCACGAGCGAATCAAGGTTATAACAACCAGACAAGTTACTTGGAATAACTCCCTCAAATCTGTTACTGTCAAGGTTGAGTAAAGTTAGCTGTGATAAACGACCGAGTTCAGGAGGGATGGTTCCTTGAAAGCTGTTGTTAAAAATTACAAGTGCACGAAGGAAACTGAGATTCCCTACATGAGGAGACAAATAGCCTGTTAGACCATGAGAATACAGTCGCAAACGAGTCACTCTTTTGTGCTTCCCACATAAAACACCATTCCAATCACAAAAATGAAGGGAAGTGTTCCATGAGGTTAGAGCTCCATACGGATCATGGGTGATCATCGACTTGAACGACAACAACGCCAGATGATCAGTCTCAATTCCTCCATATGAAGGAGGGATCATAAGACATATAACAAGAATTAAAAGGTGAAAAGCAAAACATTGATAGCAATTTGGTTGGCTTGATTTCATTTTTTGAACTACTGTACTTTAGATTATATGGATAGGTATTTAATAGTTGTTTATTGTGAGTGACATGATAATAATAATGAAATATATGGCATCTACAGATTGATTGAAGACATATGGATACAAAGTCTTATATAGCAATAAATGGATTGAAAGCTACACCTACCAGCATATTAATTTCAAAATGTTGGTTGTTTTGCTTTGAAGACTAGAGATGGTCTAAATCATCTATAAAGTGAACTAATAAACTGCATAGAATATCTTATTGTGAGTGATGCAACAGTTATAATAAAGATATATTGAGCTGAAATAAATATTTCCTTTCAATGATTTTAGCATATATTAAAAGCTTGATGTGGACTAATTAAATGGTAGATAAAGTTGGTTGATAGTTTTATTGTGAATTGTGATTTGGCCAAAGGTGGGGCTGTGGTGTGATGTGATGGAGGCAATATAAAATCTGATAATTGGAATTGGCCCTAAATCTGATAATTGATTTTTATAAAATCAGCAGGTTGAAAACTCAGAAGAATCCTAACCTTTATCCCATACACTGATCAACCATAATGCTTTTTAAAAAAATATTGTCTTATTACATCGTGGATTATGTGTATATATAGTATCAGATTTAGGGCCAGTTCCAATATTTCATAATGCTTCAAATGCCATCTGGTTTATCAGTTTTGGGATTTTTTTAAAACCCCTAAAATCTGCTACAAACACTTTGAAATAAAAGAAACATTATCCATATTGAATTACAAAGTATGTTAAGTACTAAAGTTCACTAAGAAAATTGAAGCCGACAAGTCTTCTAAATAATTGGGATTATTTAAGTTCACTTAAAACTTCTATAGACATTCAGATTATTTTTATTTCATAACATTAAGCACGTAAGTCGCAACCCTAGTCACATCACTAGATGCTAAACTAATTCAGCACAACACAAGAATATGAATATGATTATGCACACAAACCTTCACCCTGCACTAATCATCCATAAGGCTAATGATTGTTGACCCAGTTTTAAAAAAGATCTGCAGACAAATTCAGAAACAAAAACTCATATAAAATCAACAAATTCAGGAGACAACCCAAAAAACTAGAGAAACATGCCACGAATCGACTAAAAGACCTCATAAAAATATCCTTTTTAACTGGCTATGTGGCTGTTCTTTTTAAACCTAGTTGATCCTGTTTTCTCCAATGCAAAGAAAAATGATTAAAAAAACTTTCGTAAAATTAGGGACATTTTAGATCACCTAAACAATGCATCTTTCAAATGTCAATCAAACCCCAAACTTAAATATTAAAATATACATCAATACTAAGGAAGTTCGTAATTAACTATCGGTCAAGGCATGAAGGAATACTGTCTGTCAAAGATCCAATTCCTGACTGGTGCCTAGCTGCCAGTGCTGAATGCTGATGTTGTGCCACTAGAAGTATGCCTCTCCTCACGATTCCGATATGATAGCTTAAAAAACGGGTGAGGCGTGCGCCTTGAGGCGAGGCGCTGAGAAAACGTGTCTGCCCAACGCCTCATAAGGTTATTTTGTATGTGCGCCTCGAAGGACCGAGGCGCTAAAAAACTTGCACCTCGGGTGCGCGTCATGGGGTTGTGTGTGTTTTTTATGCTTTAGACTATCTTTATCAATTATTATATTTTTTATGTGTGTTTTTGATGTCTTAGACTTTCTTTTTCATTTACTTTGTTTTATATTTATTTTTCAAGTCCGTCTCGGTTTGGCTCGAGGCACGATTACGTTCCTTTAAACTATCTATAGCTAGCGATCACGCTTGAGCGGCCGATTCTGTTTCTGTAGTTGTAATCATTTACAATGCAGATTAAACTAATATCTGAATCTTCTCTAATATATCTAGCATTTACAGCACTTGTAGTTCTCGAAATTAGGTTTTCTACAGCAACAAATGATTTAAAGCTACCTAGTATAACGTGATCAGCTGTATCCCTTCTACCTCAAAAAAGTATAATAAATAGAGAAATTCGCTAACGAATAATTGATGATACTCTCGTTATACTTCGTATAGTTGTATCTTAAGTTACTGAATCCCAACGAAACGATTTTTTTATTATTTTTGACGAATAAACCCTAGTAAGCAGTAAACATTTGACAGACGACGATAAAGCATAGTAATAAGAAGATTTATTAATAATAACGCACAGATAGTTGAGTAGAAACGAACCGAGTCCTGAAGCGATAAAGGACTTACCGTATGGATTGCCGGAGATGTTTTCCGGCCGATGAAGGACTTAAACTGTTACACGATGTGGAGATAAGCCCTGTCACGTTTGCCATTGCATTCACATGAGCATCTTTGGTTACCCTTTTGGCGGTGTTCGGAAACAGAAACGGGTAATAAAACTGACGGAATAGAAACCGGTAAAAACCTGAAACCGGTACTAAAAAAATCTGACACCGAAACCGAATCGCTGAACCGAAGCTAAGACTGGCCACCGAAACCAGGACACAATTTGGAACCAAACTGAAACCAGTACTGCAAAAAACCGATTGTAACCGAAAAGAAACCAGATTTGAAAGAAAAAACGATATTGGCCATAAACACAAAGAAAATTATGTTTTCTTTGTATTAAAATATTCAAATTTTTTTGTTTAAAAAATCTAAAAGTTAATAAAAGTTAAATTGTATCTAATTTATATGATTTTAAAAAGTGTGTATACGAACCGAACCGGAATGGAACCAAAACCGGGTAAAAAGACTGAGTTGTGGCCGATTAAACCGATATAGAACCGGACCGATTTCAAACCGAAACTGGCTTCTGTAGTGGTGGGGGCTTTATTCTACATCAGAGAGCCTAGGTCAGCTCGCAGAGAAAAAAACGGAAGAAGTAGCGTTGGGACTGGAGTGGTGCCCTCATACCAACCTTTTTTATTTACTTCTAATACTAGGGTTTAACTCTGTGCTTCGTGAAGAAGAAGTAGGGTTATAGGTTTATTTTTGTTAAAGGTAAAATATAGGTGGCGTAGACGTCTTAACATAAAAATAACATAAAGGTAGTTATGAATGTTTGATATGTTTGCTTTTGTATACGAAGGATGAGAGAGGCTATTGTACAAAGCTTCCTTAACATACAAAGTGTAAGAAGCCCTCCTAGCCCTTTGATCTGCGTTTAAAAACAAGATGGCATGATCGTAATTATCAACGCGTTTTATGTTTGCCGTTAACAAGTCAGGGGTAAATCTGACAAATGCTCGTAAAATAATTTGATTTTTTTTAATCATACCGCCCAAATCATCTCATTATTTGAAAGTAATTATAATTTGCTATAATCGTGCAAATCATAAAACTCAAAAACTCCATTAAACACCATACTCTGTAAACACAAAAAACAGAGCACAATTTCAAACGACATTAGACGACCCATAATCACTCGATTAAGAACAAATTATGGCTCCAAAACGCAAAATAAGTAAGCAGATGTTCATATTGTTACTTTAATTTTGATCGTCTATTAGTTTTCATCGTCTATGATGAAGAAATAAAAACCCTAAAATTACGTTTGTATGAAACAGGTGAAGCAAGAGAGCGAATGAGTTTGTTCGTGCGTTTGATGAAAGTTATAAAGGCGTTTTCAGTTTTTCATTGATTTTAATGATTTCACATGATCATGTTGTTAAAACGCATGTCTATATAAGAAAACGCACTCAAACACGTTAATATTAGAATCACATATTATTACTTAAAACGCATTTAGTAATATCATAAAACGCACTTACATTTTGATGATATTCAACTTACAACGTAAAAACATAAAACGCACTCAGTGATATCATAAAACGCACTTACATAAAACACATTCAGTGATATCATAAAACGCAGTTACATAAAACGCACTCATTGATATCATAAAACGCACTTACATAAAACATAAAACGCACTCATTGATATAATAAAACGCACTCAGTGATATCATAAAACGCACTTACATAAAACACATTCAGTGATATCATAAAACGCAGTTACATAAAACGCACTCATTGATATCATAAAACGCACTTACATAAAACATAAAACATAAAACGCACTCATTGATATCATAAAACGCACTCAGTGATATCTACTATATAAAACAGTTATCTATCAGCCTCTGTTCATCTCTGTTCATCTCTGAACTTTATTATCTTCGAATGTATGTATGAAAACACCAAAATTAACCGGACTACAGGATCTTCTTCTCCGATTATGGTTTCCGGTTTGTTGTTTAAGTCTGATACACAATTAAACATCATAAATAGATTACGATTAGATGAAATAAAAAAAAAACAGAGCAACCTACTGAACATGACAATCAACTCTTCAATTGAATATCCATTTAAAAAAAAAAAAATTTGATCGAAATAATGCACTGTGCTTGGAGTTTGAATTAGGTTAAAAAATGAAGGAATATTGTGTAATCAGTTAGGAAAGTTTGAATTTTGTATTACGAAAAAACAGAGATTGATATTTCTCTGAAAATTAGAACGTGATTAATGGACATAGTAAAAGTCTATAATACCCTTCTAATGATTAACAACAAAGTCTGAGTTTGTAACCGTCATTTTCCACGTGTCAAACTATAGTGGCTTCCTACACTTTGTAGGATAAGGTACTTTGTACCAAATACTTTCTCTACGAAGGATAATGGGTGGAAATTCTATCAAATATTAATCATGGGTTTTGTAGTTTTGTTTTGTTTTTATTTGTTTTTTTCGTTTTTCTTTTTTTTTTCTTTTTTTTTTTAACTAGCTGATTACCTCGGGAGTGTCACTGGGTTAAAAAATCTAATATTATTTAATAAAAAAGGATAAAAGAAGTAAACAGTCTCGACCTCTTTTAATGTTGAAGAAAGTTGTTCTAATGTTTATACTATTAAAAGGGGTTCTCATGCTGCGTTCCCAGCAGATTAAAAAATCTCAACCTCTTAATGTAGCATATCGTTATAGCACATGAACATGGGCAATTCATATATGTAATAGTAGGTTCGAAAACATATATACTATCATAACATGATTAGTGACTTGCGTATATATGATTAAGAAATTACCTAAATACATTGTGTTTTTTTCTGCATGAGCAAAAACTCACTAAAAACATTTTTTTCGTTTTTGTATAGCACTATATATGGTGCTCGTTGGAAAGATAATAAAGCGATCGTTAATTTGGTGTAATTTTTTTTCAAAAAAATGTCATACATAAAAGTTACTAACGTTTAAAAATTGTGAGCGGAAAATAAGAAAAAAATAAAGATAAAAATATTAATTAACATATTTGAAATTTTAAAATAACTAATAGTTCACTAACATTTAAAAATATGAGAGGAAAATAAGGAAAAGATATTAATTAACATATTTGAAATTTTAATATAATATAGAGACAGATTTTTTTTAAAATACAAAATAAATAAATTTAAAAGAAAGTTCACATATGTCACATGGCACATTTCATTGAATGTCACCTCATACAAACTCAATTCTTTTATTATAAGTCATAGATTATAGATTATAGATATTTATGAGTTTATAATTTGATTACTAACTTTTTTTTTTTAACTATAACTTTTTTTTTTTTAATCTCATTGGATATTGCATGAAGCAAACAAACAAACGTGGCCTACAAGGGAATAGAAATAAGGCCCTAAACGGATCGGTTGTTGCAATGGAGGAAATATTGGGCAGGTTGCTAGCCAGATTGGCGAGCCCATTAATATGGGTCTAAAATGAAGATGTGCTGATGTGTGTGCATATATATACAAGTCTAAACACACGATTACGATTATCTATAATCTCTATCTCTACTACCTTATTAAGGAGGAGAGATGAGTAAGAAGGTAATTTTACCATCATTTTAAGATGGCATACAAAAGGTCTCATGCATAAATCTCTAACTTTTACCATTTTCTTCCATGTATGCCTTTATGTACAAGTCACTAATACAAATCAATTGCACCATTCAATACATTTAATTCATGTATTAACTTTTTGTTACTTAGAACCATTACCAAGTAATAGATTAATTCATGTAACTTTTTTTTTAATGGATTAACTTTTTATTACCAATGGAATTTGAATTATCACCACAAGAAAATGCTAAGCCTTATTTAACACTTTGTAACCAGTAGGCTAAAGGCTCTTTGGTTCATGTGTGTAACTAAATGTTGCAAATAAAAATCAAGCACGGATCGGATTGGATAAATGACAGTATGGTGTATAAAGTTTTGGCAATTTAAAATGTGAATAAAAATACATACCCGCGGCAACGCGCGGCATTTCACTAGTACATTATAAAGGAGGAGTGATGTACAACATAGTCATTTTGTACACCATCCAACTATTACAGCAACATGTACAAGTAAATCAAGCTTATATAACAAGGTATAATTGAAACTTTTTGTAACATTAAGACACTTAGAAGGGTGGCAATGTAATTATACCTTGATTGATACCTCACATCCTCAAAACACATTCCATCGATACCCTCAATGGCATCCCAATCGACTAAACCTGTTCCATTATTCAATGTGGTACAACTCAAGGGATATCTTCATTATTCAGTGAATTGTTCCATCTCCTGCGCCACTTCCCCTAAAATCACTGGTGTAGAATCGACACTATCTCACACACAGAGGCAAAGACATATCAATCTCTCTACTTTCTCTCTCTAGAAATCCCTCATAACTCCATCATCAACAGATTCCTCCCAACCGAATCGAATCTCTCCTATTATTCACCAAATAATCACTCATATCGCCTTTCATTCGTGTTTATGTTTCGTATCAGGTCCTATTCTTCCACTTTTATTTGGTCATGTTCTATTGCAATTTCTTTAAATACATTTACTCATAAAATCAAGCATTTGATTATACCAACATCAAAAAGGAGAAACTAGGTGTTCAAATACCGTTAAAACCGTCCAAATCAGAGCAGGTTAGCTGTTTTGAGATCCAAGTGTTTTGGTTCATGGGTCTGTTTCGCAGTTTGATGCTTAAACGGATTTGGTCTGAAACTTGAAACCCGTATATAATTTTCTTCTTGTTTTAGTAATATATGTAGTTATGTATTGTAATACAGATCACTTTATAATGTAAAAGATCACCTTATAATATTAAAGTTTTGAATTTTCAGAAGAAAAACTAATGCAAAGCTGTGAAACCGGTAAAACCGGCTGGTCCTGCCGACCCACCCAACCCGTCCACTTTAATTTATTGTTTTCCGACACAGTAGTTAATGGTTTGGCCTAGAATTTTTGTCAAAAATGACTGAAGTAGAGCATGAACCTAAATACTATTTTCTGCAGTCTGTTTATCATTCTGTATCTTGTAATCACTTTAAGACATCCAAACACGAGTTAGCGAATTGTATCACAAGATTATAATGTATTCTTGAATCACAATGTATAAACAGAAAGTGTATGCTCTTGGTGGTAGAGCATTTTGGATACACAACACTGGCCCAGTTGGGTGCTTGCCTTATATCATGTAGCGAGTCCCTTTAGCTTCATGAAGTCTGAACTTCTTCCTGTTTCTCAAGAACTGTCTCTTTCGGTAATTTAAGTTTTTGTAATTCTTTGTTTGATTATAAGTCATGTGCAGTCATGCCAGACTTCCCAACAGGCTACAGATTCATTGGTGGGTTTTTTTGACCCTAATGAAGGTAACCACCTACAGAAATTAAAGATGATGGATCCAGTGGATGTTGAAACGGTATGACTATTTTTTATGTTTAAGGTTAATTATTTAGAAGTATATTAATATTGTTACTTAATATGACAAACTAACAATCATTGTTACAGGTGGTTTTGTTGATGAAAAATCTCTGTACTAATCTCAAAAGCCCACAGTTTGAGAAATATGTAAGTTATTTTTTTAATGGTCACTATAAGAAATGATTTTCAACATTGATTTTAGTCAACGAGTTTCACTGAAAAATTCAACCTTTCGAGTTAAACAATGCAATTTTGTTGTAGTTTTGCTATTTTCATGAGTGATTTAATAGCTTTTTTAATCTTGTGTTTGCACAGAAGAAATTATTTTCTTCATATGATGCGGGTACCGGAAAGGTTAGCGGTTCATTGAATGGTCTTCAAGCGCTGCCCGGGAAAGCAATCCTGACCTCATAGAAGTTTTGAATATGTATTACTCTGGTTTTTGTAAACCCCAGGTATCGTGTAAAATAACGTGAATTTCCAGTTGCAAGAATATGGTGTTGGTGACGTTTTTGATGGCAGGTGTGTAGGTGTTTTATTGACTTGCTTCTGGTACATAAAAATACAAGAATGGAGGGCAGCTTTGTAAATAGCATGTGCTGTTAATCCATGTCTTTCTCTAGCTCCTTTCTAGATAGAAAGTACAGTGTTTTGGTATTAATATTGTCGTCTTTGTCTGTTAAGAAAAACTTGCGTTGTTTATAATGAATTTTTTTGCCTACTTAGTACTTACTAATGATTCATTTCTTAGGTCCTCTTGATTTCTGCTAGCTATAGTTTGGTGCCTTCATAATTGGTCTATGTTGACAGCTATGTATGTCCATTGGATATTGGCTTTAGCGTTTACTATTGATCAAGCATACATGAAGACACCACAAAATAATTGAAACTCTCATGACTAGCCATTGGATTTAGTTTATTTTACATTTAATTTAAAAGAAGCAAAAAAACCTATTGCATTAATTATCAGAGTTACATTTGTGAGGATGTAGTATATTAAATATATGTGCCTTAAAATGCAACTTGTAAATTTTCAAATGCTTCTACAAGTTATAAAGAAAACTTGGAGACGCATTTAACAAAATGAGTTTGAGTGGCTACAACTTAGATGGGTCAATAGGCAAGATCATGAAATTATGTTTGTTAAGATATTTAAATTCTTTTTTTTTTTTTTTGCAAGGCGTAGATCAGTTGGCAATCCTTTTCTAGCTTGCTTTAACCCTTTTTTGCGGAAGACAAGCCACCCGAGTTTGAGACGGCGGCGCACTGAAGTGGACATGTAGGCCTATCTACTTGGGGCAAAATTCGCCACCAACAAGACTCGAACTCGGGATCCCGCAGGAACCTCTGAAGAGTAAACCTTCCCACCTCCTTCCAAACCAATTGGTCTGGAGCTCATCGGCCAGTTATTTACATTCTTTGATTCATTTGCTAAATTGTATTTAACCAGCTTCCAGTATAATTGACTTATAGCTAAATGATCTTACCTAGGATCAGGTGAGTGTTAGTAAATTTATATTTTTTCTTGATTTAATAAACTCTTAAAATTAAGTGGTATAACCTGGATTTGGTGGCTTATTTTTTGAGACATAAAGCTGGTTTTTATGGGTCAAAAGCAGGGAAAAGTACAAAACCGGATCCATGATTTCTGCCCGAATAGGTCGAAATGAATTGGCTAAATACAGGTTGTGTAAAAATAATTATATTATGATGTAATGCTTAATTGTGTGTTCCAGTAGTTCATTAAGATGTCATCTGTACCATTTGTTATTCTTCTTTGTTTACATTGACAACAATTGCAGGGAGAACAGAGGCCACTGGTTTAACATTGTTAACAAGCAACATAAGTCAACTTAAAAAAGAGATTCAAGCAAAAAGGGTTGTTTCTGTTAAAGTAAGTTAATCTCTCTTTTTGAAGTATTTTGTGTATGTTTTTTCTTCACTATAGCTATCAAGCTTGGTTTGAAAAATGCGCGCCTTAGGCGTGATGCGCTCGAGGCGCTTGGAAAAGCGCCTTCTTATGCCTGAGGCTCTCATCTACATGAGGCGCGCCTTAGGCATGAAGCGCTAAGGCGCCTGATGCGACGCTTCAGTCAAAATCATGGTTTATTTGGTCCAGCAGTTAAAATCGGCTTCAACATATGTTTTTGACTTGTATAAATATTTCTAATATTTTTCCCTTGCCTCGACTTTTGGAACCAAAACGCTTTGCAGTGCCTTCAGATTTTTTTAAACCAAGCTATAAAGCTGATCAACCCTTTCTTTCGTTTTTGAATATCTATCTTAAATCAGCCTTAAGAGTGTAGCATTCCTGATAGGACCAATAACAAGCCAACATGCTAGACATTTAGCAAACATAACGCGTAAAATGAACTGACAATACATAAAGTAACCCACAGGCTTATACTTAAGACATGTACTTTACTTTTCAAAGTGGGATTGGGTAACAATTCTTGATTGCTTCTAATGTGCACAAGTCATAACTTTGTTAATTTTGTATGTCATATAAATGTGGAAGTAACCATTAGTTAATTACTTGTTGCATAGGAAAAGATCATGAAGAACAAAGAAGTGGTAGAAAGTGGTGTTGCCTCTCATCATATGTCTGCATCCAATCGTGGCTCAGTAAACAAACTTGACTTAAGGATGCAATGTCTCATGAAGATAATACCTGCGAAAGATCATGGATCATTTGCCCAAGATAACAACAATGAAGAAATAGACATACCTGTAACGTACAGCCACTCTTCCGGTGGTTGGGAAATTACCGCCTTATACTACTTGGGTACATACGACCAGGTGTATCTTCATTTGACTTTAAGTTACACCATCTTATTGCACTAAAAGAATCAGGATGCTAAGTGTATTTTTTTTTAAATTATTTTTTCAACAAGGTATAGAAACCAGAAAATGACTGACAATTAATCGGTCAAAGGGAAACAACGTATATACTATGATCAAATTGCGGGTGAGGCTGTAATCTATTCTGATCATGGCGATGGAGAGACTTTTGATCTACATGAAGAGAAACATGAATTTTCAGAGGGAGAAAAACGTATCATAAGGTATAGAATGGAAGCTCTTTTGTTGTAGCTTAAACCACAAACCCCAACAACAACTACGAGGAATAGACGCACCCGCTGCAACGCGCGGGCATTCCCACTAGTGATTATAATCAGTATGCCTTCAACAATCAAAACAAAACAATAAATGAAAAATAAGCATCATGTTTTATAGTTTAAAACGTAGATATTTTATGTACGTTATGAATTGTGTTGTAAATTTGTAACTTTAGAGTATCAACTAGCGATAACTTGTGTTGGGTTTGTTTCATGTTCCAGTATGCAGTGGCGAAGCTTGGTTTCGGAATCGGTGGGGGCCGAACTCAATTTTTTTCGATCGGTGGTGGCAAATCGGTGGGGGCCGAACTCAACCCGGACTCAATTTACCTATGAAAATCGCAAATTTATACCACTGCGCCAGAAAACAGGGAGGCAGGGTCACCCCTGGCCCTTCTTATCCTTCGTCCCTGCCAGTATGTGTGAAATTTTTGGGTTCATTCAAACCATGAACATGACCCGCTTAACTCACCTAGCTGTGACAATATATAAAGCAACTGATCCTGAAGTGGTTGCATTGCTAAATTAAAAACACTTTCCGAACAAAAAGGAAACTCTAAAGCCAAGACAACGAATCAAATCGAACTGCTTAACCCCGGTGAAAGAGAAGTCGATGGCTTTGAAAGGGTTGCATGAGGTCTAAAAAGTATACTAGTAATTATATCCTTACAGAGGAAACCATGGTTTTCAGTTCATACATTTTAGACTAAATTACACTTTGTGTCCTTTATGTATCACTAAAATTATGAAACATGCCCTTTTTTTTTTTTTTTGCATTTTATGTCCAAAATTTCCTTTTTCATAACATTTTATATATCTCAGTTAACCTCAAAACCCTCAGGGGTATTTTAGTCTATTCACTTTTAATTGCTATAAAACCCCCTTGTGTGTTCTGATTCAGTCCAAACCCTTACACGAATCGTCTCCCCCAAAACTCACCCATCTTCTTCCACGTTAACTTCCACAAAACCCTAAGTGTAATCATCAGTATTATGGACGACGAAGAGACACGAAGACTAGGATTTAGGGTTCGTAAGAACCTGACACATGAAGAGGTGCTTGAATTATATGGTAAGTGTTCATACATTTGATGATGTTTTTTTGAAAAGTTTGAATTTTTAAGTTGATTAACACGTAAATGTTTTATACAATGCAGTGGGTGCTCCCAGTATGTTCTCTATCAAGTTTCATCATAATGGAAGATTCACTCATTTTCCTGATAGGACATATGTTGAGGGTGAGGAAAATTTCATTGATTTGCTTGATCATGACAAGTTCTCAGTGCATGAGATGGATCGTATACTGGAAAATTTTGGTAATCAAAAGGATATTGAAAGGTATTACCATTATATAGTGCCAGGTTCTGATCTTGATTTTGGTCTTAGGGCTTTAGGTAGTGATGCTGATGTGATTGGGTTTATCAAGGTTATTCCAGAGTCTAGGTTAATTAATGTTTATTGTGAGTATGGTATAACTACGGTGCACACATATTTCTGCTCACCAACTAAAGTTAGGGTAAAAGAAATAACTGATGAGGAGGTAATGGCATTTGACCTTGATAAAGTGGTTAGGAATAGATTATTGTTAGGCTGGAATGGAGATGATAAACCTGAGGCTAATCAAGGAGTGGTGGATAATAGTGATGAAGTTGTTGTTGACCAACACACTACTCAGTCTATGCATACTGATGAAGTTATGGATAACAATGTCCATAATGTTCATACTGAGGAAGTTGTGGTTAACCATGTAGATAATATGCATACTAAGGAAGTTATGGTTAACCATGTATATAATATGCATACTGAGGAAGTGGTGGAGAATATGAATTTTCATGTTGACTTTGATTTTAGCAACATTGACCTGAATGATCCTAACTTTGACCCATTCTTTGGTGAAAATCCAACTATTCATGTTCCTAAACATGATGTTCCTAAGCATGATCAACCTCAGGATAATATGCATGAACATGATAATGAAAATGTGGACAGGTGAGTATGGAAGTGATGATGATAATGCAAGTGAGGACAGTGACTTTTTAGTAGATGAGGGGAATTTGATCAATGAAGTTGAAACAGATATGAGGGATTTTAGGTTTTTCACTGATGATGCTATAGATGATGAACAAGTGTTGGATGTATCTTTGAAAGAGCTGCAAGAAGATGCAATTGACAATGATCAGTTTGGTAGTGGATCAGATTCTGATGAGGATGAAAGTAGCCATAGGAAAAGAACAATGAAGTTATTAAGAAGTCAGAGAAACATGAATTCCCCTTTCATGTGTGGTGATAAATTTGGAAGCAAAGAGGAAGTGAAACAAATGATCAAAAAGTGTGATACCCCGCAATTTCAGGTTCCTGATTTAACTAAACTCTAGTTACTTGCACCTAGATTACTTGCATTCTACTTGACTAGAGTTAACTAGATAAGTTACGCATGCACACACTAGATGTATATGCATCTATGAGTTATCCTAGATTGACAAACATATGATTAAACTTATGAGAGTTTATGAATGTTAATCTAAGTATGTACATGAATCTCTTATACTTCTAAATGTGCTTATATATATATATATATATATATATATATATATATATATATATGCATATACACTAGGCTTTGTACATACACTAGGCTTGATAAGAAAAACTATATTTTGTTAAATACCTTCTAGAAGCCAACACACATACATACATGTATATATAAACACACGCATGCACACATACCCTCCTAAATACTTGAAAGTTTTCTTTTATCCTAATTATCCAAAGCATGCACATGCCTACACATTAGTTGTAAACTAACACCAAAAGGGAAACCAAACAAACATGACATACTGGTCCCCTAGCAAGCCACCTCCTACTTATAATTAGCCTAAAATTTCGGCCCCTATACTAGGAAAAGGACATAAGATAGAAGCTTCTAAACATCACACCAAAATCTTATGACAAACCAAGTAACCATGAGTTGTCACCATCCATCCTAACTCCTAGGAAGCCACCCAGTTTAACAAATGAAAACAAGACACATTGGCTAGAGGTTAAGTGATGTAAGCTATCTAGAAGCTTGGTGAGGTCATGGTATGTTATTGCTAGACCCATATTGCTTATTTCCTTGACAAAAAAATCGGCCACTCATGCACACTCCTTCACAAGTCACTATCCATGACAACCAGGAAGCTAGGAGCTATCATGCTAATACAAGGCATGCCAATGAAAAGTCACAATCAATTCCCTACTCCTTATAACCTTCGGCCGAGACAAACAAGAGGAAAACATAGGCATGGTTGTCAATAATCACCAAGAAAGAACTCACCCCTACCTCTAGGACCTAACCATGATTAAGCTTGGCCAAAAATGGAAGGTAGGATGAGTTGCCAACTTGCGGCCAACTCATGGAACAAGTTTTAGACATGTTGCTAATTCATAAACACCAAAGTGGCATAAAGCCTAAACACATAGCTAGGAAAGGATGTTGGAGGCTTGCCTTAGAAAACACTATATAAGGAGGTGCCATGAACCTTTCATCCTTGCACCACACCTCACGTCTCTCTCACTCTCTCTCTCTCTCTCTCTCTCTCTCTCTCTCTCTCTCTCTTTCGGCTCCCTTGAGGCCGAATCACACACCTCCACAACCTCTCCCAAGCTTCGGCTCACTCCCACCCCTCCCTTCTTCTAATTGCCGAGCCAAGGAAGGCCACCAAGAAGCTCTAAAGTCACACCTAATCACTTCGCATTAAGGTAAGTACCAACCCCTTCTAGTCAATTATATGCGGCCCTTATTGTGAACCCAAGCTTAGACTCTTTGGTTATTAAGATCGGCCCTCAACTAGCAATGATAAGTGATTATTATCAAGCTTCTATTATGAACATATTGTTTCACTTATGTGATCAATTATATTATCTAGTGTTAAAGCAATTGGTTATACATTACACATGGATACATGAAACATTTCTAGATCAAACTTCTTATACATGAAACATGATCTACACAACTTAACGTGGTTCACAAAAGGGGGTGCCGAACTTATGTAATAAATAAGAACATAGTTTAATATGTCTTAATACTCATAGGGAGATCCTTATCGGAACGATAGTTACTTTCTATGCTTTGCTAGATCTCTCGCACAAACACCAGGTGAGTTTCACTACTATTTTCTCAAAAGCATGCGTCTCAGGTTTGAGACAACTTACTTAACTTTTTCTAGTCCGGTTTGGGACTACTTTCACATCCCAGGTTTGGGGTGCTACGACTCCTTGTGTGGGTCGGGCTTTGCTAGTTTCACACTCTTTGTCCTTGATGAACTAAACTGCATTCTATCACGGAAGTCCTCTACTATTTACCGAATGAGTTGTCGGGTTATGGCAAGTGGGTTACTAGTTGATAACGCTATTAGGTTTGACAAACCTCACACCGTGCTGGGAGCCGGGCGTGAACTACGACCTTAGACTTTATCATTGTTGATAGGCAATGATGGGAGGCAAAAACCAAATCGCAGGGCGAGTGCATCGTTTGAATAGCAATTCGGTATATCATTGTTTAGTTATCATGAATGGGTTAGCTACCCTTGGCATACGCTGAACTAGTGGTTCGTGGTTCTTGTTTCTTGGTTTTGGTTAATGATTACTACTTCGGCTTCGGGGAACCTAATAAACGTTCTTGGTTTGGGAAACCTACACTTTTACTTACCTTACTTTGTGAACTCACCAACTTTATGTTGACACACGATATACATGCTTTTACAGGTAGTTAGCTTCCGGTGCCGCGATTAGAAAGCCTGGTCACTAGTTTCAGAGCACGTGTAGGGAATGCATCATATAGCGTCATTGGGATATGAACACTTAACTACTTTCGAATGTTTAATTATCTATTATGATTTTGAGCACGTTGTTTTGCACAGACTATATGGTTAACTATTTGAATAAATGATTATCTAATAAACTTGATTTCGATAACGAACTAAATGGTTTGGGCATTTAGAGTCGTTCATGTGACTTATGGCTATGGGATCCTGGTATGTCACACGCCTCGCGGTATAAACTCCGCAGTGGAAATTTGAGGGTGTGACAAAAAGCATGTTGTTGACACTAGAAGGCAACTAAGAATCATCAAGGATGATCTAAGTAGGGTCAGGGCAGTTTGTTGGGGGGGGGGGGGATATTCCACATTTTGATGAATCTGGTAACCTTAAATCAGTTGATGGTCATACTGAAATTCGTTATGGAAAGAAAACCATGGGTGTGTGTAGTAGGTGTAGGGGGACAAGACATAACATAAAGACATGCAAAAATCTAGAAGTTGTGGTGGAAAAAGGCAGCAATTCAAAAGATAAAGGTCAAAATGTGAAACACAAAGGTGAGGTTGGTTCTTGTAACACATCAAAGGACAAAGGACCAGTTTCAAAAAATACTGGTGGCAGGGGCAAAAAGGCAATTAATAACAAACATCAATGCCCTTGGACACTACTCTTATTTAAAGTTGGTGGATCTGAAACTTGGGTTATTAAAACCTATGTAGATGAACATAAATGCCTCCAGAATAGAAACATTAGGGCATGTACAACAACTTTTATCTCTAAACAGCTAATGGAACAACTTCATGAAAATCCAACAATCCCAGTGAAGGCTGTCCAAGAGCAGTTTCAGAGAAAATTTGAAGTTGGGGTATCACATATGAAAGCTTACAGGGCAAAGACTAAAGCCATGTTACAGATCACTAGAGATTACAATGCTCAGTATAGGATGCTTAGAGATTATTGTGGTGAGTTGATGAACAAAAACCCAGGAACCACAGTACATATAGAAGTTCAGCCATGTGGGGATCCTGAATCCACATAAAGAGTATTTAAAAGAATTTATGTGTGTTTGGGAGCTTTGAAACAAGGTTTCAAAGCCATTGGTAGGGATATGTTAGGTCTTGATGGTGCTTTTATAAAAGGTCCATACCCAGGTCAAGTTCTATCTGTTGTTGGGGTTGATCCAAATAATGGTATTTACCCTGTCTCTTATGCTATAGTAGCAGCTGAAACAACTGATTCCTGGAGTTGGTTTTTAGAATGTCTTGCTGATGATCTAGATCTAGATGTGAACTCTCACTTCACATTTCTGAGTGATAGGCAGAAGGTTAGTCAGCTATATATTATCTTTACATCTTTTAGTTTCAATATTTTTATATAATTGTTTATGCTATACAGGGTATCATACCAGCAATTGAAAAGTTATTCCCACTTGCTAAGCATAGATATTGCCTTAGGCACATCAATGAGAATATGAAACAACAGTTTAAAGGTCATGCTTTTAAAGACAATCTATGGAAGGCAGCCAAAGCTACTACAGTTCAGGAATTTGAGAAAGAGATGGATGCACTGAAAGCTTTCAACAGTGACTGTCACTTGTGGTTGTCCAATATCCCTGCTAAGCATTGGTCCAGGTCACATTTTTCTGGTAAGCCCAATGTAGTTTTCTTATTACATAGTCTTTGTTGTCAATGGAAAGTTCATCTATAACTTTGCTATTTACAGGTAGGGCTGTGTCAAATATGTTGCTCAACAATGCATGTGTGGTTTTCAATTCAAAGATACTTGATGGGAGAGACAAGCCCATCATTACAATGTTAGAATTCATCAGGGAATACTGCATGAGGAGGATTGTCAATGTTCTGAAACTGATTGATAGAAGTGAAGGTTTGCTAACACCATATGCCACTGAGTTATTGGAACAAGTCAAAAAAGATGCAGTCAGGTACCTTATTTAATGATTTTGAGTATTCATATGTAATGAGAATTGTTATGTTATGATATATGATAACTAGGTACTCTGTGATGTGGAATGGTGAGAATCATTATCAAATTGCTGGTAAAAATGGCCAATATGTGGTGGATATGGCAAATAGGACATGTTCATGCAGGGGTTGGGAACTTAATGGTATACCTTGCAGGCATGCTGTTGCTGCCATTTGGAACAAGGCTATCCATGGACAGGTGTGCTTACCAGAAACTTTTGTCCATCCTCTGTATAGAATGGACACATGGAAAAAGGTTTACTCTTTCAAGATCTATCCAATAAATGGTAAGTCAATGTGGCCAAAATCCAAGGTACCAAGTACTATCATACCACCTTTTTATCACAAACCTGTTGGGAGGCCAAAGAAGGTCAGAAGGAAATTTGTGGTAGAGTTGGATGAGATGACAGCAGATGGGAAGCTGAGAAAGGTGGGTACATATGGTACATGTGGCAAATGTGGTAACAAGGGCCATAACAGCAGGTCATGCAATGGCAGGAGGCCAGATGAGTCAGGGTCAAGCAAGTCTAAGAAGGATGGTAAGAAAGCTGCTAAGAAGGATGGTAAGAAAGTTGTTGCTGCTGAGAAGAATGGTAAGAAAGCTGCTGCTGTTGGGACAACCATGCAGGGTCAAGTGAAGCCTAAAAAGGGTGGTGTGAAGATGTGTAAGAAATGCAAGGGGGCTGGACACAATAGCAGGACCTGCCAGAAGAATGCTTGAATTTAGAGATGAAGTTATTTAGTATTTTGGTTAACTTATGTTGAAGTCAAACACTAGTTTTAAGGTTTTTTTTTTTTTTTTTTTTTTTTTTTTTTTTTTTACAAGACTAGTTTTAAGTAGTCTATGTTTAAGTCAACTTATGTTTAAGTCAAACAATGTCTATGTTTTGTTGGATTTTATGTCTATGTTTTGTTGGATTTTATGTTTGTATGAATACTTTAAGTATCAATGTTGGCTTTATTGCCCATTTTGACCTATGTTTGTTTGACTGCGTATATTGTTGACCCATTTTGACTGTGTATATTTGACTATCAATGTTTCATTCTTATTGTTTAAGATTGTGTATGTTTGACTGTGTATATTTTTGACCCATATTGTGTATGTTTGACTGTGTGTATTTTTTGACCCATATTGTATGTTTGACAATCAATGTTTTTTACCCATGTTTTGAAAATCAATAAGATACACAAACAGAGCCATAAATTTCTGATGCATTTCATCCAAACATAATTTGGTACATAGATTTCTTCCATCCAACTAATACACATAGAAGACCCATACACTTATGCATTTCATCTACATACTACAAATATAAATTAAGCCAAACAGATCCAACTTAGAATCAGGTAAATCTTCAAACGCCTTGACTTAGATTCAGCATTTCTTCTTCCATTTTCACTGACTGTCAATCTTTCTTCTAGCTTGTTCTTGGACTCCAGCAAACCTGGTATGATGTCCCCACATGTTTGACACCTTCTTGATTCAACCCACATGAAAAATCCACATCTGGAACCCTAATGTCACAAAAAAAAACGACTTTAGATGAAGAACCCTAAATTACAAACCCTATCTTACCTTTGAGTTGCAACCAAAGAATCGACGACCTGGATTTTTAGAGGTCCATGAGGTGCGAACTACAGCCTCCCTACCACACCAACATTGCACCATTTTGATCGATTAGGTGTTTAGGGCTTCAATCGTAGGGTTTTAATCTTGAAGAGCTTCAATTTGGGTGTTATTAGTTGTTAGGGTTTTAATCTGATCGACTGTATTAGATATATAAGAGGGAAATTATAATTTAAAATGAATGGACAAAAATACCCTTGATGCTTTTGAGGTTAACTGGGAAAACTAACCCATTTAGTCATAAAGGACATAAAATGCAAGAAAAAAGGAAATTTTGGACATAAAATGCACAAAAAAAGGGATGTTTCATAATTGAAGTGATACATAAAGGACACAAAGTGTAATTTAGTCTACATTTTATACATAACTAATAGGAAGTAGTTATACAATGCTCACTTTCTAAACTTTCTTTTAACTTTTCCAAAATGCACAGCCACAGTTACATATATCCAATCCTTTGTGTGACTCAATGAAGCAAAAAAGAAGTATCTGCAACGACGGCTTAAAGCTAACGCACCACAAATTCCCAAAAATCCAGCCGCAAATCCAGCACCCATACCTGTGTAATATGATTTCCAAAAATTGTCATCGTCTTCCTCAACATCTTTCTTTTCTACAATAGGCGGAGGACCACATCGTGGTGTAAGTGGAGGTCCGCAAAGTTGAGGGTTACCACCGTAGGACGTATCATTGAAGAGTTGGAGTTGAGGCCCAGTTGGTATTCTACCCGACAACTTATTGTTTGAGAGGTCAAGATAACCTAGAAAATTTATTTCTACCAAACTTGAGGGAATGCGTCCAGAGAACTCATTTCTAGACAAGTCAAGAGCTTGAAGAGATTTCAACCGACCGATGTCTTTTGGGATCTCCCCATGCAATTTGTTGTTTGAAAAATTTAACGAAGCCAAATCATAAAGACTAGTGATCTCATTCGGAATTTCTCCAAATAAGTTGTTTCTTGAGAGATCAATGCTTTTTAGTAGCTGCAAATTAATTCTTTCAAATGATCGTTGTTGTCCTTTCCATTTAACCAATGCGTTGTCTTGAAAAACGCCCTCCTCAGAAAACATGCTTCCCGAACTAAGAACATTACCTGGGCCTGGTATAACGGTGGGAATAAAAGAGAGATAAAAATGACTAGTCATATCATCTTCAAAGCTTCTTCTAGCCATTGCTGAGAAGTTACGAAAGCACCTAGGAATACTACCTAACAATCGATTATTAGACAGGTCAAGTATTTGAAGATTTTTCAACCAGCATACTTGGGAAGGTAATCTCCCATGGAATCTATTGGATCCTAAAACAAGAACATACAACTCTGAAAGATTTTCTCCAATCCATTCTGGTATGACACCAGATAACTTATTTTCCCCAAGATCCAAAAAATTTAGTCTTATGCAGCTGCTCAAAGACACTGGTAGTTCACCAACAAAGGCATTTGTTCGCAAATACAATGCCTCTAGGCTGTCTATATATCTCAAAGAAGAAGGAATTTCCCCGGACAAGCTATTATTTGATAAATTAAGAACTTTTAAAGTTCTTTTGTTTGCCCAACAATCAGGCATGCTACCTGATAATAAATTGTTGGAGAGGTCGAGAAAACTTAAGAACGCATCGATCTTACACAAGAAAGAAAGTGTTCCTGAAAACCTATTTCTAGAGAGGTTTAACAAGGCCAGTGTAAAAGGCAATAATGGCACACTTCCTTCAAAATTGTTGTTACTCAAATCTAGTGCCACATATCCCAAATAAGAAGATGAGATATTTGGGAGCATACCTTTTATTTGATTTGAAGAGAGGTTAAGAAGTCTAAGATTTGAAACCTGACCCAAACTATTTGGTACGTTACCAGAAAACTGATTACTAGACATGTCTAAAAACGAAAGGGAAGGACACCCTGTGAAGTTAGGAATGCTTCCGTTCAAAGAATTGTGACCAACATCAAGATATTCTAGTTTTGAAAGTTGATCAATACTATCAGGCATCGGCCCATTAAGGAAGTTTTGTGACAAATCTAGGTGAACTAGAGATGAACAACTCCCTAAAGATTTTGGAATGTCACCTTCTAGCTGATTTTGTGAGAGGTCTAAATAGGTGAGAGAAGTCAAATCTCCAAAGGAAAAAGGAATTAATCCGCTTAATCGATTACGACTAAGATCAAGATAAAGCAAGTTGGAGAGATTTGCAAGATGATGAGGAATAGGTCCACTGAGATTAGCACTAAAAATGTCCAAACTTTGTAACTTGGACATGGAACCCAAAATGTTTGGTAAAGAATTGGACTGAAAATTAATACCGCTTAGATTAAGAGATTGTAGCCGGTTCAAGACTTGTAATGATGGACTAATTTTACCAGTGAAACCAGAAGAGCCGAAAGTAAGATCAAGTGCAATCACATTACCAGTGTGGTTGTCACATGTGACACCAACCCATCTGCAACAATCCATTTTGTCTCCTTCACTCGTCCAATTGGTTAGATTTCCATGGAAATCAATGAGGTTTGCTTTAACATCTAGTAAAGCTTGCCTCTCCGCCTCAATGCACAAGCTAACGTTAGCGCCAGGGCCGACCCTGAGGGGGTGCGGGGAGGACTCCCGGCCCGGGCCCAATTTCTAAAGGGGCACTTTGAGCGGCAACGAGTGTAGAGTGTATTTTTTCTGCAAGTATTTTCTTTCTGTTTTCAACAAAAAAAAAATCTCATCTTAAAAATCATTGGTTATAAACACAAGAATGTGAAGAGTAGATAAGGAAGAAGATAGGTCATACATGAAAAACTATATTTGAAGGATATGACAAAATTAAAAAAAAAGTTGAAGTGTGTTACTTGAGATTTGTATTGTGGTACAGTAATTGTGCTGTCTTTGCAGTAAATTTTAATATATAGTAATACTACAAAATAGTAATTGTCTTACGCTTGTGCACATGATTCAAGTCAAATTCATTTCATTAAAAAAAATTTTGAAGTCTAGACATAAATAATGGCCCTTCAGATTATTATGGAATTTTAAGAAATGGTGGTTTTTTTATGAGCCAATTAGCCAAACATATTTATTTTATAATTATTACACACTTTCAGTTCTATATCCGGTTCGACCGTTCCGACTAGGGAACCGGTAAGGACACTGGTTCAACGTCCGCTTCGGTTATGAAAGCATTGCTTAAAAGACCTAAGAATAAGGGGCACATATTTTCCGGCTCGGCCCGGGCACCCGAATTTTCAAGACCGGCCCTGGTTAGCGCCTTCGTTGAGGCCTAGAGTAAGAAGTTCACCACTCATAAATAACAAGCATAGCAACAAAGGCAAAAGAGTACACATCATGTTATCTTTTGAATGGGAAAGTGTAGAGAGCTTAGCTTAGCTTAATTTCATTCTATGAGGGACAATATATATAACATTAACAATTCACTGTTTTTTCTTGAGACTTTATTTCAAGACCAAGTCTTCTTAGTAATTGCGAAATTTCCGCACCTACTTTCCATAAATGATTTGATTTCCACAACCACAAGGAGAAGACGTGAAAATTTTTCCATCTACTTTTGAATAAAACTTTTAGTGCTATTTTCCACACGCTATGTAACATCAACAAAATTTAATGAATCAAATAAGCAACAGCAACAGCAATTATAATTAGACTATAAATAACAAATGATAAAAATTTGATATTTGCGTTTTAATAAATATTCAAAAATTTAAGAACTAAGTTAATGGATATCTAAAGTCTAAATATTTATAATTAAGTAAACTAAAGATAAAACTAAGACCAAACGTAGTGGAAACAACTTTCCACGCCCTTCCTTCAACTTGATTTATCTATTTCCCGTCCCTTGATCAATGTGCCAAACAACGCCGTGGATTATTTCACGCTCAAACCCAATTGTGACCAAAAATGCCCCTGGGGCGATGTGGGGGTGTTTTTTACCCATTCCCCGCCCAAAACTAGCACCACTACACACAGTCTAAAAACAAAGAATAAGGTTTTTTAATAAAAAAATGATATGAATATTATTTGGACATGGTCATAAATTATGTAAGTTTGTTTGGACAGGGTCCTGAATCATGACAACCGGGCCCACAAGAGAGGGAGGACTGGATCATTGTGCACAATTGATGTCCCGATACTATTTTGACTCTGAAAGTCTAAATGATGTATTATTGTACCACAAACTATATATGATACACTGTAATATATTATGTCATAACAAGATAAATAAAGATAAAACAAAATGGAAGATGTATCACCTTCCTATATTTTGATAATATTAACCAACATCAAATATTTTTCTAGCATCAATAGTGATTGCACCTAAAACTGCTTACTTGGTCAAAGATAATATAAACCATGACAATAGTTGAGAATAACATTTAACCATAACTACATATCTTCAGGCCTCAAATCCCACCTTGATCGCCTTCTAACTCGATTTTTCCTCCAACCAGTCAACTCCGATTCTGCTGGTGGCGATTTCGGTGGTGAAATCTGCCTGTTAAATGATGAGGGCAATATTATAAACTGCACCTTTTCATCATCCTCATCATCACATATCCAACCATGACATGGTTTTCGCCTTCGGCGTTGAACATTTTCACGCGGTGAAAAGGCAGCAGGGAAGCCAGGTGGTGGAGGCGGTAAAACTGTAGCCTGACGTGGCGATGGAGGCGGAGGTGAGGAAGGTGGCGGTGGAGGCAGTGGTGGAGGTGACGAAGGTGGCGGTGGGAGAGCTGTATGAGTTGTTGAAGAGCAAATTGGAATGTCAATGAACCCATCTGTGGGTACATTTGCATTATCATCTTTCACTTCTTTGCCTTCCATAATAACCTTCTACATGAAAGTCAACAAATTAATATCCTCATATATATTTAACTTCTGGGCAAAAAGTAATTTCATTACCGGATTTGATGGCTCTCCAGTTGCGATGATGTCTTGTTGGATTTGCTCGCGGTTGTGTTCAACGTCTTGGTTGGAAATAAGGGATTCCAGTAGGACGCTATAAGCATCAGCTTCAATAAACATGTATTCCCCTTCATATTCCTAATTCAACATAAGAGTTATATTAACACATGATGCATAATAATATCGCAAAAGGAAAACGTGCAGGCGTTCATTTCTTTAGTTACATGTGAGAACTTGTTAATGAAAACCTCACAAGAGTCTATCGATACCCTACTAACCAATGCGACCATGTAAAACTCTAACATGACATGAATACAACACGAAAATATTAAGGTTTTAGGTTGCTATGTTTAGGCGATTTAATAAACGGGTATTGTTTGGGTTGATAGCTTTAGTTAAATTAATAGTTCATGTTTGGGATTAAAAAGGGCAACGTGTCAACTGATTTAATCAAGGTTTTCAGAACCGGACCGGACGTCGAACCGGACCCCCGGCCGGTTCACCGGTTCGACCGGTCCAACCGGTTTGACCGGTCCAACGAACCGGCCCAAAAACAAAAAAAATTAAAAAAAAATACAAAAAATACAAAAAAACCGGTCCAACCTCCCGGTTTTCCGGTCCGACCTCCCGGTTTTCCGGTTCGACCGGCCGGTTCACCGGTCCGAAGCCGGTTCACTGCACCAGCGGTCCAAACACCCGAACCGGACCGGTCCAGGCCCCGGAGCCCGGTCCGACCGGTCCGACCGGCCGGTCCGGTCCGGTTTTCAAAACCATGGATTTAATTAAACAGATTGAACAACTAACCCAGCAAGCCGTGTGACACGTTTAGAAAAATGTGTTAAATGGTCGTGTTCAGGTTATACGATTTTTAGGGTGTGCTGGTTAGAGTTTATGTTTATGACACAAAAAATTATAAATATATCGGTCATGCTTGGGTATAATAATTCCACCGACCAAAGTGACAACCCGACCAAGCCGTTTGACACGTTTAGAAAGATGTGTTAAATGTTCGTGTTCGGGTTATATGATTTTTAGGGTGTGCTGGTTAGACTTTATGTTTATGACACGAAAAATTATAAATATATCTGTCATGCTCGGGTTTAACAACTCCACCAACCAAAGTGACAACCCGACACAATTTATTTTTTTTTTGAAAGGCGAATTTTTGCTCCTTGTGATACTTGAAGTCTTGAACACAAGACCTCACACTTTTAGTGTATTAAAATAAAAGGCTTTACCTTGCCATTGGACCCGACACAATTTATACCCCTAGGTAACAAGAACAAGCAGTTTAGTTTACGCCGAACAAATGACCTTCAAAGGGGTTATCAAAGACAAAACACCAGTGGTCCCCATATTCGACCATATAGAGACTCAGGGTCGGATCCCAAAAACTGCCTTGGTGCACAAGGATCCGATCCGTCTCAAAACCGGTTCAATCATGAACCACAAAACAAATATAAACTTGGGTTTCTTCGGTAACATAAAAATAATTACAGTTGAATACATTTTAACAAACCGAGCCAATACAGTCGGTTTTCGACCCGACCCGGATCAAACTATACAAAGATACACTTTAAAACATAAAAAGATCTTGAAAATCCCCCCAAAAAAATAAAAAAAAATTCAGTGAAATAAATGACACCGAAAAAACAGAGCAATAAGCAAAGTAATACCTTAAGAAGCTGGCGCATTTTAGCGGTGACCACCTCTTTAGTGAACCCAAATGGTTTCATTGCATCAATGGCTGCAGCCATTCGAGATGTACGAGCCTGCATTAACATCGTTTCAAGAAAACAAATGGGTAATCATCAGATGATTTAAAAACCTCATAAAAACCTTATAATAATCGTTAAAAATCATACCTTTGGAGGTCTTCCTCTTGGTGCCATTTTCTTTCAAGAAACTCTGCTTTTTTTTTATTTTATTTTTTGTGAGTTAAATCAAACACAGAGAGAAAAAGAAATTAGTAAGATGGAGAAGGAGAAAGAGTGTTGATTTACACACACATTGCACACTAAAACACACACACAGAGTACAAAAAGCATGCGCAATAAGGGTTTGTTTAGGCTGATGATGTACGGAACAAGAAAAGGAATCGTTTTAATGTGGGGGAGAGAGCACTTACCTTAAATGGAATAAATGTTTGATCGGAGCTTTTTACATTTTCATGTTTATAAATCAAACATATATATTTTTTAATACATATTGGACCACTTTTGTTACATCTTACAATCTTATATAGAGTTGGTATTGTAAGTTTGTAACTAGTATTAAGCTACCTATGTTGCAATGGGGGTGTGATTCCGTGTCAACTAGCATTGATATCATCTTGTCGTTGGTGACCATCGATCAATGTCAGAAAAGTTCGTAAAAACAAAAATAAATAAATAAAAATAAGGAAAATAAAACCAAATGAAAAAGTAAATGTAAAACCGTTAAACCATGCAAGGCTGTTGCAACATGTTAATGTGTAAAAATTAGATGGAAACGTAAAATACAATGCGGACGCTTAAAAAATAGAGATAAAACGTTGAACCACATATGAATGTTGCGGAGTGTTACCTCGAAAAGTGTGGACCGAAACGTAAAATGAAAATTTTGTACAAGATAAAAAGTATATAGGACCAAAGTTGTAACTTGTAAGTGAAAAAAGTGTTAGGTTAAATATAAAGGGATTAAAACTGTTAGGGTTAAATGTAAAAAAAAAAAAACTAAGGTACAACTTACAAAGCATGAGGTACAAAGCATAATACATGATAAGAATCATTTAAAAATTGCAAAATCGATTTAAAAAAAATCAGAAAGAAAACAACGAACTTTTAAATAATATAAAATATATAATAGGGGTAACTTTGTTAAATAGTAACTAAGTTTCTGAATTATTCCAATCAAGTCACTGATAAAAAAATTTATTCTAATTAGGTCACTTAAGTTTACTTTTATGTTTCAATCCTAAATAATTTACCTAAATAGAAGGTTATCTATCCCATATGACTTTTATTTAGGTTTTTCATTTTATAAAAATGTTAGCGTGGCTTGTAAATGGCAACAAGAATCTTTTAAAAATTGCAAAATCGATTTAAAAAAATGTTAAAAAAATCAGAAAGAAAAACAACGAACTTTTTTAAAAATAGTGAAACATAGTACGTGCACTTAGATCCATGCATGGATTTTCTTTTATTATGTTTTTTAACAAAAGCTTTAGGGGAAATGGAATCTAATAATCCCAACTTTGGGGGGTTGGAAGATAGCAGTCCGCCAGTCCCAACTTGAAAGTTGTAATATAACGGTCCCAGCTTGTCATGTATTTTATTTTGTTGGTCTCAAACTAACATCAGTTAAGTTTTTCTGTTAAATGCTGACGTGGACTGCCACGTGGCGTCTGACGTGGCCAATCGGTCCCACTTGGCAAAAAAAATGGGCCCTCTTTATCCACTTGGCTTTTTAATTAAAAAAACTTTTAATTATAAAAAAACTTTTAATAATAATAAAAAGGATTTTTTATATATATATATATATATATATATATATATATATATATATATATATATAGGGGAGGGTTATCTTGAGAACGCTAAATATTGTGAGAACCGTGAGAACAAGTACAAAAATCAATCAAAATCAAATTTTTTTAATACAAATCCCATTATAATCAAAATACAACATTAATAAATGAATTTTCTTTCCAAATAAGTCATCTTTTCTTGCAAAAACACTTTTAAATTAAACTTTTTACACATGTGTAAATGAAACAGTTTACACATGTATAAACAGCAAATTTACACATGTGTAAAAACAAATTATTTCCGTATACGTTTGAATTTTTACACGTAATTTGTGTTTTTGAGATGGAATTTTAGTAATAAAGACAAGTGTAAAAAGAAATTTGGAATTTGAATGGTTTTAGATGCCGTTCTCACGGTTCGCACGAAATATAGGTGTTCTCAAATTAACTTTCCCCTATATATATATATATATATATATATATATATATATATATATATATATATATATATATAAGGGTTATCTTGAGAACGCTAAATATTGTGAGAACCGTGAGAACAAGTAGAAAAATCAATCAAAGTCAAATTTTTTAACACAAACCTCATTATAATCAAAATACAACATTAATAAATGAATTTTCTTTCCAAATAATACATCTTTTCTTGCAAAAACACTTTCAAATTAACTTTTTACACATGTGTAAATGAAACAGTTTACACATGTATAAACAGTAAATTTACACATGTGTAAAAACAATTTATTTTCGTATACGTTTGAATTTTTACGCGTAAATTGTGTTTTTGGGATTGCATTTTAGTAATAAAGATAAGTGTAAAAAGAAATTTTGAATTTGAATGGTTTTAGATGTCGTTCTCACGGTTCGCACGAAATATAGGTGTTCTCAAATTAACTTTCCCCTATATATATATATATATATATATTATTTACTCTTTACTTCATCTCTTTAACATAGAGACAAACCACCACCACCGAACACATCCACACCACCAGGCTCATTTAGAGATCTAAATCTAACGCTTGAGCTCGGCTCAGACTTCTTGATGTTTATTATTTAATAGTTGTTTTATTAGTTAATTTTTATATTTTGTAATAATTATTTTCAGGGTAAGGTTCATGTACAAAGTGCATTTTTCGTATAAAGTGTGATAAGTTTATATAGACATTATGTTTTAAATTTTAGACATGATGTTTTAGATTCTTTTGGTATAATATTATATAGAAAAACATAAAACGTTACAATTTACGGTAAAACATTATACAAAATAACCATCCCTATTAGAAATTTAAAATTTTCAAACTCATTTTCAACTAAAGATTTAACCTCACTATTAAATTTAAGCTCATCACTATCATCATATATATTCGATGCTCCTCTTAATTCCGGAGCTTGAAACATAATTGCTTGAACACTTTCTAATTCCTTTAAATTTTGGGACATTATTTATTTACTAATTTGTTTGTTCATTTAGCTCAAATACACATGTAAGAAAACTTTTAAGGGCCTAGATTTGACTAGCCTTGTAAGTCCATTGGACCAGCCCAGTTATCACACAATTAGCCTTGTTTTTTAAAGTGTTTTGCAAATGTTTTGGTTGGTCTTCGGTTATTTACTATGTTTATATTTCATAACAACAAAGTAAAAAAAACAAACCTATGTTTATATTTCCTCCATCACTAAAGTCACCATCAACCATTTTGCACATTACATCATATATATTATCAACTTATCACTAGACTATAAAACCAACACCATGTCAAAGAACAACAACCAATGAACCAAGAACATCAAACTTAATGGCTCGGAGGTGGCGTTGGCGGCGGCTTGCACTGGTAACACTTTGCAAACAGACCGAATGTGTCGACTTGATTGATGAAGTTTGTCATGCTGGCCCACCCTCCAAACCCAAACCCGACCACTAATACCCATACCACAATGAATATGTTGACAATGTACATCGCGGTCCAGCTTGGCATAAAGAACGGTGGCTTCTCCGCCGCATTCTGCAAGCAACAAGTGGGTCAGTTAGCCAGCTCAATGTGAACTGTTATGAATGATATAAGTATGTGCAATAATATCATGTGTGTGATTCATGAATCTAAGCTTATAAATCATTGATAATGAAATGTCACCTAACTTTGTCATATACTCATTTTCTACACCATTTTGAAATAACAAGGGACAGTTCATTATCTCAAAACTAATCATGTGAAGTGCTCTAATTATTTGGGGGTTCCATTGTTTTTGTTTGGTACAAGTAGCTTATGAAAACACCGACGTTCGCATCATAAACAACCCGTCATATTCGTTGAACTACCATTAAAAGATGGTTTGATGATAGGTGTTTCTTAGTTAAAGTATCTAAAGGGGACATGTCAGCGGTTGAATGAGTTGAAAGTCGCTATTTTGTTCAACCCATTCAACTGCTGACATGTCCCCTTTAGATACTTTATTTTGTTTGACCCGTTTGAGATTTTAACACCAAAACAGTCAGCATAAGTAATCTTAATTTTTATTTGTTTACTGCTATCATAAAAAAGATGTTTTAGAGATTATGTTGAATGATTGGTTACCTGGCGAGCAGAAGCCTTACGGTAAGTGAGCATATGGGCTAAAGAAGGGATAATGTAAACGGTGAAGCTAACCAACAGAGCCCCAACAGCCGAATTGATTGGACCAAAAAACGGAAAGATGATAGCTAGGAACCAGATTGGTATCACAACCGGCAGCCTAGCCAATGCCCGTAAACATATGCTCTTTGTATCATGCATCCCCACCACTTTCTCCCACACAAAATACAGCGGTGTACACGCGAAACCAAATGTTATAAACTGCAAAAAAAAAAAAAAATTAAAGACACACAAACCACTCAATACATGAGTTAAAAACTTTTCAGCAACCGCACCTGATGGATTAGCATGAGGATAACAGCTGCATCACGAAAACGCGTTCGTGGCAGAAGAGAGAACGCGTTAGAGTGGTTCAAAAGTCGGTCACCAAAAGCCCAATACATTGCAGAAGCCGATGGGAGAGTTAATGTGAACACATATAATGTAGCAAACAGATATATGTACTTAAATTTCCGTGGCTTCCACATCGCGTGCATGATTTCACTGCAAAAAAAAAAAAAAAAAAACATGTTTAATCACTATTATCCTCAAACTGAAAAGAGCTAGTTTATATTAGGGACAGATTAACTAACACTGTGACAGCGTGTCCGCCGAAGGTGTAGAGTATGTTTGTGGCTCCAGTGAAGTACAAAACAAGCTTTGTAGGACCAGAATGAACCACACCTTCATCCTGGCCATGGACCAGGGCTGCAATGGCTAAGTACCAAGCGGTGTAGGTGGTCATGCCGAGCCCAAGAAACGACCAAATTCTGTAGTTGTGGAAAGAGGGTATGAAGACAGTAGTAGCACAACAAGCTCCAAATATATATGTCCATGTCCTCTTGTCCAAATGATCATTTATGTAGTATATATTGCTGCATATATGTTATATAACACAAATTTAACATCCAAATGTCACATAACATAAAAACTGTTTTTAGAACAATGATAGATGATGGTCAACATATAAGCTGACCTTGCACAAGCTATGAGTTGTATGACAGAGCCAAAGAGAAGAAAGGTGCAGTTGAAGGCTAACCCCACAGCTTTCCATTGTGGGCCTAAAAGACCATCTAGCACTTCAAACCACTGCATAAAGTTAATGTGCATAAGTATGTATGGCATGTATATATGTCTGGGACTGGGACGGATCTAGAGTGTAAGCAGGGGTAACGTCCGCAGGGGTAACGTCCGTTACCCCTCAACTTTTTTGGCGTAGTGTATTTTTAGTGTATTTTTTATTTTTTTGCGTGTTTTGTATTACGTTACGTGAAAATTATGTAACGTTACCCCTAAAATCTTGGTCTAGGTCCGCCACTGATATATGTCATAGGAAAATGCATCATGTAGGGCATATAGAAGCATGTCTCACATGCATCAGATGATCTTCTAATTGTTTGAATCATTTGTCTAGAACTAAAGTACTAGTTTATAAGCACATGGTACAAAAGGTCATGGAACCAGAAGTATATATTTGGTATTTTACTATTTTAATTTTTAACCACACAAAATAACAAAATTTATGTTCTCCATCATGCTTGATTCCAAATCACTCAAAACTAAGCATTCTATTTCCATTACTTTACATCTTTAGTTCAGTTTTTTTTTTTCTTGATTTTAGACAACACCTATAATCAATTTTTTAAAGTTCACATTTTTTTTATCACAAATAGAATTTTCTTATTTCATTCCATAATAAAAAGTCAAATTTATAGCATGATGGCAGGTAAACAAGCAACAAGTTGTGCCGCAACCCCTGAATAGCAAAACCTACACTACAAACAGTGGCGATGCTTAGATTCGTATAGAAAATTTTGGAAACATAGGGTTTCGACCCCCCGAAACTAGCGACTTCCGACCCCCCGAACCTTCGGGTCAAGCTTCGCCACTGACTACAAAACAAAATTTTAGTCCCTAGGGGTCAAGAAATTAATGTGTACGACCCGCTACACTCTGTCTATGATTCCTAATAGCTTCCAGGCCAAAGAGCCAACAGTATCAAAGATAAAATAGACGAAAGCATGTTGATCATCACGCAAGCTTAAAGCTTTACCACATCATTTTAATCAAATACTATTTTTTTACTGATGTAATTATTAAACTGTAAAATAAGAATGGACATTAACATTAACCTGAATCACATGGTTCTTGAAGCTAACATTCTCTTTCTCCTTTCTTGCTCTATACTCCACATACAGAACACTGATGAGATAAGCAGTCCAACTTCCAAGAAGCCCATAAAACACTTGTAACATGATTCCTGAAAGCATACCCAATTGAGAGAAAGAGTATGGCAAAGTCAAGAGCACTTGAGCCACCTGAAAAAAAAAAAAAAAAAAAAAAAAAAAGATTCAAACTTTAGCACAAAGAGAGTAAAAGCTCAAATGGGTCAAAGGGTATTTTAGTAAATTACCTGGTTAGAAGCACAACTAAACCAAGCATCATAAGCAGAACCACCATGCCAAAGAAAGTTCTTGAATCCAGACATTGACTGATCTACCCCTTCCTCTCCTTCTCCATGTTCTTCCTCATTTAAACCTTTCATTTCCCCTGTAACTATAGCTTCTTCAGCTTGCTTGTTTGGAACCATTTTTGCTCTCTTCTCTCACTAAACAAAAGATATCTTCTGCAAACTGCAAATAAATAACACACACTATTTAAAGAACATAAAAAGGTTCCACCTTTGTCTTTATTTCTGTTTGGTGGCAAGAAGTATGTGATTCAATGCAAGTATAACTGATGAAATAAAGTAACCGAAAGACTTGTCTGCTTACACATGTACAAAACACCTTAAAATCTTGAGAAAAAAAAAAAAAAAAAAAACCTTGAAAAAAAAAAAGAATGATTTTTGGCACAAAGTGAGAAATTATGCAAAATATATATTACAAGTTATTAAATCTTGAAAAAAAAAAGTGATTTTTGGCATTAAAGTGAGAAATTATGCAAAAATATATATATTACAAGTTATTACAACACATGTTATTGGCTATATTTATCCAAAAACAATATTACTCTGAACAAGTGATGATGATGGTTGCAATTTCCCAAGATTGTCACAACTTTAACCATAGTGTAAATATAATGAATACCCATTATAACATAACCCCTAAATAACCTACAATTAAATCATTACAAAAAAAATAAAAAGTTTGAGTACATATGTAACATTAAGACACATACCAAAGGGGGAATTATACTGTCTTTCTCTCTCTAGAAATGTAGTGGTTAGCTGTGGAATGAAGAAGGCATTGGTAAGACTATAAGGAGTGGGGGGGGGCGGGAAAGAGGGGGATGAAGCGCCATGTGGCACTTGTGGGACCCTTGTGGGGGGAAAATAATTGTGGGGAGTGGAAGGGGGGGAAGAGGGGGGAAGGAAATAATATTATATTGTGTTAAAGTTAAAAAAAAAATAAAAAAAAAACCTGACCAATAAGAAGCTGCCACCTCACCCCCACCCCAAGCCCCACGCCGGTGAACCTCTCCCCGCCCCCAGCCCCACGCCAGCCTTCCCGCCCCTGTGGCGGTGGTGTTCCCCCCCTTCCCGCCCCTCTCCCGCCCTCCACTCCTTATAGTCTAAGGCTTTAAAGAGGGAAATGTGAGTGGCTTTATGCAGGGGAGAAAAGTGAGCTATTTTCATGTTTTTTTGTCTGTAAAAAAAATTTCTGTTATAATGGCTGCATACAGACAGAATCTTCAAACAGTTTTTTCTTTAGTGTAAATGAAACTGACGTTACATAAGTTTTAATCTGTTTATCCAACATAAAAAAAGTTATTAAAATAAGGCCTAAAATAAAAGGTTACAGTGTTTTTTTTTTTTTTTCAAAAGGGTCAATATGTTTAGGTTTTTTTATATATATTTAATAAGGTTCAATTCCCACTTCCAACATTATGGTTTGGTATCCGGGTGAAGATCGAATACGGGTGGCGCCGGTTCGAATCTGACGGGCGGCGAGGTTTTACCGAGTTCTATAACACTGTCGTGCATTCGGGCGGGTGGGGCTCGGGTTTCCGCGCATCGGGTGAAGGCGGGGGCTGCTGGAGGTCGAGTAGTCGATTCTTGGGCACGGCGCCCCGCAAGGGTGGTTGCCACACAGTTGTTCACCGATAAAAAAAAAAAACTACCTTAATGTCAACAAAATCACTGATAATACAATTTTCATCTAATATAGAATCACGGGTCACACCATTTTGCTCTACTCACCAATTAAGCATCTCTCTTTTCATTACTTTCGTAGTGTAACACTACCCGTGAATGGTACCCGCCCAAGCTACCTGCAGGGCTGGCGGTGGTGTACTCAATTTGGGTTTATTAAACTCAAACTCACCTTATTTAATGTTTTATGATTACATTTTAATGTACGGATACGAAATAAAAACCTCCCTTTGATAGTATATGTTTAAAAGTAATTACATACTCAGCAATTAAAGATATGTTACAATGGGTTACATGTGACCTAAATTAGAACGAGATTTAAACTAAGAGCATCTACAATCTACCCCACCAGACGGTCCGGTTGGGATGGACAGATTGGAGGGGTGGGACCAAGATCGGTCCGCCCTCTCAAGCGGACCGGTCCGGTTTGTTTAAGGTGGGTCCAGCATAATGTACTTTAATATTAAATAAAAAAAGGTTTTTTTGTGTGTTGGTATAAATTAAATAAAAGGAAAAGCAGGTGATGGGTGGATATTTGGAATAGTTTGGGGTTTGAGGAAAAAAATAGGGCTTGATTTGGAATGGTTTAAAATAATGTAACACGTGATGTGAATGTTTGAAGTAGTTTGTTTGACCAAAAAAGTTATCTGATTAAATGGATAATTTTTGACAACTCAAATGAAGTGAAGGCATAGTTTACTCGAATAAAAATGTAAGATTGTGTCATAACCATTATTATACAATAATATGTCGGTAAAGTTCCTCAAGAAATACGGTAATCCATCAATTGAAGAATTCTTATTACCCTTGATTCCACCTTTATTTTTCACTTGCAAGGATTTAAAACTAAAACATCACATTTATAAGGAAGGACACCATACCACTAAACCAATAGATCATGGGTAATAATGTTTCCCACATGACATGTAACTTAAGTTATGTGGTGTGGAATGGAGCCCCTCAACTTCACTTCACCGCCACGTTAACATGGGGCTCAATTGTCTCCATCCAATAACGCCCAATAAATGAAATAAAGCCCCCCAATGTTGCCACATTCCCCTGTTTTCCTTTTTATTAGTTTAAAAAGAAGTGCGGCCACAAAAGCAACTGTTGATGATCGTTATTGGGTTAGTGATGGTCCAGTGACGCTCAGGAAATAGAGGGGGCACTATTGAACAGTAAATGGCTGAGGTGGAAGGAAGGGGTACTGTTAAATATATAATAAAATTGTATCTCAAAGCAATTTTAATCTAGCCATTAACATGTAACTTAGTAATCATATGTATGTATGTATGTATGTATGTACGTACGTACGTACGTACGTACGTACATACGTATGGATGGATGGATGGAGTAAAGATCAAATACAAATGGTTTTCAGCTTAACCTATTAAACATAAGAAGTGAAGATGGATTTTTTATTTTATTTTTATTTTTTTGAATTTTTTTTCCCATTTACTTAAACAGACTTTCTAAATAAATAATATAAAAAAATTGAATTACGTCATTAGAGTAATAATTACGTAATAACTCTACAACAATAATTACGTCATTACTCTACACTAATTTTTTTTTAGATTTATGTACTAAAATACATGTTTAACAATATGCAAAAAAATAAAAAAAAAATAAAAATACTCTCATTCACTTCTCGCGTTAAGAGCTATTCGTAGGATAAAAACTATTTGCAACCTGCCAAAAAAAATGATTTTCACTCTCGGATCTTTGATGTTGTCCTTATTAGGCCAGACATAGGTTCATCTCAGTAAAAAGCAGGGATCCACATTGATCTCATGTTGAACACGTCAGTCAACCAATTGTTCTCTGTTAGTTTATAATCAACCATAACTACATCCCATTCAAAATCAAACGTCTCTGGGCTAATTGAGTCTGTCCATACAATTGCACAAATTCGCCTTTTAAACTCATCATAACTGCATAATGCAATACCCACCTAAAAACAAAACAGATAAAAATAAATGTACATTAGTTAACTTTGAACGCATGCACTGAAAATAAAATAAAACGCACGTTTCAAAGCTTTGGACACATTCACCATATCCTAAACTACCCTGCTACTATTTAAACGCACCAATGATATAAACAAATGCACACTTTGAATTTATACAAAATTCATACTGACCTTATCAGAAACCTTCTTCATGATATGCCACATGCACAATCTGTGTCTACTATTTTGAAAAACAAACTGAATAGCATTTTTCATGGCAGGGTCTTGATCGGTTACAACCACTTTTGGATGCTTTCCAAAGGATTTGGAAAATGATTGTAACAACCATGTGTATGATTCAATGTCTCAGATGACAACAATCCTGCTCCAAGTGTCACATTCCAAGAGTGGTTATCAATTCTGGTAAATGGTACAAAAACCATCTTGTACCTACAACACATTAGAAGATTTTTTTAATAAACTATGAACATATGATAGTTGGATATGAAACTTTAAAAATTAAAAGCATACTTATTGGTGTTAAATGTTGCATCAAAAGAAATCACATCTCCAAATTCCATATAGTTCCTTTTGCATAATGCCTCAGCCCAAAATAAACTTGTGAATGCATTCTGAAAACTCAAAAGAAATATCTGGTAAGAACTTCTTCTTATCCCTAAGCCTAGACACTATCATATCAGCATCATATTCGCCAATGAAATTGTTTAATCCACCTTTAAAATTCTTGCAATCAGTAGCAGTTGCACCAACTTTCACAAACCCTCCATACTTAGTCTTCATGATATTAAAAGCTTTAACAGGACCTATGTTCAATGAAGACAACTGACATATCCTTTCTTCTTGATTGTGTGTCAACTTTCTATTTATAGGAAATGGATTTCATCTTCAGATACAAAAAGCATGATTATGACCTTCCACAAAGTCATAAGCCTTGAAAGTCTTGCCATCCTCAGAACTTAGTTTTACATGTGCTTTACATCCAGTCTAGATAGACGGTCTTTTCCTTGTCCTAACATTTTTCTTTGAATTCTCTGGACCTACTTTAACTGGCTTAAAACCTTCTTTATAGCATATAAAGTATTTGATTCATTGAACACCTTTGCGCACATCTTGGCAACCCTTAGAATAGAAAATCCATCAGCCTTTGCATATTTTTGATAAAACTCATGTGCATGATCAATACTAGAAAACTCCATGTCTATTACAGGTTTGAGTGATGCAGGGATGTCCGGAATGAATGAGTTAATAACTTGCTATTCTACATGAACATCAGAGGAGACACCTGCAAAATAAACGCACATATTGAAATTTAAAACGCACATTGGACATTTGATAGTTGAACTATTTACACGCACGCATGATCATATTCAAACGCACTCATATGTATTAAGTATACATGTTTGAAAACTTATAAACGCACTTGGTAATTTAAACGCATCAAATATTCAAAAACATAATTCAAATACCTTCAATCCTTCTGTATTCGTTGATGATGTTCAAACTATGAATATCCACATCCTAATTAGTCTCATCTGTAATCAGGTCTGAATAATACACAAACAACTTGTTGTTAACGAAATCAAACTTAAAAAACTAATTGAAAAAACTGAAACAAAAACAGAGCATCATGATATATACCATGAAACACAATATTATCGAGATCTGGAATCGAATTCTCAACGGAAACGCTCAGATCATCAACTGATAGGTTTAAATCTGATAAACAAAATCAACAATTAAACATAATTCTACTAAAAATTGTTTTAAAAGCTACTTCTAATACATACCGAACATCCTGCAAATCTTCAATTGAATGTGATTACGAAAATCGTTATGTGTTTGAATGAGATTGTGAATCGATCGTACTGTGTTTAATTGAAGTTGTATATTTCAAATTGGAATTTGAAATCGTTCACGTAACTTATGAAATCGTTTACGAATATAGAACGTGATTGTAGTAATTAGTTATGGAGAAATGTCTGATTTGTCCCTGAATTAAATTGTAATTGGGTTTTTTTTTTTTTTTTTTTTTTGAAAGGTAAATTGTAATTGGGTTTAATTACCTTACCTTAACCATGATTTACACGTGACATTATTTAATGACTTCTTACACTTCCTATACTTCCTATGTTAAGCCTCCTTTTTATTGTATACTTTCTCAACCATGTAAATTTGTTTTAAAATCATTTGAGAATATGATTATCAAGATGTTTTAAGATTAAAATTAATAAAATCAACTTTTTTGAAATAATATTATTAATTTACTTTTTGCGACAGATATGGTTATTAAATTCTCTCTGCACATGCTAAGCATGTTATTAAATTTATAGAGAGGGTAGATATTCTTATTCTAGACAGGGATTTTAAATATGTGATGGTATTTAGGAACCATACACCCTATAAATAGGATTCATACACCCTGGCCCACATCATAGACCAATGGGAAGCTGCCACATACGCAGAATGTGATGTCACAAATACTTTGTATTTATGACTGTCATTGCATGCATACATACGTTGATTATTTTAAATAACAGTATTTGTTTGCTCGAAAATAGTAAGCTGGTAACTATCATTCTAATTATTTTTAATGCATTTTTTATGAGTTGGTGACTGAACTTTTCATAAACATAACTTTTGTAAAAAGAAACATTTCACTATGGTAGAAATGTATTCTTAAAAAACAAAATATATATTATTGTATAACAATTCAACAAATATATGATATCACAAGATACCAAGTGTTTTTAAACACTACCAAAGTGATATCATGTCATATATATTTCATAAAGATATGTGTTTACTTTTTTGTATAACTTAAATATTTGTATACTAGCAGATCAAATATCTGATGATAAGAGTTTGAAATTTGTTTTTAAAGAAAAGACAATGAATGTTATTTTAGGTATGATGATATAAGTAATGTTGTTTGGTGAGTGTGGGAGGGGGCCTCCATCTCACTTGCCACCAAAATTTTGCAAAACTTTTCCATAATTTCATACTACCCCTCACCCTTTGTCTCTTTGACTATTGACTCCCAACACCACTACTAAATAAACTAATGTTGCATGTTATTAGGAATTTCCTATTTGTACTTTATTTTGTTTTTTAGTTTTTGAATGACATCATTAAATTAAAATGAATTTGTATTTGGTTGTTTATCAAAACAAAATATGATAATTTATATTGTAATTCTATATCATTTAGTCGATTAGGGTTTGCCATTCAGAAAGGGGTGGCAGCGCAGCTTGTTACCCGCCTTCCTGCTATCTTAATGTAATTTGTACTGTTTTTTTTATTTAATGAAAATTTTGTTTGGATAAAAAAAAATATCATTTCAAATATGTTAACAAGCGTAATTTCATATCCTACAAAAATCGTTCAGTACTAAAGGTTAGCCCATTAAACTAAAATGACACATGTACTTCAACGGTATAAGTGATTTAAATACAAGTATTTTAAAACATGTATATTTTTTAGTATATGCATATCATAAAAGTTATTTCGATTTATATAGCCCACTAGCATTGTTTGAACTGAAGAAATCATTTCCAATCATACTACTCCACACACACTTTGTCATGCCTTAGTTTGATTAAAGATTGGTATAGGTCACAATTAAGATAGTCATCCATTCCACTCATGTCATGATGGGTTGAATCCTTCTTTTGTTAAAGTTGCTACCAAACCAAGTTTCTTGAACTTTGTAATTAGTGGGAGACTAAATGATTAAACGATAAGAGAGTATTAAGTAGGGCTTAGGTACGAATAACCTCTTTACTTAAATGCCATTTCAACATAGAAATATAGAATCCTAAATCACCTCCATCAAACTCTTTTTTTCTATTTATTTTATGCATGCTCTTGTTTTAAATTTTGTGGCCCTTACTTGAGACAACTTTCTCCTTTATATCATATTATTTTAATATAAACTAGGTCATCCACCCAAACTTTTATTTTAATTTAAAGAAGTTAATAGTGTACTAAACAAAGAAACAAAGACCACAAGAAATATATAATTAGTCCAATAAAATAGATTAATAGAGAGAGAAATAAGATTTGTATCCTTCAAAAATAAAACCTTGAAATAAAATTAAAGTGTTTGTAATCCTTTTACACGCAAACAAAATACTTGATATCGACTTGCTAAAACTATTAGGTGTGGAGAGAGGTGACATTTTAAGATGGGCGACATTTTTATGATGGGCCTCTACGTAGGCGCCACGTAGGAGTGGGGGGAGAGGCATCTTCATGATGGGCCTCTAAGGGGGTGGTGTGCACTATAATGACGGGCCTCCTCATTGGTCAGAATTATTAAAAATATTAAAAAAATCTATTAAAGATAATAAACTAGCCCCGGCATGAGAGCAAGGGATTGCCGGGCATGCCATTGCCGGCCCTGTGGGGCGGTGTAGCCCGGGCGGCATGGCGTTGCCGGTCCCTTACCGGCCCCATACCCACCGGTCTTAAAACTCGAATCAATTCAACAGTAGACAAGTACTAACCGAAATAAGGTCTTAATTGGAGTACATTTACTAGAGAGCTCAAAGTCGAACTCTATATGTCAGGCATAGTTAGTTTTTTTAAATAAGTCGGGCACTAGCTAGCCGCTCTCAAGATTGTAAAATTATTTGTAAGTTTAAGCTTTAAACATAGGATCCAAAATCAATTGAGCTTATTTGTCACACCACGCCGATGGCGGAAACACGTGGCGCGACGGTTCAAGCGTATAAAGTCAAGGTTAACGCAAATCATAAGTAATTAAGAAAATGGGTCATTTATTAAGACGTCAAAAACCATGTTTCATGTTCACACATAAACGAAATTGTTTTTAATACAAATAAGGAGGCTCCTCAAATATATCCCAAATCCTTGGGAAATAAAGGTGAAACCCCTTCAAAACACCCGACGCCCAGTTGAGAGATTCCCCTGACCTAGCTTGCCATGTTGTCCATCATCAATCAATTACCTGAAAGATATGTTTAAAATTCGTCAATATATAAATATTGGTGAGTTCACAGGTTTTAGTTTTCCAAAACTTTAACTCTTGGGAAACACCATGTTATGACAATTTATAGGAGTTGCAAGTTCCTACAATTCTACTTGAGCCTATAACCAAACCAAGACAAATAATAATAATGCCCCGCTCCAAGTCGTTACTCGGTATCCTACGACTTGATTTCAGAATACGTGCACCCCAGGCATACGCCGATGCATAATCGACGCTATCGATTAGGGGTGGGCTTTGTCAGGCACCAATAGTACTATTCAAATATTCCTTCGGTTTCATTTCCCTGAATTAATGATTATAGTAGAGATGTCTCAACCCCGAGTGGCGATCACAACTCAAGTAATTATTCCGTCAAACATTTTTCCTAACATATCTTTCCCCCGAAAAACGTAAAATAGTTTAAAATGGGGCCGTGAGACTCACCTGAAACTGTGCTCGGCTCAATAAGGAAAGATAGCAAATTTTTGGTCTCGCACCTACAAACGTCCTAGACGTATAAGTCACTACACCTATAGTGCATGTGCCTTGGCAAGTTGTACACCCAACTCCCTGACCACGTGGTATTCCAATTCCCGTTTAATTAAACGTGTATCCTAGGTTCGTTGGCGATGGATTACCCTTTTCTTACAAGTTATATTATTATTCTCGTTAATATCCTTTTAACTTGTATAATATTATCCTCGATACGACTTCACCTAACGTATAATTATTTTCCCATTCAAATAATTATACTTAAGATCGCATCGTTCGATATAATATATTCTTAACACTCGACCCGACTCACTTTGCCGCATATTTATTTTTCCCATTCAAATAGATATGCTAAGGTCTTGTCGTTCGGTAGTATATTCTTAACGCCCGACTTGACTTACCATGTCGTATATTTATTTTCCCATTCAAATAAATATACTAGGATCTCGTCGGTATACACACACATATATATATATATATATGTATATTTTGTCTACTCGTCTCGGTTTTCCTTCCCGCATATCTACTTTCCCATTAAGTAGATATACTAGAATTTCGTCGAGACGAGCACATATATACATATATAAACGTGTAATTTTTCTTGTTAAGTCCATACGTTGTTTAACGTTTTAATCCTTTACGTTATGTTTTCTCTCACGAATGTTTTCTCCAACACTTAGGAAAGTGTTATATAATTTTCACCCATGTTATATATATTTTACTTCCTAAAATATATATATATTTTCTCATCTTGCCGCAATGGCATTTTTCTCTTGTTTGTCCGTTTATCCGCTATAGTTAGTTTATGTAGCTAAGTCCGATAGTTAATTTTTCCAAGTTTTTCCCAATATGCGTCTTATAGATATATTATTTATACTTCTAATTCCTCAACACATATTACTTGAAAGGTTCAAAAATACACTTTTGTATTTTTAACCCAACTTGTTAACTTATATACCAAAAATGTTTCCGACACTTTTATATTCCCATTTATATAAAAGTATTCATTTTTGTATAAGTTTTCTCAAGTTTAATCTTGTTCAACATTTTTATAAATATCTCTATTTTTATAAAATCCTTATGTTATTACAAGTCCATATTTTTATAAACTTTCATTTTATAAAAATACACTTTTTATACAAAATACACAAGTAGTTTACTAGTGTTTACCAAAACCATCCTTGGAAAATCATTATTTATGCTTTTGACACCAAACTTTCCGTCATTGCATTTTTGGACCAAAGTTTCTAAAATATTTATTTTAGTCCCTCAACTTTCAAAGTTACAACATTAGTCCCTTAACTTATAAATGTTGCATTTTTTCATCCTAACTTCCAAAGTTAGCATTTTTCTCCCAAATTAGTGGACTTTGAAGAATCATCTTCTTAATGTTAGATTATTTTTATATCATACCACTTTTACTAGTCTTATATTCAATCATTAAGGCTACTAACATGTGTGTTTAGTGTTTTTGTCCAACATATCCAAATTTTACTCATCCAAGTGAGTAGACTTTAATTATGTAACTTTTACATTTATGATCTTCTAACATATTCCAACTTATATTAGACTTTAGATGGTCATTTTATGATGATTAAAACTATCTTTTAGCATATTCAAGTTACTTTCACAAATCATGTTCAAATCATCATCATTCATAAGTGTATGTGTATGTTTTATAATTTTTAGAAATACTACATTACTAACATCAAATCTATGATCCATTTACATGTCTTTACTCATCCATTTTACTCTTGTAAATTATATTAAAGCTTATGTTTCAAAACCACATTTTAACCCTTCATGTACAACTTGCTTCTAAGAACACATAACATGAATATTAATGATCAAAGCAAGGTTAAAAAGCTTACTACTAGCTCAAGGCTAGGGAAGACAAAAACCTTGGATTTGAATGGGGTTTAGTGTGTTCTTCCAAGTGGTTAAGCTCCAAGCTCTTGAAACACACAATGGGGTTTTGAAAGATGGATATTTAGAGGTGATTTGGAAGTGTTAAACTTGAAAGGAAAATGTATGTGTGGGTGGTATATGCTACGGCCAAGAGGGGAAGAAAGGAAGAAGATTTTGCTTTGTTGGTTCAAGTGTGCATACATGTATCTTTATAATATCCTTTCCATATCTCTAAAGATCACATGTATCTTCCATGGATTATGTGAAATCTAATGAAGATTATGTGAGATATTAAGGATCTTTGGAAGATTAAGGGAGAGGGTGTTTGGCCGTGAGTTAGAGAGAGAGGGAAGGGGATTTGTTAATTTTTGCCCAATGCTCATCCATGCATTTTTAATCTCATGATTACTTCTAATAATAAGTGGGCTACTTAATAAAAAGGAAGAGATTAATCATGGGGGTGGATTTAGGCCGGCCCCTTGGGGGTTTGGGTGGGGTCCACAACACTAAATATTTACCCATTATTTGTTATGTTAAATCCCTCCTCGTTTGGGTGTCGTCCGGGTATTTTTCGGGTTTTAACCGCGCGTTATCCGGATATTAAAAATACCTTTAATAACCCTTAAACATAGCCTAGTTTAAGCGTTGATTAGTTATTTAGGCTTTTGTCGGGTGAAATTATAAGTTATACGCGTATCGGGTGCGGTACGCGCACTTTATTCGTTACCGGGGGATTCGTATGAAAAGCTCTCACTTATGGCTTTGGAGTTCCAAAACCCATTATATTTTGTGAAATTACCCTTTATTTTATATCCCGGGTGTCCGGGATCCTTTTTGTTTATTTAATTTTTACCGGGTAATCGCCAGCGTCCATACCGGATAAGTTTACTCGCACATGATCCTATCATGTTTTGTCATTAAACGTATGCATTCCTATGCATTATTTGGGAATTGCTATCTTTCTAAGGCCTTGATAAATAAATCAACACATAATCGCATTTAATTACGTTAATCGCATATTAGTTAATTAGTACGGAATTACCTCATTTTTGTCGGTTGTTACAAGCTTGAACTCCATTAAGTTATATGCCTTATACGTCATTTGAAAGTATGTTTTTTTTCATGTGTATTGTTAATAAAACGTAACGGGTAGTTTTAAAAAATCAACTATCCTATCATATAGCTAGGGCCGGCAATTTTGTATACAAACACGATTACCTGACACGAACCTGAACGATCTTAACAGGTACAGATATGGCCTTAACAGGTAACATACCTGTTTACCTGCAGGTACATGTTAATACCTGTTTAGCATTTATTTAAAAATAATAATATATTTAAAAAGCTTTACCCAAACCCTTTAACCCTAAATCCCTTCTCACTCCAAAAAGGGATTAGAATAATGTTCGCAAAGTATTAATAGGTACGTAAACAGGTATTAACAGGTACGTAAACAGGTATTAACAGGTACGCAAACAGGTATTATCTAGGTCTTTGGTGAACTTTTGGAAATTTTCTCTCACTAAATAGGTTCGTAAACATGCGATTGGTATAATGTTCGCAAACAGGTATCAACAGGCACTTTTCGTGTATACCTGTTAAAAAAATTAACAGGTTCGTGTATCAAAAAATAGACACGAAAAATTTTCATGTCGTGTACAGGTAGTTAGGTTTCGTGTATCGTGTCTTAACAGCTTCGTGTCTTAACAAGTCAGGTATACACGATTTGCCAGCCCTACATATAGCCAAGATAGAAAATTTTAAAATATAAAAAGGTACATATTAGGCCTTAAAGAAGATAGAAAAATATCTCATTATGGACCATACCAGACACTAATTAGGATTGAAGGATGATAAATTGCAATTGTGGGGTGAGTGGAACTTGTTTCCCACACTCAACAATGATAATAGGGTCAATCATATTATGATTAGAAGGAATCCTTAGTACCCACAAAAATAAAGAATATTAGATTTAATTAATCATCTAAAATTCCAAGAAAATAATGGATTTGTTTTGCTTTTTCCCCCAAATCTTTCGAAACAATCTTTAATCATGTGACTTTGTTTTCTATTCCATTATGGCGTATTTCATGAACACAACAACCCAAACTTAAATAACTCTAAAAAGAATTATTTTTTTCTTAAAATTTGTAATGTCTTTATGAGGGGTTTGAGCATAAGTTATAGATTGTATAGAAATACTAAAATTGTTGCTAAGTATATATATGGTAGGAAGTGAATTTTAACTATTGATTTTCAAGTAAAGTGCCACTTATAATGACTTATTTATAAAATGGGAAAATCTTTGGACAAACTTCAAAGCTACTTTGTGAAAGCTTATTTGAGAAATATTATTATGCTTATGATGGGTATGAGAATCAAGAACTAATTGATACTTTGCATATAAAGTAAAATGGAATCTTTTTAGGCGTTTTGTAGTTCCATAGATTAGATTGTATACTTTATGTAGTTTATTTGTAAAATACTAGGTTAAGCTTGTTTAATACCTAGTAGTTATTAACAATTACTAATTTACTATTTCTACATTAAGGCTAATATTATAGAGAAAGTATTGGGTACAAAGTATCTTAACGTAGTAAGTGTAAGAAGCTATAAGATTATGACCTGTGTATACCGCAGTTAGGGTTAGTAAACTCAATCATAGTTCATTATAAGTGTAGTTTAGACATTTTGTTTTTACAACCGCTTCAAACGTAGATCTTGATAATCCTGTATTATATGGTATTAGTCATTATGCTCTGTTTTTTTTTCAAAAAGAGAATGAAGAAGGAGAAGATTTTTTTTATGATCAAGAAGAAAATGAATAAGGAGAAGATCTTATTACATACGTGCATTTTACATTTTAGAACGTGGGATTTTATTAAACTACAACGTGCGTTTTTATTGATTTTGTTTCTTTAGTAATTTGTACACGTGCGTTTGTAAAAATACGAATTAGTTTAATAGTTTAACAAGTGCGTTTGTTTTAAAACATTAACAAGTGCGTTTGTAAAAACAACATGCGTTTATTGTATATATGCCATCCTCTTATGTGCCTCCATATTCTTCTAACTCTTTGCTATCCCTAGATCTTTCCCTCCTTCCCATTACGACGGTTTGTTTACTGCTTTCTTTCTCACCAATTTTTAACCTTTTTTTTACCTCGATCTATCCTTGTTTTGAAGCACTAGTCAATCAATACCGAATAGAATGTTAAAAGCAAACTGTCCGATAGTAACACTAATATTGATATCTGAGTGTCCAAGGATGAGGCTTAGGTTGTGACTGGTGAGGCGATCAGTTAACGCAGAGAACAATTGTTGCATTAGGATGTAGGGTGGTATCAAGCAACGATTAGCGATGGACGACTAATACCATAAAAAAGTCAAGATTATCATCTCGTGACTTATGGTTTTACTATTAAACTTAGTGTTGAATTTTTTATTGAGTTAAGTGGGCTAGTTGCATATATTGAGCCAATTCCAAAAGAATGTTATATATAAAGCTATAAATATATATAGGTAAATTGTGTGTATATTTATAATTAAATATATTATAAATAGATAAAAATGTATTTGAGCCGAACCGAGCCGAACAGACCTTTGCACGTGCTTGGCTCGTTTATAAACCGAACCGAGCCGATCGGCTCATTAATTTACAACCGAGCAGAAGATCGAGCGAGCATTTTTCGAACGAGCGATCAGCGAGCGCCGAGCGATTTGAACAACCCTATTCTTAAAAGTGAAGCCCACAAGGCTTAAGCCCAATTCGTTTGGTTAAAGTTTGAATGGGAAAATACAAGGCGTGCAAACGGGCCGAGCCTAGGCTCGACTAGGCTAAAGCTTGTACTCGTTTAACTTACGAACGCATGAGCTGGAGCTCGATAAGCAAAGCTCAGGCTCGAGCTCGTTCAATCTCGGCTCATTTTGAGCCTTTTTTCTAGCCGAGCTCAAATGGCTTGTAAATAGTTCGGCTCGTTTACACCCCTAGAAAAAACAAACAGAAAGAAGTAACATCGAACAGAACAATCGACAAGAAGCATTAGACGACCCTGCCCTACATCTCTAGCCAGACTACACAGGCTGGCCAGTTGCCACCGCCTCCCTACTTGCCACTCATGTTTTTAGATACGTGTTTAATTTTATTTATTATCGTATTTTTATTTTCATTTCGTTTATATTATATAAAACTATGGTAAAAAATAACATTAACCATGAACTTTTTTTCTAGATACGTCAATCTAGCCTTGAATTGCAATGCCTTCGTTCAAATATGAGTATTTGACCTGCCACGACAAAAGACTGAAAATATGAAGGAAAGAAGAACTGAAAAATTGGGAGTTGGAGACTTGGAGTGAAGCTACTGATCCAACAGTTTTATACCGTACATTTATGGGAGGCCGTAAAATAATTAACCAAATATAACTTTTTAAAGGCAAGTTAACTAAACTCGTCCTCTTAGCAAAAAAAAAAAAAAAAATTAACACCGGGAGAAAAAAATCAAACTTTACTATATAATCAAACTCAGGGTTGTTCGGTTGATTAAGTGTTGAATTATTAAGAGGTCCGAATGGTTAACAGACTTTGAATGATTAAGTGCTGAATGGTTCAGCTATGCACCAAGTCTGAATTGTTCAACTTTTAATCATTATATTCAAAGTCTTTTTTAGTTTGAAACAAACAGTCTGAATGTTGAACCATTCAGAATTGAATGGTTCAGAGCTTCATTAAAAGACTACCAAACATGCCGGCACTCGGTTAGTAAAAAACTAACATGAGGAGAATAAAATCCAAACTTTACCATATAACCAAACTCACCGGTAAGCAAAAAACTCAAACGGCGAGAAAAAAAATCCAAACGTTACAAGACAAGCATGGGATTTTTCATCCACTTGACCCACACAATCTTACTTTTGTTTATGCAACTAGAAAACCATCAATAAAATAATGAAACAATTGAAACAAATAAGTATTGCTTTTTTTGGATGTCTGGAGCCGAACACAACTTCATTTTTAGCTCTCCAGATCGGCCACTCGGAAATAAACAAAAGTGTTTCTAACACAATTTTCTTTTTCTCTAGACAACACAGACGAATCAAGCCAAGTACTTAGGTAGCGTTCGTTTCACGGGAATGGAATGGAATTCAGATGGAATTGGAATGTGTATTCAACTTCCTACAGTGGCGAAGCTTGGTTTCGGAATCTCCAGGGGCCGAACTCAATTTTTTTTTTTTACGGTAGTGGAAAATCGGCGGGGGCCGGACTCAACCAAGACTCAATTTACCTATGAAAATCGCAAATTTCCATTACTGCGCCAAAAAACAGGGGGGGTGGGGGCAGGGCCACCCCTGGCCCCAACTATAGTTCGCCATTGACTTCCTATGTTGTTCGTTACAACAAAAGAAGGAATTGTAATTGAACAACAACATATAGAAGGGAATGCACATTTCAGTTCCATCGAGATTTCATTCTATTTTTTGAAAGGAACACATCAAAATTCCAAATCAAATTATGATTATCGCGCGAATTCCAATTCTCATTCCTTTGCAATCCATGAAACGACCGCTACCTTAGGTTTTGCGGGATTCTGGAAACCGGCATTTGCAAGTCAAGCCAATGACCTACACCATTCCACACATTAGAGACCAAAACACAATCACCAAAAACACGGTAAGAAGATTCTACCAAATTTAAACAAACCAAGCATATAATAGTCGCAATATCAAGACCATGTTTACTGAGATATAATCTTCTTGGAAGACGATAGATGATTAATCTCTACACATGTATATTATGGTGGTGTAATTTAAATCATGACGTCTATTAATACTCATTTGTTGTGTAGTGATCATAAAAGTACGACTCACCAATTTAAATTTACAATTAATCACACTAGAGGTGTTTACTAGTTTATAGTTGGGTTCAACCGATTAGACCGACATTATGAGCCAAGGAATTTACTATAAAAGAATGATCAACCACATTTTATTCATAATTCATATATGATATATATATACAATGAGGAAGAGACACAATCTAGCCTAACATTAATAGTAATAAAACTCTTTGACTAGACTTTGATTATGACCAGGACTTGGACTTTGACTTGGAAATACATAATTACATATTTAAAATATACAATTAATAACAATGAGAATTTGGTGCATCTCTAATATGCCCCCGCAAGATGGACGGCCTTGGAATAAGTCCAATCTTGTATAGAAGTAGATGATGTCGTTGTTTGAGCAAGAGAAGAAGTTGATGAAGTAAAAGATGTAAAGAAAGATGAAATTGATTAAGCAGATGAATCAAGAGAAAATATATTTTGTGTGTGTGTGTGTGTTTTTTTTTAATATTGCAGGTGGAGAACATGAATAAATGAGAATTTGGTTCATCTCTTATATGGATGAAATAGAGATGGCTAAAAGCCATAAAAGAGAAATAGAGAAGAATGATCAGAGGGTAAACGAAATAGGTGATAGAAGATTAGAGGTATAGTTTGTCTGGAACATAAAGGTTGTGGCACAAAAAGAATTTTAGGTTTTGCAAAACCATGTAGAAGGAGAATAAGTTACGCTTGAACTTTGAAGGAGTAACAAAGTGTAATAATGTGAGGTAGATAGAGCTTGTTGAGGGGATGATATCAAAGTTTTGAAGATGTTAGTAGATTTGAGTTTTGGAGATGTTGGAGAGGTGATAAAAAGAAATGGTAGGGGATGTTTTAAAGAAATTTAGAGTGGTGGTGATCACGGAATTGTTGAAGAAAGGGAGCTATAGGTAAACATGTTGGGATCACTGTAGCCTGAAAAGAAATTTAGGGGTGATGGGCGACGGTTCCCATGTTGATAGGATCAAGAGCTTTCTCGTTAGAGATAATGCTCGGATACCATATAAGAGAATGATCAACCACATTTTATTTATAATTGATACACTATATATATATATATATATATATATATATATATATATAATGAGGAAGAGACACAATCTAGCCTAACATTAATAATTAATAGTAATAAAACTCTTTGACTAGACTTTGATTATGACCAGGACTTGGACTTTAACTTGGAAATACATAATTACATATTTAAAATATACAATTAATAACAATGAGAATTTGGTGCATCTCTAATACTAACTAAGGTTTTAAAAAATAGCAAACCAAACTATTTGTGTTGGTTGGATCAGTTGGGCCGACAAAAACAATTTATTTGGCCGGTCTAAAATAGGGATGAGCAAATGGTAGCGGATACCGGTGTATCAAATCATTTTCGGTACTGACTTTCTGACGTTTTTGATACCGGTATTACCTTCAAATACCGGTGTCATTACCGTACTGTACCGTTTTGCGATTTTCGGGCCTGGTACCCATTTTTTGTGATTTTCGATACCACTACCGAGTTCATCCCAAACCTAATCTGAATTTATTTAATTTTTTAACATCATTAATTTGCTTTAACTTTTCAACTTTACTCTCATCCTTCTCCATCCCTACCGCCACTAAATCATGGTCGGTTGTTAACCTTCTTCTCGTATCACCCCTCATCTTATAACGACTTTCTTTCTCTTTTCTACTTCCCTTGAGAGGCACTATACTCATATATATATATATATATATATATATATATATATACTACTATATAGTGCATTCTATATGGGCAACAAGGTAATTTAACTTTATTATAGAAGGACATCATTGTAATTTACATCAAATCATTAATACATTATTCAATATAAACTTCTAACTAATTATTACTTTATTTAATAAAATTATAATTATAATTAAATGAACTAAATGCATTTTCTCAACAATAATTTTTATATTTATAAATAAAAAAATAAGGTAGAGATACATTTATAATTAGAACAAAACAAAATTAAAACAAAATAAGTAATAGTATTATGTTATCATATATAACTAAGGAGCGAATAAATAGACTTAAAGTTATCTATTTCTAAAAAGCACTGTATTACTTATTAGGAACATTATATAAAAAATTACCTTTACACAGAATATAATTTGAAGGTACGTGACGACTTGAGTTCGATGCAATTATTACCAGTTATTCATATCGGTTCAAGTTCTCTATTCGTGCTTCCGAATAAATGAATTATTGAGACTCAATAGATATTGACGTGTTTTTTAAGAAACTTATATTCCAACATCTTTGACAACAAAATAGAGAAAATAAAGGCTCGAAAAGTGTCCATTACATTAAATTAGCCTAGAGATAACCCTTTTTTTCTCAAACCAGTTTAGGTATAAAACAAGTTTGGGTTCTTTTAAGTTCTTTGGCCAAATCGACATGGGCTAGAAACCACAATAGGCCAAAAATAAACCAAACCTCCTAGAACCGATTGGCGTTGGGGAAAACTAAAGAATTTTTTTTTATATTTACAATATTTTAGTTTTAGGTTTTTTTATTAGTGTTATTATTACTGTTTCGTATACATTTCTATTTAACTTTCATTTAAAATTGGTTTGTCCCGCTGCGTAACGCGGGATCACTTCTAGTATATATATATATATATATTAGGTTTTTTTAAACGGTTGGCGTTAGTCACTCCTTTACACCAACAATTTTAAATTATACCGCCATTGTCTAGGTTGTGGAACCTCTCATCTAAGAGGCGTGTACCACTACAAAGTGCGCTAGCCTCATATTCATTTTTCTCTTGTAATAATTGTATCACCTTAGCCCTACTATCGTACCTCTTGTCACCGTCATATGTTTGCCTTCATGGAGTTTTGTTACACACTACGTTTTATTTATTTATTTATTTATTATTATTATTATTTTTTTGTTAGGGTTTTATTTTGAAGATTGTGTTCTTGTTTTACTAGCATATATATTTATTGTTGTGTTGTCGCTCCTGTACGTGCAAGGTTCCAATGAAGATTATACAATATTATAGACATAAGAAAATAAGATTGTGTAATGAAGTATGAAAAGATAGAGAAACGAGATTCTTGAGGTAGGGTGATAGATATTAACTGATAAAGCAGAAAGCTAGCATGAATGAATGCCCCAACGTTAGCCTTAAGTCTTTTTGACGGGACATCTCAAGTACCTACTCTCTGCATTTCCTTTGTCTTCAAATCCCTTTATTAACTCTTAATTACTGCACTTGATTTTATATACATATATAAAGTACATTTGCTTTGCATTTATATTTTTATATACGGTAGATTGATTTGGAAATTGGAATTGAATTTTAAATAAAAGATTAATCGAGTATATAATAAATTAAAAGGGTATTTTGTAGGGGTGTAAATGATACATGCGCAACGGTTCGAGAACTAATCCGAATTGGATCAGTAGAAAGCTCGAATGAGTCGAACCTTAACGAGCTCTAGCCTGAGCTCGAGCTTGAAAAATGACTCGTTTTGTTATCGAGTCCGAGCTCGATCTTTTTATACAAACGCCGGTTAGGCTCGCGAGCCCAAACAAATTTTATATTATTATTATTTTATTTATAATATACCTACTAATTTACATTGGCGAGCCCGAGCTCTATCCGAGCTTTGGCTTGTTTAAGCTATCGAAGCGAGCTCGAGCTCTTGGGTTTTACATTCGAATCGAGCTCGAGCTTAAAGTATTAGGCTCGAACCAAGCCGAGCTCGAGTTTTATAAAAGCATGACGAGCCGAGCTGGAGCCTAGTTAAGCTCAGGCTCTGCTCGGCTTGTGTACGCCCCTAGTATTTTGCTCCATTAGAGTGCAAACCGCGTTATAGTTTTATCAAACTTTTTTCTATTTTGTTTTTTAAATCATTTAATCCTACAATTTTTCGTAAGTGTTTGTATATGTCTCATGTTACCAGTATTTGTGGTTTGTCATTAATATTTTTCTATTAATCAATAATTTTCTAAAATTACATTGTTCTTCCCCATGATTTGACAAGTTGTTACTCGGATAGTCACTGAAATGGGTGGACGTTGGTTTTCCCTCTTAGATGAGTGTTATTCCTATCATTTGGAATCACATAACCTACATTATTTTTTTTCCAAGTGCATGTCACTAAAGCTAATCAAACTACACAAGTTGTAACATCCGATCTCTCGTAACAACCACCTACTTGATTGCGAGCCAAAGATGTTCGTCTAACACCGTTGACTACTTGACCATGGACCGGTATTTTCAAAGGTTAGGTTCAATTCACAACAACCTTCACATTGTGCACAGTTAAGTATGAAAGAAACAAAGACTTTAAGCGATGATATTGGATGTGAACAAAAACTTTGTTGTCAATACGCTGTAGTGTTGTCTATAGTTTCCTATTGTTGACTTGACGAAAAGCAGCAGCAAATTCTCACTTTAACATAAAGCAAAGGGAAAAACTTAACTTTTGATTTTGATTTCGATTTCCATTTGTTTGGTTGGTACATTTGATCTTGTGTCGACCCTACAACCCACAAGTGTTTAAGCGTGCTTCAATAAAGACATATTACATGCTAGAAAAAAGATTTAAAGAAACCAAAGAAGACGCAAAGTGCTCACTCGAGTCAAAAGCGAGCATATAAGGGGTTTAAATAACAAGTGGAAATAGGGGCGAAGCATACAATGGGCCAGGGGTGGCCCTGACCCCTCATGTTTTTTTGGCACAGTGGTAAAAATTTGCGATTTTCATAGGTAAATTGAGTCCGTGTTGAGTCCGGCACCCGCCGATTTGCCACTACCGACCAAAAAAATTGAGTCCGACCCCCGCCGATTCGAGAACCAAGCTTCGCCACTGAGTGGAAACATACAAAGTTGGAATTAACAACTTGAAAACGAAATTGTTGTCTATTAAATGCATGTTTAGGACAAATGTTAATCAAGAAGTTTAAGTACATAGGTGCAATGGACCCATAAAGATAGATGTGGTCCTAGGTGAATCTAATGGTGGCCAACCAGACCAACAAGTGACTTGACTAGAGGTTTGAGTGTTTTAAGTCCTTGAGCCAACATGCCAACCGTATGCAACATCGATGGAAGACAATGGTTATGTGTTCAGTCCAACTCAAGGTTGAAAAAACCAACAATTATTATGATCAAATAGTCAGGACACATAGAATGTACAATTGCTAATAGACAATATAGAAGAATGGGTGTTCCAGATTCGTTGTGGTAACGTGTAAAACAAGTTTGTTTGTACTTTTAAAACAACTAGTGGGTAACCCGCGCGTTGCGGCGGAGTCGACATTAAGGGGTGGGACATAATTCAAATCTTAAAACGACAATACGAGGCGGGAACATATCTGATGTTGTCACAAAACACATACAACTGGCCCACATCAATTCCAACCACAAAATGTCCTTTTTTTTTCCAATTGATTACACTTTATAGTGACCTTGAGTGAGTTGTTTTACATCAGTACTTACCTAGTGTAATTCAACTAAATGATTCAAGATAAGGGAAAAAACTAAGGGACAAAAGCTATTACATGTGTAAGTCTTTACTCAATAAGCTTTAGAGGTCACCTAGTTGTAGCAATTAACCTACAATGTTGTGTGGCTCGGTTAAATCTCTCTCAATCACACAAATTTTGCATCCTTCCTATTATAACCGGTTAACATACAAATTCTAAGACTAATAGCAATGATAATTTTTAGATAAATATCAAATAAAGAACACAAAAAATAAGTTTTGCATTCTTTTAAAAGGGTACAAGATAGTTTAGTGATATCCAATGAAAGAAATAAAATTCTTCCATAACAAGTGGTCAACACAACTACAAGAACAATTATGTTACCATTAGTAACAATATCCACACTCTTCTTCAATAAAACTTCATACGCAAAAAAAAGTTCCAGACATCAAAACAAAGATCAATCACCAAACAATGAATATAACAAAACCATATTTTAACATTATTTCCCAATCATACCATCAATGTCTTGTCTCATTCTTTGGTTGGTTTCAATCCAAGAACTGGAATGTCCTCATATACCACTTCTGCATAACAAAAACAAAAACAATGTGTTAACGAAAATTCATTTTTATTTGACTAACCTGAAGATAGATTTTTCTATTAGTGTTTCTTTTCTCATCACACCATCTTTGCACACGGTTTCTATAAACAAACGAATGATTAAAAAAACTACGATTAAAACAAATATCGTCTAAAATAGAAAGAAGAAATTGAGAACATACCTTGACGGTTCCAGAACATGAAGATTGAAGGTTGATCCAATGTTGAATTATGCCAAAAAATCGTTGATTAGTTTGAAGGTGACAGAAAATTCTTTGGTTTCCCATGCTGTTTGGGATATCTATAATAAAGAGGGAAGCTTGGATGTGTTCATAAAGCCCCTTCCAAGCAACCAAGAGACTATAAAATTTTGTATACCCATTTAAGAAGAGCATTAAAATTATATTCTACCTTTGTATCCTTTTGTATTCTCATTTAACAACATTAAACCTCTAATCCACCTAAAAAGACCGATATACCCCAACATGAATGTATCAAATGTTTGTACTTTGAGCAATTAAATTTGTATTTACTTAAATTTTACAGGAATCCCTCTCTCATGCTTTATATATAGTATAGATATAGATATAGATATAGATAATGATAATGAACTTATTAGTTATAAGTTAAACAATAAAAGGGCAAAGCATTTAAAGGGTCGGAGGGTGCCCCGGCTCCCACCATATTTTAGCTCTGTAAATTTATTCGCTTTCATCCGAAAATTTTGTATACAATAAGTCTCACCCCCACCAATTTAAAAAAAAAAATGTGTCGTAACTTTCAGCCCCTATCATCTAAAATTTCAAGCTCCACAACTGCCCGTATATATTATTGTTTTCTATCTATAAAGTGAAAATAAACGAGAATAAATATTCCTAAATGAGAATCACATCTATATATATATTGCAAAGGGATTAATCCTACATGTCATAGTCTTGTGTAATCTCTCCTTTGAGAGATGCCACATAGGATGTGATGTGGCAACTCTAGACCAATTAAAAAAAGGAATAAATATGGTTTAAATATAGTTTAACCTAATCTATTAAATACCTAATCTACTAAATATAAATATTAAACTTTTATTATTTTCTCTCTCATGTTTCCTCCCATAACTTTTAAACGTTAATATCTTTTATATACGGGATTTTTTAAAGAAAAAAATTACACCAAATTAACGAGCGTTTTATTATCTTTCCAACGAGTACCATAGTGCTATATAAAAAACGGAGAAAAAAAACGACTATTTTTTGTAACCCGACAGGTATTGTGTCAGGTTTGGGATTAGTTTAAAAAAAATGTGGGTTTGGGTCGGGCCTGGGATTAGGTGATACCCGACCCAATTACCCGAAACCACATACCCAAATACCCGAACTATATACCCGATCATATACCCATAACGCGTCACATAACCATTAGACTAATGCGTTCGATATTTCAATAAATAACTTTTTTTCCTCATTTCATGTTAGTTCTTTTTAGAATGATCGATTACAAACTTCCGAATTCATTTGACATTATATAATATTTTGTAATGGCACTAGATTTATACCCCGGCGCAGAGATTCGTTTTTTTTTATATTTGAATATGATAACTTATGACAGAGATTTGTTTAATAATAATAATAATAATAATAATAATAATAATAATATTCATTAATTATATATTGGCAAGTCATTAATTATGTTGTCATATTAGATATTTTATTATGTCATATTAGATATTTCAACCGGGACGCTCCCAGGATAAAAACTAGTATATGATATATCATGTGACACTAATAGAAGGGAGAGCAAAGAAGGTGTCGGCGTCCTTCTAACCTTCTTTGAAATTTCATTGTTGCTGTTAAAAAAAATAATAGAAAAAGATAAACTAAAAATTTAAATATAGCCCATTGTAACGAACGTAGGCCCAAGCCCATTAGATGATAATTTATCAAGTGTTTATCACTGATCACATATGCTAATAGAAAAAGATCAGCTTAAAATTTTGAATAGCCCATTGTAACGAACGTAGGCCCAGCAGCCCATTATCACAGATACACTCTCGCAAGTCACAGCCCTTTGATTTGAGGCTGATCTTTATATGTTTATAAACGGGCCAATAAGTTGGGTTTTTAAGAGGAATTTTATTTTTAAGAAACATATAGTTTTAGATTTCATTTTACTAAAACCCCGACTATACTTTTTTTTAAGACGTAGTTTAATGGAGAAATCATAGTCCTAACAACCTTTGGGTCACACGTTCGAGTCGAACCTGTGACCAACCCCAGGCGGGAACCCTCTGAAGACGTAAACCCTCCCACCTCAAACCAGCTGAACTAGAGATCATTGGCTGACTATTTATTATTATTCTTATAAATACTCGTTCATAACACATATATCCTTCCTCATAAAATCATAATAAGATAGGTTAAATATACAGAGTGTTGTAAGTAGAGATGAGAATTTTGTTCTCAAATACTCATACTCGCCTTTGTATCGATTTTAAGTATTTGTTACATGTATCGGTACCCACTCTTATTAATTTTGGGTTTCTATGCTCTTGGTATCTGTGTGGGTATGGGTAAAATATAGGGTCGTCCCCGAGAATTCAGGTGCCCTGGCCGAACTGTGAAAAATATGCCCCTTAGCCCTTGGTTTTAACGAATAAATAACGTACCTATTTTCTTTAAACGCCGATTAACGTAATATCAATAAACATATCAATAACCAAAATGACAGAATCATAGTATTACAGTGAGTTGATGGCATACCATACTAAAGATATCTCTCTAAATTTAATGTTCATTATGAATTTAATGAAACATATCAATAACCAAAATCTATTTTAAGGTTCATTATGAGTTTTAATGAAACATATGCATGCATGCAAAGTTGATTTAAAGATATCTCTCTAAATTTCTTAAAGCTTCTATCTATTTTCTTTGGCCAACGATAAACCGTAGGAATCACATCACAATTCACCACTTCACATAATGTCATAATCACCTTCATTCTGAGGGCAGACAAGCTACAAGAGGCAGTGGCCGGTGAGGCCAAATTCAGCACAAACGAATTGCGATTAGTGACAATGATGGGTGGGCTAGACTTTTAACATCAAGATGGGCTAAAAAAATTAATATAAGCTCAATTTATTTTTTATTTTTTTAGTTTTGTTTTTGTTATGTTCATTGGCATGAATATCGCTTCAGTGACAAGTAATTATGTTACACGTGTTCTCTCTATGGTTGCCTTATGTCACTCGGTTTCAGCTTGTTTGATCGAGTTACTAATTGCAGTGGCGAAGCTTGACCCGAGACTTCGGGGGTCGGAAGTCACCGGGGGTTGGAAATTACTAGTTTCGGGGGTCGAAACCGTATATACCAAAAATTTCTATACAAATACTATATAATCGGAACTTCTGAGGGAAAATTCGGGGGGGTCGGCCGCCCCTCCCCGCCCCTTAAAAGCTACGCCCATGTAATTGAGTGACTATTAGCGGCGACTTTGGTCGCCGCTAATACTCATATTCCTTGTAGTGTACGAGGAATAAGAGTCTAGCTTATCAGCTTATGTGGTTTAGTATGTTAATTGAGCCAAGGCCCATGTGGTGGTTAAAACTTGAAACGATATGTAGACATTTCCATGTGATGTGGTTGAGACTTGACGTTCAAGTATCAAATCCTATTAATTCCTAGCTAGCTTGTTGTTGTTAGTTTGATTCATTAAGTGCTTATCTGTTCTTGCAAGCTATTCAATTCCAAATTATCTAAATGACAACTTCACCAACGATGTTACATAAAGCACCAATAATACATATGATATAACGTCTAATCTTCTCCATGTCATATGTAATCAAGCTCCCATCCAAATATCCAATAATAACGCCTCATCTTTTGATATGGGGCCCACTTGAAGAGTTGAAGTTGAAATTGGATCAACTTTACTCAGAGGCCCAAACCCAAGCCCAACCGTAGAAGGAAATCATATCATATACTTTTTTATATTTTGTTTTAATATTTCTGATTTCATATATTTTTTTTAATGACCAATTGGAATCACTCACGAGTCACTGGAGTATCATCGTGCCACCAGTGATACCACTCGATCATATTCCACCACCAAGTCACCAATTTAGGAGGAAACTTATAATTATGAGAAAACCCCCTTTTGTAAGATTCGAACTCAGGACCTTATAGTCCCTAAGTCTTATCCCATCACCAAGATGCCGCTGGGTTATAATTCCTTTGATGTGAATTTTGCAGTATTAATGTAATGAGAAATCTTCAATATACAAAATATGGGATTTAAAGTTGTAAATTAATTTTTAAATGAGATTTTGAAAGAAAAAAGAATTGAAAATCTAGCCCAACCACTGATTTGCTACAATTCAACCGGTTCAACCCATAACCGAGGCTTAAATAAAGACGGTTAAAAAGTACACAATTCATGATGTGTAGGTGATTTCTGGTCTAGTCTAGCTCTAAGGACATTAGTTAAAACTATGTTGTCAAACATTGAGTGAATAGAGATGCTTGCTCGAAAGCGACTCGGTTTATGGTCATAGTCTAGTTCTAAGTTATGACTCATTAAAAATAATTATGGCATTATCCACAACTTAATATACATTTTATTGTGCTAGCTACTCACCTGATTTAGACCGTTGTAGATTTGATTTCTGAATTTATTAGGTTACAAGTTATTTTTGTGAGAAATCGTCATAATTTTCTTTGTCCCCCTTTTAATTTTTGGCTTTGCTAAAGATGATGATGTTGATGAATTTTTAGACAAAGTTCATGCTCATGTTTGTTTGGAACACTACCAAAATAATATAGCTTTATTTAATTTTCAGCACAGGTCAAATAGGTATTTCAAGCACAAAATGATGACTAAATAATTATGGCTTGATTGGTGGCTTTTATATTATTTGGAATTAAAGCAAATAATGAATTATTTTAAAAAAGAAGAAGCCATTAACAACAAAAATACCAGCTCCTTAAATGTCTTTTTCAGAATTAGTTGGTATTAGAACAAAGAACTTTTTTATAGATAAGGTGTTGATATGCCTAATTATAAATTGATTATTTGAACCTCGGTCCTCGCAAATATTTTTACTTAAATATGTTTTGAATTCTTTAAAATATAGTTAAAAAGGTTTTAAAATTTAATTATATATATTAAAATTAATTAAAATATTTTTATTAAACTTCTAGCCTATTTCTTAGCTAGAAAAATCATAAGCTATGTACTCCATTGGTTACCGAAAATCTTAGAATCGTTAAAAAAATAAGTTAAGCTCCTTAAGCTTATTGAAATCCTTTCGTATTCACTTATGTTAGATTAAAATAAACATTAAAAGGAACTAGATGTAATTTTTATATAAAAAAAATATTTTTATGTTATTTAATTAAAAATCGGCATTAAGCCGTTGCTGTATAAATATTAAGAATATCGGTGATTTGACCTATCGTCGCAACGGATAAACTTGGCATGAAAATGAAGGTCAAACATAAAATAATAAAGACGCAACATGCGACCCACAAACATGCTTCCTTTCCGCATGTATTCCGACCCATAAACAAATCTCCCCTTATCCAACTACTTGTGTCCGCATAACCGCATTACTATTAAATTGTTTTCCTTATTTTCATCAAATTTATTATTATTATTATTATTATTATTATTATTATTATTATTATTATTTACTTTTCGAGAAGATAATATAACATCTTGGAGAAGAGGTTTATTGAAAATAAATTACAGTTTAGTTAAAAGAAAATTCATATATAGAGCACTAGCTGATTACCCCGGGAGGGTCCCGGGGTTGAAAAATCTAATTTTACGTGATAACCTATTACAAATGGCTCAAGTTAACTAACCACAAAATCTCTCAATCATTGCATGTTCATAGTATTCTAATCAGTAATAACTCATATTCCCTAATCTAAAACCTAATCAGTAATCATCTAAAGAATCACTTATGTAAGCTGCAACTATTCAAAAACTCGTCACATCTCTCTAATTTTTCACATTCTAATGGCTCTTATAATTCCTAACCTAATCAACTAAACAAACACTTACGTTGGAAGTTGTAACCATTGCATCTCATTATGCCACGTGGCATAATCAAGAGATGGTTGAGGCCACCATTGAACGTCACGCCAGCAACTATCAATTTTTCTCGGGAGCGTCCGAGGTTGAAAAATATAACCATTGTAATAATACTAATACTAATAGTAATAATTATTACTCTTGTAATTAAATAAATAAAAAAATAACATTGCTATAAGCTAACACCATGTTTTGCACTGTTGCGCGATTCTTTCTCGTAGCTTCTCTTGATGAAGTATACCTAGTAAAATTCCAATGATAACATGGCGATTGACTTGATTTTCAACATCGTAGATAAGAACCTGGTTTAAAAGAAAAAACATGATTAATGAATAATATGAACACTTTGTGTGTTTTTTTTCCTTTATAAACGAAACCCCACAAAAAATAGTCGATTTTTTCTCCGTTTTTTATATAGCACTATGGTACTCGTTGGAAAGATAATAAAACGCTCGTTAATTTGGTGTAATTTTTTTCTTTAAAAAATCCCGTATATAAAAGATATAAACGTTTAAAAATTATGGGAGGAAATATGAGAGGGAAAATTTTAAATTTATTTTTAAATTATTTTTTCCTAAAATAACTCAATTTAATTAAAAAATGAAATAATTCAAAAACAATAAAATCTTTCAATTATAATGCCACGTGGCAGTTTAATAGAGAGGTTGAAGGCGTCATTGCACGCCACGTCAGCAATGTTCAATTCTTTTATATATATTAATTAATAATAGAAGTATGTAAGCAAGTCAACTTGATTAAATCAATATTTTCATCGAAGTAGTTAATCTCTTTAATTTAAGAGAGATCGAAGTAGTTAATGCTTAGCTCATGCATTATCTTTAAATTTTGAGTTCTATCGGGCTTGACCACATATAGTGGCGAAGCTTGACCCGAAACTTCGGGGGTCGGAAGTCACCGAGGGGTCGGAAATCACTAGTTTCGGGGGGTCGAAAACTAATTTCGGGGGGTCGAAACTGTATAAACCAAAAAATTTCTATACGAATACTATATAATCAGAAATTCTGAGCGAAAATTTGGGGGGGTCGGCCGCCCATCCCCGCCCTTTAAAAGCTACGCCATTGACCACATATATAGGGTGCACAAAACATGTTTTTTTTTAATCTGGAACCGGGTAGAAACCAGTTTTTAGTATCTTCGGGTCTTTTACAGGGTTTTTACCAGTTTGGCCGGTGTCTTTTAGGTTTTGCCTAGTTTGGATTCAGCAGGTAGAGGTGGAACAAGTTTCAATGGTTCCAGTTCAGTTCCTTTTTCTAAATCTGGATATAGAATTGGTCTATTCCAGGGGTCAGGTAAAGTATGAACCGATTTTGATTTGGGTCCAGACCGGGTTTTTGTGCATCTCTCTATATATCAACATGTGTGTGTGTATATATATATATATATATGTGCGTGTTTGTGTGTGTGTGAGAGAGAGAGATTTAGATTCAGGTCCAGACCGGGTTTTTATGCACCTCTTTATTAGAGAGTTGAGTTATCCTACAAAGGTTTAAAAAATTAGAAGGGTGGGAGCCACTAAAAATGACATGTGTCAAACGAATAAACAAATGGGAAAGGTAAGTTTGTCAAAAGAATATGCACATGCAAGTCACATACTATTTCTAACCTCATTTATAAACGTCCATAACTTTTTTATACGTCATCTTTTTTTAAATACACTATAAAATTGAGCGTCTTATTATCTTTAGTATTAGTACCATATTGTTATACTTTTGAAAAAAAAAATCGAAAACCCACTTGCGTAAGACACAATGGAGATAACGTAAAACACAATGAGTACCAAATTTAATATGCAATGAACACTGTGGTATAAAACACAATGAACAACCAATAAAACACAATGGATGATATATTAAATATAGTGAACAAAAGACTAAAACACAATGAATAATAGACTAAAACACAATGAACAATATAATAAAACACAATATACACCATAAACACAAAACCCATTTGGGTAAAACACAATAAACAACATAAACACAATGGAAAACATACTAAAAACACAATGGACAAGGTTAAATCATGCGTTGACTAAAATAACACAATAAACATATTTATAACACACGTGTGCATACTATAACACAATGGACGAGTGTAAGACACAATGAAGTAAGAAAACCCAGTTAACACGCATTATTTTTTTAATTTTAATATAACAATGCGGTACTCATATTAAAGATAGAAAACACTCGTTAATATAGTGATTTAAAAAAAAGAATATTGTATAAAAAAGTTAAAACTTGTTTTAAAATGATTGGGGAAATTGACATGTGCCTTGCATGTGGAGAGAAAATAAAAAAAATATGGGTTTTTACCTCTATGCCATTCTCTTAGTTTAATATTTATTTATTTATTTCATCAAACTAATCTCAACCCTTTATATCTAGGATAAATTGACCAAAATCATAGGATAAATTGACCAAAATATGGGGTGTATAAATGTAAAAATCGTAAAAAATGGTAAAAATTTACACACACATGTGTAAATTTATATACTACAAACGTACATGTCAATAATTAAAGTAAGCAATGTTTTTTTTTTAATTTCACGAGTTCATGTAATATTTTGTGAGTTCTCATTATAGATTAAGATCAAATACAAAAGGCTCTTTTTTCAGACGATTTTTACATTTATACACCCCATGTTAAAAACAATTTAGAGAGGAAAGAAGAAATAATTAGTGGAGATATATATCACTTATAATTATTACATTTATATATTTTCTTTCATAATAAATAGTAATTTTGATTAGTTTTTCATGAGGTTTTTTTTTATTGGCGAACACTGTGTGGCAACCACCCTTGCGAGGCACCGTGTCCAACAATCGACTACTCGACCTCCAGCAGCCTCCGCCTTCTCTTGATGCGCAGAAACCCGAGCCTCACCCGCCCGAAGGCACGACAGTGTTATAGAACTCGGTAAAACCTCCCCCGCCCGTCAGATTCGAACCGACACCACCCGTATTCAATCTTCACCAAAATACCAAACCATAAATGATGGAAGTGAGGATCGAACCTTTGATTACTTAATTATATATACTTATATTAATAATCTGCTTGTTTAAGTGCACCAAAATAGTCAAGATAAGTATATGAAACTTAAGTTCAAGCTCACTTAATTAAAATGAAATATAATACTTGTTTGAACTCATTTAAGATCAACTTAATCAAGGTTTTAACGTGTCTCTCGAAAATTTCATACATATGTTCGAAGTGACAGTTATTTGCCACTTATGTTATAACATAGTGGTAAAGAGGAAATCCTCTATCGGTGAGGTTGGGAGTTTAACTCCGAGAGTGTGGAAAAAAAAGATGTAACAGGGTGTAAACTGTAAAGGAAGGAGGGTAAGAAATTAGTCGTTCAAAAAAAAGTAACGGTTATTTAATATATTAATAGTTTTTCTCCTTCCTTCTAGATTCACAATCTTGTATGCATACCGAACGTATCTTTGTTTTAAGATATGAGATAGACATGGGTCGGTATTGAGATGAACGTAGAAGCCACGTACATTACCGTTGGGATGTTCAACTGTTTAACTACTACGTGGCAATGTGCCTTTTTGATGACATTTAACCGCCCACCCAATGAAATCTTTACACGTAAGCAGGGTACAAATCAATGGGCGTGGAAGTCACGTGAGCATCATGAGACGTGTCGAATGACGTAGGCTTGACTTTGGAGACAAGTCACGTGAGAGGATCGTGTGATTAGCTGTGGTAAAGTAAGGCTGAGCTGGATAACATTTAATCCAATGGTAGTGAGACATGGTGGCCAATTGAAACGGTGGCGGTAATTAGTGAGCAATGGAGAATGCGTGGGATTGAATCCCACTCCCTTGTTTAAAATGAAATTAAAAAATCAATATAAAAGTTTATTACTATATAAAGAAATTCGATAGATAGATAGGTAGGTAATTTTACTATCAACTTTAAGATGACATATTATGAGTCATAGGCCAAAGACATTATAGCCCAGCGGTATTTTGGTGGTGAGATAAGACTTAAGGATCATAAGGTTCTGGGTTCGAATCTCACAAAGGGGGTTTTCTCATAATTATGAGTTTCCTCCTGAATTGGTGACTTGATGGTGGAATATGACCGCGTGACAACATTGATGGCACGATAATACTCCAATATTCCGTGAGTGATTTCAATTTGTTAGCCGTTCAAAAAAAAATATCATGAGTCATAGTGTGACTCCCTATTTTTCATACCAAATTCTTCCCTTTATACTTTTGTTGTGCAACTTTTGAAGCCAATAGTATAAACCCTAAGTATAAACCCTAAGACCATCCACAATGGTGAACAATCAAGAGTAATAAAAAAATAATTTCTCTCTCTTCAATCTACACAATCCAACTTTACACACATTCACAACCCAACGCAACCTAAATTTTTTTAAACGAACTCGGTTTTTAATAAAATTTATATCGGGATGTTCACAAAAAAAAAGTTAAGAAATACAGTGTATTTGTTTTTTTTTAAACTTAAATATTATAAGTTATTGAAGTAATTAAGTTACTGGTGGGTTTATTTGATTGCAAACATGGTTGCCACCACAAACCGAGTGGGGGTTTGTTTGCAAACATTTGAATTTTTTAATATTATTTCCACAAATAAACTTGAGTTTGTTTGCGGATGTGGATGCCTGGATGGTCTAAAGCAATAGGAAAATTAACCTAACCCATCGACCTTGAAACCATAATATTCAACTCATCCCTCATCAATGGCCCTCTTGAATGGCATAATAAATATGAGTAATATCTCTTTTGATTAAAACATTCATTGTTTTCAAAACCTTTCAGTTGAAAGAAATTGAATCATCTCTTATATTCATAAATATTGTTATTGTGCTTAATGGCGGTAATAAAAGTTTTATTTGATTTTAGTTTCTCAAGCTTCCGCTATAAATAATTATACATTGTTAAAAGATATCATTGCATGGATTAATAGGCATATGACTTGAATCAATGGTGTTTCCTCGTCAAATTTTGGGCAAAATAGTTCTTGGAATGACTCGAAGTAGAAGGTGAGCCCTTGTGAACACATGATATATGGCATTTTTTAAATCGTTTTACTTATGTTAGTTTTTCATTCATTGGTCACCTAATATTATTATATCAGAATATATATTGTGTATATTTTATTTATCCATCTGTTAATCGTCCTTTTGGTTCTATCTAATCAAGTGATAAGGAATGACGTTCTTTATTTTTTGTGTTGTTGCTCTATAGCATTGAATTATCTGGATAAATTTGATCATGCATAATAACCATTTTTTTTATAATTGGTGGTATTTTAATTATCATTATCTCATATTTATGTTTGACTACTTTTTTTTCTTTCAGGTGCATGACAAAGGGCGAATGAATACACTCTGAAGACTTTGCTTAGGTGTCATATGAAACCAGGAAGTTCTTTCACATCCTTGAAAAGGAATTTTCATGTTCCTGGTGTTAGGGAGATTATATAACAAATAGGTGAGTTATCATTAATCTAACAACTTATTTTTGTCAATTGTGTTGTTAAATGTTTTGCTCAACTGTCAATCTCTTTAGTTGAGAAGAGTGTTCATAATATGTTGCAAATTACAAGTGGAATCTCAAGTTGATCCATGACAAGTGGTTTAACATGCAGTCCTTACTTTGCCTTGTATCTTATATTATTTGGTTGATATAGATTAACTGTGTATTCTGATATTTAATGATATTACTTATATGGAGTATATAACCTTAAATCACATCAAAAAATCTATGAAGGATATCTCCCCATGACATACAGTGACTACTTTAAAAGGATTTCCAAGTATGCCACTAACGTCTTTTTTGCAGTTTTTATTTAGTATATAAATTTATATTCATAAGACTTGTCTTTTTTTTTTTTCCATGATCTCTCTGTCAAATGTCGCATGTGCTAATATGGTCATAGGAAACTGCGTTTTGGTATATTCTTATTTTGTTAGAATTCGTTTTCGCTTTTTTGACGATTACACAATCATATTGGATTTTAAGTAGCTTTTATTGACCTATGGTAGTTTGATTTTCATTTTGATTTTGGAATTTAGATCTAATAATCTAGATTTTGAACCGCAAAGTATGATGTTCCTCACCATAATCAGCTTCATACGCGGCAATTAAGGTAATTTGTTTCTTTGGTCACTAGATTAAGGCAAATATCATATTTTTTTTCTTTTCAAAATTACACCAATGACTTTGTTGTATGTGGGTCTATTTGACATACAATATATGGTGTTATGCATGTTGCAGGGATACTTGATGTTTAGGGAATCAATAGCAAAATTACAATTCACTCTTAACTTGTTAACGAATTTGCTTGTCTCCAAAATTTTGTTGTGTACATTAAATTTCACACTCCATTTCAATAGATTCGAGTGTGTTACGATGTATGGCATATTATGTATAGCACGTTATGAGGTCTGAGCAATGTATTAAAAATGATTGTTTTTTGTATTCTTCTTAAATCCTTAGTTTTTATTAATTCATGACCATAGTCATTGACCATATATTATATTGTTGCTTTATATCAATTCTTTTGTTTATATTTACTTGCTCTTCGTGGATTGATATCTTAATTGTATTATCAAATTAATTCCGTAACTAAAATACGTGATACCCAACACACAACATGCGGCAAAAAAAATAATAATAATAAAACTCACGGCAACGAGCGGACATTCTTACTAGTTTATAAAAACGGAAATTGAATTAGTAAGTCATTACATCATAAGTTTTAAAGTTTCTGATGTAAATGTTTGGTTTATATTATTTAATAAATGATCATGTTCAAAGAGAGTTTCAAAAGGTATGAATTAAACCTGAGCTATAATCTTGATTTATTATATTACATTCTGTATTTTTTATAATTTTATTGTTTTTTAATTACTAACTTAGTAACAAGGCCAGGTCATGGGTTTTGTGCTGTGTGCAGGTAACTCCTAACTAGGCTTGATCCATCATGTTAGGGGTCAATGATAGTGGCGCGATCCTTATTTAACGGGTGTTCACCTGTTATCTAAGGCATGCTCTTATGTAAGAACCGTTAACATACTTTTTATGTCAGTAAATAGGGTGCGAATCTTGGCAGTCCCATCCCTCACTCTCCTCATGTGCAGATTGAAACAAGAGGAGGAAGAAGAAGTTGATATTCCATTTACATTTTCATAAAGTGTTTTAAGATTTTAAATGGACATGATATTTTGTTTACGTTTGGGTAGAATATTTTGCATGTGGTTACTGGTTACCATTTGAGCCAACCGGTACTAACGCGCATTTAGCTTGTATCTCAAAAGGAATAAAAAAAATTGTACACATTATAAAGAAAGTATAAAAGTTGCGATAGTTTGATTATGTTTATGCTGCTTTTTATTTAGTTGTGGATATTGTTTTCCACATAAAGGTCTAAGTGTAAAGACGTTTGTTAGTTTGGTGATGGTTTAACTCGTTTAGTGTTGTTGAACTTTGACAATTGTCAATTGCCTTCGATTTTCAGACGTAACATCAGATTTTAGATCAAGAGGGAAAATAGGTGATGTAAAATTTTCCATGTGTATTTCTTTGAATAAATGTAAGAATATTATGGTCTCAATGCTTGACCTTTTCATTCATTAGGCAATCATTATATACACAACTAGATTATACTCTGGGAGCGTCCCGAGTTGAGAAAATTTAATATGATACATTAATTTTACATATGAAATCGACTAATGTATAACTCCAATTTCAATATCTAACTTAAAACAAATTAACAATGTACAACTCCAATGCTAACACCTAACCTAAAAGAATGTAGAACTTTAATTTAACTCTAATATTAACACCTATCCTAAAGACTAAACAAATGTACAACTCTAACATACTAATATTGATACTTAACTTAAAACAACGTATAACTCTATTAACCTATTAGGCTCTGGTTGAAATAAAAAATTCATATTTACTGATTTGAATATAATTAGTGACTTGACTATACATGATTAATGATTTACCTGAACACTTTGTGTTTTTTTTCCTATATGAACAAAACCCCACAAAAAAATTCTCCGTTTTTTATATAGCACTACTAGCTGATTACCCCGGGAGGGTCCCGGGGTTGAAAAATCTAATTTTACGTGATAACCTATAGTAAATAGCTCAAGTTAACTAACCACAAAATCTCTCAATCATTGCATGTTCATAGTATTCTAATCAGTAATAATTCATATTCCCCACAAATCTAATTTTACGTGATAACATGAACACTTTGTGTGTTTTTTTTCCTGTATGAACCAAACCCCACAAAAAATAGTCGATTTTTCTCTGATTTTTATATAGCACTATGGTACTCGTTGGAAAGATAATAAAACGCTCGTTAAGTTGGTGTAATTTTTTTCTTTAAAAAAATCCCGTATATAAAAGATATAAACGTTTAAAAATTATGGGAGGAAATATGAGAAATAAATTTTTTAATTTATTTTTAAATTCTTTTTTCCTAAAATAACTTAATTTAATTAAAAAAAAGAAACAATTCAAAAACACCAAAAACTCTCCATTATGATGCCACGTGGCACTCTCAAGGGAAGGTTGAGGCTTCCATTGCACGCCACGTCAGCATATACGTTTTCATTTATATATATAGATAGATGGTACTCGTTGAAAATATAATAAAACGCTCGTTAATTTGGTGTAATTTTTTTCTTTAAAAAATCTCGTATATTAAAGATATTAACGTTTAGAAATTATGGGAGGAAACATGAGGGTGAAAAATCCAATTTTGTTTTTTAATTATTTTTTTCCTAAAATATCTCAATGTCACATGGGATGACACATGACACACTCAAGGAAGAGAATGTCTCTTTGAGTGACATGTCATTAAAATGGCTTTGGTTTATTATATGTATAGATAATACATTCCCTATTTTAGAGGAGTGATAATTACAATTGAATGTGATAGACATTATCCATAAATAGGATATTCAAAATAATTCAAAATGCCTAATCTAATATAAAATAATACAATTTTTTTTTGGCACTGATCATCCATAAAACGTGCCGTTGCATTACGTATAAGATCTCGAAAGATAAAGTCAGGTTATAATATATTTACTTAGAGTAAGGGGTGTGCAAATTAGAATTTGCTATTCAGAAACGGGTGGCGACGCAGCTTGTTGCCCGCTATTATGATGTAATTCTCGCAGTTGTAATAAATATATAAGTTGATTATTAAAAAAAAAAAAGTAAAAGTCTGCGTGGATTTTTATTTTTGAAAATCAGGAAAATAGCTCTTGGCATTTGGGTTTTACAAAAATAGCTAGTTCCCATCTCTTTGGAGAGCACCTCAGGCGTCTCCGTGATGCTTCAACGTTAGACCAACAACTAACCGACACGTGTCCAGAAACTTGTCGGGCGTCTCGGAGACATCTTAGCGCCGCCGAGACGTCACTGGCTTCTGCATGAGATGTCACCATGCTCAGATTGGCTGTTGAGACGTCCAGCTCGGGTTGAGCCTTTGCTAGGCGTTTCAAGCTGTTTGGGACCAATTTTTTCTTTTTTCCAAATTCTTTTTTTATATGTCAATGGTTAGATATAAATATTGGGTTGGTGTTACTTTTAACGGCTTGAGACAAAATTTTTTTTTTTTACCCTTGTCGAGTCGGATGTCTTAGCAGCCAAGCTAAGCATAGTGACATCTCAAGCCGAAGCCGGAGACATCTGAGCAGCACTGAGACGTCTCTGAGACGCCTAACAAGTTAACTAGACACGTGTTGCAAAGTTGTTGGTCTACCGCTGAAGTCTCACTATAGACACTCAAGGTGCCTCATAACACGTGAGGCATCTTTTCAATTGAGAGCTACCTATTTTAGTAAAACCCTAAAGTCAATAGCTATTTTCGTGGTTTTTCCTTTTTATTTTCTTCTCCCGGCAAGTATGCATATATCAAATACTAGTTTCCATCCAAAAAGTAATCTTCTTCTTTTTTTTCTTTTTTTTTAAATCGTATTATAAGTTTTAACAAGAATTTGTATTTAAGACAAATACGATGTTATTTAAACGATTAAATGACACAAAAGTAAATTCTTTTTAAGAAAATAATCTATATCTATATCTATATCTATATATCTAATAAAACAAAGTCAATTTGTACACTTGGCACTCCCTCATTTCACCCCAATTCCTCTCTCTTCCCATATTGTGCCACGTGTCCTACTCTTGTAATTTATAAAATTTTCCTTTTTTTTAAATTAAAATTAGATTAAAAATACATAAATATGGTCAAAATTGGTGAGTTAATAGTTTCCTAAAATCATTAACCTACCCAATCAATACCCTAATAAAAACACACGCGTTTCTCTTTCTTCCCTCATTCTCTCTGATTCGCTCTCTCTCATTTGAAGAAGAAGATTGCGATCGTTTCTTCTTCATCAAACCAACGCTTCTATCTCCGATCATTGGTAACGATTCTTTCTTTCTTTTTCATAATATTCCTGTTACATATTGTTCTTTGTTATATTTATTATCAGTCTGTTTGTTTTGTGTGTGTTCGTCGGCTCCGATCATTCATTTTCTTCGTGTCACTCATTCAAGGTAACCATTGTTTCAATTTTTTTTAATACGATTCTTGTTATATATTGTTTGTTTGTTATAATGATTTTCATATTTAGGCGATTGTTTGTTTCTTATAATGATTTCCATATTTAATGATTTTCAGGGATAATCGATTGTTGATATTAACCTATTTTTTTGTATTGTTGATTGCTTTTAAATAATTTTGCAGATTTGGGGGTTTAGGTTTCATGTTCTTCGTCTCTCTCCTTCAAGGTAACGATTGTTTCTTGCTTTTTCATACGATTCCTGTTATATATTGTTGTTTCGTTATAATTATTTTCAGATTTTTCCGATTGTTTATAAGATTTTTCTCTTTCATGATTTCATAATAATCCGTTTAATACTGTGGATTTAATGTTAACAAGGATTCACAAGCTGTTGAGGTGTTCAAAGGCATCCGTCTTGCATACGAGGTTAGATTTTTCTTTCTTCTTTTTTGATTTTAAAAATAGAATAGTCATTAAATGTTTTTTATTTTAAAAAAAATTAAAAATCGGGATTACAATGTTAGGCAAGTTATTAAACACTTTGACCGAAACATTAATGAATGATTTTCGATTTTTAAAAAATTATTTTTTTTATAAAAACATTAATGACTATTTTTTGAATTTTAAAAATAGAATAGTCATTAAATGTTTTTTATTTTCAAAAAATTAAAAATCTGGATTATAGTGTTTATGAAAGTTATTAAACACTTTGACCGAAACATTAATGAATGATTTTCGATTTTAAAAAATATTTATTTTTATAAAAACATTAATGACTCTTTTTTGACTTTTAAAAATAGAATAGTCATTAAATGTTTTTTATTTTAAAAAAAGTAAAAATTTGGATTATAGTGTTTAGGAAAGTTATTAAACACGTTGCCCGAAACATTAATGAATGATTTTCGATTTTTAAAAAATAAATTCTTTTATAAAAACATGACTCTTTTTTGAATTTTAAAAATAGAATAGTCATTAAATGTTTTTTATTTTAAAAAAAATTAAAAATCTGGATTATAGTGTTTAGGAAAGTTATTAAACACTTTGACCGAAACATTAATGAATAATTTTCGATTATTAAAAAATAAAAAATTTTATAAAAACATTAATGACTCTTTTTTGAATTTTAAAAATAGAATAGTCTTTAAATGTTTTTTATTTTAAGAAAATTAAAAATATGGATTACAGTGTTTAGAAAAGTTATTAAACACGTTGACCCAAACATTAATGAATGATTTCGATTTTTAAAAAATAAATTTTTTTATAAAAACATTAATAACTCTTTTTTGAATTTTAAAAATAGAATAGTCATTAAATGTTTTTTATTTTAAAAAAATTAAAAATCAGGATTATAGTGTTTAGGAAAGTTAATAAACACTTTGACCGAAACATTAATGAATAATTTTCGATTATTAAAAAATAAAAAAATTTATAAAAACATTAATGACTATTTTTTGAATTTTAAAAATAGATTAGTCATTAAATGTTTTTTATTTTAAAAATATTAAAATCTGGATTATAGTGTTTAAGAAAGTTATTAAACACTTTGACCGAAACATTAATGAATGATTTTCGATTTTAAAAAATATTTATTTTTATAAAAACATTAATGACTCTTTTTTGACTTTTAAAAATAAAATACTCGATAAATGTTTTTTATTTTAAAAAAAGTAAAAATTTGGATTATAGTGTTTAGGAAAGTTATTAAACACGTTGACCGAAACATTAATGAATGATTTTCGATTTTTAAAAAATAAATTCTTTTATAAAAACATGACTCTTTTTTGAATTTTAAAAATAGAATAGTCATTAAATGTTTTTTATTTTAAAAAAAATTAAAAATCTGGATTATAGTTTTTAGGAAAGTTATTAAACACTTTGACCGAAACATTAATGATTAATTTTCGATTATTAAAAAATAAAAAATTTTATAAAAACATTAATGACTCTTTTTTGAATTTTAAAAATAGAATAGTCATTAAATGTTTTTTATTTTAAGAAAATTAAAAATATGGATTACAGTGTTTAGGAAAGTTATTAAACACGTTGACCCAAACATTAATGAATGATTTCGATTTTTAAAAAATAAATTTTTTTATAAAAACATCAATAACTCTTTTTTGAATTTTAAAAATAGAATAGTCATTAAATGTTTTTTATTTTAAAAAAAATTAAAAATCTGGATTATAGTGTTTAGGAAAGTTATTAAACACTTTGACCGAAACATTAATGAATAATTTTCGATTATTAAAAATTAAAAAATTTTATAAAAACATTAATGACTCTTTTTTGAATTTTAAAAATAGAATAGTCATTAAATGTTTTTTATTTTAAGAAAAATTAAAAATATGGATTAAAGTGTTTAGGAAAGTTATTAAACACGTTGACCCAAACATTAATGAATGATTTCGATTTTTAAAAAATAAATTTTTTTATAAAAACATTAATAACTCTTTTTTGAATTTTAAAAATAGAATAATTATTAAATGTTTTTTATTTTAAAAAAACAAAAAATGTGGATTATATTGTTTAGGAAAGTTATTAAACACGTTGACCGAAACATTAATGAATGATTTTCGATTTTTAAAAAATAAATTCTTTTATAAAAACATGACTCTTTTTTGAATTTTAAAAATAGAATAGTCATTAAATGTTTTTTATTTAAAAAAAATTAAAAATCTGGATTATAGTGTTTAGGAAAGTTATTAAACACTTTGACCGAAACATTAATGAATAATTTTCGTTGATGTAAAATAAAAAATTTTATAAAAACATTTATGACTCTTTTTTGAATTTTAAAAATAGAATAGTCATTAAATTTTTTTTATTTTAAGAAAATTAAAAATCTAGATTACAGTGTTTAGGAAAGTTATTAAACACGTTGACCGAAACATTAATGAATGATTTCGATTTTTAAAAAATAAAAAACATTTATAAAAACATTAATGACTTTTTTTTGAATTTTAAAAATAGAATAGTTATTAAATGTTTTTATTTTAAAAAAATTAAAAATTATGGATTATAGTGTTTAGGAAAGTTATTAAACACCCGGCTGTGGAGTAGTCCGGGAAGGAAAATGTGGAAGAAGATTTACACAATGTGGGGTTAGCAACAATTTCGCAAATATGGAGCGTATAATTAGCATTTATCGTGAGTTACACAATATTGGAAACATCTAATGTTAATAATTATGATTACCATTTAATTAATAACCTTTAAACATAAAATTATTAATCATATATAAATACATTTATAAATTTATTTTTAAACATTCAAAATCAAAATTTTAAAAAAAATTCCAGTTTTTAAAATTAATGACATTTAATCACAAAATAAATGCTGAATTATTTGATTTGTCACATTACTATTTTTAGCGTATAAATAGCATCTATAAGGTAATAGTCGGTTAAAATTATTGAGTAATGCTCCTTTTACTTATACATGGGTCACTTTAGATAATGTTCCTTCCTATAAACGGGTCAAATAAGGTAATAGTCGGTTAAAATGTTGTTTTAGTGGTGTAGGTTCATGTTTGTTTACTTATAAATCGGTCGATTTGGGTAATGTTCAACTTTTCCAATGGGTCAAATAGGGTAAAAGTCGCCAACAGTGTGTTTATGGTGTTTTGATTAGATTGATGTTCCTTTTAGTTATACATAGGCCATAGGTGAATTGGGGCAATCTTCCCTTTTCTTAACGGGTCGATTTGGGTAATGTTTGCCTTTTCAAATGTGTCAAATAGAATAAAATATGCTCGAAGCTTTTTTAGCGGGTCGATATGCACAGCGATCACACGCCAAGCTTAAAGAAGCGACCCCTCTTTTATGCAATTCAGTTTTCGATGTGACCCTTCCAAGGATAACTCTCCACAAATGAAATAATGTATTTTACTCATCTCGTGTTAAGTTACATAAATGAAATAATGTATTTTATCTCATAATTATGAGTCTAAAATATTTTAGAGGAAAAAAAAAGTTTCTTAGAATACATTATGATCATAAAGAAAGAAGCATAGAGAAAATACTGATTTTAATATTTTAATAAAGGAAAAATAGATTTTAATACTCCCAACTATAGCCTATTGGCGGATAATACTCTCAACTTTCACTTTGGCCAGTAGCACTTCCAACTTCCAACTTATTTTCTTCCATCACCCCAAACTAACGAAGGTCTAACCTGGTTAGTGTTCGTAGCCAAAATATGAAAACCAAAACTTTGGGACATTTTTGAAACATTTTATTATTATTATTATTATTAAACCCTCTTTGACAATAATTCATCTGCTTCATGTAACCATATTCATCCATCATCATCCATAAATCCACCACTCATAATCTACAGATCTCAATCCAATCATGGGATACAATGAAACCAACAACAACACAGAAGCAACTTCATCAACCCAGACGAAAGATGCTTCTCGTCCACATCAAACGAAAGATATTATTACGACAAATTTGGGGCATGGGTGGTTGAGTAATCCTTCACTGTCTTTGTCTGTTGACACCCCCCCCTCTGTCTCTAAACCACCACCACCTTCACCGTCCACCACCTCCACCTCCACCATCACCCAACTTCATCTCCACCCCCTTTCTCTCTTTGTCTCTTTCTCTCTCTAAACATAATCAGTTAACTTCATTTTCCCCAAATCAAAACCTAAGAACCCTAGTTTATCAATTGAACCAAATAACAAACAATAACCCCAGCAAACATGGGGCTATTAATCGGACAATAACAAGGAACGAAAACATGAGATTAATCGGTTTTGACAGGCGACGGTGATGGAGGAATTGAACGATACAATCGCGAGTCAGGCAAGCCAGACGACGTGGTGGTGGTCGATGGTTACTGATGGATGGTTGTGACAGGCGAGTCAGACGACATGGTGGTGGTTTTGGGTGTGTTGGTAGTGGTGTTGGTGGCAGATGGTGGTGGGAGTGGGTTGGGTTGGTGGTAAATGGTGGTGGTGATGATTTAGAGAAAGAAGGAGACAGAGGTTGAAGATGGGTTGGGGGGGGGGGGGGCGGGGGAGGGGTTTGGTATTTAAATTAAAAGTTTTAAAAAGTGCCCCTTAAGTTTAGGTTTTTATATTTTGACCACATAGAAGTTTTGGTTTTTATATTTTGGCCACGAATACTAACCAAGTTAGACCTTAGTTAGTTTATGAGTGATGAACGAAAATAAGTTAGAAGTTTGGGGTGCTATTGGCCAAAGTGATAGCTGGGAGTATTATTCGTCAATAGGCTATAGTTGGGAGTATTAAAATCCATTTCCCTTTAATAAACGAGCTACAAAAAGTGTATTTGATATAACTTGGTTTTATCTATAAGGTCATTAGTTTGAGTGTTTTGAGTATCAGGAGTGGCATGCCTTATGAGGTTTTCCTACAGAATTAGTGCAATAGGTATTAAGTGGGGTGCCTCAAGCTCAAGGCGAAATGTGATATTAGTAGTGTCTCACACATGCCATTGGTCTCGAGTCCGAGCCTTAATTTCCTGGCGGCCGTCAAAAAAAATATACTCTTCTTTACTTTTTATATTTTATTAAATAAAGTATTTATTTATTTCAATATATATTTTTTTTTGAACGGCAAATTTCTTCTCCTTGTGGGACTTGAACCCATGACCTCCCCTTTAGGTGTTCCGAGAAGCTTTGCTTTTACCATTGGGCCACCAACCCCAATGTATTGTCGGGTGAAACGAATATATTTAATGTATTTTTTTAGTTTACTTTTTCAGGACACAAGATTTAGGCCATGTTTGGCTCTCCTTTTTTATTTCTCCTTATAACTTTTCCTCCTTTAAAAGCTACTTAATCTCATAAGTCATAAATTGTAACTTATGACTTTTCCCCCAATTTCTAATTTTCAAAACACAAAATCCCCTATAAATTACTTTTCAAACAACCATCCAAACACTTTTGTTTTAACTTACGACTTATCCCTCATAAGTTATCATAAGTTAGAAGGAGGTGTGGAAATGAAGAGCCAAACATGCTCTTAACCTAATAAAAGGAAAAACTAGATGTCGACTCATATCTTTGATGTACTTGGTTGGCAAGTTATATTAGGGGTGTCAATCGTGTCGGGTTGATGGGTTGGCGGGTTTATGGGTTGCGGGTTGGCGGGTTGATGGGTTGAAATGTGCAACCCGAACCCGACCCATATTATTATTCGTGTCAAATATTTCAACCCTAACCCAACCCACATAAATTCGGGTCAACCCGAAGACGACCCGTTTAACCCATATTTTTAAATGAGTAATACATGTTCATGAGTTATAAGCGGGTTGTTGGGTTGTAAGCGGGTTATAAATAAAATGTTTAATGGTGAGTATATAAGTGTGACAAATAAATAATACAGTGTGCCAAAAATAACACAATTATAACTAACCATGTACATAGAAATGGAAAAAGAAAAACAAAAATATAATATATTTTTTTTTCTAAATACTTAAACGGGTTAACGGGTCAACCCATTTTATATATGTGTCAACCCGAACCCGACCCATTTTTTTAAACGGGTCGTGTTAGTTGACCCGAACCCAACCCGTTTTTTTAAACGGGTCGTGTTAGTTGACCCAAATCTATTTTTTTCGTGTCGGATTCGGGTCGGTTTTCGGGTCGTGTCAATAATTGCCGCCCCTAAGTTATATACTTATATACCAAACCTTATCGGCTTATCTACTCACAATTATTTCTTATACTTGTAAGTACCTAATTGAAAATTTATGTCATATTATTTTATTAATATATATGAATATGAAAGTTAACAATATTGAAACACGGTATCAAAACAGTAATCACACCTATATTCTTCTTTGGGGATGCGGTATCACCAGAATTTGTCACGGATACATCATTATCAGTACGGTAATATTGCTGTCATCTATGCTGGTAGTAATCCTGTAAACCAGTTTGTGGTTTTAGTTAACGGGCCGGTAACCATGCATTTTTTATTTTTGAGTTAATATAATTCTATTTTTTTATTTAAACCGTTTGTTTTATTAGTTAAACCCCATTTATGTTATTGTTTTTTATTTAAACCATGTGTTTTTTATGGTATATTTATCGTCCTGAATTTAATTAAAGCATAAAAATAAATTAAAACATAATTAAATAAAAAACAAAAAAATAAAACATAATTAAAATACATTAAAACATAAAAAAGCTTAAAGTTGACACATGAGTTGTCATTCCTGGACATGGTCAAACGTGCCGCGGTAACGAGCCGCATAGGTCACATGGGCGAGCTCCACAGCCAACTGCGGCACAATGCTCGGGTGCCGGCTCATGGTGCGCTCATAGCAGGTGCTCCACCGATCACATTTGTTGTTGATATCGGTCCATTTCCGCTGGAGGCTCTCGATTGTGCGGTCGTTTATGCCGACCTGTTGGTTAAAGTCGCCCAACACATGGTCACAGAACTGTGTGTCCCTCCCCCGAGCCTTGGCAGCGTTGGCGTTGCAACGTGGATCATTTTGTACGTCTTTAACGCACACAGCCAGAGCCATTTCTTCTTCGGTTCAGCGCGTCATTTTGAAGGGTGTAGGTGTGGGTTAACCGTGGATGTTGAAGTGTGTTTTCACCACCGTGGTATGGTGGTTTATATACAAAAATTCCTCAACCGTCTTGCATGTGTAATTCAATTTTCTGATCGTTAGATGAGACCGATTTTAATGCACGTAAATTTTTTGATTTGTATTTAAATGAAAATAAATAAAAGAATCAGTGGAGTGTTGCCTTCAAAAAGTGTTTCAGTGAAGTGATATGACAGTACATAATTGTTTAAAAATAGTGAAGTACAAATAGTTTCAATTGAGCGTCCCTCCTCCCTTATTGATTAAGTCTGATTGAATTTTATTATATTTTGAAAACATATATTGTCAATCAAACGGTGTACAATTAAAATTTAATACTATAAATAATGAAGTTTCTGTGCCTTTGTATAAAATGTTTTATGCATTTGAGTAATCATGTATTGATGATTTTTAAATTATTTTGTATAAAATGTTTTATGCATGTTGATCGGAAAAACATAACACTGTCGATTAAGTCGTACTTATAACATGGTGTCTATGAAAGGTAGCTAAATTGCGTCCTAAGCTAGACATATTGTTTCAACACATAAAACGTGTTTTAATACCCAAAATGAGTGTGATAGACAACTTCCTTGGTATCATGAAATTTATTAGCATAATGTAAATTTACCGAACCCCAAAACCAAATTGACGTCAACATTAAACTTTGATCCTATAAACGTAATTGATAATTAGGCGTGTAAACGAGCTGAGCCGAGCTTCACTAGGCTCGAGCTCGGCTCATCATACTCTTTTGAGGCTCGAGCTCGGCTCGGTTCGAGTCTACTATTTTGAGCTCGAGCTTGCCTCAAAAGTAAAACCTAAGAGCTCGAGCTCGAAAGTAAAACCTAAGAGCTCGAGCTCGAGGTAATTTAAAAATAATTTTATACGACCTAAAAGCTCGGCTCAAGCTTGGCTCACCAATATTATTAATTAAAATTGAACATGTTCAAAGTGTATGATACAAAGTATCCTTAACATAAAAAGTGTAGGAAACCACTGGAACTTGCCACTTGTCAATTTAACCTAACCACGATTAAACTATCAGACACCGCCTCCCACCTTTGCAACCTCCAGATTTGAACAAAACCACCCATCACACACCCTCCCACTTTCACAATTACCAATATTATTAATTAAAATTGAACATGTTCAAAGTGTATGATACAAAGTATCCTTAACATAAAAAGTGTAGGAAACCACTGGAACTTGCCACTTGTCAATTTAACCTAACCACGATTAAACTATCAGACACGCCTCCCACCTTTGCAACCTCCAGATTTGAACAAAACCACCCATCACACACCCTCCCACTTTCACAATTACCACTGCAACTACCCATCACCACTGCAACTACCCACTTTCACAAACCCTAAATCGTATGATTAATCAAAAAGTACTGTAAGATCACACCAAAATTAAACCTAAGAAAAATCCCGAGTTGTCCAAGGAAGCTAACGAAGGCTATAGTGCTAACCTATCTTCTCACGTTAAGGTTCCTTATCAACCTTATTACTATCAAATTCCAACAACCTTTCATCCTGCAAATTCTCCTTAAACACTCTGCTATCAACCAAATGCCTGGTTGGAGAGTCTGATGAAGCACCTAATGAGTTGTGGCAAAGAGGGTAGCCGCATACATGAGCAATTGATCGCTCGGTGATGACGTCATGGTAATCGGGTTTGGATAGTAAAGAACTGGCTAATAATAATTGGGTTTCGAATTAGATTCCTTCTTTTAAAGATATTTGTGATTGTGATGATGTGTTTGACATGGGTTTGTTGGATTTAATTTAGCAGAAGAAACCCTAATAAACAACAAGTGTATATTGCAGAAGATGATTTAAGAACTTTGTAAAAGGTGCGTTTAAATTTGTTCCAATTTTTTCAAAGGTGCGTTTTGTTTTTTTATAAGGTGCGTCTAAGAACATATGACGTGCGTTTGTTTGTCAGCCCCAAATTTACAACGTGCGTTTAAAGATTGTACAATGTGCTTTTAAAAACATACAAGTGCGTTTAAATTATAGACATGCGTTTGTTTTTTGTTTTGTTCTACCAGTTTAAATTTAAACGCACGTTATCTAGCAACATATAGATAACGTGCGTTTAAATACCCCAGTTATCAGTTACATCTTCTTCTTCGTCTGAAGCTTTTTTTAACCCTTTTTTATCTTTAATTATTCTTCTATTATCAAAATCGATTGGTTCTGACAAATAATACGTGCGTTTTTAATGTTGATTTATATGATTTTCAACTGATCTATTGTATAATTATAATACTCTGTTTTACTTATTTTTTAATTTCAATTACTGATAATACGATATGATTAAATGTATTCGATGCATGTTTTATGTATTTTAATTGTGTAATCATTCAGATTGGTTTAATCGATCTCAATCGACAAAAAAATATGTTTTTTATTTTCGTTATTTTGATTATGTTTTTACGATTTGAAAAAAATTTAGACGTTTTTTCCTAATTTACCCTTGGTTAGTTTAATCCAAGTATGATTAGGGTTTTTAATCACCATTCAACCATCTTGTTAATCTAAGGGCTGAGATTACTTCCTACGCTTCTCACATTATGGTTCCTTTATACGTTATCTCTACCCTTAAATAATATCAAACAACATGAAATGGGTAAATATTGTTTTAGAAAAAAAAGTTATATGACAAATTAAAAGCCCACTCATCAAATTCATGCTTTAAACGTTCAAGTACAAACTTGTTAAAGTCTAACAAAGTTTTACAATAATTCATAAAATAATAAGACTGAATTATAAATTTTGTCGTTTATGTTTATACCAGATTACAAAGCATGCCCTTAATGTTTAAAATTGACGAGTTTTGTACTTTATGTTTCAAAATCTTGCACGTTACGTCATTTGACACTAACCCAGTTAGATTTTAACTGAAATGTGTGGGTAAATTCGTCTTTTTACTATTTTAGGGTCTATTTATGTATTTAAGTTAAAGTTTTATATCAAAATGAAATATATATGTTACATATATACCCCCCTCTCTCTTTCTATCCCATCTCTCCCTCTCTCATCACTTCTCCATCGCCTCCACCAGACACCACCACTTGATAGTTTAATCGTGGTGTCTGGTGGAGGCGATAGAGATGTGATGAGAGGGGGAGAGATGGGTAGAGAGAGAGAGAGGGGGGGGGGGTATATATGTAACATATATATTTCATTTTGATACAAAACTCTAACTTAAATATATAAATAGACCGTAAAATAGTAAAAAAAGACAAATTACTCTCACATTTTAGTTAAAATCTAACTGTGTTAGTGTCAAAAGACGTAACGTGCATGATTTTGGAACATAAAGTACAAACTCGTTAATTTTAACATAAAGGACATGCTTTATAATCCGTTAACAATCGTTGATCGAGATTAGTTTCATGTGGGGCTTGTTAGGCGTAATAATATGTTTTTAACAACAACGTATAAATATCATATCACGGTATAAAATGAGTATGTTCCATCGTTGAATCTGATATTCAACGACATTATATTATGTAACTAACTTTATATACAGTAGTGAAAAGTAAGTAGAAATTAATTTTATGATAACATATTTCTTAAATAGAATGTTGTTGATCGACGTAAATATCCGTGTAATTATCGTTGATAACATCAGTTGGTGTATTTACAAAACTATGTTACTTTTAGTTACATTGTTTTTATCTGATACTTTAGTTGAAATAACCAATTCAATACGTGATTAAATTGGAAAAACATATATTAAATAGTTGTGTTTTCGATAATACATGAGTGAATAGATAATAAAGAACTATTGGACACGATCACATTCATCTAATATGCATTAATAGGCATAAAAGCGTTACATGAAAGCAAAAGAGAGACGACACTCAAGAAAAATTTGACTATGAATATAAAGATAAATTAATAGATACATGAGATAAACATTACACATCTTATAAGCACAAAGAAAATTATGCAGTAATAATTATTAAGTAGACAAAAGTTCAAATACAAACAACTTTTTTTGTACGAACTGTACGAATCAAAGAAAAAAAACACGCGAGCCGCGTATAACTAGAGTAATTAATATAATTACTCTAGTTATACTCTAGCTATATAACTAGAGTAATTATATAATTACTCTAGTTATATAGCTAGAGTAATTATATAATTACTCTAGTTATACACGATCCCGTGTGTTTTTTCATTTGATTCATACAGTTTGTACGAAAAAACTGTTTGTACGTAAACCTACCTCTTATTATTAAGTAATACTAAAAGGTCTAAAAAAATTTAAAATAACATGTCTCTTTTTTTCATACATGACCATGGTCCAATACTCCAATCCATGACACTAACATTCCTGGTTTGGAAGCTTCTTTTATCCGAGTGGAAGCCTTGACCCGACCCGACCCACCCGTTCCATCTAATGTTAGGTACTTTATCTGTTTATGGATAAGCTTATTATTCTTCAACCATCCACCATCCACCTGTCACAACTCATTTTCCCCACCAATCACACCATTATTATATCAATTAAACAAGCACCAAAAAAGAAAAACAATACATATCAAAACAAAATATAATAAATATAACACGTCATATTTTTTACTCCACGTAACATAAACTTTAAACTTTATTAATTAATTCTATAACTTCTGTAAAATGCATTTTTATTATATGAGTGAGAAAATTATATAAAGATTTTTTTGGAAGGTGTGTTTCAGCGGAGAATCCAAAGGACGCATAACCTCTCAACCTCAGTTTGAATCCAGGCCAAACGCTGGTGTTGAATTTGTCACCCCTAAGTGCGAGTGGGGGACTCGAACCTGAGACCAAGCCCGGGCGGAAACCTCCCTAAGGAGTAAACCCTCCCATCTCCGACCAGCTGAACTCGACTTCATTAGCGAAAATTATATAAAGATAGCGAGCAAACGGGCAGCAACTTGCGCCGTCACTTCTTTCTAAATAAAAAAACCATAATCTATTAAAAACGTAACCTTATCTACCCGAATCCAGAGTATGTGAATAATATTTTCAACATTGGGGGACTTTCAACTTCTATGTTCCTCCCTTCTACACGCGTTTGTTTCCTTCTCTCTCTTTACCTTTTCATCACCTTATCCGCCTTATAAATACGTTATATTATTCATTTGTTTCAATTACAACTTAATTGCAAAAAAATCTGTTACAACAAAAATATTTAACCCAATATATGTTATGTACTCAAACAAAATGGTTGATTTAGATTGTAAAGGAAAGATGGCTACATCAGATAACAAACCAACCCGATCACCACGACCCTCGTCTACCAACAAACTTTCGGTTCTAGCTCCGCCACCTCCAGCACGCGGGCGAGAATTATCGCCCGCGTCCGATACCGCGTGTACCGCGTATGAGCATTACTTACGCCTACCCGAAATTAGAGCGCTATGGGATAATAAGGCGTTTCCCGAGTGGCGAAACGAGGGTGTTTTAAAACCGGCTTTGCACGCGTTAGAGTTTACGTTTCGGTTGGTGTCTACTGTCATGTCTGATCCTAGAGCGTATACTAATAAGCGCGAGTGGAGTCGAAGGCTCGAGTCGCTAGCCACGAGGCAACTCGAGCTTATTTCGTTGTTTTGCGAGGAGGATGATATACGAACCGCGCCTATTGTTAATATTGGCGAAAGCGTTGGCGTGTTAACGCGCGAAGGCAGCTCGGCTGAGGTTTGGAAGCTGACCGAGAGCGAGGACGCTACGGTTTTAGTAAGCCAAATAAGCGAAGAGAGCCTTTTGCCTCGGCTCGCCACGTGGAAAAAAGCCGAAAACGTAGCTCGAAAAATTCAGTACTCGATCGAGAGCGAGATGATGAGGTGTCCGTATACGTTAGGGTTAGGCGAGCCGAATTTAAGCGGTAAGCCGAGCCTAAATTACGACGTCGTTTGCAAGCCGTCCGAGCTTCATTGTTTAACAAAATCGCCTCCGGATCAAGCTAATGTTAACAACTATGAGAACCGAACGTTGTTCACGACGCACGAGATCCTCGAGTCGTGGATCTACGTCGCGTATCAGGTTAGTAAAACACCTTTAAGTGTGCGTAATTGTGATTTTTATAATATTCAACTTTTATTAACACATAAACGCGAAAAAATTACATCAAGATAGCAGGCAGACGGGCAATAAGCTACGCAGCCACCCCTTTCTGAACGTCAAACCTCAGCCGAGGTGTAAAATGAGAGGATCAGGAGAGAGGCGTATTTATAGTACTCGTATTTAGTATTTATATTGTGTGTATTGGAACATCTAACTAATCATAATTACTTTGTTGTCTAATAGGTTCTAAACCGAATCGAGTCACAAATCGATTCAAACGATTTCGAACACGCTTCGAATAACAGTTACATTCTACAACAGATATGGAAACTGTTAACGGAGATCGAAGATCTTCACTTGTTTATGGATCCGGACGATTTTCTTCGGTTAAAGAACCAACTTGATATCAAAATAAGTTCCGAGTCAGAATCGTTTTGTTTTCGATCAAAAGCGTTGATCGAGATCACAAAACGGTCGAAAAACCTAAGGCATAAGGTTCCGTACATCCTCGGTGTGGAGGTCGATCCTAATGGAGGGCCTAGAATACAAGAGGCCGCGATGAAGCTCTATTGGAAGAAGAACGCGGTCGTGAAAATACATGTTTTACAAAGCTTACAAGCGGTTGAAACCGCGGTGAAGAAGTTTTACTACGCGTATAAGCAGTTGTTAGTGGTGGTTATGGGTAGCGTGGAGGCGAAAGGTAGTCTTGCCTTTTTTTTTTTTTTTTTATTATTAAACGGCAAATGTTACTTCTATTTTATTATACTGATAATTTTAATTTTTTTTTTATTTTGTTCAGGTAGTCTGGCTTTTGTGACGGTTGATTCGAGTGACTCGTTGGCTCAGATATTTCTAGAACCGACGTATTTTCCGAGTTTGGATGGGGCGAAGACGTTTTTAGGGGATTATTGGAGCCATGAAGGAAGAGGTCGGTGAACGGGTTGACTCGGTGGTGAGTGGTGACTCGGTCGAGTTTGACAGGCAAGCTTAGGTTGGACGAAATTTGAAAAGAATGAAAGTCAAAGTAACGGTAGGTCTTTGATTGGTGGATAAGGTCAATGGTCAATGTCTGTTGTATACCAAAAACTATTTTTCTTGTATCATTTTTTTAAAATTTAATTAATATATTGTAACATTTTTAATTTATTTAATCGATTTTAGTGTCATATTTTTTTGTAACATAGTTTGTTCATCTTGGAAGTTTGTTGTAACATTTTAAATTTGATATATTGTATAAATATTAATTTATTAAATCGATTTTAGTTTAATATTTTTGTAAGTTGGTTTATTCGAATTGAAAGTATGACAAGGATGATTAATCCTTATGTAATTTGCTTCGTGGATATGAAAAGAACGGACGTTAATTTAAAAAGAAATTAACTAATTTTGTTATGTGTAATAATTTTATATTACACACGTTTTGTCATTTCATATTATATTTGTTACTTCCGGAAAGCTCACGAGAGATAAACTAGTATGTAAATATATTTATCTTAAAATATCGTTTTAAAATTGATAAATATTAGCTATTGACTATTTAATAATTCCACTTTTGTAACATATGAGTTTCTAACCTAACAATTATTAACTGGTAAGTCTAAAAATAAATTATGGTTTATATATATATATTTATACGTGATGAAAAGACATTATATGGTTTTGATGCGAGGGTTCCATTAAAAATTACTTTATTTTGAACGGCAAGAAACAACGTGTCAACCACCGTGATACCGGGCGCTGTGGTCAAGGTTAACTACTCGACCGCCGTAAGCCCTTTGGCTCTCCTAGATGCGCAGAAACCCAACCTCCACCCGTTTAAAGACACGACAGTGGAATAATCGATAAAACATCGCCTCCCATCCGAGTCAAACCGACACCATCCGTATTCGCTCTTCACCAGAAGACTGCAGAAAATAATAGAAAGAATAAGAATCAAACCTGAGTCAGAAGGAATACCTTATATTATTCCCCCAACCACTCAATCACTACTTCATTAGCAAGTTATTGACAACTTTTGCTTGACATTTTAATCCCTTTGTACTTCTAGAGTTATAGGCACACCAAATCAATTAATTATATTGTAAATGAATTAGGATATGCTCAAAGATAAAAGAGTTATTTTATAATAAACGAAAGGACATACCGACATAATAGAATATAAATTTTATAGTGCTCAACAGTTTTGATTATTATCCATCCATATAAGCATGGTTTTTTATTTTTGACTTGTGACCTATTATAGTCCAAGCTTTTTGTATTTGAGAATTAAAGTCGATCATTCTACATCTTCTACGTAAATGATTTTCTTATTATAAAAAAATCCACAAAATCAGACATTTTTTAAGAGGTGATACACATCTATATTCATATAATCATGTTAGAAAGAACTAATCGAATAGTGAATATTACTAATATCTATATACAATGAAAATTACTTTTCATGGGTACCAACACTTATTCACGTATCATTTAAGTTCATCAGCAAAACATATGTTTTATTGATTAAATTAAACGTGTTGAAAAGGTAATACATGAGAGGTGTTTCGCATAAAATAGAAATTTAATTAGCTTTGGCGTTAATCTCTTTATGAAATGACTATAAAGACTATATTATAACATAGAAAATGATTCCTTTTGTTATTTTCTCCTTTTTGTTAATTATAAAACCTTTAAGAAGTTTATCAATATGAAAAAATAGTCCAACTTTAATTTCATAAAAACTAATTTTGTTTAGTTAACATTAAGTTATATGATAATTTCGCTCACTTTGGCAGTTTCACCCATCTGTACTTCAACAATTCTAGGCACTTACACACCAAATTTAGCGGTTGTTTGGTAGTTTCTTAACAATTTTATTAAGATGCTACATCTGAATCAGTTAACATTAAATGTGTTTACATTAAATGTGTTTGGTTCGTCAGAATGACACATCAAAATCAAGCAGCAAACCTCTTACTCATTAAGTTTCAAAATGATGTTGAACAAAAATTTGCCCCTTTGTCTCTTTACTTGTGTTTATAGCCCTCCACTCATGCACCACCTCTGAACCCACCATCGTTAACCATCACCACATAGACGTACCTTGCTCAGCACTTACAAGTGCGTATGTTGCTAGTCTCTTATCCTTACCTGCTAAACATTATGATAATCATAATTGTACAAGAATTAGGATATATAAAAGAAAAAGAGGCATTTTATAAAAAAAAAAATTAATAAAAAAAAAACATGATAAGAATAGTCGTATAATAGTTGATGGTTCATGGTTGTATTCAACAACAATCAATAGTCTTTTATTGTTATCCACCCATATGTACTATCTAGTATGGATTTTTATTTTTGACTCTTGAACTGTTTTAGTCAAACTTTTCTATTTGAGAATAATTCAATCATTTTACACCTTCTGTTTAATAGATTCCTATTATGAAATCACACACAAATTACATAATATACCCGACACATTTTCGTGTATCATTGATATAGGGTATATATAATAACTAATATCATATCAGAAAAATGATTTGTTTCATGACTTTTTGTTCTTTAAATTAGTTAAAAAAAAATCCTTTAGCAAGTTTCTTAAAAGCAAATCTTTAATAACTAAGCAAATCTTCAGGAACCTAAGAAGGTCGCTAAGCACGAGGCAGTCTATTTGGAGAACCAACAAATGTTCCTGCCATTTGTTTTCGACGCATTTGAATCCCTGGCTCCTGAAACGGTGTGTTTCCTGAAAAGAGTACAAAAGGCGGTCCACAGTAACTCACAAAGCTCTAAGAACCAAGGTTTTGAATTTAGCAGAATAGACTTTGCGATTCAAAATGACATAGCGGCACAATTTCTTGTCCATTTACCCACTATCCAGATATAACATGTCTTATTTATCACTAATAGACCAAGTTCAGTTTCATCAATATCTTGTGAATGAAATATAGTTAAAACAACAAATTACTACAAACACACTCTTATTATTAAAGAAAAGTATAACTAAAAATGCTGATATTGATGTCAATCTAAATAACCTACGCTTGTTTTGCTTTTAGAAGACAAGAATTCAACAATTGTGTAATGCTTTACCTCAATTTCTTCCTACATTTATTAATTAGCCTTGGTGTGAAAAGAATGTAGATAGCCTACTACAACTGGCTTGATCTTATCACAATATCACCCCCTTAATATTTTAATATAACCCATAACAAAACCCCCCAAGAAAATGTAGCATGTTTTTTGCAAACAGCAGCAATTTGCACATTATTAAAAGTCAAAAGAAACAAACCAAAGATAATAAAGAAAACAATTGGAGTATGGGTTGGATTGTACACAAGTCCCCAATAGATAAGCTCCAATTCCATATTAGTTAAGGTATGGTCAATTGGGCCAAATATTAAATGCACTTTTTTTTTTGGTACAACATTTATGTTACAACAAACACCCATCAAATATTATAAATAACCCATGTAAATATACACACATGAAATTGAAATCTATTGTCTAATGTCTACTGAGGTTTGAACATAGAAACCATCATGTTGGTTTTACATAATCCGGAAACAGCGTATCGATACAACAAACGGGCTAGCGGATCGTGTTCAATGCAAATACTAGTTAACGTGGTTTGGTTTGGTTTGGTTTCGTGACCTGGTCTGCTGGATGACAACAGCGTTAAAATCGAATAGCTAGTGGTAACTAAAAAAACTACGGAAAAATAGAGAATAAAATTAAAAGCATGGTAATAATTCACCAGAACCAGGTACCACGGCTGTCGACGGCCTTGACAGTGGTTGGAACCAATGTCATCCTGCCAAACTCGGATACAAACCTGTTCACACACTCGGTCCTTTTGTTGCTATGACCTCCGAGACTACTGATTCCTGTTGATCCAATCTCATATATCTTGCCTACAATTAGACATCAAACATGTTGTTGGTAATATGGTTGACAAGTATAACTATGGTTGCAAAAGTCGCTAGGCAGAGCCAACTCAGCTAACTGGGGAGTTGCGAGTACTCGGGGATTACTCGTCGAGTAATTGGCACCTAGGCAGGATTTTTACAACCATCTGTCTAAGTGACAAAATTAGCGGTTTGCGTAAATGGGTGCAGGTGGTAATTTTTGCTTTGGGTGGTCGGGTTAAGTTGACCCAGAACACTTTGATAGTTTGATGTCCGAAAAAAACTTTTTAAGATACTTAATAGTTAATACGGTTACAAAAAAAAAAAAAAAAAAACTATACTAAAGCAAATTTACAATATTAACTTAGCCTTTTGCGTAAGGTCATTCAAGAGGTTTAATCCACAAGGATGTATGTGTTACGCATTAAGACTACACTTTTAAGACGTTTCCTTTTTAACGCACTTTTTGTACAAGTAAATAGGCGAAAGTTGCCAACTTAAAATTACCTTTTGCCCATATAGGTGGGGCCCCAGTCGCATTAGCCACGAGGAATGACATCGCGATATCCTCACAATTCCTGTTCAGATTAATTATAACTTGGTGAAATATTTGAAGGTAATGATGCAATAACCTCCTAGCAGATGAATTGTTAAATAAATACTAGAAATTTTTTTAAAAAATTACCTGTTCCTCCTGACATATTCCAAGAGGGATGCAGGCATTTCGTTAGTGTACATGCGCAGGTATTTCGCGTGGAAAAAGGATGCCTTGGAGAGTATCATACTGTATGTACCCGTCCACCATACAGCCCACCATCCACCGTAAATATAAGGATATCGGTTCTCTTTCTGCACAAATAATAAAAATAAACAAACTGCGTCTATTAACCAAAGCTGTGGAGAATATTTCTAGCCTTAATCATTTAACAAAGAATGATTCCTAATCATAGTTATCAAAGGCGCTAGGCGCTAGGGATGAGCAAACAGTCCCGAAAACCGATCCCGAACCGAAAAAATACCGATCCATACCGATACCGATACCGTACCGGTATAATCGGTATCGGTATCGGTATTGGTTTTTTGGACTTTTCGGTATCGGTATTGTCGGGATCGGTATCGGTTCGGTACCGATACCGTCCCGAGCTCATCCCTACTAGGCGCACTCAAGGTACATAGTTTTAAAAAAAAAACGAACAAGAAAATAAAGTAAAAATATATTAAATTAATACTATTTTACATCTAGTTAGTATCAAAAGTTTTAAAATATTGATCTATTAGTGTATAGAAGTAGTTTTCCTTAGATAAGAGAAGAAATCTGGCTGAAATCTAGCCATAATTTAACGAATTTGGCTGGAAACTCTCCGGAATTTGGTAATCTAGCTGAAATTTGCGCCTAAACCATCACCTGGAGAATTAAAGCGCAATTTCCTCGACTCAAAGCGCAAATACAACACGTAAAGGTATAAACAAGGACATACCGATTGATTGATCAGATGGATGCGAGGTACAAATCCGACCATAGTATCTGGAGCACTTTGCCAAACACTGAAAGCAAATTCTACAGACGAGCAAGGGAATATAATATCATCATCGATAGAGAAAACAGCATCTGTGATTGGATTCTTGAGTTCTTTAAATCTGTTGTTAAGACTATCTTCCTTGTTTATGTCAAAAGTTAACTCGATATGTCGGCCATCTTTCGGATTTGACTTTACAACATGATTCAGATATTTCACAAGAGGATCTGAAGGTGGTTCGGGTTCGCTCCATACTATGTGAATTGAGTCCAGTCTAGGACATGATGTATAATGAGAAATTGATTGCTTGAGAAGATCATATCTTTTCCATGTATTTATCAACAATGTATACCCTTTCCTGGAAAAATAATTAAGTTAACACGAACATAAGTCACAAGATGCCTAGGCTAGAATATCGATAAGCGTTTAGGTTGTACTGTACCATTAAAATTTAGAATCATATATTCAGAATACGTAAATAATACAAAGTAACATTTGACTGTAAAACATAAGACAGTATTCTCAGTTGTTTGGTTTTAAATTGTGTGGTGCGCTCCGATGTGTTTGGTCCAAAAATCTGATGCGCATCACGTATGCGATGCGCTCTTTATAAAAAAGTACTAAAAATTTATATATACATAACACCTTTTAAAAACATACTTAAACTAAATAAATTGACATAATAAGAAGATACGAGTTGTGCTTTTTGGCTTAAATCAAGCATAGTAAAATGTTTCTAGAAGCACAAAAAAAAAGGGTTTAGAAACAATAATTGTCCAAATAAAGCATACGAAGATATTAATTACTGAGAAAAAACCCAACCCATTCGTAATTAGTAAAATCTGGAAAAAGAAAACATAACAGACAACATTGCGCGACATATTCTCACATCACGTAAACGAAACGCATCAGGTGTTGTGATGCACTCTCATCAGCGCAACAGGCGCATTAGGCATTATGCACGCAATTTAAAATCAAGCTCAGCTGCATCCTCGCTATTATCAAATAATAATCAAGTGTCACTGAGCTTCCATAACATAAATGATCTATATACATCCAAAACCAACGAAAACACATTTGACTTTCAAGCCACACCCTAATTCGATTTCCAAAAACGCTCATCATTCTCTTTTTTTCCTTTTATGAACTATATGAGTTAGTATTCTCAGCTGCATCCTCGCTATTATCAATTAATACTAATTGTCATTGAGATGCCATAATATAAATGTCGAATTCGGCGGGCACAAACTTGCTATTATTACTTGCTTAATTGGGACCATTTATTCCCAGATATGTATATGCACTCCTTCGTTCACAAAATTGGAGGGACATGGACACATATAAACACGTTCTTCATTGTTCATTACATTTAAAATGACAGACTGCATGGGTATCTATACTGTATAGTGTGACAGTTATTTAACTGTCTGACAACCGTTATATGGCGGCTTGGTTTAATAATTTGCGATGCGCTTCGAATCACCAATGCGTTTTGATCCCAAAGCTGATGCACGCGCATCACGTATGCGGTATGCGAGGCGTTTGTTATTTAAAAAAATATATATAGATATATATATTATAACTTGTTAAATTTTAACACTAAACATTTGGAGAGTAAAGTAAATAAATACGTGAAAATAGGTTTAGTACCATGAAAGAAGTTCAATATAACCAAAATAAGCCTTGAACTCTTATGTGTACAAGTAATCTACGAAAAAGGTACAAGTAATCTATGTAGGAACTCACTTAACAACTTCATCAGCTTACTGGACAAGCTTATTAAGCTCATTCTACAAGGTCATTGTACAATTTTACTCTATAGTGCACCGATTTCACAAAAATGCACACATCAAAATGCATCATACGAGCGCATTATGCGATTTAGAGCGCATCATCCTCGCATCATGTAATAGCAACGCATCGCGTCACCTGATGCAATCTCATCAGCGCATTGTGCGCATTACGCATTATGTGCTCATCATACACGCATTTTAAAACCAAGTATGACGGGCTTATTAACCACCAAGTTTGACCCGAAATTAGACCCATATAGACTTTGACTTTGACTTATACTTGTTGTTTTACCTTAATAACTACATAAGTAACAAACATAGGGGTTGTTTAGCAACCTCTACGACAGTAAGTGCTTAGTCATTAAGAGGTTTGATTGGTTAAGAGACTCTAAACCAGTAAGGGTCCCGAATTGGCTCGGTCTGACTAGTTGGTGGTAGGTGGAGGAGGTGGTGCATGAGTGGCAGGCTGACGGTTATGAACACACATGTCAATGGATAAAAGGGGTAAAATTTTCATCCAACACTATTTTGAAACTTAATGGGTAAGAGAGTTACCGACTGATTCAGAGGTAGTGTTCTGTCGGTGAACCAAACACACCTAATGAGTAACTTTCTGATGCAAATTTGCATTGTAAATATTGAGTAAACACCAAAAAGTGTGACACATGTAGCCATTGATACCAGAAATAGAAATCCAAAAAGACAGAAAAAAACAACACTAATAATAATCATCTCACTGAAAAAAAAAACATAAATAGTAAAAAAATTTCCAAATCAAACATAAAAAACCTAACACTTTAGTAATTAATGCATATCATATTCACAGTTCATATATATAAGCATATAACCTAACCTATGTTATTGCAACCACATATACATATATATAATAATAACATAGTTAAGGCTTCCAAGTTTCAAACTTTATCTATAAAGACTTGACATGTTTAACATAACGGTCAGATCCAGCTTCAATTATTAGTAAACTGAATCTTTTTTGAATAATATGGTAAATAAAAAAGAAAATTAATAAGCTGACCTTGAAGATGGATGAATTGAAGGAAGACTCTGTTGTGTCCATCCAAAAAACGACGGCGTACAGATGGCGAGTAAGGATAAGGTGAAAATGAAAGCGATTAATAATAATAACTTGATTTTGAGTGAACCGGCAGCTGAGATCGCTGTTTGCCGGAACTTTTGAACCGTTCGCCGGCTTATTAACGTTGTCCTCGCCACCATTTATGTATGATCTCTCTCTCTCTCTCTAGATATTGTTATAGAGATGGACGGAGAAGGTGATGATTCAGGTGAAAGAAACGATTGGTAGAGATGTTATGTATAGATGGTGTTACAACAGGTACGGCTATGTCACAGGGTTGACTGGTTTTTAGATCAAATCAATCAATAATAATAATAATCAATTAATCATTGATACCAACATTATTAACTTTCGTCGCGACTTCAGGCGTGTGAGTAATTGAGTTTTTCCTGGATTGGTCATAAAAGGATTCTCACGGGAGCCTGTGACGACTTTGTTGGCCTTTGAAAAAAAAATGATGCCAATATATTTTTTGAAATGGAAATAAAGTCTAGTCGTCTGGGCACGTACGTAGGCAAAAGGTAATATGCGTTTGTAATTGTAGACAACGCTAGTGATTTGATCGTTAATATGGCGGGGACAAATATATTTTTTGAGATCTATTCTAGCAAAAGTTTGGGATTTTGATATTAGATTTGGTTTTTGGTATGATTTTATAGGTTAAAAAGTAATTAGATGTAGGTTTATAGCTTATTATTAGATATAGATTTGGGGGTAGATAACTAAATCATATATCATAATTATGTTTGGTGAAACAAGGATTGAATGCTATAAATGAATGATAGGTTTTAGAGTTTAGGGATTATTGTTGAAGGATATAATTAAATGCAATGATAAACCATGTGAAGTTGTCAAATAAACAATGTTTAAACACTTTACCATGTGGTTGGATATAAATAGCATGAACCATTGCTTGGAAATGTTACATGTAGAGGTGTACAAATGACAGAATACTAGTTGCGTTGTGGTTGTGGTTGTATATCGATGCAAGGAATACTGGTATGAGCAGAGAGTCGGAGGACAGATTTATATATAGGATTGACTTTAATTTTAGGTACAAAACCCCCTCCTACATTAAACCTTTAATCAATTTTATGCATTTAGTATCATCAGTTCATCTTTGACTATTAATTAAAATAATAATGAGAAGAGTTTCGATGGTGAAGAAGCGTTAAACTCATCAACTCATGGTGTGGTACTGCGGCGGAGTCAACAATACAGGACGGGAGTATATTTCAAACCTTGAAACGATAAAAAAAAAAAAAAAAACATCATATGTGACTATAAACTGTATACATTCATTTGTTCATGCTTTGACAATGAGTAAGCTAAATTACACTTAAGCTGGTCTTGTGTCATGTTAAACAAGAACCTTGAAGCTCCTGTCAATTGCCAAAGATCCGAATTCCACATTAAAAAGGAACAGAAAAACTTAGGGATTAGTATTGGTAATTACTGCACCCCGGTCCATCTAGGCGAATATAAAAACCGCATCCCGCCATAGACATCATTTAGCGAAACGCACCCTAACCGTGAATGCCATTGCTACTACAAAGACATGTTTGCCAAAGGAGAAGCCTCCACCAAGCTTTCCATCCCATTGATGATTTGGTAACACGTATTAGAAGAAATCACAAGGAAAACACCTGCATATTTAGGGGTCTTTTAGGTACTTGACTGTTAATTGAATACATCTTCATATCACAACAATGATTATCTCATTTGACAAAAAGAAGTGTAAGAATATTGCATACTGTTCGGCATTAATCATATATGAACTTCCCTGGCCTATAAGAGCACAACCAAATCCAACCAAACCATACAGAAGACCCTGAATCCATAACAACCAAAACACAAGTTATTATTTTAAAGTTATAATGAGCAAGTCAAATTTCTTAATAGCTTGTAAAACATGGAGTATCCATATGAACAGTTAACGGCATATCACATATGTATGTATATTCTTGTAAAAGTATGTGGGGACTGGAGAGTTGTTGCTAAGCTGAAAAGCTACACCCTGGTCTCTCAAATTCAAACACACTACACAAGCAACAAAGTTTAGAAATTTAGTAAAATAATTCGCATCAAGCTACTATCAGTTCTAAATTGAAGTTATAAATTCATGATTAAACAATTAACAACCTAAGAATTGAAAACCAATTCAACAACTTAGGAATTGAAGTTCTAAATTCATGATTAAACAAACCATAACTGTAGAATGGAAACAATATTCCTACCATTCCGTGACCATTATGCTCCAGCCCCTATAATCAGAAAAGAACTAAACTGAAGTTGCAAATGACAATTGCCTCTATAAAGGGGGTGGGGTCTGGAACTTAAGGGACCTATTAAATTGGTGTCTTCAATTTGCTCCTACCATTTAATCATCAGTTCCAATTTAATCATCGGTTTCCCGTATCTGCACACTTATACAACAAAATAAAACACACACACACACACACACACACACACTCTTTAATGAATAAAAAATAAGAACAAATGGTAGTGACGTGATTATAGAGATAACAGGATGGGAGGGATACGCGACGGATCTGGATGAATCGATGCGTCATCGACACCGATAAATTTCGTGCAGCAGATTTGATAGTGATGAAGACTGTGAACGATGAAGAATAAAACCCTGGATTCTTTTGAAAGAGATTCTTAATCATAGATGTCAAGGAAGAAAATGTGGAGAATAAATTTGCCAAAGTTGGAAAATGAAAAGAGGATGTTAGGTGGAATTTAAGGTATGGAAATGAAAGCTTCATTCAATTCTGGTTAATAAATGGTGTCTCTTGGGATGTATGAGCAAATAATCGCCGGTTACAATTAGGGAAGAAAGAGAGGGTAACCACATTGAAGGAGGGGCATATTTGGGTGTAAAAGACTAATTTACCCTTTTACAAATGCATCAAGTGTTTGTACTTTGCGCAATGAAATTTGAATATACTTAATTTTTACCGGAATCTTTCCCTCATGCTTTATATATAGTATAGATATAGATATAGATAAAAGTGAAAAATAAATGTCGTTTTTAACAGGCCCAAAAGCTATGCCCTTCTGTAATGGCCCAATCCTATCAATTAGGCTTGAGTTTTTTATCAATAGGCCCAAAGTTGTCTGTTGGGCTGAACTTGATACCCGATACTTTTTTGTCATTACTCACCTGAAAGTTTTGTATCAATTTCTTTGATCAAATGGACTAATTGAGTAAGAAGAGGTTTTATGCATTTTGTTTGTGTGACATTGGAAGTTTGGAACCAAATCTATTTTAGCTAAAATTTACCCATTCTACTTTATTAACCAATTTATTAATTTCATTCTTGATTGGCAAGTTAACTTTCATCTTCAATGATCACTCACTTGTTCCTAAGATTTTGGAGGCCCGTGCTACAAGTCTTGTATAACAATTTAAGGGGTAGTCTTTAGGGGTGTAAACGAGCCGAGTCGGGCCCGAGACTGACTGGGCTCGAGCTCGGCTCGTCATGCTTTTATGAAGCTCGAGCTCAAGCTTGGCTCTGTTCGAGCCTAATACTTTGAGTTCGAACTCGGCTCGAAAGTAAAACCCAAGGACTCGAACTCGGCTCGAAATAATTATAGAACAATTTAAAAGGAGCTAAAAGCTTGGCTCGAGCTCGCTTTGATAGCTTAAACGAGCCAAAGCTTAGCTTGAGCTCGACTCGCCAATATTAAATAGTAGGTATACTATATATAAAATATTATTAATATAAAATTTGTTTGGGCTCGTTTAGGCTCGCGAGCCTAAACGGTCTTTGTATAAAAAGCTTGAGCTCGGGCTCGATAACAAAACGAGTCATGTTTCAAGCTCGAGCTCGGGATCGTTAAGGCTCGGCTCGTTCAAGCTTTTTACCGATCCGATCCCGAGTAATTTATAACATATATTGTTTCCAACATCCTAAAATAAACCAAACAGCTCAAAATATATAAAAACAAGTAATATAAAGATGTTCACACCAGTCCAAAATTGTTTTGCGCAGAAGCCCTGCCCTGTAGAGCATATCATGTTTCAACCGATTGGCAAGTTACAAGTAACTTCATGACGAATTACCAAAAACCTACAAGGCACAGATATATACACAAGTGTTAGTTAACTAACATGCTTTTCATATTCCAGATACCTAAATTATGTCCATGTCAACACATTTGGCTCAGGTGAAACTTCGCGCGAAAAAAAAAATATTATAGATTTAAAAAAACTCACCCCAGCCAGAAGGTCCTTGGAAAGCCCCGGTTTTTGCTTTTCATCGCCATCTCTGACTGGTTTTGTCTGAGGAAACTGGCGAATCACTTTTGCCGCCTGTTGATGATTGCATTGAACTTCTGAAGTTCCATTCGCTTGTTGGATCTTGCGTTTCTGCACAAGCCGAATAAGTTGATTATTTTCATGATACATCCATGCTAGAATGAAATTATTACTTAAGAACCAATAATAAGTTCAAGTATACCTTCTTTAATCGTTCATCTATAGAACTTAACGCACGAGACTGATCAACTTTTGCAAGATAGAAATCCCGCTCTTTCTTAGCTGCTGACAGTTCCAGTGCTAGTTTTTGCTCCCTTGTGGCATTCTTATAAGCTGTATTACAAGTAGTTTTTTTTAATATACCAACGTATCGACACATTGTTACACATTACAATATTTCAAACTGATTAAAAATTTAATGAAAAAGTCAATACCAATCTCTTCGGTGAGATGATCCCATTTGAATTTACTCAAGTATTTAACGTTCCATAGATCATAATAGAATGACGACGTCTTCTTCCCACCTAAACATGCAAAGACGCAGTTGGCAATTACTCGTCAATAGTTGAAAACAAAGAGTAGCATACAACCGGTTGCCCATATACCTATTTGTTCACCATTCAACATTGAAGCGACCCGTTTAGCTACATTCTTGTTTGTAAACTCAACCCATCTGCATGCATACAACCATAGTTGTCAAAAGCACGACTAGGCGCACCAAGTGCGCTGCGCCCAGTGAGGCGCGCGCCTAGGCAATGAGGCGCACTATCGGGGCTAATTTCCGGCCAAATTCAGGCTAAAAGTTGCCTAAACCTCTAAAACATATTAAATGAGTTATAAACAAGTCCTAAACAACCCTAAAACATCCTAATGTAGCTCTAAACAAGCCTAAAACATCTCTAAAATCCCTAAAAATGTATTTTATACTATGCGCCTAATTATAAAAAGCCCTCATTTTTATGCGCCTTGCGCCTAGGCTCCGGGCTCGGCCTATGCGCCTTGAGTGAGCCTAGGCGCTTTGACAACTATGCATACAAGTATACAACCAGGGGCAAAGTATATATGGGGCCAGGGGTCCCCCCCCCCCCCCTCCTGTTTTTTTGCGCAGTAGTGGAAATTTGCGATTTTCAAAGGTAAATTGAGTCCAGGTTGAGTCCGGCCCCCGCTGATTTTCCACTAACGATAAAAAAAAATTGAGTTCGGCCCCCGCCGATTCCGAAACCATGCTTCGCCACTTTATACAACAACTATTAATATATTGTTTCCAATATTTTTCCTTCAGTTTCTTCAAATAAAAACTTACCCTTCTGTGAACCCTTGTCCACGAAAACCGCCAGCTTTTTTACGATGCACATGAGCTGCTGGATCTGCAGATTTTCAAACAGCAAGTGATACTACGGCTGGCTGGGACTACAAAAAAGACATGATTAAACGTAGAAATAAAAGTAAAACCTTCAGGTGCGAGCCAAATTCTTTCAATGTCTCCGTACTGAGATAAAATTTGACGAAGCTTTAAAGGATCCATGCGTGGAGGAACCGGCTCAAGTAACAGACACCACGCTTATCAGCCTTAGCAGCTTCTTTCATTAACCGTTTTTTCCTTCTGTTTTTTCGCTCTGCATTTAATTTTTCTAATTCTGAATCTGACGTTTCCTTCGTAGAATCCTCTCTTTTTACTTGTTCTTCTTCAACCATTCTGCCAGAGCTAAAATGTTAGAAAAAGATCAGTGGCATCCAGATGAAAAATTAATGGAAAAATATTACAAATAAACTGATAAAGGTACACACACACTCCAAATGGTTTTTTGTACACACACACAAACACATTTTTAGAATAATGAGTAATTGTAGTCTTGGTTTAAAAAATAGCGCCTGGGGCGCGCTTTAAGCTCTTGAGGAGCAAGGAGCCAAAAAAATCGTTTTTTTTGTCGAAAAGCGCCGGGATACATGAAGCTCTTGGGGCGGCGCTTTAAGCCTGGCGCTTGAGGGGGTGTTGGTCCCTTGGAACCCCCGACTTGTTTTGGGTTGTTGTATGTTGCTTTTCAACTATTGATTGTAATATCACGAGCATTGGATAATTGGTATGAATCATATTCGGATGATTTTCAATGATATATTAAGCTGTAGGGACTAGGTAAATAGCTCAAACTCGTTCCTATATTTTGATGTTCTTTTTTAAAAAAGCGCAAGGCGCTTTGAGGCGTTTTGGTTCCAAAATCCAAGGCGCATGGCTTAAAGCCCGAGGCGAGAGCTTCACGTATGCGAGGCGCCTAATATTTTTAAAAAATATTTATATATGTCAAGAAGGTTGCCAAACATGAAGCCGCCTGTCTAGAGAACCAACACGTCTTTGTGCCCTTTGCTCTTAACAAATTTGGAGGTCTTGCCCATGAAGCAATCCGGTTCTTGGAGAGAGTACAAAAGTTGGTGCAGAGTAACTCCCAGGCGACCAAAGACTCAAGTTTTATTTTTAATAATGTACGATTTTCTATTCAAAAGGGGGTAGCGGCGCAACTTGTAGCCCGTTTACCCGCCGCCCACTTGTAAAACTTGTTGGTTTTAACCATTAATCAAACTTTAGTATTTGACACTAAAAAAACGTCAATATGACATATTCTACCTTGTAACCAAACATACACACAAAAACATGATTATAAAACACCCTTAAACACTTAAAAAAAAGCATATTCAAAACATAAAAACGACGAATCACATATTTATGTAAAGTCAAAACACAGTCTTAACTATTAATCAACATTAAACATGGTCTTTCTAATCATCATCAACCACAAAGTCATCTCCCCCAACATCACTCAATATATTCTACCCATTCCTTTTAAGTGAACGTTTTTAACTCACCCACCATTTGACACATTGAAATATAGACTAAACTGACTCACTCATAAGTCAAAACTGCAACTTATAATTCAACCCAAATTTAATAAAAGCCAGTTCGTATGTGTAATTCAAACCCAAAATAAAATAAAATAAAAAAAAAGCACAAAACCAAAAGTCAATAACAAATTGAATACCTTGTAGGTACAGTCAGAATTAAAATCACAGATTAAGCTATCAGGTCTCCGAGTACTTCAGTGTCTTGATGCTGCGATGCTTTGTAAGAGGAGATGAAGAAGTTAGAAGAAGAAAATTGATGGCTGTGATGTTTCTTGGTTTATAATCGGGCCTTTTTTTAAGGTTAAAGCCCAAATATTGTTATCGGGCCCTTTTCTGGGCTATATACAACAGACCAAAGTGGGGTTTGCGGGTTGAGGCGTTGCGGAAGCGCCGCCTCAAACACGAGGTTTAAAGCGCCGCCCCCAGAGCTTCATGTATCCTAGGGCTGGCATAACAGGTTACGCGAACCTGTTAAGACACGAACACGAAAACATGTAAACACGAACACGACACGAAATCTAATCGTGTCATTTTTTTTTTCAAACACGAACACGAACCTGTGTATAGCAGTAGGGATGAGCTCGGGACGGTATCGGTACCGAACCGATACCGATCCCGAAAATACCGATACCGAAAAGTCCAAAAAACCAATACCGATACCGAATACATACGGTACGGTACCGGTATGGTATCGGTATTTTACCTTAAAATACCGATACCATACCGATCCCGTACCGATACCGATAATACCGAAACCGAAAATCCATAAATATGGGTACCGATACCGATCCCGAAACCCCTCGGTTCGGTATCGGGATCCGGACGGGACGGGATCGGTATTCGGCCTTGTTTGCTCATCCCTATATAGCAGGTTAACACGATAAGGAACACCTAGTAAAACAGGTTAACATGACAAGACATGATACGAAACACGATAAGACGAACACGATAAGATACGGATACGAAACAGATAAACACGAACACGACACAAAAATAAACAGGTCTTAACGCGTCGACCTGTTATAGACACGAAACCTGTTAAGGCCAAACACGAAACCTGTTAAAATCGTGTAGGTTCGTGTCAGGTTATCGTGTTCGTGTCTAAATTGCCATCCCTATCCCAACGCTTTTCGACAAAAAAATAAAATAAAAAACGATTGTTTTGGCATCTCGCGCCTCAAGAGCTTAAAGCGTGTCCCGGGCGCTATTTTTTAAACCAAGATGACACATACATCACTCCCACGAGGTTATGATGAGCTAGATTATATTCTCCATTGGAGTTACACTCATTCGCCATTTGAGAATTGAGATATAAACTATCTTAGAGGGTTAGAGCAAGCCAGCTGCCTCTCATGTTTTTGTATCCGGTCTCTACAACATTATTATAGGAATCGTGTATCAAACATAATAGCCTAAGAGCATTCACATCCAAATTTTAATCCATATCCTCATAAATTAAATAAAAAAAAACCCATTTATCTTATTAAATCAGTGATATATGGACGTATTAAATCATCTAATTTTCCCTAAAAAATTATAAAAATAATAATAAGTGGAGACTAGACAATAAGAATCTACAACCGGATTATGGGGCGGTGCATGAGTCATCATCAAACAACCCTTAGTTCGTCCCTGAACACGTGTGTGGCTTACATTCCACCACCTAATCACACACTATATTATCATGTAGATGTTAACCGACCGATACATACGTTATTGTCCACATGCAGTAATAAACGACTTCACACTTCCATTATTATGGTCTGGACGGTCATAATTTCATATAATAATAGTAATAATAATAATAATAATAATACACATTTTGTTCGATCTTCACTATACCCCACCACCACCCCCTATATACAGAACTATATAACCACACTCTCACCACCACCACTGATACAACTTCCCAGCAACAGATAATAATAATAATATTATTATTGTTATTGTTAGTGTTATTATTATTAGTTAACAAAGAATGGAGGGAAAGGAAGAGGATGTTAGATTGGGAGCAAACAAGTACCGTGAAAGACAACCAATCGGGACGGCGGCGCAGGTGCCCGATAAGGACTACCAGGAGCCACCACCGGCGCCGTTGTTTGAGGCGTCGGAGCTGTCGTCTTGGTCGTTCTATAGAGCTGGGATTGCTGAGTTTATTGCTACGTTTTTGTTTCTGTATGTTACTGTTTTGACGGTTATGGGGGTGGTTAAGTCGCCGACGAAATGTGGGACCGTCGGGATTCAAGGGATTGCGTGGGCGTTTGGTGGCATGATTTTCGCACTCGTTTATTGTACTGCCGGAATCTCAGGTATTTTGACTCTCGGATGTCTAAATCAGTCGGACATGGTTTATTTAGACTATTTTTTTTTTTGCGAGCAAATGTCTAAATCGGTCATACATTTGCCCTGGGTAAATATTATACAGAGTCTGAATGTTTTACAACTTTTACTGGTTTAGTACTTACCTATTCAGAAGTTGCCAAGAAACCCCTTAGTCTGAGCTTTGTTTAACCTCAAGCACAACTTGTTTATGACATTAATTTTATAGCTTGAGCTTGCTCATGAGTACTTTTTAAGCTTGGGCTCGGTTGATATGATTCGCGTCAATTCTAAAACTTGAGTTTGGAGTTCGGCTCGTTTGGTTTACTATATATATTCTTTATTTTATTTACTAAGGGGCTGTTTGTTTCCGCTCTAAATGAGCTCTTATTGGTATTGGGACAGATGTCTGAATCATTCAGACTGTTTGCTTCACAAGCAGACTGTTTGCTTCACAAGCAAATGTATTTGCCTCTGAATACCTCTAAATAGGTAACATTATACTAATAGCAACTATTGTGTAGATATTTTTGAAACAACATATAAAAATCATAAATATTAGGTACTATCAAATCTACCTAGGATGAACAACTAAAGTTTAGTGGATACCCTCCAACCTATTGAGGCCCCTTCGGATCTTTGGATCAATCTAGATGAACATTATATATGATAGGAGTATGCATCAGAATTGATGCAGGGACTCACGAATGATAAACAGAGGGTGGAGAGGATTTGAATAATATGCAAACTAATATTATTATCCACACAAACAAATGATACATACTAGGGGTATTTATACCCATACAAATGACGGTTATTTAACCGACTAATCCTAACCGACGTGACTTAATAATACAGACACAACGTTTCAGTTTTGGCGCCCTTTTTCTGTTTTGTTTGACTTTTCTGAAGTCAACAGAATGACTTTCTAAATTAACATAATTATACTTTGATTATCTTGATTATCATCTTCCAACACAACCTTGTGTTAAAAAAATATTTTAGGACTAATTATCTACTCAATTTCAGGTGGACATATCAATCCGGCAGTGACTTTTGGGTTGTTTTTGGCGAGAAAGTTGTCATTAACAAGAGCACTATATTACATGGTGATGCAGTGCCTTGGTGCGATCTGCGGTGCAGGCGTCGTTAAAGGGTTCGAAGGTAGCACCCAATACAAATTATTAGGTGGTGGCGCCAACACAGTTGCCCATGGTTACACCAAAGGCTCAGGCCTAGGTGCTGAAATTGTTGGAACATTTGTTCTCGTTTACACCGTATTCTCCGCCACCGATGCCAAACGCAGTGCCCGCGACTCTCACGTTCCGGTACGAACATTTCTCATCCTTTAATCAGTGATAGTATAATTTGTTTCGACTCTCGAGATCGGCATCGAGTCAAGTTTAAAAGAGCTCAAGCTAGCTCGTGATTCTAAACGGGCCTATTATTTATATAATTTTATTGTAACATAATGGACACATATTTTTTATAATAATAATTTATTGTATATAAAACTACAATTAAACTAAAAATAACTTAAACAACATACACTATATTATAATGTCAAATTAATTATGAATAACATGAATTAATTAATAATAAACGAAGCGATTTATGCTTGAAAAACTACTCACGAGCTGGACTCGAGCTTTAAAAGGAGCTCAAACTCGAACTCAGTCTCAAGACTGGCTCGTTACTCTCCTAAATTCACCTATTACTAATTTTAAGACGAAATATCAAAGAATGACTTGGGTATATGGAATTTTGTGTTATTTTTCAGCTGTTGGCCCCGTTGCCAATCGGGTTCGCGGTGTTTTTAGTCCACTTGGCGACTATCCCAGTCACCGGAACTGGAATCAACCCGGCTAGGAGTTTGGGTGCTGCCATTATCTTCAACCAGGATCACGCATGGAATGATCACGTAAGCGTTGTACCAATTATTATTATTACACATTTTATATGAATTTGATGATAATAATAATTTGTGTTGTATGTGTGGACAGTGGGTGTTCTGGGTTGGACCATTCATTGGGGCAGCATTAGCAGCACTTTACCATCAAGTCGTCATCAGAGCCATGCCATTCAAGAGCAAATGAATAAGAATATATATGATCTAAAATGTTTTCATGTATTTATTTTATTAGATTAGATGGTGGCTTGGCTTCCCTTTTTTATTTTGCTAATAATAATCAAATCCCATTTTAAGTGGATTGAGTTTGTGTTGGGCCCTTGGAAGTGTTTTGTGGGCTTATCTTGTATTGTCGTATGTTGTAAGTTGTATATTTTTCTCTACGCAGCAAGTGTTTTTTATGTTCTCCTTTTCAGACATGTGGTACCCTTTTAATAATTAATCGCAGTGATTTAAATTATTTTCTTTTAAAAAGTTGGGAAAAGTATTACTCCGTCCTATTAGAAGTGTCCATATTCCCTTTTTTATTTGTCCCACTTCATGTGTCCACTTTAAAAAATTATTAGGCAATTTTCAAATTTACCCTTAAAAACACAACTAAAATAAACAAAGAATATGATGGATCCACATATGACAAGGATATTAGTGTCATATGGCAAGCAAAAAAAGACAATTATTTAATATGTCTAAAACTTCATGTTTTTCAAACAAGACACTTCTAATGGGACGGAGGTAGTAATAAATAAGATAGGTGTCATTAACCCACTTTTTAGGGGTGTTAAATGTGTTGTATTAAGGGGTTAACATGTTGAACTCGGAACCCAAAATCTTGTTAGACACAAGAACCCGAACATGGCCACAAATTTTCACGGGTTGACATGGACTCACCCCTCGTTTTAACCCAAAATTTTTATTACTCTAGTTTTACAACAAAAGGTGTATATTAAACAGCTAAGCATTTAAGTTGTGGCTATTCTAGTTTTACAACAAAAGGTGTATATTAAACAGCTAAGCATTTAAGTTGTGACATAAGGACACTAAAAATAATGAAGAGGTTAAACTGAAACCAACCTCAGTTTGACTAAACAGGGTTCAGGCTGAAATTGACCTGAAATGTATAAACTAAACCCAAACATCAAAAGACTTCCACTTGATCCAATCAAGATACAAGGACTTGGACCGATTGTTAATACAAAGAAAGCTAAGAAATTTGATCCCATCCAATATGTTATCAAATAATCGTCGGTTCATTAGAGACCATGCACTTATTCCTAGCATGTCAAATGCTCAAACACTATATCAAAATTATTTGCTTGACATGGACAGGCTGAATAGCTGATCTTATCAAGTATTAAGGATAATTGGTGTGGTGATAAGGCTCCACCCCATAACAATCATCCACATCATCATCCCCTCATGGGGTGATGAACATCATTCATCACCATATAGAAAACATTAAATGTAAAGAGAAATAGAGGCCCGTGACTGGCGATGCTCACGTCCCTCCATTACCACTTGGTAGTCCCACAACCGCCTGACTGCCTCCACATCGGATTGCCTACACCGTGTTTCCAAGTTAACTAATGGAAAGAAAGGAAAGGAAGTCAAAAGAAAAGAAAACAAAAAAAATTTGTGTTCCAGAGTTTCATTAAAGGAAGAAAGTAAAGAGAAAGAAAAGGAAAAAATTCGGAACACAAAATTGTTAATTTGTTATCATTCGGATTGCCTACACTATGTTCCAGAGTTTCATTTTGTGAAAATTATCCTAAATATTTTTCTTTCAATTGAAAAGAAAAGAAAGGAAGATAAATATAAAATTTATCATTTATAATTTTACCTTTATATAATTGTAAAACATACCTTTTATTTATCTTCCTTTCAACTCGAAAACACAATTACGGGTCTATCATTGGGAAAAACAGGTATTGTAGCCTTGCAGGTTAGCTATTTGGGCCTTGGATTAGATTTTAAAGCCCAACCCAATCATATATAACCTCCATCACTCTGTTCCCTAACATCTTCCTTTCCAAACCCTAGCTTCACCGGCGCACTTTAATAACCGTCCGACGTCCCAAACCTCATCTTCTCCGATCAAACATGGCGTCGTCTGAACAAACAGTGCTGCAGTTCTTTCCACTATCCACTAGCTTGTCTGCCAAGGTACATCCTCTCGTTATCTTCAACATCTGCGATTGCTTTGTCCGACGACCTGACCAAGCTGAACGCGTCATCGGAACTCTTCTCGGATCTGTTCTCTCTGACGGCACTGTTGATGTTCGTAATTCGTATGTCGTTCCTCATAACGAATCGTCTGATCAGGTTTGCGGTTAATTGGATTTGTTCTGTGCCTTTTGCTGACGTGTCAGTAGTTAGTTATTTGTTTTAAACACTTTTTTTATGTCGATTTGTTTGTATAATGTGGGAAGGTTGCTTTGGATATAGATTATCATCACAATATGTTGGCCTCTCACCAGAAGGTTAATCCCAAAGAAGTTATTGTTGGATGGTAAATTTTCATCATAATTTACTGTTAATTTGCATAGTTTTATGGCTTTACATAATTTACTGCTAATTTGCATAGCTGTTTTATTATTTTGCTCAGTTTTTTTTGGACGGTTAGGGTTTAGATAGGTACTATTAGGCTTAGTGTAGGTTTACTATTATTGCTCTGCTCACTCGAGTGATATTGTTATTATTATGAGTTATAAGTTATGATATGTGATTTCTTGCTATAATTCTAAATTTTATGAGTGATGGCATGCGATCTTCTTGTTAATGTATTCAAGGTTTAAAAGTACTGAATTGTTCCTCGAGGCGTTTTCCCTTTGCCTCACGAAGCGTATGCCTCGAGGCGAACCGAGGCGTAAGCCCGAGGCGGAACTAAAAAATAAATATAAATATTATGTATTTTATAAAAAATGAAATACTAACTTATTTTGTCATTAGATTCATCAAAAACATCAAAAACAAACATTAAAAATACATGGAATGCTTGAAATTGACACAAAATGTTCAAAACATCAAAAACCAATGAGGCGCGCCGCGCCCATGAGGCGCAGTTTTAGTTACCGCCTCAACTCTATGAGGCGCATGTACAAAGTAACACCCTTAGGCGCCGCCTCAGATTCGTTTTCTTATAGAATCTCCTTGAGGCGTGCCTCGAGGCGCACGCCTCCCCTTTTTTTAAACCATGAATGTATCAAATTTGTAATTATTATGACTTGTAGCATGCAATTATCTAGTTAACTGCTTTCTAGGATGATAGTAGATGGCAACCTGATAATGGTAATTATTAGTAAAGTGAATTGTCAATCGATAGTTTGAGATTACCAAGATTTAGAACATGTTTATTCATGATTTTTGAATAAAATCCTACCAAGGAAATGTGGAATATAACGTGGCTTTCATGCTCTGGTTGGTGGACAATCGGGGCATTTCATATCATCTATGTTCTCTGGACTAGCCAGTTGCAACCTAATCATACAAGTTTAAGTGTTGCTTGTTATAGAAGCTTTAAACTGCCCTTAATAGCATCAGCACAATGTAGGTGAAGCTTCAGATAGACGAATGGCTTTAAAATAATCATATACATTAAGTGAACTGTGAACCTAACGAAATAGGGAACCCCGACATTGAGCAGCCATGACATTTCCTCTCTTTGACTTGACACAAAAGAAAGACAGATTATTTTCAAAATTATCCTAGTTTAGCAAGATAAAGGAGCTCAGTATTTGTTACTATCTGATACTGAGAGGTGTAGGGATTGGGGATATCATTTTTACTTGTTTAAAAGATTGATTTTGCAAGGATTGTGTAAGTTAAAATACCATGGGTAGGTGGAAATATGGTTTACGATCATATTTTCTTTTAGCACACTCGTCTTAGTCATAGCACCCAAAATTCTTTTTAAGTTTCAGATCTCTCCTCTAAAACATGTGCAAGTGCTGGAGTGGTTGAATAGGATCTGACCTGTCAAAAGTTTGAAAACATTTATGGTTTGAGTACTCTACATGTGTTTCATCTTATTAACTTCATGTCGTTAATAGAGCAGTTTCAGTAACTTGATAGTATTACATCAACGTTTCCGTAGGTTTTCAACTGGATTTGGTGTAACGGGTGGCAGTGCTCTTATTCATGAGTTTTATTCTAGAGAAGTTGCAAACCCTGTTCATTTGACAGTTGACACTGGATTCACAAATGGGGAGGCTTCCATTAAAGCTTTTGTCTCTGTTAACCTGTCTTTGGGAGATCAGCAACTCGCTGCTCAGTTTCAAGAAATACCTTTGGATCTGCGTATGGTTGAAGCTGAGCGTATTGGATGTGCGTGCTATAACTTATAATACAACTTTTGTTTAGTAAATAGGAATGCGAACATACTTAAAACATTCTGATGATTAACCCAAAATATGGCATTTATGATTGTAGTTGACATCCTCAAGACCACAGCAGTGGACAAACTCCCGACTGATATGGAAGGAATGGAAGCTACAATGGAACGACTACTAGCATTAATTGATGATACCTACAAATATGTTGATGATGTGGTGGTGAGATTAGTTCTGTACCAATCTTAATAATTGCAATTGCTTTTTTATTAATTATTATTACTTAAACATATATTTTAATCCTTCCAGGAAGGGCGTGTGGCACCAGATAACACCATTGGAAGATTTATTTCAGATAGTGTAGCCTCCATTCCAAAGATATCACCATCTGCTTTTGATAAGCTTGTGAATGATAGTCTACAGGTAACAAAATATAAACACAAAAACTACCCTTCATTAGTTGAAGATTTGATTTTGTAATAAAGAGATATAAATGAGCAGTTTAATTGTTTTGCAATATGTTTTTGATGATGTCTTTTTGCTATGTTGTAGGACCAATTGCTGTTACTATACTTGTCAAGCATTACAAGAACACAACTCAGCTTAGCAGAGAAATTGAACACTGCTGCCCAAATCCTTTAAACCAAACATTGTCTTCGTTTTTCTGCCGAGAAGAGTTTTTGGTCAATTGCTGGTGCGCAAAAACTTGTGAAATCTGTGAGGTTGGTTTTGTTAGGAAATGTTTTTAATGCGGTTTCAGACATGTAAAATGCCAGATTATATGCTGCAACTCATATTCATCGACGTCACTAAATTCTTTTTGAATTTTACTTTAGATGTTCAGTTTCATAACAATTTATTTTTAACATGTGTGGGCCTTGAATTACTATGCATACGTTTGTTTAGAGATTTTGGTTCTCTTGTGAAATCTGATCGGCTGCAAGAGAGTATAAAACAGAGATCTTTTATGCAGTTAAAAACGGTCTTTGAAGTGAGTGTGAACAAAAGTTATTAAGAGTTAGCTCCGGAATATGCCATGTCTCTAGCTTCTGTTTTCACCTTTCCTCTTCAACTATTTAGTGCTTCTGGCTTGCTGCTTTCGGTGGTTAGGGAATTGACTAGCGAAGCGTCATGTATATGTACGATGCTGAAGTCTAAACACAACCCAAATGAGCCACTTATGGTATAAAAAGTCAAGAGAGTAGAGACAAGTATTCTACATTTGTATGTGTTCCTATTCACGCCTGTACCATATGCGTCAGATACGTGTGCAAAATCCAGATTGTCATCAAATTGTAACGTTACGCTCATCATCTACGCTCATATGTCCATGGCTGGCATGCAAAACCCTTTTGAACGGCCACCTCTCTCTTATGGTTAAGGAGTTGACAACATTTTTTGTTTAAGAAAATTGCAATTTTCGTCCCTGTGGTTTGCCTAAACTAACAGGTTCAGCACACGTATAACACCCTAAGTACCTGAGGTTTGTTTTTCTGACACTTTACATCCCTCGTTTTAACGGCCGTTAGGTTTTCCGTTAGTTTGTGATGAAAAGACTATTATACCCTTCAGTTTTTGGGTGAAATGACTTTTATACCCTCCCATCTTCTTCTCCAACCTACTCACCCACCCACCACCACCACCTGCAACACCACCACCATCTCCACCGCCACCCTCTCCTCACCACTCTCTTCTCCATTTTATACCATTTTATTTTTTATAAAAATAATAAAAAATGATAAGAGTAGCGATGGTTTAGAGGAAGGCGGTTTGAAGCGAATTCAGGTCAAAGTGACTGGGATGACGTGTTCAGCGTGTTCCAGTTCCGTTGAAGGAGCTTTGATAAGCTTAAACGGGCGTCGTTAGTGCTTCTGTTGCTCTTTTGCAGCATAAAGCTGATGTTGGGTTTGATCCTAATCAATTAAGTTATTATTATTATTTTTTCATATGTGTTTGATCAGAAGAGAGTGCACCTCACTTTCACCATGTCAGATTATGGTATGTAACTTAGCTACAGTGGCAGCGGCGCAGGCAGGGGCGAAGCTTGGTACTTGAATGGAGGGTTCTCAATTTTTTTCAAGACCTCAATTTACCTACGAAAATCGCAAATTTCTACTACTGCGCCAAAAACACGGGGGGTGGGCACCTCTGGCCCTCACAATCCTTCGCCTCTGGGCGCTGGTTGTGTTAGGTAGCTAACAAGTCAGTATTGACTGATATATCCAAGTCGAGTGAACGCCTAATCAGATACAAAAAAATATCTTCTAAGTTTAGCTTTTACAGGAAGATGGAAAGAAAGAATGGTCTTTATTGGTTTCAGAACCACAAAGCTACAGACAGGCAGAAACTCCATCGTGTTCAGCTTGAAAATGATCAAAATGATCTTGATGTTGCAGTGTAGTCGCTTGTTTTCCTTTGATCAACCAGAAAGCACAAAAGTGATGGCTGCAAAGAACATTGATTAAGTGTTTAGTTTGAATAATATTATAACATCTTCTAGGCGATCGTTTGTTTACACAAAAAAAAACTACCTAGTAGTTGTGAAATTACATAAATATTTCACGTAACTTTCCGTTCTAATGCTAGGGTTCATACAGTTATATGCATTCGTACGGTACATAAATAAGTAAGCGTAACTCACCATTTTCATGGCATTGGTAATTTTGTACCTTGGTAGTAGTTGTTATCACCAGCATACAACCATACCTGCAAGAACACAGTTTTACAGATTCTGAGAGCAGGATAGACATGACAGGCTCTTTCAATTTATGTGCATAAAAGAAATATCTCCAAAGATCATACCCTTGAGAAAAGTAAGGTTAATCGCAGACTGTTCTACTAGGGCTGAGAACTGGCAAGAAAGAGCCGAATGCTGAGACAGAAAAGAAGAAAGCCGGACCAAAAACAGGGCCAGAAAAGAGCCAAACAAAGGCAAAGAAAATAAGTTGAAACAATCTCACAGTAGCATAAAAGAAATAAACAAGATCAGTAACATAAAACTATCATACACCTTTTTTCCTGTTTTATAGAGATATTACAAGTAATGAAGTAAACCGACTATCTTATCTTGTTCTAATAACTACATAAACGTTATGATGTCGGATATTCTTAATAATCAGAAATCTAATCAATAGAGCCTACTACTCCTGTACGAGGGAGCAAAGCAATACCAGAACCACTGAGCACGAAGTCGTTATAAAGCTTCAGCAGCAATCTGTGTAGAAAGTAAAAACTATATCTCAGACGTGCAACCTGCTTACAAATATTGCAGCCATCATATATCCTAAACTTTGCGTCATAATTCAACCCGAGAATTACATTCATAAGATGGCTTTGAATCAATCTTCATCCTCATCACCATCATCATCAGACCGAACAGACTGCTCAAACTCCGCCTCCATAATCACCCCATCCATAACATGAACAACAATCTCCCCAATCCTCAAATCGACCCATGATGATCGAACACCATTAACAAGAAGCATTTTATCTCCATCTTTTGACACATGTAATTTCAACCCGGATAAAGAATCACAAACCATCTCTTCGCTATACGTTAAAGATTCAGAAAGAATCTTCCACGGTACAACCGTGAAGCTCAAAACACGCGTAAGTATTGCATATGTATCATTTACTCTCTCCCCAACAAAACTATCATTTACCCTTAGTTTCAAGTCGCGCTCAAACGCGGCTTCCGATGGAACAAACATTGTAAATGAAAGATCTTGAGGCAACATTTCAATCATCATCTCACCAAACTTTCCAATCATGTCACTATTATTCAAAATTTTGCTACTTTTCTTGTGTTTGAATGAATTCTTGAAACTATTATTATTAACTGATACATCTGGCAGTCTATAAACTGAAAGGATCAAAACAAAAAAGCATGAAACTGAAACAATTACAAAAACAAATTTGATTGGATTCTTTAATCCACCCCTTTTCATTATCAAAACACCTGATCAAGAACAATAATAATAATAATGAATAATCCCTTGTAAAGACACAAAACTTCACTGGGGCATTTCGTCCAACAGTTTGTATGCAAATAACTATGAAATATGGATATGGGTATGGGTATGGGTATTACTAAATTTACCTCAAAGAATAATATCAAACAGTTCATCGCCTGGATCAAGTTTGGGGCTTTATATTTAGGTGTTGGATTTCAATATCAGGGACTAATGAAAGCAAACTTTTTTTTTTTTTGTAGATTGACTGTTTGGAAAGCTATTGACTTTATAGGGATTTGAGCTAAGATTCTGCAATGTGAATCTCAATTAGTTAATGTCAAATGGGTTGGAAGATTTAAGTCATTGGGCTTTGGACAACATGGATCAGTTTAAGCCCAAAACTGAGGTTTATCAACATAGGGATGGTTAAAATAAAAACCCACTCAATTTAAAGAAACCACTAAACTTCATCTCCATCATTTAATGTGCCTAATCAATAATCAAGCTTAAAAATAATATTATAATGCTAAAATAGGACAAAAAAGGGTAGATGGGTAATGTGTACCATTTTCTCTCTCCATCCAATCAATCATCTCTCTCTTTCTCTCATCAATCTTCTCTCCTTAACATTCTCTCTCATACTTTTTTCTTTACAAAAATCAGATTTTTAGTTATTGAAAAAAACTATTTTATTTATTAATAAAGTAGAATCAGATTCATGGGTTCAGATTCATATTATTGTACCAGCACCAGTGTTGTTACGTACGTAAAAACCGCCACGACAGTTTCATATTAATTTAAAAAAAATGTTGATTTGTTAAGTTTTTATTAGACCATGTTCTTTTTTCGTTTAATTTTACCAACACCGGTACTGTTACGTACGTAATAAACGTGTCTCCAGTTCATATAATTTAAAAAATGATGATTTATTAATTTTTTTATTAGACCATATTTTTTTTGGTTTTATTGTACCAGCATCGGAGTTGTTTGAATACGTAATGACAGTTGATATAGTTATAGACATTTTGCTACATGTGTTATATACGTACCAAGGTCCATATGATTTTTCTTTTTAATATTCACTACTTTTTAAATAAAAAAAGCATAAAAATATATGAAAAGTTACATGTTAACGTACGTTTTCCACGTCTTAACATACGCATCAACCAGTGTATCTTAGTCATTATTGTACTCATATATAAAATTAAGATTCAAATGACAACACGCAAATATATTATAGTGAATCTGTTCTAGGTTTGTAACATATGTTATGATATATAACGTATGTTTGATTATGTGTTCGTGTTCGTGTTCGTTCGGTTCATTTACCGACCTACTTCCATTATACTATATTTTAACTTATAGTTCACGTTCAACATACCATCCACCTATCGCCCCATGAAGCACAGAGGTCAAATGCAACACAACAGTTATAACACACTTTATAATCCATTGATTTTCTTTTGTTCATTTGGTCATCCCTAATTCAACTTATAAATTTATAATTAATCAATTATGCTACATTTAGTTGATCAATTCAACATTGATATGGATGGAAAGGTGTCCTAACATCAAATTACGAAGACAACCCAAAAATGTTTGAATCTACCATTACACCTAGTTTTTGGACAAAAAATTACTTACCTAAACTTAATTAATTAAACTTTTATTCCATTAAAGCAACTAAAAATAATTTGTTGTATTGCAGCAACTATGTAATTCATATTTGGGAGTTATTCATATTTCAATCAGAAGTCAACTACACGCAAAAATCGTTGGCTGAATGAATTCTTGAAACTATCACTAACTGATACATCTGGTATTGGATCTTTGATCCACCCCTTTATAGGAATTAAAGAAAGATATGTGCATTTGGATGAGTTTATCTAAATGGTTTGGAATATTTAAGTTATTGGGCTTTGGACAACATGAAAAAGTGTAAGCCCAAACTTAGGTTTGTCAACATATCATTTCTATAAGAGAAAATTGCAGTTTTTGTCTCTGTGGTTTGCCTAAACTAACAGGTTCAGCCCAGGCTTAATACCATGAGTACCTGTGGTTTCATTTTCTAACACTTTACGTCCTTGAGACTAACGGCCGTTAGTTGTTCCGTTAGTTTTTGATGAAATGACTGTTATACCCTTAATTTTTTGGGTGAAATGACTCTTATACCTTTTCTTCCTTCTTCTCCAACCAACCAACCAACCCACCCATCCACCACCACCTGCAACACCACCACCACCATCTCCACCACCGCCACCCTCCCTATCCTCTCCCTCTCCGTTAGAGAGGTGGTGTACGAGCACATGTTTGGCTTTGAGAGGGGCAGACTTTGGACATGGGTGACGTGGATTCGATTTTAAGAGTATCCCCTGAGAGCCTGAGATGCTCTTATAGACGCAAAACCTCCAACTAACTATTAGTTGGGTCTTGATATTGGTACACCCCAATTCCCCATTAATCACTTGCTTAACTTTTATTATTTCAATAACTTTATAATCGTATTTATTATCTTAAATGTTATCTTAAATATTAAAAAAAAAACATGTCACTGGACAATCTGGAGCAAAAATAACAAAGTAAAGCACTAAAGCCAGTCAACAGTAATTTAGTTTGTATATGGTTTAAACCTACACCAATCAACGACAACCTTAAATAGGAACCATGCTTAAGGTGTGATTGCTGGCTTGCTGCTGCTCTTGAATCAAGCAAAAGTCTATCAAGGAGATGGTGGTGGTGGTGTTGCAGGTGGTGGTCAGGGGCTTCGTAGTATCGGTGTCACGGGACAGCATACGTTTTCTTGTTTCATATGTTAGTTTATACTATTAAAAATCGAATGACATCATAGTTTTTTAAAACATGACAACATAATATTAAAAAATGGTAAATGGCTTAGTGGTTTAATCACTGTTTTTTCAAGTATTAGACGTGTGGTCGAATCTAGCATATTACGTTTTTTTCATCGGCATCTTATTTGTTTTTCTTTTTTCTCTTGGGCTTCTTTTTCCTTTTCTTTACATGAGCTTTTGGTTCTAGACTTCTAGGTATGAGTGTATGACCTTTGGTTATCATCCATTCATCCCACCTCTTCTTTTTTCCTTCGGTTACTTCTTCACAGTGCATCCCATTGTTTTTTACCCTCACATGTGGTTAGTTTATCAACTAGATTATTTTGAACTTGTTTAATCTATACTATATTATAAAGCATGAGAGGAGGATACCTGACAAATTTAAGTAATTACAAGTGTGATTGCTTAAAGTACAAATAGTTGATGCATTTCATGAAGGGTAAATTAGACTTTTAGTCATAAATAGATAGGGAGGTTAGAATGCAAAGTTATGCAATTGAATGCAAGTTTTAATTCCTGAATGAGTTATGCAATTGAATTCATTCATGATGGAATTTTAATTACTTAATGAATGTTGCAATTGAAGGGTTTGGAATAACAACCGTCCAAAGAGTTGGCATCATCTAATGGAAAAAAATGGTGGTGATAAATTTAGGGTTTTTCCTTACAAATCCTACTCAATACATATTGATAGTTTGAAATCCCTACAGGTAACTCACTTATCTTTCTATTTCTTTTAGTGTGTGTTTAATTTTAACGCAATTGAATGGGATTATGGCCCCTTCTTGATTCTTTCTTAATTTTGTTAGTGGAATTATTAAAGGATCGAACTTAAATCAAATCCATTTCTACACTTTCAATTATGTTTTTGTGAATGATTTGCGGTAACACTAATCAACGAAATGAAGTCCAACTTTTAACATATCTGTAGTAAACAAAGGCATTGCCATTGGTTCATGGGAATCATGGCTGGTGCCTTAATTAGAATTTAGAAAGTTAAGGAGTAGAAATATGTTGATTTACTTAATTTGGTGGTTCTTAATTTATTATCTTATCTTTATGAATAATCATCATTCGTTTAAATTAATTTCTTAAAAATCACAACATTTGAAAATATGAGTTTTATCATGTATTTGAGATCCTTTTACAATCCATTGTTGTTGATAAAGAAAATAAGCAATCAAATCATGTAAATTAAACCAAAAGTGCAAGTATATGTATATATCTTGCTCAGCTTAGAAGCATTACATCTTAATGTTCATCTTTTTTCATCACCCCACATCATAGGTTAACCAAACTTATCATTGAGAATTTCCATATAAAAAGTGATCCAAATTGATTAGTGAAGAAAACGTTGCTTCGAATCTTTTTCATTTTAAATGGTGCTTTACTTTCTCATTTCTATAAAATTAGTAATCGTTATTACTAATTCTTTTAAGTGATTCATAACCTATCAAACAGAACCGTTAATAAACTTAAGAAAATCTCAGACTCCGCAGCAACGCGCGGGTTCACTACTAGTTTTTAATAAATTGGTTCTTGGATCTTGAATTGTTGTATTATATAATGATTTTATTAATCGTTATTTCTAAGGGTAAATATTCTCAAGCCGCCAATTAACCATATTGCGAGACATGCAAATACCAAAAGTTGTGACATCAGTGAAAAAAATTTCTGCATCCGCCACTGGTGGTGGTGGAGATGGAGATGGTGGTGGTGGTGGTGATGGTGGTGATGGTGGTGGTGGGTTGGTTGGAGAAGAAGGAAGAGAGGGTATAAGAGTCATTTCACCCAAAAAATTAAGGGTATAATAGTCATTTCACCAAAAACTAACGGAACAACTAACGGCCGTTAGTCTCAGGGACGTAAAGTGTTAGAAAATGAAACCACAGGTACTCAGGGTGTTAAGCCTGGGCTGAACCTGTTAGTTTAGGCAAACCATAGGAACGAAAACTGCAATTTTCTCTTTCTATAATTCTGTGTGTTGCTATTTATCAAGTATCATTAGTCTCACGAATAATGTCACCATTGTAAATCATTTAAATAATACTAACTATTATTATAAAGTATGAATAGTATTGTTTGGTTATTAATAAAGTAATGAATAAGAAAATGAATGATTTGGAAGTTTTTGGATAATTAAAATTATTTACTATTTTGAAACGTGAGTATTATAAATATTAGTTTTTAAAGATTTATTTTACTCATTAATTTCGTACTATTGATCTTTAAAAAAATGTTTGAAGACTAACAGAAAAAACATGTATATGTTAGAACCATAAGTGTGATAATTAGAAGACAAATTTACTATTCTACGTATTAGAGCAGAGCATCTACAACGATGCTCATGTGGCGAGGTCCGCTGCTAGTGGACGAGACAAACCGGACGCTGATGTGGGATAGGCGTCTGGAATTGAGGTTTGTAACTGCGGATAGGTAGCGGACCTAGAAGTGGGTGTTTGTGGAGGTTTAATGTTGTGAGAAAAATTGAGTGTTTTTTTTTTTTTTTTTTTGAAAAAAATTGAGGTTTAATGGATCGTCGCGTGGAGAGCAAGGTTAAATAGGTTGCCGACTAGAGAAGCATTAATTCGGCGAAATGTTAATGTGGGGTTTGATCGTTGTCCGATATGTGGTGAGCTGCCAGAAAACGTTGAGCATCTGTTCGTATCTTGTCAGTTTGCACAAACTATTTGGCAGCTCGTCTCGCAGTGGTGCAAGGTGGGAAGTATCTTCGCCTTTCAGTTTAAAGATCTACTGCTGCTACACGAACGGATTGGAGGTTCAAAAGGTGCGAGGAAAGTATTCTATGCGGTCTGTTTAACTACGATATGGTGCATATGGAAGGCTCGGAACGAGGTGGTTTTTAAGCAAAAAGCGTGTTCGTTACATAGTATTATGGGGGAAATCAAGTCAAGGAGTCTCTTTTGGGTCAAGGCAAGATCTAAACACCATGAACTAGACTGGAATAGGTGGCGGGCGTTTAATATCTCAAACATCAGTTGGTAGTTTTGCTTGTTTGGTTTTGTTGTTTTGTTTTCTTTTGTTCTTTAGTGACTGTAATGTTTTGGTTGTACTGGGTGAATTGCTAGTATCCCGCTAGCTTGGGTGTTAATAAATTATTTGTTGGCCGTTCAAAAAAAAAAAATTGAGTGTTTTAAAGAATGTTTGGAACTAGTGTTGGAGTCTGCGCTTCGTGGCGGATCGTAGAAAGGTGTTGGCAAGGATTTATTACTATATTTTAGATAGTGACATGCAGACTTTAATCTAAACGATGGTAAAAATAAGCAACCAACATGCTTAAGTAAGCATGTCTAACGTTAAAAGTCAACTTTAACTATAATAAGATTAAAAAAAAGTAATTAGATTTGTTACTTGGTATATTGAAATGAAATCTTAATATAGACCATGTAGGTTTTAATCTAAACGACAGTAAAAATAAGCAAGCAATATGGTTAAGTAAACATGTCTAGAATTAAAGTTAGCTTTAATTTTAATAAGCAAAACTTAGAATTAATCTTGTAAAAAGATAAAAGAACAAATATTTGTTAAAAATAACTTTTTCAAGCTTAAGGGCCATATGATAACTCTATTCAAGTTTGGGGATCGTGAATCCTTTATAGAAAAATAATATTAATTAATTTCGTATGATAAATCTATAAAAGTTTATGGATATAAACGTTAATCGTTTATAACAAAAGAATTATCAGAGTTTGAAGGCCATATGATAACTCTAATACTCTATTGAAATTCAATACTAACCCATATTTATTTATTTTTGGTTAAAAGTTAAGCAAATTAATTAAAAGATAAGGACAATAATATTATAGGCAATAAAGTTAGACCAATAAGAAATTAGTACTGTTAACAACAATTGAAATTGTTATATAGAATAGAATGTTATGTGACAATTAACTTTGGTAGATGTTTGATGTTGTGGGTGCTCTTGTCATATTGTGCTTGTTTGACTAATTGACTGTTTTTTTTTTTCACTTACAAACATAAATCATATTTTCATTAAAACAAAATACAAAAGTTACATCACAATAGAAGGTAGATGTGCAACAAGCTGCGTCGCCACCCCTTTCTAAATTGCGAAGTATCTATATTTTTTTCACTGTTACTTAAATATTGTTTAATGAAGTATCTATAACTTCTTGACCTTCAATCTGATTGTATCATGGATATTATACCATGTGAAGATTTTTAGACCATCCAAAGTGGAGATTTTGGGCGGTTGAGCATTCCCCCACATGCCTAAATCTAGCCACACCTCTAAAGACTCTATTCAAGATCTCTTCAAATTTTAATATCTTTTCTTTAGAACAAATCTACAAGTTTTTTTTTTTTTTTTTTGACAAGCAACTTTCATTAACACCACAAAAGGATTATCTCCAAGACGGAGATAACCACAAAAACCAATACATCAAGTTACATTAAAACAACACCAATCTTTCCAATCCACTCTAGCATTTTTAGATCTACTATTAAACCATAAAAAACTGATAGCCTTAACCTCTGAGAGCATCTTCGTCACATTCACCATACCTTGTCTGAAAATGACTTCATTCCGCACCGACCATATCTTCCAACAAACGATAGTAAAGATACCATACATAATCTTTTTCTTCGAGGTAGCGATAGCAACATGGTCCATCATAGTAAGAATGTCATGAACTGAGAAGATAATCAACGGGGGCAATTGTAACCACGCGGCAACGCCCATCCACAGCCCATTAGGAACCGCACAAGCCGTCAACACATGCTCCAAATTCTCAGTCACCTCACCACAAAAACGACATAAGCCGTCCCCCACAAAAACATTCCTTCGGGCTAGAGCAGTAGCCGTAGGGAGCCTATCCAATGAAGCACGCCACATAAAAATATTACATTTATTAGGGAGCCATTTACACCACTTGTACCTATACCCTTCGAGACCCCCATCATCACTACGCAGCCATTTACGAGTACCATTCACCGTGTACATCCCATTTGACCCACTATTCCATTTCCACGAGTCACTGTGATGATTCAATCGGACCAATTCAACCATGCGATGACACTGAATAAGCTCCATAATTTCCGTACTAGAAGCCGGATATCTCTTCCAATCCCAAAAAATGCCCCTATCCTCATTACCACCAATCCTCTCAGCAACTCTACACCATTTGTTTTTTTCAAGAACAAACAAATTGGGAAACAGTTCTTTTAATGGAACATCATTAATCCAAGTATCCACCCAAAATCGAATCTCCAACCCGTTTCCCACAGAACCCCGGATCATATTAAGAACATTAACCCCTTTAACTTTAGTGGCGTAAGCCACCTTCACCAACTTACTCCACGGACCATTCGATTGTTTGTTCCAAGGCATCATATCCCATCTCCTATTAGAAACATGAAGAGCCTCTATAACTCTTCTCCACAAGGCCTTCTCTTCCATTTTATATCGCCATAGCCATTTGAATAACAGCGCAAGATTACAATCTAGTAATCTACTCAAGCCCAAACCACCGTCTAACTTAGGTTTTGCCACTCTATCCCAAGCCACCCAATGAATCTTGCCGACCTCATCCGTACCACCCCATAAGAATCGCTTAATAAGCCCTTCAAGATTATTAATAACCGTAGCCGGGGCCTTGAACAAAGAAAAATAATATGAGGGGATACTTTCCAACACAGATTTCACTAAAACCAATCTCCCCCCCATAGATAAAGTGCGAGCCTTCCACAAAGACAATCGTTTTTTAAAAACCTGAATCACTGGATCCCAACTATTAATTCTTGACATATTGCCACCAACTTGAATACCCAAATACTTAAACGGAGTCTCCCCAGCACGGCACCCAAGCGAATTAGCTTTATTTTGTACCTCCACCAGATCTTTCCCAATACCATATAATGTAGATTTATGAATATTAATTCGCAAACCTGAACATAAGTGGAAAACCCGCAGCATTCTTCTAAGCGAAATAAAGTTAAATTGCGACCAATCCCCCATCACCATAGCATCATCCGCATATAATAAATGGGATATCACTGGGCCTTCGTTAGGCAATCTCACCCCGTCAAACGAACCCAAAACACAAGCTTTGCGAATAATACTAGAAAACGCCTCCATAACAAAAATAAAAAGAAAAGGAGAAATAGGATCACCTTGTCTAATACCTTTGCTGCATGAGAACTCAAATGTGGGAGAACCATTAACCAAAACAGATGAGGCAGACGATTCAAGAACCCCATAAATCCACTCGCACCATTTATCCGGGAACCGCATTTGTTTCATAATAGACATCAAAAAGCTCCAATTAACATTGTCATAAGCCTTCTCGAAGTCTATTTTGAACATGAATAAATCTCTAGCTCGCCTTTTAGCCCATGAAATAATTTCACTAATAATCAACGGGCCATCCAATATATATCTACCCGATAAAAACGCCGATTGGGTCTCATGAGTAACCGAATCCATAACCGTCTTTAATCTATTAGCTAGTACTTTGGAAATGACTTTGCTAATAACCCCTATCAAGTTAATCGGTCTATATTCACCTAACTCCACCGGGTCCTCCACTTTAGGAACCAACGTAATAAAAGACGACCCCACCCCTCGAGAGATTTTACCTGACTCAAAAAACTCCTGAAATACTTTCATGAAATCATCTTCTAACAAACTCCAATATCGTTTGATGAACCGAAAGTTGAAACCATCCGGCCCCGGGGCTTTATCACTGCCACATTCAAAAACAGCCTCCTTGATTTCTTCTTTCGAAAAAACACCAACAAGAGCCTCAGCTTCAGCTTCCGAAAGGGTCTTCAAATCATAGCATCTAAGTTGGGGCCTCTCCGCCATGTTTTCCACGAACTTGTTCCTGAAAAAAGAAAACACTTCACGTTTAACAATGGAGGGTTTGGTAACCCAAACCCCGTTTACCATGACGCCCGGAATAGCATTCGACACTCTCCTTTTATTAACCACCCCATGGAAGAAGCTAGAATTATCATCCCCATCCTTTGCCCATTTCACCCTTGCTTTTTGACGCAGGTCTTTAACCTTACAATCTTCAATCTCTTTAATTCTCTTAGTGCCTTCACTATAAGCCCATTGCTCTTCCTCATGTAAATCACGTTCCTCAACAAGATTATCCAATTCTTCTAGTTCTGTAGCAATAGTAATGTACTCCTCCTGTTCAACTATTTCCAATCGCTTTTTCCACTCAATTATCGCCAATCTCATAGCCTTCAATTTATGAAGCAAACACAAGTCAGGGACCGTATCTTCATGAAATTGCGTAGCCGCTCCATACACAACATCGTCAAAACCATCCCGCTCGAGCCATGAATTATAAAACTTAAACGGTTTCGGGCCAAAGTTTCGATATATACATTTAAGAATCAAAGGACTATGGTCCGACTTCCCTCTCGCTAACGCCCGGTACTCCGCGTTAGGCCATTCATTGAGGAAACCCAAGGAGACGAAAATTCTATCAATCCTACTACACTTATTCCCGGCAACGAAAGTAAATCTCCGCCCTTTAAGACCGAATTCGTGTAAATCCACCCCCTCCAAAAACTCATTAAACTCATTCGTAACACCGACGTTGAATTTCGAATTCTTCCTTTCATTTCGAGCACGGACACAATTAAAATCTCCACCAACGATCCAATATCCCGGATCTTGGCAGATGATGCGATTTAGCTCCAACCACACAGATCTTTTATCTTCAATCCTTTGAGGTGCATATACGTTCGCCAAACGGACAACCATCCCACTATGTTTAATAACGCCATGTATCACTAAGATATTTCTATGCTTATGAACTAGCGTTTTATTCATCACTTTCTTATCCCACATCGACACAATGCCTCCCGATCTTCCCACAGCTTCAACCCACTCGACATCATATTCACCTTTACCCCAAAATTTATCCAAGTTAACACCTTGTAGCGATGTCAACTGGGACTCTTGTAACATAACAAAACCAACCTCGTTAGACATACGAATACTCGAGACCCAATCCGCCTTGTCTACCCTTCCCATACCTCTAATGTTTAGAGACATTATATTCATTGATGCACCAGCTGTAAACTCTCGTCATCTACCGTCTTCCGGAGCGAGTCCTTAAAGTTCTCAATATTATCAACGCCAAGACTCCTCGCAAATAACTTAGTATCTTCCACTTCTCGTCTAATCATAGACCCCCGATCCGTTCGAACATTATCATACCCATTTTGCATACTAGAAACAGTATCCGGCTCCACACTCCCATCCATCACGTCATTAAGATCCGGAGTAGCAAATACTTCATCCCGAACCTGTACCTGCTCGTTAATACCTGCACCACTTGAAACCGGGTTATCAAAGATAAATCGATCAATATCAAAGATGTCATTGTCTTCTCGAACCCGTTTCTTCGGCCTATCATTGTCAAGGGGTGACACAGATCTACGGTTCCCAGCCTTCTTCTTCGAATATTTGCCTCCTTTGCGTTTGCAACTTCTAGACAATGGGGTCCCTCCTACGGAGTCATCGAATACTCCATTAAGATGTGGCACCCCATTAACATCACCTACAAGCGTCTCCTTTTCAACCTCTGGAACGACCGGAGCGTTGGAAGTAACCTCCATATTAACAACGCCAACATTCGTCTCCTTTTCAATCTCTGGATCCAAATCCTCTTGTACAACTTCTACCTCCTCTTCAAACTCCCCTATACACTCAGGGAACCATTCTTCCAAATCCTCTTCAAGCCGGACCACAAATGCACGACCATTCCACATTACTTTGCACCGTGTATCAATCCTATCATACGTATTAACAAGTAACCCCACCGTAGCGTAAGACACATCCCCCTCTTCAGAAAAGAAAGCATTTTGTATTACTTCCCCATGCACGGCAGCGATTGTATTAAAGACCTCAACTTCAGCGATAGGCAAAGGAACCCCAAACACTTTCACCCATGCTATTCTCCCAACCTCCACCACCTGTCCGGTCCATGAAACAGCCGACACAAGCCAATCATTCCACCTTTCAGTGTCACTAAGAAACCCCTCTTTCTCTTCCATGCTATCAAACACCACCATTGCATGAAAACCTCCCAAGTACCGTATACCACATCTTCTACTACCACTTGCCTTAATTCTTTCCTTCAACGTAGTAAGAACATCCAATGATCTAACCTGTACTATAATGCCCGTCCCATACAGTTCTTGAAAACCTTTTCCTTCGGATTGAATACTTACCTCATGAATCTTGGAATCCACCCTTCTATTCAGCAAGGAATCTTTAAACGTCCTCAAATCCCCCTCCTCCCTAACATTCTTCACAGCATTTGTATTACCCTCCCCATTACTCATCCCCTCTTGCCCATTCGTATGTGGATCCGTCACCGGCTTCCACATTTTCTCTCCGTGAACCGTTGAATCAATAGCCTTCCCTTTATCCACGTCCCTCTTTTGGCCGTCAACAAAGCGTGCCGGCACTATATAGAGCTTATAGCTACCGATCCAAACATCCTTCAACCTATCTTCCAAATCAGATTCGTTACGAGCCACCTTGATCGTAGCAAATCCAAACCTCTTCCCCAGTTTATCATATTTCCTTGCAATATAGATGGCTTGAACCTCCCCATGCCTACTCAAAACATCCCTTAGATCAGACGAAGAGCACTTCTCGGGTAAGTTTGAGACGAAGAACTTCACCCCATCAAACATAGATGCACGATTCTGATGATTTTTGTTGTGTTGATTCTTCTTCGATGGAACATCGTACCACCTATTGACCTTGTACTTGTCTCGAGCCGCCATGCATACGTGAAAATTCCCTGTTCGCCGTCGATCGCCCAGTTCGCCAACAAATCTACAAGTATGCATGGAAAAAAAAAAGTAGAAACTCACCATCAATATTTTACAGTAAAGTTCATTTTAGGTTGAGATCAACATGATCATTTATGTTGTCTACACATTGTAATTTGCAAAGCAAATTTTGGTCATAAGAGAGCAGGGAGTCGTGGCATACTCCCCATATTTGCCCGTATGCCACATCAGTATTTTCCCAATATTCCCTAGAATATACGGTGTATGTATTCCTAGGTTTTCTTAGAATCCCCTAAAACAAAGTTATTTTAACTATAAAAAAAAATAATATATTCAAAAAGTTATAATATATTTAAAAATAATATAATAATTAAAATTATATTCAAAACATCTGTTATTTTAATTTTAAATGGTTTCCAACCTTCCCCGAGAATCAGTGAGAACTCCCCATTTTCTTGTGAATGTTCCACCCGAGGCTCACTGGCTCTCCCCGAACTGCACTCCTGTCCCCTAATCTAGGATTTCTTTAACTTTTCTAATAAACATTGCATATCGTACACATCTCAATTTAAGACACATGTCTTAACAAAAATGCACTTGCTTTAACATGTTTAAAAGCTCATCGTGTTATGTGTTTTATGTCAATAACTCAATTTCAATAATATCACTCTTCTAAAACCATCAAACAAATAAAGTACACGTATCTCTTTATTCTAAACATGATTATATTCCGAGGTTACTATAAAATACAACACACATGATCATTTTCTGAGGTTACTATAAATATACAACACACCCGTAAAAATTAACTAAAAAACGTCTTATACCATAAGATCAAATACATTGAATATTTTACACTAACTAATCATCTGGTTATCGTATTATTAAAGTCTTAACTTTTTACACTTAATTACACATGTTTATTTAGAGGAAGAGTAACAATAAGAATACTATGTCAAGCAAACAATTTAAAATAAAAACTGTTGTCTTTTAGGCATTCATCACATGATCAAGCCGTGAACATTTGTTTAACTCGGCAACAAGATATCCATTAGTCGAAAACACAATTAATTAACTAATATCATCAAATTAGAGAACTTGAATTACAAGCAGATCGATAAACATCATTATATTACATCTTACTTTAACTAAAAAACACATCACTCCACAAACAGACAAATTAACCAACACAATGCCACCATCAACACACCCGTGTAACATACTGCATGAACTCCTCGTCCATTTCCAACTCCGCCATTGTCTCCGGCGACAAAACCACCTCCAAATCCACACTCCCACCCCCTTCCCTCCCCGGAAATGCCGATATCTTCCCGTCAAACTTATTCGCCCTCCCGCTCCTCACCGCCACCGGTTTTCCCCACCCGAAATCATTATCATACATCGGAAACCTCGGCGAACTCCCCATCGTCAACATGGCCCCGTCGAAGTTCCCTAACGGGAAGCATCGCGGGTCCTGCTCCCAATTGTAGACAAAACGGCGTACCGTTTTGTCATCATGAGCTAAAACATTTTTGTTTAGCTGTTCTGCACACCACCGGAGATCATGCGATAGCACATCTCCGGCTGATGCGTAGGTTGGAATGCTTTGAATCGCGTTACCAAAGTAACGCGGTTCGAGCTTTGGTTCCAACCTATGGCGGCAATTTACCGCCATCCTAAAAGTTGTCGTTTTTGTTGATGGGAATTTTCTAGCACGTGTCACTGCGCGCCATAATAAAGCGCACAGTGACTGAAAGGATGAGATCTCATGCTGGGGTTTTGAAACAGTGACGGCGTTACGTATCCAATTACCTATTAACGCCGTCACCGTTTCATCAGATAGTTTCAAAACATCGTTACTTTGTTTCCCCATTACTTCAACGGCGTTAATTTCTCCGTTATTGTAACAACCTAATACTTTCTTGTTAATATTATTATTATTATTAGCACTCGCTTTCAGTTTCAATATAGATTCTCTGGTAAAACTGAAAATACGTTCTTTCAGAGGGGCAAATTCGTCAAATGTCACTTTCAACCCATCTTCTGGGACTTTAAGCACAGCCGGAGATATTAAAACCGAGTCACGTGCAAACCACGGTTGTCTCGTGACTAATTTAACACCTCTAGACACCTCAGCAAAGGTGTTAATAAAGTTCCATAGGGAAGTACCGTCAACGACGGCGTGATTAACGGAAAAACCGATAAACACGCCGTCGTTAACTTCGGTCACTTGAACCGCCAGCAGCGGATTGAAGTGACCGTGGTAACTCACCATTCCGTCAAACGAAAAAAACGTCTTGACGAAATCCGGGACGTGAGTTGGCGAAACGATGTCGTGTAGAGTGAGTTGATTTGCATTAGCGTAAGTGAATTGCACGCCTGCATCGTTGCAGGTGATGTAGACGTAACCGTTCGAGTCGGTTATTAAGCGACCCGCGAGTGGAGGGAAGTAGGTTAAAACCGTTGCGAGTGATTCACGTAAGTGACTGAGAACGTCGGTTATGGTAGTTTTAGGTAATTGAAACAGATTACCTTTCTGTATGTAATGGCAGGATAACATAGGGAGGTCAGATGTGGAGAGTTTGAGGTCTGGTAATGTCGATTTAATCGCCGGAACAACGGTTGTAGTAGAGATGATTTGAGGGGCTGAAAACCCTAATTTAGTTGGTTCACAAGGCATGATGATAATATTAATTTGAGCTAATAATATTATGAAAGAGTGTTGATGGTGAAGAGGAGGTGAGTGAGGATTATGGGAAGGGATGGGAGGGTATAAATAGGTGGGATGGGTTCATGAACGTGGACATGTTATTAAGAGAGTTGATAGTGTTGTTGTTGGGGTTGACTCTAATTAGAAGTTGATAATAATAAGTGATATTGATATCCTACTGGCTGTCACGTGTCTGTCCGTTGTAATTGTTGTTTGATTATTGTTTTTATTATTGGATTAATGAGTAATGAGTAATGTTATTCTTTTCCTTTGGTTTGGGAGGTTTGATTCTTCCAACTGTTTAACAGGCTAATCATTTGGTAAGTACTAACAAGTTGAGTATTAGGTTAATGATAAAAGTTTTTGTTCTTTTTGGTTTTAAACTTGAGGAATGTTACATTCATTAAGCCCACTTTTTACACTAACATTCCTCAAGTTTAAAACCAAAAAGAACAATAACTTTTATCGTTAACCTAACTAGTGTGACATGTGTACTTAGATTAAAGTGGAATCTCTTCAATTACGTAATCACACATGGTTCTTTTGATAATTACGCATGTGTAGTCGATAATCAAGTATGTTTTAGATGATAATTACGCATATGTAGTTGATAATCACGCATGTTGTAGATGATAAATACGCATGTTATAAAACCTAACGATTTTTTCTTTAAAAGTATAATAATATGGTATGTAAATTAAAGAGGATAAAACGTTTGTTTTTATAATGTATTTTTTTAGATGTGGGAAAATGTTATGGACATTTAAAAATGCGTGAAAGTTGGATAAAGTCAACAATTGTAGGTTATACACATTTTACATAATTCCCAACTCATTCATTCATTTTGTCATTTGTAAATTTCAATTCAAATATATCTTTCAATCTCATCCATCGATTCTCTAAATCAAAGACTCGCATTTCTTCATATCATTTTAATATTAAGGTTCCTTTATATTTAAAAGTTTCTTTGAAGCCTTATGTTCATGAATTATGTGGATAAACTTGAATGATCGATCTAATAAAGTGTTAGATATTATAGAAGTGAATGTGAGTTGTGTCCCACATTGGTGGGGAGATGTAAATTGAAGGAGTTTATAAGGTGGAGCTTAAGTGGGAGATTTAAAATGTTAAAGTTACATTATACTCTGAAGCCTACCCGCGCGCAGGGGGGGGTGCAAAAATGGGTTCTGGCTCGGGAAAATTCTTGAACCAACGCGACGCCCGCACGACCTGCGGACATGAATGCAGCTCGAAAAATCCGGGTCCGTGCAACACTGGTTATTAGCTGCAATAATTAGGAGACTGTAACAGCTAATTAAACAGCAGTCTTGATTGGTTAATTATTGCAGACTGTTTCATATGTTTCAAGCCTTTGGCCTATAAAAGGCTGCATACTCTTATGCAGAAAACACACAAAACAGTCTCTCACATATATTCTATTGCTGCAGCAAATAATATCTGTTTCAAAAGCAGTCGACTTTCGGCTAATTTTCAGGAAAGTGGGATAGTCCGCAGTGCACCGCGCCGCACTGTTGAACCGGTGTACCCTGGGAATAGACGACGAATCTGTTTAAGGGAATTGTGTCAAACACAAGCCCGGTTCCTTTTCTAATCTGTTCAGTTTTCCTTTTTGTTTGTCTCTTTGCAGAATCGTTGCTGTCTCCATTTACTGTAAGAATTCCAACAAACTTTAACAGATTTTGTTCTAACAGTCTTATTTTAATTTTCAGAAAAATGGAGAATTTGCAGCCCATGACTACTCCTGCTCTTCTGAATACCACTGTTGCTGGACTTTCTGCAGTGGTTACTCCTGCTGTTGCTGTTACCATTGGTTTAGTGGCACCGTTACCGAATGCGGTAGCGAGCAATGCTGAAAAACCAGAGAAGTTCGCTGGTGTGAACTTCAAACGTTGGCAACAAAAGATGCCTTTTATTTGACAACGCTGAACCTTACGAGGTTTTTGACCGAATCCGTTCCTCATGTTGCTGAAGAGGAAATGGACACTCAAACTGTGAGTGCGATTCAAGCTTGGAATCATTCGGATTTTCTGTGCCGAAACTATGTCCTTAATGGAATGGTGGATTCGCTTTACAATGTGTATTGCAAAGCCGCGACGGCCAAAGAGTTATGAGAATCTTTGGAACGCAAGTATAAAACTGAAGATGCGGGCACAAAGAAATTTGTGGTGGCTAAGTTCTTGGATTTTTGTATGGTGGACTCAAAAACTGTCATGAGTCAAGTCCAAGAGTTGCAAGTTGTTCTTCATGATATACATGCGGAAGGAATGATACTTAGCGAGACATTCCAAGTTGCGGCTATTATTAAAAAATTGCCACCAAGTTGGATTGACTTCAAGAACTACTTAAAGTATAAGCGAAAGGAAATGACAATTGAAGATTTGGTTGTGCGTCTTCGTATTGAAGAAGACAACAAGGTTGCTCAAAAGAAGAACACCATTCCTGAAATCGCTAAAGCTAATGTGGTTGAACATGGTCAATCATCAAAGGGTAACAAAAGCAACAAAAGTAACAAACGGGCTGGGTTTAAGAAACCCAACGGGAAGAGCTCCCACCTTGGACCTAAAGGTGGGATTGGGAAGAAGAAGTTCAATGGAACGTGCTATAATTGTGACAAACAGGGGCATAAAGCAAGTGAATGCAAGCTTCCCAAGAAGGAAAATGCCCAACAAGCAAACATGATTGATAAGCTTGTTGCTATGATTTCTGATTTGTCAATGATGGTGACCGAAGCAAACCTGGTTGGTACTGATGCCAAGGATTGGTGGGTTGATACCGGGGCAACCCGGCATGTGTGCTTTGACAAGAGCTTGTTTGACACCTTCAAGGAGGTTACTGATGAAAAGCTCTTTATGGGAAATTCTGCAACTGCTGATGTCAAGGGGGAAGGAAATGTGATTTTAAAGATGACGTCGGGAAAGGAACTTACTTTGTCAAATGTGTTGTATGTTCCTGAGATTCGTAAGAATCTCGTGTCTGGTTGGCAGTTGAAGAAGTTTGGTTTTAAAATGGTGTTTGAGTCTGATAAGGTCGTGTTGACCAAAAATGGTATGTATGTTGGTAAGGGTTATGCCCTTAATGGTATGTTCAAGTTGAATGTAACCGTCATGAATGGAATGAATAACACTAGTTCTACTTACTTGCTTGAGTCTTCTAATGTGTGGCATGGTAGACTAGGTCATGTGAATTTTAATTCTATTCGTCACTTGATTAAATTGAATAGCATACCAAAAATTGATATTGACTCAAACTATAAATGTGAAACTTGTGTCGAAGCAAAACAAACACGAACGCCATTCAAAAAGGTTGAACGAACCACTGGTCCCCTTGATTTGATCCACACAGATTTGTGTTATTTGAAAGCTATTCCTACTAGAGGTGGGAACAAACATTTATTGATGATAGCACACGATTTTGCTATGTGTACTTACTTAAGAGTAAGGACGAGGCTATTGACAAATTTGTTGTGTTCAAAGCCGAAGTTGAAAATCAACTTAACCGAAAAATAAAAAAGGTGAGGAGTGATAGAGGTGGTGAATATGTTTCACAATTTTGCTGATCTTTGTGCAAAAAGTGGAATCATACATGAACTCACACCTCCTTACTCACCACAATCAAATGGCATAGCAGAACGTAAAAATAGAACATTGAAAGAAATGATGAATGCCATGTTGATAAGCTCGGGGTGAGCAAGGACATGTGGGGGGAAGCGCTGTTATCAGCAAATTTCATTCTAAATTTAATTCCCCGTAAAAAGAAGGATGTAACACCATATGAATTATTGACAGGAGTCAAACCATCATATAATCACTTGCGAGTGTGGGGGTGCCTAGCTAAGGTGGTAGTGACACCACCAAAGCGTCTTATGATAGGACCCAAAACTGTAGATTGTGTGCTCATTGGATACACTCGTTTGGGTGGTCCACTTCGTTTTCTTGTACATGACTCGAAGAATCCTGGAGTGTCTAACGGCACTATATTGGAATCTAAGGATGCTTCTTGGTTCGAGCACATATTCCCATGCTTGGATAGGCCTAAGTTGGGTTCACCAAGCCCATTTGATGATAGTGTTCTAGATGATGAACCGGGCCCATCAAATTCAACTAGGGAAGGTGTTTCAAGAGAAGAGGTTGCAAATGATGAACCTCAAATAGATGAAAGTGAAATCCGAAGGAGTAAAAGACAAATGACTGAAAAATCCTTTGGTCCAGATTTCCTCACCTACGTGGTCGAGGAGGAACCACAAACTTACCAACAAGCGGTAAATTCCTCAGATGGACCTCAATGGAAGGAGGCCATAAAATGTGAGATAGATTCTATTTTACAAAACCACACATGGGAATTAGTGGATCTTCCTGCGGGATGCAAACCACTAGGATATCGATGGATCTTCAAGAAAAAGATGAAGCCAGATGGCACCATTGATAAATACAAGGCAAGATTGGTGATCAAAGGATATAAACAGCGAGAAGGCTTGGATTATTTTGACACATATTCGCCTGTTACGCGAATAACATCCATCAAGATGGTTCTTGCCATTGTAGCCATTAGAAATTTGGAAATTCACCAAATGGATGTGAAAACGGATTTCTTAAATGGAAATCTAGAGGAAGAGATTTACATGGAACAACCCGAGGGCTTCATAGCCAAGGGACAAGAAAAGAAAGTATGCAAGCTTGTAAAATCTTTATATGGTTTGAAACAAGCTCCAAAACAATGGCATCAAAAGTTTGATCATGTCATGCTTGATTCTGGGTTCAAAATCAACGAATGTGACAAGTGTGTGTATGTGAAAGACACACCAGATGGATATGTCATCCTATGTTTATATGTGGATGACATGCTCATTGCTGGTAGTAAATGAGAAAATGATAAAATCTACAAAGGACGTCCTGAGAGCAAGGTTTGACATGAAAGATATGGGATTAGCGGATGTGATTTTGGGAGTACAAATCACGCGAACCCAGAATAGACTTGTGATAAGTCAGTCTCACTATGTGGACAAAATTCTTGAGAAATTCAATGCAAATGACTCTAATGTGGCTAGAACTCCCATTGACACGAGTCAACGTCTAACTAAAAATCGAGATGAGCCTGTTAACCAGTTAGAGTACTCAAGAATTATTGGCAGCCTGATGTATTTGATGAGCTGTACCAGACCAGACTTAGCATATGCTGTGAGCAGACTAAGTAGATACACGAGCAACCCAAATTCAACTCATTGGGGTTGCATGACACGGGTGCTAAGGTACTTAAGATACACACGGGATTGTGGGCTGCATTATAGTAGATATCCAGCAGTTATTGAAGGTTACTGCGATGCAAATTGGATATCTGACACGAGTGATTCCAGAGCAACAAGTGGGTATGTATTCACACTTGGTGGTGCAGCTATATCATGGAAATCATCTAAGCAAACTGTTATTGCTAGATCCACGATGGAATCAGAATTCATTGCTTTAGATAAAGCAAGTGAAGAGGCGGAATGGCTACGTCAATTGTTGAGGATATACCAAGGTGGCCGAAGCCGGCATCGGCCATATGTATACATTGTGATAGCCAATCGGCAATTGGCAAAGCTCATAGCACAATGTATAACGGTAAGAACATGCATATAAGACGTAGACATAATACGGTACGACAACTAATCTCAACAGGAGTTATCACTGTTGACTACGTGAAGTCAAAGGATAACATCGCGGATCCGCTAACAAAAGGCTTAAGCAGAGAGTTAGTTCAGAAGTTGTCAATGGGAATGGGGCTAAAACCCATTAAAGGCTAGGTTTATGCGATGGAAACCTAACTCAGTTGACTGGAGATCCCAAGATCTGAGTTCAATAGGACAACCTAATTGTATGAACTGGCAAAGGTCACTGTGGGAGAGAGTTGGCCCACGTTTTGAAAAAGGGGAGCTTACCATAAATTTAATAAGCTTCCTAGTCCATTCCTAAAAGTGACAAGGTTGAGGCTAAGCTTATAGCTTTTAATGATCTGACTGAGGTAACCAGTCCCAGTAGATCACCTATGTGAGAGAGAAGTGGGGTCGCTACGAAGGGTATTGTTGGGGCACAATACTTAATAGCTCTCGCAGAACCAGGCATGTGTCCATGACCATAACGGAAACAACAATGAGGACTTGACGTTGTCAAGGAGAGTTTTGTGTGAAGCGTATTGTCGTCTACACAAACGGCAGATGAGTTCAAAGACATCGCGTTCTACTCAGAGCCAGTAGGATAAGTGCGTTTCATAAGCGAAGGTTCAAAGGGTCACACTACCTATCGTATGCAAAACTCAATTGTTGAAATTTAATTGGAATAAGGTTGTTTCTGAGAATAACTCCCATTCATGTGGGAGTTTGTTGGATATTATAGAAGTGAATGTGAGTTGTGTCCCACATTGGTGGGGAGATGGAAATTGGAGGAGTTTATAAGGTGGAGCTTAAGTGGGAGATTTAAAATGTTAAAGTTACATTATACTCTGGCGCCTACCCGCGCGCAGGGGGGGGGGTGCAAAAATGGGTTCTGGCTCGGGAAAATTCTTGAACCAACGCGACGCCAGCACAACCTGCGGACACGAATGCAGCTCGAAAAACCCGGGTCCGCGCGACACTGGTTTTTGCTATCTGTTTTAATTTTTTGCATAATGTAACTGAATCTTCCAGAAGAACTCTTGGTCTTCAGCTTCCAAACTGTTTCAACTCCTGATGGTCATTAGCTGCAATAATTAGGAGATTGTAACAATAATTAAACAGCAGTCTTGATTGGTTAATTATTGAAGACTGTTTCATATGTTTCAAGCCTTTGGTCTTCTTCTTGTGGCCTATAAAAGGCTGCATACTCTTATGCAGAAAACACACAACACAAAAACAAAACAGTCTCTCACATATATTCTATTGTTGCAGCGAATAATATCTGTTTCAGAAGCAGTCGACTTCCGGCTAATTTTCAGGCAAGTGGGATAGTCTGCAGTGCACCGCGCCGCACTGTTGAACCGGTGTACCCTGGGAACAGACGACGAATCTTTTTAAGGAAATTATGTCAAACACAAGCCCGGTTCCTTTTCTAATCTGTTCAGTTTTCCTTTCTGTTTGTCTCTTTACAGAATCGTTGCTATCTCCATTTACTGTAAGAATTCCAACATAAAGTTGGGGTAATCATTAATTATATGGTTTGGGCCAAATCTTGGATTTAATCAATAGAAATTTAAGATTTCAATATTCTCATAAATGACACATAAGGTTGTATCGAAGAAGAAGTTAGATATATACGATTTGGAGTAAACATATAAGACAAGATTATGTGTTGTGACTCAACTTGAGCACAAACTTTATTCTCTCATACCATGATAACTGGACGCCGACGTGACACTGGATAAAGGAAGCTATTCGCTCACCTGACCCTGTTGTAGCTCGCTTTGACCTCCCACGCTAGCAGCCCCTCAAAAAGAGTCGTTTCTCTCCTCTCCCTCCCACGCTAACCCACGCGAGCACATTCACGCCAGGTCGCTCACGGTCTCCCTTACGCCACCCCGTACATAGTCGTGTTTGCGAGCCACGTGGCTCGTGGCTCGCTCACGCTTGCTCTACTCGTGTACCACAACACACAACCTAACTATAACAACACAACTATATTGTCTAGGCGAGCAAAATCATCAATATAATATTAATCAATTGTTTTTTAAACTACCATTAGCACAGTTTAATACAAATATATATGGTCCATATATGCAGATTATACGTGTTTGATATCAACGAATGCAATTTTAATGATTGAGGTGTTAAATATAATATTAAATCTAAGCACATAAAATCTTTATTGGAATGTAAACATATTAAAAAGAACAGAATCCAGTAATATAATCTTGAACAAATGGAAGACTTATTTTGGAGGAAGTGATTTAGCAAAGTCAAATATTTGATTTGGTTTGACGAAATTCTGGTTGAAACCTTTTTTGTGATCCGATGTTCACCAAAAGGTTGGAAATAAAAAAAATGGTAAAAAACAACCATGTTCTAGTAAGGTGGTATAGAAGCCTAATGATAGAATCGGGCTTCTGAAAAACCAAGAGTCTTTCAGTTACATTATGCAAAAAATAATACAAATAGCAAAAAACCGCATTCGTGTCCGCAGGTCGTCGCGTTGGTTCAAAGATTTTTCCAAGACAGAACCTATTTTTGCACCCCTTGCGCACGGGTAGGAGCCAAAGAATAATATAACTTTAACATTTTAATTTTTCCATTCATGCCTCACCTTATAAACACCTCCAACTTTCATCTTCCAACCAATGTGGGACACAATCAACTCACATTCACTTTTATTATTTTCAAACACTTGAGACCTAATGATCACAAGTTCAAGCCTTGAAAAATACCAGGTTTTACTAATTATTCACTGTTATGCCTTGAACGGTGGATAGTCGGGTTTTCCTTTAATTGATGGGACATGAAGGACCGAATATCCTGTGGGTATCCTGAATTCGTCATAAAGGAATACTCAGATAAGTCCGTACCGAGTTTGTTGGGCTTTAATGGTAAAAAATTAGATATGTTGCAAAGAAGATAGGAAAGAGGCAAGAAAGTGCCAGCACACACATCCAAACGATCTCGAACAACGAAACCAAGAGGTTCAGTCACACGGTCAAATAGGGATTCTTGGAGAGTTGGAGTGGACCACTAATTTTTTTTCTATTTTCTGAAACTATGTTTATAGTATTTATAATTTAATAAAGTTCCAACATTTATGATACAAACATATTACACTTTTGTTTTATTGAAAATGTTTTATTTTAATGGGAAATATGACAAAGTAGTCTGACTACCCAGCCTAGCTGGTAGGATGGACATCCCGGTGAAGCTTGGGTCCGAATTTTACCCGGGTTCGAGTCTGAGGGGGGAGGGGGGGGGTGAGAGTTTACTCATTCCACGGGGTTTTCGCGCATCAGGTGTGTTGGTAAATCCTATAAGTCCCGTGAGGACGAGGGAATTTTGCCATTACCGAATTTACTTGGGCGTGGATTTGTTGGCCATTCAAAAAAAAAAAAAATAGCGAAGCATTGCATATTGCAAGGGTATTAAAATTTATAAGGTTTGGTTTTTTCAATTTAATACTAGTAATAACCATCAAAAAAAATGTTTCGATAATTGTAGATTAGTATTCACACCGTAGGAAAGATTCAATTCGAAACAACCGGTATTGATGTCAGTATCGGTTCATCGCAGTATCGTCATTTGATCTACGTTTAAATATAACACATTTTAATTCAACGGTTTAAACTCGAGTTATTCTGTGTTTGGTGTGGTTTCTATTTTTAGCACATGTGAGTTATTTCTCTATACATGTTTTATGATTTTTTTTGTATATTACGTTATAACTGTACGCTATAATTTTGATTTACTTTTTGTTTCATTTAACCAAAATGCCTATACATATTACAAAGGTTTAACTAACTGAGTACGTCGCGGCATGCAATTTCACATAGTTAATGCATAACATAATGGTTAGACTCATCCATTTGATGTTTGCAACGACACACAACGCATCGTCTACCGGTCATATTAGTACTTAGATCTAAATTTGAAACTAAAAATTTGTTACAGCGTGAATTTGGTCAAGGACTCAAGGTAGCATTTGTTTTAATGAAAATGTTCTTTTAGAGGGAGATGTTACAAGTAGGGATGAGCTCGGGACGGTATCGGTATCAACTGATACCGATCTTGAAAACTATCAAAACCCAATATCGATACTGATACCAAAAACATACGGTATGATACGGTATCGGTATTTTACCTTAAAATACCGATCCCGTACCGATATCAAAAATACCAAATCCGAAAACCTCTAAATGTGAATACCGATACTGAACACATTCGGTTCGATATAGGATCAATTCGAAATCAGTATTTATTCGATATTTGGCACAATATACTCGTCCCTAGTAACAAGGAAGTATGTGGTAAATAAATAATTACAATTACAATAAATTAAATAAAGGAGGTGAGTTGAAAATATCATTGAAGATATGGTTTGGACTTTGGGTCGAAATTCGGATCTGGGATCTTCCTTGGACCGCTCAATATCGCCACGTGGCATTGTCACCCTAATTCCAACCTCTCTATATCCGACCCGTTTCCCAATAAACTAAACAAACATACACGTGTGTATATGTGGACGAAGAGTTTTGCAAATTTACAAATTACTCGGTTCAGAAATGAAGACACATGTTATAACTGATTCAGCATCATCATTATCCATAACTTTTTAAACACAAATTTGTATACTTTACAATTCTTTTTTATATATTTTAGTATGCAAATCCTAATGAGGGTTGAGCCTCCACATCATCACAGGGGAGGACTGTACTCAAATAGACTAGCTAAGGATGTTGGAATGATCCTCCGTAGTTAGCCCTAGAGGTGAACAAATCGGGTTTTTATTAGAAACCGGTTCCGGTTTGGAACCGGTCCGTTACAGTGTCGGTTCCGTTCGGTTTCGGTCCCGGTTTCAAAGACCGGTTCTGATTCGGTTCGGTTCCGATTTGGTTCTGGTTTCGGTTTCAGAATCGGTTCTTGCGCGCACAATTAAAAAAAAAATAAGCCTAAACATAAAATTACGACTTTTGTTATTTTTTTTAGGATATCGAAACAAGAAACATGGAAAATGAAATTAAAACATTCTACAACGTGCTTTTTTTTTCGCCATTCGACATAAGACACAAGTCGAGATAACCATTTTCACCAAAAAGTTCGGCGTTTCCTGTCGTCTCAAAAATTTAAGCAACGTTAGGCTCGCTTGTGGAACCGGTTTGGGATGGGTTTGAAGATGAAGCCACGGAATGATGTAATAAAAGCAAAGCGAACACATTATTAAGTGTATACGATAGCGGTTTTTGCGTTTTCGAGTTGTTTCTTTTTGCGTTTTTGAGTGTTGTGATCAACCAAAACATCCAAAACCTATTTATACTAAACAAGGGTGGCAAAATGGTGATTTTGGGTGGAAAAAACGGCTATAAACGAACCCAACGATCAAAAAAAACGAATTTGGCCTATTCTAACGGTTGAACCGGTTCTGGGACCGGTTCTTGAGATCGGTTCTGGTTCTGGTTCTGAACCGTTTTTGGCTAAAATAGTGGAACCGGTGCTGGAACCGACGGTTCCTACGGGAACCGGAACCGGTTCCACTGTATACTGGTTTGGAACGGAATCGGTTCCGGTTCGGTTCCACGGTTCCGGTTTTAGAACCGGTTTTTTGTTCACCTCTAGTTAGCCCCCTCCCATTTGAAATGGGCCCAACGGTCGAAAATCTAATCAAATGGCCCGGCTTGAACGTCCAGGGAAGGACGATTCACACAGACCAGAAGATGAGGGGCGGTGTGGGACGATCCTCACAAGCTAGAGATGTTCCCCACACCCATTAGCCTAATAACGTTGCGGTATTGAGTAACTTCATCAATAGATTAAAAAGAAACAATATAAAATCATGATGTAAAATATGTATGTTATTCGTCACCGGATTTACAAATATTTCTTATGGGTACGTTGCAATGTTTCTCACTTTAATGTTCGCCACTGTCTCGATTTACCTGATGAAGTCTATAACATTTTCAAAATCCTATAAACAATATTATTTTTATAAATTACATTTATTATTATTGGGTAAGTTATTTGTTTTATTGTTTACTTGATTTTCGACAACAAAAACTATTATGAATTTTTTTAATTATTAGGCTGTGGCTATTGGTGCATTTACTGTATAAAAGCATTCACAGCATATCCATCAAATTTGTGTAACTGAATTCTTCCATATTTTAAAAACTATGGAGGAAAGAGAATAAGTAACAGTAAATAAAAATTTTTTTAAGGAGAATTTCATTAACACAACTCGCAAGGCCTCAAAATAAGGACCTACGAGCAAACAAACGAAAAAACATCAACCCAAAGGAAAAATACACCAAGTTTTCCAATCTATAGTTTTCCATCTAGATCTATGTCGAAGCCAAAAGAAAGTTGTCGATTTGATGTTCTCCACAATCCGAATAGGACGCCGCCTCTTGTCATTAAAAACCCTGTTGTTACGTTCGACCCAAAGCGTCCAAATGGAAGTATATATAATGCCTCTTAGAATGTACTTCGCATCTTTAGAAAGCGTATGAGATTCCGCCAATAAAAGAAGATCCGGGATATCAAAAACAAAATTGTGGCCTATCCTGCACCAATCTCCAATTCGAAACCAAACCTCGTGCGAAAAAACACATCCGGTAAAAAGGTGTAATGCTGTCTCCATATCGTCTTGACAAAAACTGCAGCCCGTGTGTTGGATATTCACTCCGCGTTTTATAAGTTCAACAACGGTCGGAATACATAAAAGTGTTATTTAATTGAAAAAAAAATATAGTGATTTTTATTGTAATTTAACAAATGAAAATGACAGATAAAATATGAATGCTCTAACTTTTGCTACATAAGGTAAATATTGAGCAAATTTGATTCGTCCACTATCAAATTTAAGATTTTGTGCATATTAATTTTGTTTTCCGAAACTTCCAATTTCAAAGGTAAATTGCTTTTTGTGTGTGATGAAAAGTGACGAAAAAAATGAAAAATATTAGCTTCTTTTCCTTACTTATTTTTAGTGTAACTTAATAAATGAAAATAAAAGATAAGATGTAAATACTCTAACATTTAAGATATTTTCCGCAGTCATACAAACACGTGTCACCATATGCTTCTAGCAAAAAGACAGCTCGCAAACAGGTGGCCATTCGACTCCAAAGCATACCCGCATTTATCACAAAAACCATTCGGCAGAATTATACCCTTGAATGTAGTAAATGTTAAAGCATTCACATCTCATCCCTCATGGGACAACACCTATGCATTAATGTTGGAAGATCACATGTTAAAGACCCAACTATAGTGTAGAAAGAATGTAAACCCTCAAAACAAATCTAAGACACAATTGTATCCTCTCCTAAAGTCTTTTACCTCCCTACGTCTTAATAAACTCTTATCATGAAAAATGTCTTTAGAGATGTGTGACTCTAACAAAATTTGTCTAATCCGTTCATCCCAAATAGGCCTGTAAACGAACCGAACGAACACGAACACAGGCGTGTTCGTGTTTGTTCATTTAACTTTAACCGAACACGAACACGAACACGAACACATAATCGAACACATTTTTGTGTTCGTGTTCGTTCATTAAGAAATTTGTCGTGTTCGTGTTCGTTTATGTTCGTTCATTTAAACCTAAACGAACAGTTCATGAACATAAACGAACACAAATGATCAATATAAACGAACACAAATGAACATAAACGAACAAAAACAAATACAAGTTAATAATGATTCATGAACATAAATGAACTTTAGGGTTAGGGTGGAGAGCGGCTGTGAAGTGTGAAGAGCGGCTAATAAGTGATATGTTTAGAATGTTAGGGTTAAGTTTTTAGAACATATGAATTAATGTTACTTAAAAAAGGAAATAAATAATAAAAATAAAGCTAAGTTTAATTAAACGAACATAAACGAACAAAATAAACGAACATAAATGAACGAACATAAACGAACGTTCATGAACATAAATGAACGAACACAACGTGTGTTCATGTTCGTTCGTTTAATTAAACGAACAAAAAATTGTGTTCGTGTTCGTTCATTTATTTAAATAAACGAACATAAACGAACTTCCCGCCGAACAGTTCACGAACAGTTCATGAACGTTCGGTTCATTTACAGGCCTAATCCCAAATCAATTTGGGTTTGCCTCTATTCCTCCCCTCCATAACGAATGTTTCCATTGCTCTACTAGTTTTGTTGTATGTCTTCTCCTCACATGCTAAAACTATATAAAAGGCTATACCTGATTCATCAAGAATATATAGAAAATATACGTTGATATAGGTTTGAAGATATCACATGCTTGCGAAATGTTATTAACCATTGGACCAAATACATTGATGGGAAAATGACCAATATAGCCCGTTGACCGGGCATTTTGCACAAATAGCCCCCTCCACCGTCTTTGGAGAGACGGGACACGGCTCCCAACCCGCCTGAACCGTCTTTGGATAGACGGGACACGTTGTGACACCCCCAACCGCCACGTGGCGTCTCTGATCCCGAGATGTACCGTCTCTCTCCAGACGGGTCAGAGATCTCTCCCAGACGGTTCACGTTTACCAAGACGGCTGACCCTTTGGTTCAACCGTCTCCAAAGACGGTTCACGTCTATCAATGCCGGCTGTCCCTTCGGGTCAACCGTCTCAAACAGACGGGTCACCTTTCCCAATACGTCTTAACGAAATTTTTGAACCGTCTGAACCGTCTGAACCGTCTCACGAGTGTATATAAATACCCTAATTAACTTAACGAAATTTGCACCCACCGCTCTCCTCTAACCTTTCATCTTCCATGCACCACCCAACCGTCTCCTCTAAGCTTTCATCTTCCATGCACCCACCCGTCTCCTCTAAGCTTTCATCTTCCAATCCAATGACGTTTTTTTACTTTCCCAGCCGAAGCCCCAGCCGAAGCCTACCGGCTTCGGAAAATATGTCCCGGTTACTTGGATTGTTGTTTCATCTGCGTACGGCTACTTGGATTGTTGTTCCATCTGCGCGTGGTTTGCAACCCGTCTGCGCGTGGTTTGCAACCGGTGTAATGGATCGATGATGTGGTGGTCTACATTTTAGGCAAGTTCGCTCGGTTTCCGAATTTATGTCTCGATGTTCGACGTGTGCTCACTGAGAACTATTGTTACATAAAACGAGGAAATGTTTCGGACTTGTCTGTGTAGAGCACATACACCATTCGAAACAACGTCTATGTAGACCACTGCTACTACCGCCGCTGTGGAGGACAAAACATCTAACACTAAGATGTAGTCTTCAATAGTTGGTTAGACACTACGATTACTTCAAACAAAGTTCTTAGTTCTGAAAGTAAATTTGGGAAGTTTGTTGTAATAGTGTAGTTTTTTACTTGTTGCTTCTTAATTTTCTCTTGTTGCTTCTTTATTCTCGGGAAGTAAATTTGGAAAGTTTGTTGTAATAGTGTAGTTTTTTAATTGTTATTGTAATAATATTTATTGTTTATTTGTGATTGTAATAGTATAGTACGTTTAAATATAAAAACAAAACGACAAATTAAAAATATAACCAACTGTTTAAATATAAAAACAAAACGACAAATTAAAAATATAACCAACTATTGCATTAAAAATAAAACCATTACAAATAAAAACAAAACGACAAATTAAAAAAAATTACATAAGACGATGTTTAATCATTTGCCACACGGACACATGTTTAAACTCTTTACCCTCCCTATTTTTGTACTGCCTTAGACTGTGTCTAATGGCCGTGTCTTCAGGAAAGTTTGCGGGTACGTCGTAAAGGGTCCGGTTATGGTGGCTGTTGAATATTTGACACTTTGTCGTCAAATCATTCAACTTGCGGCTAAGCGACTCGGTGGTACGTTGTGAGCCCCCAACGAGCCGGTTGTACTCATTCAGGATCCGGAACCACTTGTTGTTGAGGTGTGTACTCTCCTCAACATGCAGCCATGCCGCAATCAACGCGATCTCTTGTTCTTCCGTCCATCTTTGGGGTGCCATTGGTTTTGGACGGTGGTTTGGACGGTGTTGGACGGTGGTTTGGACGGTGGTTTGGACGGTGTTGGACGGTGGTTTGGACGGTGTTGGATGGTGTTGGACGGTGGTTTGGACGGTGTTAGACGGTGGTTTGGACGGTGTTGGAAGGTGGTTTGGACGGTGTTGGACGGTGGTCGTCGGGTAGTAGATGGTGTTTGGACGGAGTTGTACGGTGGTTGATATGTTCAGACGGTTTGGATGACGGGAAATGGACGGGAGACGGGTATTTATAGGGCTGAGCCGGACAACCGAAGCGTCGCCGCTCATCGGGAACCACCGCGTCGGTAAATGTGTACCGTCTCTCAAGACGGTTCAACCGAAGGGTCAGCCGTCTTGGGAAAGCTGACCCGTCTGTTTGAGACGGTTGACCCGAGGTGTCAGCCGGCATTGATAGACGTGAACCGTCTTTGGAGACGGTTGAACCAAGGGGTCAGCCGTCTTGGGAAACGGGAACCGTCTGGGAGAGGGTTCTGACCCGTCTGGAGAGAGACGGTACATCTCGGGATCAGAGACGCCACGTGGCGGTTGGGGGTGTCACAACGTGTCCCGTCTATCCAAAGACGGTTCAGGCGGGTTGGGAGCCGTGTCCCGTCTCTCCAAAGACGGTTGAGGGGGCTATTTGTGCAAAATGCCCGGTCAACGGGCTATATTGGTCATTTTCCCTACATTGATTGTTGATTGTGTTAAATTATGATAGCCAACTTTCGTATAGGTACGGACCACCTAGATCGCCAATTGAGGTATAGTTTTTGTTACCTCAAATAAGTAAAGTACATTTAATAAAAGTTAGTAATACAAAATATATATTATTTATAATTATCTTGATCATGGACGAACGGAAAGCTCAAATAAAATAAACATGAAAAACGTATTTATACCGACATATATATAAAAATTTGCATGTAAAAAAATAGTTTTTTCCAATTAAATGTGCGAAAATGGGTAAACTTGAAATTTTCCAAAAGAAAAAAATTAAGTCAAAACGTAGACCAACTCGTATTTTTACCGACACAAAGAAAATAAGTTGAATGACCAAAACCTAAAAGTAAAGTAATCAGCTAAAAAATGTTATTTTTCAAACTTGAAACAAAAAAGATGGACTAAATATGTAATTTCTTGAATTTCAAGGGTTAGCTTTGTCGGTGGGAAACCCCACAGACATGGCTAAATAGGAGAGGCAAGGAATTTGACCTGCGCGTTACAACGACGTCAAGACGTTAAACGTGTTATAATTGACCCTTCTCATTCGCGAACAAAATTTACCTCATAATATTGACCAACTGAAAATATACATAAAAAGAAGTATTAATATTAATAGGAATTAGACATGTACAGGTAACCTGTATAGGTTAACTTATAAAGCATAGTCGAGTTGTATATAAATCAGTCCCGGGTTGCATGCCACGGGATTCGACAGAAATCTAAAACCAAATGACCAATTTTATATAATAGGACCGAATAATAAAATATTAAAATTATTACAGTTAGATTTTAGATTCAGTTTTGATGAAAAAGTTTTTGTATATGTTGCATTACTATCTTTGTGGTGATGATTTGATTGAAATGATAATATATTCTTGGCAATAAAGTATTTTATTTGTTCAATGTCTAGGAATTTATATAGACGATTATACTTGAGAATAACTAAAAGATAAAGATCTTATACGTAATGTAACACCATAATAGAGATGAATCGATTTGACATTTATAAATTGTTTTGGGTCTCGCTAAGTTGTAAAGACTCAATATCATATAAAAATGAGTAGGTTGGTCAAATATTGGTAGCCGCTCCGCTAATGTCGGGCGACAATAGGCGAATGGATCCAGAAGGCTGGGAATTCCCTCGTAATCGGAAAGGTACGCGTAATAGTCGATCTACAGAAGGTCAGAACAAGGTTTTCTCCAAATTTTTCGTGTCTAATCTCCCTCCCAAGTGTTCATCGCAAGATCTAAAGGAATTATTGAGTGGTTACGGAAAATATGAAGCGTCTTATATTGCACGGAAGTTGGATAAATGGGGTAAGAGATTCGCGTTTGTTACGTTTTCTGATGTGCAAGACATTACTAGGTTGGAGAACGAATTATCAGACGTGTGGCTGGGTACGTACAAGCTGTTCATTACGATTGCAAGATTTGTCGATGGAGAAAAGGTTGTTAGACCGGGTAATGACCAGAGAAAGAGGACGACGGCGGAAAAGAATGCATCCGTTAACCCTAGTCCAGGGGGTGAGGAGGTTAGTCCCATGCATGCATCTGTGGGTAGTGGAAGGACGTTTGCGGATTCGTTACTAAACAGAAACAAGATGGATGTAATCAATGTTGATGGGTCAGTGGAACGTTTTTCTCATTGGTTTGGCAATACTCTACGTGGGAGGGTGGTTAATCTTAATACGCTGACTTCATTGAGGAAATTACTTAACGGCAGTGGTTGGAAAGAGCTGGATATCAAGTACTTGGGGGGTTTAACGGTAGCGTTGGTGTTTTATGATAACAGAGATGCCGAGCGTTTTTGTAACGAAGGTGGAACGTGGTCTGCTTGGTTTGATGTGCTCCAACCGTGGAAAGAGGATAGTCATGTGGAGGAGGGCCGTATAGCCTGGTTACAAGTGCACGGGCTCCCACCTCAGTTGGCGTTGGATCAAGTATATGAGTTGATCGCTAGTAGACATGGTAAAGTAATTCAATCAGCGTCTCTATCCGGTGACGATAACAATCTATCGTATGCGCTGGTTGGAATTCTCACTAAGACTTGCAAACGGATAGAGGATACGGTTGAGGTTAGATGGAGGAGCAGCAAGTTCCTTGTGTGGGTTGATGAAGATAGCGGCGAATGGATACCTGAATGTATCGCTGATCTAGAGGAGGATGATAGTTGTTTTAATGCAGAAGTGGAACCTCAAGCCGCTGAGTCTCAGGCTGAGGTTGTTGAGGTTTCAGCTGCACGCGAGGAGGGTGAAATCCCACAGGAAGAACCGGGTTTTAATGAGTATGTGGAGAAGGAAAGGAACTGCTGTGATGCTACAGCAGAAATCAGAGGCGACGTGGGTGTAGAGGGGTCTTCTGGTTCTCAATTGGCTTTGTCTAAGGGTAGGAAGAAGTTTCGACGTAAGTCGTTATTTAAAAACAGGGCTGAAGGAAGTGGTTCTCTCGAACGTCCTAAGAAAAGATCAAGGGAAGATAACGACATGTTTGGCCTGGATAGATTGATTGGTATTTTATCGGTTAACACCGAAAGAGGTGGTGGCGTTGATAATAATGATGTTACCGATGACGACATGTTTCTTACTCCGGATTTAAATAGACAACCTTCGGCTAACTCGATGCCATCCGACAGGATAGTCACTGAACCTGGTAATGAGAATGTGGAGACTGTGTTGGATGCGTCTGACGTAGTGGAGAACGCGATGGATAAAGAAGTGAACCAAACCATAAATTTCAGCCGTGTAGTGGGAGTTGTTAATCTAGAATCCTTTGTTCCAAAGGTTAAAGAGGTATTACGTAATGAAGGCTTTCAAGAGGTTGAACAATGAATGTGCTTTCCTTAAATATTCGGGGTTTGGGTTGTCTTGGAAAGGCGGATTGGGTTCGTGGCCTTCGAGTTTCGAATGAGGTTAGTTTTGTTATGTTGCAGGAAACTCAATTTTCTTCTTTAAATACGGGTCATTTGGGCCGGTATTGGGGTATCGGCGACTTTAGTTATGATTGGGTTCCTTCCACGGGGAGGTCGGGTGGCTTGGTGTCGATGTGGGATTCTAGAGTTTTTATCATGGAAAGGGTGGTTAAGCAGTCTAATTGGATCCTTGTTTCTGGCACCATTAAAGGGAGTGGTCTTCACTGTCACATTTTAAACGTTTATGCTCCTCAAACTATAGTAGCTAAGCGTACCATGTGGGAGGAAATCAAAGGGTTAGTAGGGGAGGGGAATGGTATGTGGATTATGGCAGGTGATTTTAATGCTGTCAGGCACGAAGAGGAAAGAAGGAATTCGGTTTTTAATGCGGTTGAGACCTCGGAATTCAATGATTTTATTGACAGTTTAGACTTACATGAGTTTTCCTTGAAAGGGAGACGGTTTACTTTTGTTGCAGGTGAGAAGTTAAGTCGTATTGACAGGATTTTCGTCAGCTGGGAATTCTTTATGGAATGGCCGTGCGCCGAGTATGTTGCTCTTCAAAGATTGAAATCCGATCATAGCCCTATGTTATTGAAGACAGGTTCGAGAAATTTCGGCCCTAAGCCGTTCAAGTTTTATAATTCTTGGCTTGGACGTGAAGACTTTGATTTGATTGTCAAGAGCTCGTTAGAGGAAGGAGTGTTTTCCGGGCATCCAGATGCACAGTTACTGTCTAAGTTTAAGTTATTACGCAAGAATATTAATAACTGGGCGGCCGTGGTAAAAGCTAATGAAATGGAGGAGAGACGGATTTTGGTAGAAGAACTTAATTGTTTAGACTCAGCCGTGGAGGTGCGAGAGTTATCGGAGGATGAGGTCTGGTCATTAACTGAAATTAAGAGACGAATTGGTGAGCTTGATATGTTTAAACACCGAGATTTGAAGCAGAAGGCTAGATGTAATTGGGCTACTCATGGGGATGATAATTCCAGGTACTTTCATGGCTTCATTAATAAGCGTAAGGCGTCCAATCACATCCCTGGTTTGGAGGTAGATGGTAGGTGGGTGACCAATCCGGGTATTATTAAAAGGGAAGTTATGGGGTTTTTTAGGAACAAATTCAAGGAGACGATGCCCAGTCGACCAACCCTTGTCTGTTATGGTTTATCGTTGGTTAGCGCTGCAGATGCCGTGAGCCTGGTCGATAGATTTTCAAATCAGGAGATAAAACGGGCGGTCTTTGAGTGTGGTGTGGACAAAGCACCGGGGCCGGACGGGTTTAATTTCAGATTTATCAGGCATTTTTGGAGTTTGTTTGAGCCTGATTTTATCGCTATCATGGAGAATTTTCACGAGGTGCGACGGTTTAGCCCGGGTGTCGGGTCCTCTTTTATTACTTTGATTCCCAAAATTGGTGATCCCTCGAATCTGGGGGATTTTCGACCAATTAGTCTTATCGGAAGTATTATTAAAGTTGTTTCTAAGGTGATGGCTAATCGTTTGAAAATGGTTCTGGGGCGTCTGGTTTCTGATACCCAATCGGCTTTCTTATCAGGAAGATATATTTTAGACGGCCCTCTTATGATTAGTGAAGTTATTTCTTGGGCCAAGAAGAGGGACAGAAAAATATTCTTATTTAAAATTGATTTCGAAAAGGCGTACGATAATGTTAACTGGGAGTTTCTTCTGTCCGTTATGACGCAGATGGGGTTTCCTGATGTGTGGTGTGAATGGGTCCGGGGTATTCTAATGTCTTCTAGAGCCGCGGTGCTAGTAAACGGGTCTCCTACTTTCGAGTTCGGCTGTCAAAAAGGTATTCGTCAGGGAGATCCTCTTTCCCCTTTCTTATTTATTATTTTGATGGAGGCATTTTCAGGTATGTTTAGACAGGCGTGTGATGTTGGCGCCTTTCACGGGGTTAATCTTCCGAATGAAGGGCCGCTGTTATCTCATCTTTTGTATGCGGATGACGCGATGATTATGGGGGAATGGTCGTCGTTTAACTTCAGTAATTTGAGACGAATTCTTCGCATCTTTTATTTGTGCTCTGGTCTTAAGATCAATTTGCATAAATCTGTCATATACGGTGTAGGGGTGGGAGACGCCGAAGTCACGGGCTTGGCAAATGAGTTAGGATGCATAAAGGGGGCTCTTCCTTTTTCATATTTAGGCATTAAGGTGGGGGCTAATATGAACAGAATTGCCAATTGGGAGCCAGTGGTGTCTAAATTTAAAAGTCGTCTGTCTAAATGGAAAGCTAATACGCTTTCTATCGCAGGTCGGTTGACGTTGGTTAAGTCGGTTTTGGATAGTCTTCCTGTGTACTATTTTTCTCTTTTTAAGGCTCCCAAGAAGGTTATCGCCGAGTTGGAAGGCTTAATGCGGCGATTTTTGTGGGGTGGTTCGGATGACGTCCGGAAGATGAATTGGGTGGCTTGGGATACGGTTACGAAGAGTATAAAAGATGGGGGCTTGGGGGTGGCGGCGTTAGAAGTGACCAATAATGCTATGTTAGTTAAATGGCTTTGGAGGTTCCTTAACGACCCATTTGCATTATGGAGACGGGTTGTTTTTTCTATCCATGGTTCATCCAGATCTTGGGGAGTGGCCCCATGTAACAACGCGATCACAGGTGTGTGGAAGAACTATGTTACTTTCTGGAACAAGCACAAGGTTGACGGGGTTGGTCTTAATTGTATTATTCGCGGCAATCCCGGTAATGGCAGGCGGATTCGGTTCTGGTTAGACACTTGGTTAGGGAATGAACCTTTGCGTCTTACTTTTCCTATGTTGTACACGATTGAAAAATTCAAACGCGTGTTGTTATCGGATCGCGTGGTTTCCTTAGGGGATAGACGGTCGATTATGTGGGAATGGACTCGTGCAGTTACAGCGCCAGAAGAGGTTAGTGCGAAATTATCGCTGGAAGCATCTATTCTGCAGTTTGCTTTTAGTGATGGAGAAGATACTTGGTTGTGGTCCAATGGTGTTAATAAAGTCTTTGAAATTGCCGTGGTCAAAGAGTGGTTACGTGGGCCGATTCCTAATGTTGATTTCGAGTTTAGGTGGAGTAATTGGGTGCCAAATAAATGTAACATCTTTATGTGGCGCGCCTTCTTGGATCGTCTTCCTACCAAAATGGCTTTAGCGAGAAGAAATATAGTGGTGGGGAGTACTTCCTGTGTTTGGTGCGATTCATATGATGAATCCATCGAGCATCTTCTCACGAGTTGTATAGTGGCGCATGGGTTATGGGATATGATTGCTAGGTGGTGCAGAATTCCAAGGCCGTTTGTGTTTCATGTGAAGGATTTGGTTCTTCTACATGAGTTTGTTAGTCTGACGGGTATTAAGAAGGAAATTTTACACGGCATCGTTATTATTGCTTGTTGGCGTATGTGGAGAGCAAGGAATGAGAAGATCTTTAATGGTATTGATACGAATGTGGTGAAATTGTTGGCGGATATCAAATCGTGGAGTTTTTTATGGTACAAGCACAGGTTCAAGGGCGAGAATGTGGATTGGAACCTTTGGTGTTCTTTCGATGTTAATTAGTATGTAGCGTTTTTATATGTAATGTTTGGATTTCCTCGGTTTTTGGCTTCTCTCTCTAACTTGGAGAGAGTCGTCGGTTTTTGGGTGTTTTAATGAAATTCTCTTTTCAAAAAAAAAAATATAAAAATGAGTAAATTGTTGTAATTTGTATCTTTGTGTTTTTAACTAATCAACTTGAGTCCCCCAACTTAAAATTTTAGCTTCGCAAGTCTTTATTTTTCCAAAAATTTTGTTAACTGCCGTTGGTTTAAACGTCAAACAAAATGGTATATATTTTTTTTAATCTTAAAGATGTCGCCAAACCCACCACTAGTAACTACAATCGTTGTTGTTATCATCTCCAAACACAAAGAATAAGCTTCATATCTAATTGGAACCTTTGGATTTTTGTGAGGATTTAGAACTATATTCCAAAATCATGTAATCATCTATACTATTATATAATGAGTTTTACATTCTAGAATGGTCATTTCATAATCATTTAAATGGGCAAGATTGTAATTTCATCTATTGGACAAGACAAATTAAATACATCACTAATTAATACTTAAAGGTTACAATAATTTTTTTTTTTTTTTTTTTTTTTGAACGGCTAATTTCTTGTCACCCATGGGATTTGAATCCCACACCACTTGGAAAGGCAAAGCCTTATTGATTATGCAAATCTATACTCTCTTATAATATATTTCCCAATGACCTTTTAAAATTTAGGTTTTACAAACATAATTCCTTAAAGTACAACACACAATGCATATATTAACTACTTCTTGAGGGCAAATATGTCTTTTATACAATACTTACATATTTTTTTCCCTCAACTTTACCCAACTTTTTTTTATTTAAATAACAATTACACTTTTCACCTTTGTTTTAACCAACTACCTCCACGATTTTTATATGTCCATAATTTTTTTATACGTTAATATTTTTTTAATATTATTACACCGTATAAACGAACATTTTTTTCTCTTTAATTTGAGTATAGTATTGCTATAGTTTTTTAATTTAAAAATGATATGTTTTGGTTAAGTAATAACCGAAACGAAAACAAGCAAAAATGAACTGAAATCATCTATATTATATTATAATGTATTTCTTATTGACATCTTAAATTTAAGTTTTACAGTATAATTTGCTTAAGATACAATACACAATGCACATGTTAACTAAATGTTGTTTCCCGCTGCAACGCGCGGGCATCTGACTAGTAACTTTTAATTAGTCAAAGAGTTAAATGTTAACATCATACATATTACAATTCAAGAGTCCCTCAATCATTTTTGATGTCTCTAAAACTTAACAAAACCAACTTATCGTGGAGCTGGAACGTCAAAAAAATGAAGGATCCTTATGTCTAACTAATATTGCTGGAAGGATCCGTTTCAACTTTCATCTTATCTATTGCTATAAGTCTATAACTGATCTTCCTTAAATGTGTATCGTTAAGAATTAAATTAAATCAAATCATTAAACCTGTTTTTATAATGGTTTATACAATCATGAGAATTAATTCAGTTGGGTAAACTCACAGATATCTCTCGAAAGTGTTATTGAAATAATCAATAACGCCGCCGTAGCTATGCCTTCGCTCTCAGGTGATACATACCACCATTCGAACCTCGCTTCCAATTGAGTTAAGTCTTTCTGTGGCGTACTACTTTTAGGTATTTTGTATGTTAATGAGTGTTTTAAGCACTAAAATAGAAGCTATTTATTTATTTTTTTCATAACTAACTATATTAAAGTCATGCTCTATAACTTAGTTTGTTGTGGCTCAAAACTGAAACAAATCGTCCCGTCCTAAAATAACCAATCAAAGTGTTGTGCTCTCACTGCAACGTGCGGACACCCCACTAGTTTGTTATAAATTAAACTCAAGCAAACCCAAAGACTTATAATCCAGAAATGAGAAGAATCATAGACATACAATTCATGATTTCAAATTGCAATTGATGCTTGATGTTTACGAAGGGGGAATTCACTCTCAAAGGCATCAATTTTAGCATTTCGCTTTCTAATCGACGGACCATATTGATTTTCGTGCTTCTCGTGCATTCTACTATGTTTGTGTTGTTTTGAGTGAAATGATTTGGGCAAAAGTTAATTTCTTATAAATATCAACATTATTTATACTAATTACAAAGAGGCGTTAACATAACTAACTCACTAACATCTAACTAACTATTTAACATAAGTAACTAACATAAGCCAACTGAGTTATCTAATTTGTACAAATAATTAACCCCCCCCCCCCCCCCCCTCAAGTTGGAGGTATGGAAAGGCCCAATTTGGAAAGGAACATTATGTTTGCGATATGGTAGACTCTTTGTAAACAAATCACCAAGTTGGTCTTGAGAAGAAATATGAGGCAATGCAATTAAACCTTCTTGGAGTTTTTACCGAACAAAATGACAATCCAATTCTATGTGTTTAAGTGGGGGGTAATAGAAGATAAAGACAACACATCTAACAATCTTGTTAACCAAGTGATTTAGCTTGGTATGAATAAGATTATGTTTCGACTTTCTTAAGTGCGTTAAATAGTTGTTGCTTTGCCTATTTATAACGGGACAAAAACGATAAACAAAAGAAGGAAAGGAAGATTTTATCACCGGCTCGATTAATAGGCGAAACTCCTTGTAATTTATTATGAACTTAAAATGACATGTGTTTTATGATTATATTGATGGATGGATAAGATTAGGGATGGTTGTGGACCTCTATATAAAGGTAATCCAATTCTCTAATTCGATTATAGAAAATAGTGTTTCATGCTTGCTAGGCACCCACTACTCAATGCTCATCGAGTTGCACTAGGATTCACATTATCATAAATACTGTATGATTTTGGGATTATCTACAAGCCAATTTATACTATAAAAACACAACCTCTCTCATCCTGAATTTTTTGTCCAAAATATTTGAAGTTTCGGATAATTTTTATTAGGTACAATTCCATTTACCATACCTAGCTAAATAAGAATTATTATAAAATGGGAAAGTATTTTGTTATTATTTTGTTTAACATATACAGAAAAAACAATAAAATTCCATCTTTACTTTCTTATAATAGCTATATGATCAATCGACAAAATGAGGTTTCTAATGAATATAAATTATAATAATAAGACCAGTAATGAAAGTAACTTTTTTTACTCAGTAGATGTCTTCTATCTAAACAAAATTATCATGTTAACATGTTTTGTTAGAAGAGATAAACTACACCATGTATACTAGTAAAAAGTGATTGTTATATACCTACATGCATTTATCAATTTATCCTATACAATGTAAAATAAATGAGAAGAGTGAGAATGATACAAAAACATAATGGATTACGAAATATAAAATGAAGAGCTATAAAATATAACACGATGCCGAGAAAAAAAGACACAATGAATAAAAAACTAACACAATGACGAAAATAAAAAAAAAAAGACACAGTGCCACATAAAAAGATAAAATGATCTAACACAAATTTTAAAAACTACAAACAAAAATTAAAAAATAAACGAAAACCTGAAAACTAAAACTGTAAAGTTCGATAAGATGATTTCAATATCGCTTAAATGAGTTTAACCGGAGTTCTTTTAATACACTTCCTACAACTTCTTTTTTTCACTACGTGTTTGATCTTGACCCCTTACATTTAAGGTATACAAAGTATGGAAGATTCAATATACATATAGGATGCTATATGTGTCCACTAAATTAATGATAATTTGAGACTTATAATAAATTGAACACACCATTATAATTATATTACAATCCCATAATTTGCTGAATAACCTTTTTTTTTTTGAAAAAAAAAAATATATATTACACCTGCTAAAATGCAACAAACAATCATACACTAAATCATGTGAAATATCTGTGTATTTGAACAAATCCAATGATTAGTTTGCAACTAAATTACAACTTTACAAGCATGATCGATTTAGTTTTATTATAAAAATCCTGATATTCTTATAAATATCTGAAATAAAATCAAATAAAATAACATTGAGCCAAAATCTTAGTACATGAATAAAAATAATACATATATATAGAATTTAAAATGACTAGTGAAATTAAATTAGAAGAAAACAGAAACAAGAATCACCAAGTGTGTGTTGGCTGTCATTCCATTAATCCCGAAAAAAGTCGGTTAAGTATGCTCTGTAATCTTATTAACATATAAGGGTCGGTTTATTTTGGCTTAAATTATAATCAACTGATAACCGTCTTTATGATTTGTCGGCGCCCACGCACATACACAGCTACATTTGACTTAAATTAACTAACTATTGTTTATTTATTTATTTATTTATTTATTTATTTATTTGTTTATTTATTGCTTCGTTGTCATTATTTCAACTAATCACCTCTCAAGTTCATCATTAATTAATATTTTTAAAGAGAAGCACGTTTATTTTAACATGGAGTTTTATGATAAATAGTTAGTTACGTATGTGATATGTAGTCACTCCAAGAACTTACAAAGTATAAACTCATATTTGGGTAGAAAATAAGTTATCTAAAAGCGGGTATAGTTTTGTTTCTTTTATAGTTAGGCTTAAAAAATATAAACGAGAGAACATAATGTAACATTACGCATTTATACTTATACGTTACGTATCATCATTAATAAAAACGTCAAGTTCCAGTATTATTGTTTGCATTTAATTATTTTTGTGGCATTTTGGGAACCCTAATACTATATTAATTATATATATATAGTATAATTATATATATATTGTGGAAAAATGTTTAAAAAAAAATGTGCTTGGGCCGGGACTCGAACCCGCGTCCCAAGCCGGTTCATTACACTCACAAACACAAGCCAGCTGCTCTAGCCATGATTCCTGTTTTAAACCCAGCGCGTTTTTAATATAACACGACTTCAAAAACATCTCAGTTGACTTGGAAAGTCAACTGAGATCAATGACTTACCAAAATCACAATCATTGACTCGTAATTGATCTGGAATTGACATAACAACGTGATTACCGGCCTACACTGAGTCATACACACGGCAATCACCAATCAATTCTTACCAATTTTACTCTTTGACGCGTAACCCATTAAATTCGTGGTCAACTATGCCAATTCGAGCACCTATACCACCTCACTATAAATTGAACCTCTCTGGACCTTCACAACTCGCCATTCATTCTTTCTAAACCTCCAATTTCTCATAACAATCTGCTGTTCTTGGGTTTTCTGTTCGAGTTTGACTTCGAAGCTTGACCATTCATTCGTATACGATTAAGCTTTGTAAGTCTAATTTTTATTATGGGTTTTATTGATCGGCATCCACACAACATAAACCCTAAGGTTAATTGGGTTAATGTTGTGTGAATTGCTCGATTGCAGAATCTAGGGCTCGTTTGCTATAATTGGGGAAGAACACGATTTCACTGATATTATTTATTTTAAATAAACTGAAACCAAACACAACCACTGGTCTGGACCAAGTGGTTGTGTCTGGTGCCCTCTGACCGAGCCACGCGGGTACGATCCCCGGCTGTTGCAAACCTTTTTTTCTTTTGTTTTGTTTTTTAATCAAGTTTAATTATATATATTACTCATATTTTATAAATTCGTTTTAAAATGTTAAAACTCTTTTAATAATTCTACAAAAATTATTTCAAGTTAATCTAATGAAAAAGTTTAACTTAAAATTTTTAGTTTTCAAAAATTTATTTATTTAATATATTTAATAAATAAATCAAGTTTATTCTATTATATTTATAAAATTCTATTAAAATATCAAAACAATTTTATAAATTTCCACAAAAATTATTCTGAGTTTTTATAACAATAAACTTTTCTGAAATAATTTTTATTTCTGAAAAATCATTTATTTAATATTTTTAATAAATTTTTGTTAGTTTTAATCATAATTAAATCATAATAAATCCAATTTTTAATATTTTTGCACCAAAATTTTATATAAATTATTTTTGATTATTTGGAACAGAAATATAATTTTTAAACTAATAATTCTTTAATTTAGTTATTTTTAAATATTAAAGTTAAATTTTGACAATTTGTAATAAATAGATTTAATATTATATTTTAAAGAAAATAATTTTATAAAAATTATTTTTATACTTTAAACTCATTATTGTGACCATATTAAATTCAAATTTTATAAAAAGATTTTTGTTTGTTTATTTATTAAATTTCTCTCAATTATCAAACATTTTTATTATTAATCAAACGAGCATTTATCCCCAATTCAAAGCCCTAGAATATATATATTGGTAGACTAGATAAACTTAGACATATTTATTACCTTATTATAGGGTGATACTTAACACTTTTGGGCAACACCACTATTCAATTTTTCAACAAAAATAACATTTTGCTAAGGTGAGTTTACATAGCCCCTTTTCTCTATTTTCACTATTTTTGGGGTGAAACATGTTTAAACATTTTGTACTATCATTTACTCATATTTACTTGTGATTCAAGTACATCATCATTCTATCATTTGACTGTAAAAAAAGACACAGTACAATCATTAACAATGATCAAGCCGCCTGTTTAGATTATAGCGCTATATGTCTGACAAACCCATCCCCCCGCATAAATTCAGGGATGATCGATAACAGTAACAACATTTAACTAACTTGCGAGTTAGTCATCAGTCGACACAAGGTTTGGTTGTACAAAGACGCATTGTTACATGTTGAAATCATACTCTATCATCATACAACTGTGATTGTTGTACAAACTATTGTTATCAACTATATCAAAAAACCTATGTATTCTCACCAACATTTTGTTGACCCAAAATATTTTCAACTTAACATGTTTCAGGTTCTACTTGCTTGAAGATTTGAATTAATGCTTGAAGATGTGTGCATAGTTTTATTCAATTTGATGTACGAATTCTTGTAGAACAATTGTATGTAATTTATTTAAATCATATAATGAAATTTATTGTTTACCATGAGCTACTGAACAATCATCAATAAGTGACATCCCGATGTTTCTGCCATCGGTTGGGGTGTTACACATAACGAGTCAGACTTAGGGTGTTTGGGATTGATTATTCAAAACAGATTATACGTTTTGGAAAAGCAAGGGTGAGGCTGCTTATAGATTATTGCGTTTTGGTAGCCTAAAAAACTGATTATCTGTGTTTTCAAAACGCAATCCCAAACACTAAAAACTGATTATCTGCGTTTTCAAAACGCAATAATCTAATAATCATGTAACACCCCAACCGATGGCGGAATCATCGAGGTGCCACGTAGTGACGATTGTTCAAAAGCTCATGGTACTAAAATGTAAATATTATTGTATAATCAAAATTGTCTTACATGGAAACGGAAATTACATTGTCTAAATGAAATGTAAATATTGAAATAACTGAATAAAACACTAAATGTCTCTTGCTAAAGCACTAGATCAACTGCACCTGAAACATGTACAAAAATAGGTTTGGTCAACATATGAAATGTTGGTGAGCATTCCTAGATTTGATATATATAGTAGGTTAAAAAGTTATACAATTCAAGTGCAAGCTACAGTGCAAATATGTAAACCATGTATCAAACAAATGAGCGAAATCAACCCTGTGACTGTATAATGTACTGTATGAACTGTAGTGTACTTATCCAATAAATGGATAAAAGCTTAACACTGGCCACGGATTCTCCGATGAAAAAGGGGGAGAATCAATCTAGGCGGGTTGTCAATCCAAATAGCGCTATCCAATGTTAAGGTCGGCTTGTACCATGTTAATGATTTCACTAAGTACAAATGTAATCCACATGTAATGTCTAAGCATAAAGCACGTTGTAAGCAATGCACATAGTACTAGAATTGTATTGTAAAAGTGTAAACTTGTATTTGAAATTGTAATAGTGTACATGTAACACCCCAAAAATGTATAAAAGCAAAAAGGGGTAGGAATACTCACAGTTCACGTAGTAGTTTGAGATTTAACTGGACAACGAGATATGAATTGAGATTACTCCCAAATGATCAACCTAAAGTATTCGATAATGCGTAAGGGAAATAACTCTAGGATATATGTATTTCTAGGGCTTCGAATTGGGGATAAACGTGTAATTGATTAATAATAAGTTGCTTATTAAATATGAGAATTTAATGAATAAATAAATAAAAGTCTCTTGGTAAAATTTTAGGTTGAATATAGTCACAACATAAAGTTTTAAGTATGGAAATAATTTTTATAAAATTATTTTCTTAAAGATAGAATATTTAATCTAATTATTTCAAATCGTCAAAATACGACTTTAATATCTAAAATATTAGAATTAAAGAATTCTTGAATTTAAAAAATTGTATTTCTGTTCCAAATGAATAGAAATAATTTCTATAAAATTTTGGTGCAAAAATAATGAAAATTGAATTTATTATGATTTAATTATGATTAAAACTAACAAAAATTGATTAAAAATATTAAATAAATGATTTTTCTGAAATAAAAATCATTTCTGAAAAGCTTAATGTTATAAAAGCTTAAAATAATTTTTGTGGAAATTAATAAGATCGTTTTGATATTTTAATGGAATTTTATAAATAAAATGGAATAAACTTGATTTATTTATTATAAATATTAAATAAATAAATTTCAGAAAACTAAAAATTGTAAGTTAAACTTTTTCACTAGTTTAACATAATGTAATTTTTGTAGAATTTTAAAAAGGGTTTTAGTATTTTAAAACAAATTTTAAAATACTAATAATTATATATATATATACATATTAGCTTACTTGTTAAAAAAAAGAAAGAAAATCAGTGCTTTAGCTGGGGATCGAACCTGTGTGGTCCCGGTTACAAAGCACTAGACACAACCACTTGGTCCAGACCAGTGGTTGTGTTTTGTTTAGTCTGTTTAAATTAAATACCCTATCTGTTCTAAGTGTTCTTCCCCAATTATCACTATTTCGAGCCCTAGATTAGCAATCGTTTGATTCACTCATCAATAGCTCAATTAATCATGGGGCTATTGATGAGTGATGGCCGATATATCAAACCCACAAGAAAAATTGGACTTACAAGTTGGTTTTGAACACGAATGCTCGGTCAAGCCAAAAGTCAAACAACGTATAGTTTGATAATTATCAGAGATGTTTTAGAATAATTGGAGGTGAAGAAAAGAGTGTGAACGAGTTGTGATGACTCGCATAGGTCCAATTTATAGTGTGGATTGCAGAAACGAAGAAATGGTAAGGTTGACCATACATTGAAGTTTATACGCGTTTAATTATTAATTGGTCAAAGATAATGATAATTAGCGTGTAATATTAGTTGGTGATGGCCGATAATTGCGTTTCAGTTAGTCAACAATAATCAATCATGGCTAAATATTCAAAATTTACGAAAAATGAAAAAAAAAATAAATATATCAGCTGCTGTTGCTGATACGCGAACAGGGAAGAGGGAAAAGGGACGCGCAAAAACGGGGTTAAATATAATTGAATCCTGAAATAATTCAACATGACATGGTGGCCTAGTGGTGGTGTTGTTGGGTGTAAACGTTGAACCGGTTGGGGACCCGGGTTCGATTCCCGTCCCCAACACACATTTTTTTTAAAAACTGAAATGGGAAGGAGGGGTAGTGGGCCACTGGTATGGGCCTATGGGCTGTGTACTGGGCCGACCCCCTTGGGCTCAGCAGGCCCAGATTACGAAAATAAGGAAGGAAAGGGTGATTGGGTTTGGGCTATGGTTTGGTTATGGGTTAATGGGTTATGTAAAACAAGTTTTGTTTATATATATATATTTTTTTTTTTACATAAGTTAAAATCTGAATTTTATTATTATTATTATTATTTATTTATTATTATTATTTATTATTATTATTATATATAAAATATATATATATATATATATATATGTATATATATATAATGAAAAAGTGACGGATGTCACAGCATCCCCTACTTTTAGAAACTTCGTCCCGAAGTTATTGGAAACATAGGGTTATGGATGCTTGGGTAAAAATTAAGATAACTGTGGTTTTGGGGAAATTCGAATGATTTGGATATGGGGTTTGATAGGTGTGAGGTTCGTCTCGAATAATAAAGAGAGTAAGAATCTAGTAAATCAATAAGTTTCAAGTTTTAGGAATCCTAAAATAAATGTACGAGTTGATTGTCTGCAGAAAGACTAAATGAACTACTAAATAACCAGAGTTTGTTCCTGGTCCGACTTCCAGTCTCATTTTCAATGCATCATTAGTGTTTGTATACAGGGTGTACCGCAGCTAACCCACCACACCTTTGATACCTTGAAAACGTACTGGACGCCTACCAAAAACTCTAATAGAATTTCACACTACCCTAATGTACCTGTAAATTCATGATTACGTTCCGGACCGGAATCATCAATTTACCTTACATTAAAGTTTTGCGTCCTTCTATGACCCCACCGATTGTTGAGCAGGTTCGATAGCCTCCACCAGCCGCGGAGTAGGTTGTAGGGCCTCTCCCGACTGTTTGAAAGGCATAGTGACCTCTACCAATCGTTGAGTATGTTCGATAGCCTCCACCAGTCGTGGAGCAGGTTGTAGGGCCTCTCCCGACTGTTGAAAAAGGCATGATGACCTCTATTAAGTGCAACAATTATTATTCACATAGATTGCAAATTGATAGCATGTTTATGCAAGCAAGTTTGTAAGTACTACAACCGTTAAGTGTAAGTGTTATCTTAGTGGCCTATAGAAATAGATTATAAGTATCATGAATAACTAAATGTTCAATAGATTGTTAAATCAAGGAAAAATTCAAGTTTCATATAACAAGCAATGATGTTTTTTTTTTTTTTTTTTTTTTTTTTTTTTTTTTTTTTTTTTTAGAAAAGCTTTGTAAGATCAAGTGTTAAGTCCAAACGTTTCAAATGAATGTAAGGTAGAGTCTTGTATGATAAATGTAATCAATATGATAAATTTCCAATCTGTGTTAATACACAATAATACGCAAGGAAGTTTCTAGATGTTGTATGCTAATGAGTGCGACAAAGTTGGGTACAAAATGATAATAGAATCAGGAAAATGAAAACACGAGTATCATGAATAATTAAATGTCCAGTGAATAGTCAAATTAAGGGGAAATCAAGTTTTACAAACAATGATGTTTTGAAAAAAAAATCATGTAGAATCAAGTATCAGGTTTTTAGTAGTTTGATTATTATGGGTAACTAGCTCACGTGTGAGAAGGTGAAGGATATGAATTTAGTTCTTGAGAGGATGATGAAAAATCTTGAAGCAGAATCAAGGTTGTGAGGAGATTATATAGCAGTGTAAATTTTGGGGTTTGGACCAAAGGTTATAATCAAGTGTATAAGAAAACATGATTGTGGTGTATGCTAAATATTGTAAAAAAATTTGAACAAGTTGAAAATGGGTGAGTGTTGATGGAGAATCTAGAGACTAGATATTATTCCAAAAAAAATAAATATTTTCAAAACTTGGTTTTTGTACATAAGGCAAAAGTTGTTAAATAGTACAAGCTAAGTAGGCCTTGTAATAGTTTAAAACATTATATAGAAAATCGTTTGTTACGTCAATCAATTGAATTTAAGTTCGAGGAAAATATGTACTTTGTAGAGTTACTAGGTAATACAACTAGTTTTAGAAATCTTTAGTTCGTGCTAAAGTATGAGGTTATAGTTTTTAAAATAAATAGCATGTGGAGAAAAGAAATAATATGATTTGGGTAGGGTGTTGAATATTTAAAAAAAAAGGCTAAGAGGGTAAGGTGAAGTGTGATTGTGAAATCCATAGATGGTTATGAAAGTATGAACTTGTAAGCAATATATGAAAATCATGAAATACAAAATATTGTATATGAACCGGGAGAGTATTATTGAAAAAAAAGCTTGCATAAAATGCTTGGAATGCCCTTGTCTAGCTGTAAAGCCCAACAAGAACGTTGACTTTTCAAAGGAATTGAACCCAATGGTGATCAAAGAAGACGTGCTTTAGCCTATAAGTGGACACTCACTCCAGGAATCCCCAGGTAAGCATAACAGGTCCGTAAATGGATTTATGCGCTATGCTTGCCTATGCCAGAAAACCCAGTGTACAGGCGTCCACCCTTCCAGATTGCACGTGTCCTTATCACACTCATTAAAGTTCAACAACTTTGAAGGAACAAAAGTAAAAGTAGGCATTATGCCTAAGAGTGTCTTCATGAAAGGTACTGCTCCTGTTCCATGGTGATGTAGGCTTTCCACTCCTTGTAGGACACCATCTCTATGCACCAGGATGAAAGATGAGGAGAAATGGAGAAGAAGAGAAAGATAGAGGAAGGAAAGTAGAGGGAAATGAGGGTAAGGCAATTTAGGAAATGTTATGCATGAAAGTTTGGTTATAGTCTAGGCCATTTTATCTAATAACCTAGTTCCCTATAACCATGGCTCTGATACCAATCTGTAACACCCCAACCGATGGCGGAATCATCGAGGTGCCACGTAGTGACGATTGTTCAAAAGCTCATGGTACTAAAATGTAAATATTATTGTATAATCAAAATTGTCTTACATGGAAACGGAAATTACATTGTCTAAATGAAATGTAAATATTGAAATAACTGAATAAAACACTAAATGTCTCTTGCTAAAGCACTAGATCAACTGCACCTGAAACATGTACAAAAATAGGTTTGGTCAACATATGAAATGTTGGTGAGCATTCCTAGATTTGATATATATAGTAGGTTAAAAAGTTATACAATTCAAGTGCAAGCTACAGTGCAAATATGTAAACCATGTATCAAACAAATGAGCGAAATCAACCCTGTGACTGTATAATGTACTGTATGAACTGTAGTGTACTTATCCAATAAATGGATAAAAGCTTAACACTGGCCACGGATTCTCCGATGAAAAAGGGGGAGAATCAATCTAGGCGGGTTGTCAATCCAAATAGCGCTATCCAATGTTAAGGTCGGCTTGTACCATGTTAATGATTTCACTAAGTACAAATGTAATCCACATGTAATGTCTAAGCATAAAGCACGTTGTAAGCAATGCACATAGTACTAGAATTGTATTGTAAAAGTGTAAACTTGTATTTGAAATTGTAATAGTGTACATGTAACACCCCAAAAATGTATAAAAGCAAAAAGGGGTAGGAATACTCACAGTTCACGTAGTAGTTTGAGATTTAACTGGACAACGAGATATGAATTGAGATTACTCCCAAATGATCAACCTAAAGTATTCGATAATGCGTAAGGGAAATAACTCTAGGATATATGTATTTCTAGGGCTTCGAATTGGGGATAAACGTGTAATTGATTAATAATAAGTTGCTTATTAAATATGAGAATTTAATGAATAAATAAATAAAAGTCTCTTGGTAAAATTTTAGGTTGAATATAGTCACAACATAAAGTTTTAAGTATGGAAATAATTTTTATAAAATTATTTTCTTAAAGATAGAATATTTAATCTAATTATTTCAAATCGTCAAAATACGACTTTAATATCTAAAATATTAGAATTAAAGAATTCTTGAATTTAAAAAATTGTATTTCTGTTCCAAATGAATAGAAATAATTTCTATAAAATTTTGGTGCAAAAATAATGAAAATTGAATTTATTATGATTTAATTATGATTAAAACTAACAAAAATTGATTAAAAATATTAAATAAATGATTTTTCTGAAATAAAAATCATTTCTGAAAAGCTTAATGTTATAAAAGCTTAAAATAATTTTTGTGGAAATTAATAAGATCGTTTTGATATTTTAATGGAATTTTATAAATAAAATGGAATAAACTTGATTTATTTATTATAAATATTAAATAAATAAATTTCAGAAAACTAAAAATTGTAAGTTAAACTTTTTCACTAGTTTAACATAATGTAATTTTTGTAGAATTTTAAAAAGGGTTTTAGTATTTTAAAACAAATTTTAAAATACTAATAATTATATATATATATATACATATTAGCTTACTTGTTAAAAAAAAGAAAGAAAATCAGTGCTTTAGCTGGGGATCGAACCTGTGTGGTCCCGGTTACAAAGCACTAGACACAACCACTTGGTCCAGACCAGTGGTTGTGTTTTGTTTAGTCTGTTTAAATTAAATACCCTATCTGTTCTAAGTGTTCTTCCCCAATTATCACTATTTCGAGCCCTAGATTAGCAATCGTTTGATTCACTCATCAATAGCTCAATTAATCATGGGGCTATTGATGAGTGATGGCCGATATATCAAACCCACAAGAAAAATTGGACTTACAAGTTGGTTTTGAACACGAATGCTCGGTCAAGCCAAAAGTCAAACAACGTATAGTTTGATAATTATCAGAGATGTTTTAGAATAATTGGAGGTGAAGAAAAGAGTGTGAACGAGTTGTGATGACTCGCATAGGTCCAATTTATAGTGTGGATTGCAGAAACGAAGAAATGGTAAGGTTGACCATACATTGAAGTTTATACGCGTTTAATTATTAATTGGTCAAAGATAATGATAATTAGCGTGTAATATTAGTTGGTGATGGCCGATAATTGCGTTTCAGTTAGTCAACAATAATCAATCATGGCTAAATATTCAAAATTTACGAAAAATGAAAAAAAAAATAAATATATCAGCTGCTGTTGCTGATACGCGAACAGGGAAGAGGGAAAAGGGACGCGCAAAAACGGGGTTAAATATAATTGAATCCTGAAATAATTCAACATGACATGGTGGCCTAGTGGTGGTGTTGTTGGGTGTAAACGTTGAACCGGTTGGGGACCCGGGTTCGATTCCCGTCCCCAACACACATTTTTTTTAAAAACTGAAATGGGAAGGAGGGGTAGTGGGCCACTGGTATGGGCCTATGGGCTGTGTACTGGGCCGACCCCCTTGGGCTCAGCAGGCCCAGATTACGAAAATAAGGAAGGAAAGGGTGATTGGGTTTGGGCTATGGTTTGGTTATGGGTTAATGGGTTATGTAAAACAAGTTTTGTTTATATATATATATTTTTTTTTACATAAGTTAAAATCTGAATTTTATTATTATTATTATTATTATTTATTATTATTATTATATATAAAATATATATATATATATATATGTATATATATATAATGAAAAAGTGACGGATGTCACAAATCAGATTCAAAACGCAATCCCAAACACCCACTTAATAATGACAAATAACTAGGGGTGCAAACGATCCGAGCTGCTCGCAAGCTACTCGAGCTCGACTCGAGAAAAAAATCGAAGCGAGCCAAACCTTATCGAGCTCGAGCCTAAAACAAAGCTCATTTATTTATCGAGCCTGAGCTCGAGCCTGGCATCTGAAGCTCGTTAGGCTCGTCGAGCCTTATCGAGCTTGGTGTAATATTATGTTTTTAAAATATTTAATAATATTTACCACTTATTTAAAGTTGTTTTGTAAACAATCCTGAGCTTGAGCTTCACTTATCGAGCTCACGAGCCTAAACGAACTATGATTTATATTATTTTTATTTAATATATTAATTAATAGATAATAAACGAGCCGAGCTCGAGTTTGGGAAATTACCAACGAGCCGAGCTCGAGCTTTGAAAACAAAGCTCGAATCGAGCCGCGCTCGAGCTCCTATAAGTTAATCGAGCTAGAGCTCAAGCCTGGTCGAGCTCAGGCTCAGCTCAGCTCGTTTGCACTCCTACAAATACGATATGGGTTTGCCCGACTTGCAAATCTACATAGTAGTATGTTTTAGTCGTAAAATCACATTTAATCTTGTGCTTTATTCTTCTGGTTTTTTAGAATTGTATCAAATTTCCGTTTATTAAATTTCCATGTAATGTTTTTTGTTGGAATTTTTTAAAATATGTGAATGGAATTTAATTTAATAATATTATTAATGAGTTTAGTAATCTATATTATCTTATTAAGGAGGAGTGATGGCCAAGATTGTCATTTACATTTCCGTACAACTTAAGAAGCAACATGTACAACATATTTAAGCAAGAAATTTAAGGGTATTTTGGTCATAATTATGACAATTAAGACACTTAGAAGGTTAAAATTGTAATTTTATCATAATCTCATACTCACAACTTAAAAACTTATTCCAACCTTACCCCCATGGTATATGATTGATCAAAAAACCATTAATGTAATAAATTTCTTAAATGTAAGAATGTGAAGAGCCTATGAACATCATAAATTATGCCTAGATTTTTTAAATGGCTTGGCTTGGTTGGTTTAAGAAGAATAAGTTGATTCAATTGGGGGAATAGCAATGAAAGGAAGGATATACTTGAAAAGAAATTGGTAAACCGGAGAGGGCAAGGTCTTTGAGAAGTTCACAGCCTAATCCACTAGCACCTACTACACATATTCTTGAAGAATATACACACATATTCTTGAAGATCGTCCCTCAACTACATAAATATCAACAACAGAGAGGTTAGCTTATTAGCTTAATTACATAAATAATTAATTGATTTAATATAATATTGGTGAATGAATAATTCAACCTTTAGTGGATTTTTTTTTTTCGTTTTTATAGGCCCCTAGCCCAATTTACAGCCCCTTCCTATCACCGTCTTAATTCTTTGCTCCTAAAAAAAGCCATATCTATATTATCTATATCTATATTTAATTTGGAGTTTTTTTTTGCTTTTTGCTAATTTGGGTGCAGAATTTCAAGATGGTTACAAAAAACATGTATGAGGTACCTTTACAATCAGTATTAACGGATTTACATAAATCAGAATTTCAAGATGGGTGCAGAATTTCAAGATGGTTACAAAAAACATGTATGAGGTACTCTTTGACCTGATTTCTAATTTGTTGACTTCTTTTTTTCTTTTACACATTTGATCTCATATCTAAAGCTGCAAAACTTTTGTATTTCGTGTTTTTATTTAGTTGCTTGTTGTGAAGAAGTTGGGACAAAAAGGTAATTAGTCGACAAAAGGAGGAAGAGTTTATTGATCTTATTAATGATTTGATAAAATTCGGCATGCGAATGTTGTTGAACTCATGGGTTGCTTGTTCTGAGCATGGTCAACGATTATTAATTTACGAGTATTGCGGCGGTTGGGCCCCTAGGATGCGTTACACGCGGATGATGATTATAAAAGCAAATTTTCATGAAGTATGCGCATAAGATTGGCAAAGGAATTCTCTTGCAACCAGCAGGTTTGATACCTGGATTTACTTGCTAATATCAACGAGAATTATTTGATTATTCGATTGTTGTTCAATTTTTTATACCTTTTATAGTAGTTGATGATTGTCTTGTGCTAAGTGATGCTATTAATTTCTATTTTTTGATTCGTCAACCCGGTGTGCATATATTTGTAGTTTCTATAAAATTTAATGAACTCTCACAATCTCACTTTCATGTGGTGTCTTAACATGACTACAGTAATCAGATTTCCTATTTTCGCTTTTATTATTTGGTGATTTTTATTGGCTATCTGAATCTAAGATGACAAAAAAAAGGAACTATGACACCAAGCAGTGGAAATCAATCTCTAGATGATACTAATATTTTTGCCACTATAATTATCTACAAAGTTTTATTTAGTTTGTTGTGCTAATATTTTTGATACTATATTTTGTTGAATAAAGTAAAATGTCGTAAACCCGGGTTGTGGTTCGTAATCAACATATATAATATAAATCGAGACACCCGCCGCAACACGCGGGCATTCCTTCTAGTATTATTAATGTGGCTCTTCATGGTAAGAAACTCTTGAGTAGAGTTTTTTATGACACTTAATTGGCTTTTATTAGAGTTTTATGTCTCTTATATTAAGTAAAACTCTTGACTATCATGGCTCTTGTAAATAAGTAGGTTGTGTGCCTCACATTTGTTAAAAAAAAAAAAAAAAAAAAAAAAAGATACAAGAGAAAAAAATTATACATGAATACATGAAGAGTTCTTAGAGAAGAAAAAAAAAAGACCCATATGTTGGGTACTATAGAGATGAGTACTCTCTTCTCGATTCCATTAGTTTTTCCTTTTATTTGTTTCAAATGTCATACACTATAATTCTACCCAGTGCAACCTCGGGTGTGTGGCTTTCTTCGGCAGTACAGATTGCTTCGGCTGTTGTACCCTGGGAGACAGACGCGTTATCTTTGGTAGAGGCGTGAAATCTGTTTTAAGGGAAGCGTGTTGAACACGTGCCTCAGCCTCAACCATCAACATTATGTTTGTTTATTTTTGCAGCCAAGAATGATCGTACAAAAGACATGGTTCAAGGTTTCATTGAAGACTATGCAAAGATTCTTATGAGAAGACGCAATTCAAACTCTTGTTGAAGACTTCGGTTTGAATCTTTTTATGTTGTATTTTATATTATTTTCGTTTGGATTTGTATACGGCACGAGTACTACAGTTTCCCAAATGTATAAAGAGTGTATCTTTATTATTTTATTAATATTATTTTAATAAAATCGTGACCCATGTCCTATAATCTTAAAACAGATTTCGTGAGATTGTTGCTACAATCTTAAAACCTTATTCATAAGGATTTTGGGTTCACGAAATGGTTTAAATAAAAAAATATTTTAAAGATTTTTGTATAATCTTGTGAATATTTTTTTTTTGGGAAATATGTATGTAGTAAAATTTGTTGGGTTTGGATTTATAGAGATTGTGGTATAATATTAAATCCTACACCGTGATACAAAACAATTGGTTTTGATTCAACCATTTGGTTTTAAACAATCTTAATCGTGGTTTTTTTTAACATGTGTGTTATACCGGGTTTATTAGTGTAAACCATACGTTTTTTGTAAACGTTAAATTCCACAACGTTCGCGTAGGACTTGGTTTATTTTATAAACAATACGTTTTTTTGTAAACGTTTCATTTTCATTTTCTAACATGTTAGAAATGATTATATTAGAAAAAATATATTGATTTGAGAAGTTTGTCTAAGCGTCTCGTTTCTTATAATGGGTGTTGGAAATAGTTTATTTTGATAAACTAAAAAGCCTTATAATGATTTTTGTAATCATTTATTTCTAACGAGCGTGTTAGAACCGGTTTATTTTATGCAAACCGATAAGTGTTATAACGATTTTTGTAATCAATAATGTCTAACAAGTGTGTTGGAAAATGTTTTTTTTAATATAAATCAATAAGCATGATAATGATTGTTGTAATCATTTACTTCTAACGATGGTGTTAGAATTTGTTTATGGTATATAAATTGTCAAGTTCGTAACGATTGTGTAATCGTGTAATTCTAACGAGCGTGTTAGAACTGATTAATTGACAAGTTTATAACGATTTTTGTAATCGTTTATTGCTATCTAGTATGTTTGAAATGGTTTATAGAACCTTCAACTTCAAGAATGATTTTTGTAATCATTTGTCTTCTAACATGTGTGTTAGAAACGGTTTATGAAAACCATCGGTTTTTAAAATGGGATGGTAATAGTTATTTTCTAACAGGTGTGTTAGAAATGGTTTAACTTTTGAACCACACATGTGTTTAAGATATTTCGTATTGAAGTTTTACTACTTCTAACATTGCGAGTTAGAACTGCTGCGAACCACCTACCAAGCCATGTGGCTCGCGAGCACCACAACTGACACACGCTAGCATGCACGCGAGCGAGCAGACGCGACCCCGCTCGTGTCCACTAACGGCTCGAAACAGTCCATTTGATCGTTTTTCATTAATTACTAATTTACATTTTTACCCAATATATATTTATCTTTTTCTTCTCCATTCTTCATCTTCTTCTCTTTTCATCTTCTTATCCTTCTTCTATAACGATTCAAAATCCTTCTTTAAAAATCATTCGAAATCATGATGCAATGAACCAAAAAGGAGGAGCTCGCATTGATAATCGCGTAGAATCAAGTGCACGGCGATGACGCGTCGACGAGCCGTGGTGTTCGAAATCGCAGACCACGGTGGGGTAAAGTGCTAGTCGAGTTTGGTAACCCCGTCGGGGGAACCAAACGTACTTGTGATTCAATCTCTCACAAGTACAGGTATCTCAAAACGAAGTGTTTAAACTTCGAAATAGCGTATAAAAAAGTCTCTAGGGATCTTCCCGACGAAACAGAAGACATACTCCTAGCTTTTACTCACGTCGAGTATCTTTCAGAGGTTGGCCATGACTTTCATCATGTTTTGGCGTGACAAATATTATGTTCAACTTTAACCTTAGATTTGGGTTTTCATTTGACATTTAGGATCGATTGTTAGGTAAATGAAAAATGATAAAGAATGGTTTGGTTAGGTAAATGAGGATAATATATATACATACATATATATATATATACAATTTTTAAATAGTTGACCGTTGGCTAGCAGCCAACGACTATTTTTTTAAAATTGATGCTCGCTAGCTCGCGCGAGCCAGGTCGCTTGAAATCGCTTACGGCCAGAGTCACGAAAGGATGTTACGGTTTACGCGATTTATGTGACTATGTTAATGGCTCGCAGCAGCTCGCTTGTGGACCACAACACATAGTCTAGTAGTGTATGGTTATTTTGCAATATTTCTCAATAATTTTGGAAGGCCTATGACTTATGAGATAGCGTTTCTTTTAAGGACTTCAGTTGTTCCTTTTAATCTCGATCCATTAATTCTTATTCCCCTTAACTTTTAATTCCACTTGGTCATTAAACATTATCATGTAGTATGGGGGCTTTAGAAAAGCATCTTCTGTCACTTACTAATTAAAAAAGTATATTACTATATTATTTTATTTATTGTTGTGTCATGTCTTATATTATTTATTAATATTCCATTTGTAAATTTGTAGGTTGCTGAATTGTCCCGTAACAATGTATATATGTAGTAGATAAACCTGTTTTTCATAGTTGGCCGGAACGTTACCATTATTAAATTAAATTAATTGATGAACTAACTAGTTAAAATATTTAAATAAATATATGAGAAATTTAAATAAAAAGGGATCATAAACACATCCATGGTATGTATACCTAAAAACGGTATATAGGTGTGCGTAGGTTGCATCATCGCAAACCAGACTTGTTCCTTTCAGCAATAATAAAATATAGTCAACTCTAAATTGTTGTTTTCTCCTTAAAAAAAAAAACACTCAAATTCTAATTTTAACAAAACATTTTCTAAACTTAAAAATAAAGATATTTTTTATCAGAATTTTGTTATACATTAAACAGTAATAGTGTAATACTATTAAAAGGTGCTGAAGTCGATGCCTTAACAAGACAAAGTTTGACTTTTGAGTCTTACCTCAACCGTTCTTATAGCGTATTTATGCTATCTTTTTTTTTTTTTTTTTCCGAATGACAACTTTTATGCTATGTTATTCAAAATAACAAACCGGTAACAAAACGAGTGTCATACCGAAATACCGGTACCAATAAACGTACATGTATCATACCAATCATTCGGTACAGTATCTGGTAGTTACTTTTATTCAAATTCAATACCGGTATTTTAAATACGGGTATAAATACAGGTACCAATGTCATTCCTAGGCCATAGTTGCAAAAGCCGTCCGAGTTGACCGATTACTCGCCGAGTACTCGCTAAAGGTTGGGTCACCGAGTATAGCCGAGTTGGCCGAATATTCCGAGTACTCCCCGCATAGGCCGATTCAACCCCCGAGTACTCGCCCGACTAGGCCGAGTACTCGCAACTCCCCATCGACCGAGTTAGTAGCGCCTAGCGAGTTCTGCAACCATGGGCTAAAGTATATATGTGGTAATTCTAATCTTTAACAAGATAGTTTAAAGCTAAAAAGTCCACCGGAGGGAGGTGGTGGGGCGGCGGCGGTGGGTTGCGAGGGAGGAGAGATCAGATGAGAGGGAGACAAAGTGAGAAATGAGAGGGAAAGTAAAATCTTTGGCGGTATGTAGTAGGGTTTTTTTTAGACCTTTAGCGGCGACGGTGTCGCCGCTGATGGTTAAAGAGGGCAACCGTTAGATCAGATTATCAAGGGCTAGGATCAGATTAGACCTTTAGCGGCGACCCGCCTGGCCGTAGCCGCTAAAGGTCAAATTTCTTGTAGTGTCAGTTAATGCTGATGATGTGTATGTCAAGTTAATTTTGATCACAATTTCAACTTATGATCAATTAATACTAACCACAAATTACCTCTGACAATCAATTAATTAACTCTAACGAGCAGCCATAATCTACGAGCAGTTTTAGCAAAACATGTTTGTGTCAGTTTTAGTTCGAACACACAATCACATTTACCTAAACATGTTGCGATTTGCGTTAGGGCGACATATGGGGTTTACAAGTTGACCCGTATAGCTTATTTAAATAATGCATTTTACGTGACAACTTACAATAGTTTATGCGAAAATCGCATAGATAAAAGAGAAATAATAGACCTTTGTAGTTCAATATAATGTATTTAATATACATTTGTATTTTTATTGTTCATTCGTAATTGTTGCCCGTCTACCTGCTATTATGATGTAACTTTCATATTTTGTTTTAATGAGAAGTATTATACTGTTTAAAAAAAAAAATTCGTAATTTAAAGCATTAATATGCGTATATATGTTATGAGTGAATAAGGGATATGGATCCCATTGTGAATGCTCTTAGCATATGCTAGTAATAGACTCTCAAAACTGCAAGGTGGTTTTGTATAAGAGTATAAAGATAGAAATGAAAGATGTTAATTGATGATATTTTGGTACATTCAAATGAGGAGATAACCTCCTCTATAAATATATAAAGGAAATACATAGAATAAGAAAGTAGTCTTTTTAGCACACAATAAGAAGCTAGTCTTTAGGGCATAGAATAAGGCTGAGTTTACTATAAGACTTTGACTAGTCAAAGTCATAATCTCCAATAGCCTATTTTCTTGCGTATGTTCATGTATCAAATCGTAAAAACTCAAAATAGATTGATGTGTTATGTAAAGGCAATAAAAACGTCCATGAATTACTTGTATAATGTGTGTGAAATTTTGAAACTTTATATTTATCTTGGTTGGATAATGAGGGCCACCATAAAATTTCCTTATAGAAAACAACCATTTTATTTATTGCTTATGTTTCCTATATAGACTTTTAGTTCTTAACTAATAAAATGTTTAATAAGACTTAACATATTTTTAATGTTTGTTATAAAGAGACAATAGATACAAAATGGACTATAAACCCTACTTGGGGTCTTATTACAAAGAGACAAAAGAAAATTGTGTATTTATGTATTATCTCACTTACACTCGGAATGTGAAGAGGGTGGATAATCAAATTGGAGTGACAACCATTTGATCAGGATAGAAAGCTTTTCATAAAGATACCAATGTATTGCAATGTATTGAGTACTAGATGAAACATGAAGAACGTAAAACTAACATGCCATAAGTTTTCACGAGCAGAAACATCAACATATTTTCTACATTGAAGTTGTATTCGATTGTTTCAAAGGGACACACTAATGTCGACATTGTCACATTAGACATTAGACATTAACAAACACACGTATCTCGTAAAACACCACTTATTATAAATCAATCAGTAGGGTATGGGGTCTCACTTTACACAGTGGAGGCGCGAATCAAGGGCAGTGAACCTTAAGGAGAAAACTTTTTAGCCAACGTTTCTACAAATGGCTAGAGTGTAAACGAGTTAATTAAGCTATCATGGGTTATTCGAGACTGCCTTATTAAAAGCTCAAATCAAGCCTAAGTTGAGCCTGTATTATGCTAAAAATAAAATGATGAATATTATATATGCATTATTATTTTCAAAGGTAAAAAAAACATAAATGCTTCCCAAAAGTGTTTTCTTATTGATTTTAACTTCTTAACTTTCATGGATTAAACATTGAAAGCTAAATAAGAAAAATATGGATAACTTCGCTACTTTTGTTGTGTCACGCACCACATTACGAATAAATAAATCATTAAAATGAGTAGTTTTACAAGTGCATTATTGTGTTTATTTAAACAGAATTAATCCACATATAATAGATTATCACATCCAAACATATTAGTGGTAAAAACATAACATCATTGTTAATGTTAGTCAAATAATGGTCATATTCATGCTAATTTAATTTAAAAAAAGGGACACCTCGATACATCGTCTTACATATAAACTAGTGTTTTTCATGACGTATACAATTGATCGGTGCAAAGTATTTTTGATGTCTCTATCGTTCTTTGTATTGTGTAAGTCTGTTTATTATATTATACAACAATAGTCAACATCAAACCAACGTATGTCCCACCTCCATAACCTCTACAATTGAACACAAGGAAGACCTGTGATTATAAATATGATTTAATTAACCTACAAATATTATTATTATTTAAGGTTTATTTTTATTTCGGCCGTCTCAGTGGCATATGTAGGATGTGCGGACAAACATGGCTCATAATCTCAGAGGCCCAAAGTTTATTTTTTTTATATATAAGATTATTTTAAAACCCAATAACATTTCAAAACCCATAAACTTTTTTTTATAAAAAAAAAAAAAAAACTAACTCAATTAAACAAACCCGATAATCAGTGGCGAAGCTTGAGAATTTGAACCGGGGTCGGAAGTCAGCGGTCATAGGACGGGACCTAAATTTTTTTTTGTAGCTATGGTTCGGGTGATATGTTCGGTCGGTGATTCAATTCGAGTCAAGTCGATTCAAACATTAAATACAATAAATATCAAAGTTCTAAGCATTGTTTAACAAACAATTGAACAAAGACACTAAAACATTAAACAGGCTCGTTTAGTAAACAAGCTGAAAGGGGGGGGGGTAAATATTATTAAATATTAATAAACCAAATATTACACAAAGGCTGAGCCCGGGCTCGAGTAGTAAACGAGCTTTATTTTAAGCTCAAGCTCGAGCTCGATAAGGCTCGGCTCGTTTCGAGCTTTTTACCAAGTTGAGCTCGAGTAGCTAGGTGATAACAACTCCATCGCTTGCTCATTGAATCTACTATCCCTTTCATGTAGTTGTTGGGCTTAGGACTTTATGATTTGGGTTTTACATATACTTTGTTTTGGGTTAAAGTTTTGGTTTATATAACTTTTCTTATAAAAAAAACGGAGGGTCGAAACCGTATATACCAAAAAAAATCCATACGAAGACTATATAATCGAAACTTTTGAGCGGCAATTCGGGGGGGGGGGGGGTTCGGTCGCTCCTCCCCTGCAAAGAACTAGGGGTGTAAACGAGCCGAGCCGAGCCGAGCCCGAGCCTGACTGGGCTCGGCTCGGGCTCGTTAAGGTTTTGTGAAGCTCGAGCTCGAGCTCGGCTCGGTTCGAGCCTACAATCTTGAGCTCGAGCTCGGCTCGCTAGTAAAATCCAAAGCTCGAGCTCGGCTCGGCTCGGCTCGAGGTGATTTGAGAATCTCAAACGAGCTCAAAAGCTCGGCTCGAGCTCGCAAAAGCTCGGCTATAACTTAGGCTCGCGAGCCTAATCGTTAAGGCTATAACTTAGGCTCGGCTGTAACTTAAGCTCGGGCTCGGGTTCGGGCTCTAGCTCGTTAAGGCTCGCGAGCCCAATCGAGCTTTGTATCTAGGGCTCGATAACTAAACGAGCCATGTTTCAGGCTCGGGCTCGGGCTCGGGCTCGTTAAGGCTCGGCTCGTTCGAGCTTTTTACCGAGCCGATCCCGAGCCGATCCCGAGCCGCTACGTGTCATTTACACCCCTACAAAGAACATATTCATTGTTGAGGTATGGAGGTGTAAAATTCAACGTACATACACCTCACAAAAAGGCCTTCACAAGTGCAAATACGTTCATTTGTTTGGTCCTACCCACATGCCAAAATTCCATGGCATTTCTAATGGATATTAATGAAATCTATAGAAGAATTATCTATCGAAATAATAATTTTACAGATCTATTAACAACTAGTATAGCTAAACCAAAAGAATTAATAATATCTCAGGAAAAATTGCTACAAGAAGCCGTGGATACACTTCTTGATAATGGAATCTGCGGACAACCAATGAGGGATGATCATAATAGAATTTACAAGTCACTTTCAGATGTAATTGAAGGCAAAGAAGGAAGAGTTCGCGAGACTCTACTTGGTAAACGAGTCGATTATTCAGGGCGGTCAGTGATTGTCGTGGGCCCTTCACTTTCATTACATCGATGTGGATTGCCTTACGAAATTGCAATGGAAAAGTTTTGAGTTTAATAAAAAAATTCTCATAAAAAGAGAGAATTAACAAGAGAAAAGAAAGCAAAAGAGAAGCGTACGTATAAGTTAACTTTGTGTTCCATAATTTGAAGAAACCGAAAGGAAATTAAAGATTTTTTATGTACCGAGTTGCGAGTTGAAATAAAAATAAAAGAAAGTTGCAATTTTACAGTTACACCCTTAAAAATTATTTATCTGATAATGGGCTCAGGGTAATTTGGGAACTTTAGAGACTTAGAGCATTTACATCAGCTCCTCCATAATGGTGTGAGTGTGATGTCTATATTATATAGAGTGAATATAAGTGGTTATGAGTAAATGAGAGAAAATATTTGAAGGAGACATTGTTCATCCTTCATAATTTTTTAATATTTTTAAAAGTAGTTGTGAGTAGAGGATATAGAAAATGTAATAATAAAAGTATAGAATAAGTATTATTAAATAGAAAATGAGAGAGAGAAAGATAGTAATTTTTAGTGTAATTATAAAAATGGAGATGTAGGAGCTACCGTGAATGCTCTTAGATTTTAATCACTTTCTCTTGTCTCCAAAGCTTTCCGTTAGGATGACAATGGGTCGGGTTTGGGACGGGTTTAGGTAATCCCAACCCCTTACCCAGTTAAGTATGCATGTCCCAAACCCGGCCCAAAACCCGTCGGGTTTGTGTCGGGTAATTACCCATCGGGTATCGGGTAAACCCATTAGTTTTTAAAACTTATCCATTGAGTATATCCGACCAAAAACCCGATAGATATCTATTAAGTAACTATTAACCAATTACATTTAACATTATTAAATATATATGTAAATGATTACAATGTATAAATATAAAATAATTAAATCATATAAAAACACTCAAAGACATAGATAACAAATAGTATACACTAATTTTTTATAATTTTTAGCACAAGATAACAATCTAGATGGACAATTAGATATATTATGCATACATATTTAAAAAGATATATTAGAAATTATATTGGGTATCTAATCGGGTAAATGGGTATACGTTATCGAATAATCGGGTCAGGTAAACGGGTATATCATCAAATACCAAACCCGTCCCAAACCCGCGAAAAAAATAAAAACTAATCCCATACCCGGACCCATACCCGATTACCCGACCCCAAACCCGTCCCAAATGTGTCGGGGTTTCGGGTTTACCCATCGAGTTCGGGTTTTATTGTCATCCCTACTTTCCTTGTCGATTTTCCTTTTTTTTTCCTTCAACTATTTTTTTCCTTTCATTTCCTTTTACCTATCTCTTTAAAATAGACCAGGGAAGACATCATAAGTGTGTCCGCTCTTTATTTTATATTAAGAAGCGATTTTCGATTACGTTTACAAGAAAAAGAAAAGGCATTTTTCGTGATGGTGAATGACACAATGTAAATAGGTAAGATTCATTGACAAAGGGTGTATGCTATCATGTATTTGGATCACTTTTAAAGTGTCAAGCATGAAGCTAGCAACCCACTAAACAAAAAAATATGTTTTATTTTAACAAAAGAAAGCCGTCGTTAAACACTTGACTAACATAAATCATTATACATGACAAAAGGTTAAACAGAAAACGACGAAGTTGGAGTAGAGATTGATTGTAAATAAACTTATCATCTTATAATCGTTTTATGACACATGCAGTTGAATAGGTTCAAAGTATTTAGCAAGTCTTTTTCCCCATTATCATGGTTAAAATATATTGCTAATAGATCAATATTATATATTATATTTAATTTTTTGTTAGCAACTTTCTTGGACCACGGCTTGTGTTAAGTCTAATGTTCAAGATTTTCATGGAATAGAACATTAGTAGTATACGTATGTGGGTGTATGTATATATATGTACATAGAGGTGTGTATCCAAAAATGTTTTTGTTTGTTGGAAGTTTTTTCTGTTTGAACAAAGTATAGGTGTTCCTCCGTTGGAGTTATGCAAATTGGGGTTATTTATTTATTTATTTATTTATTTATTTTTTAACTGGATTTGAATTCAATTTGAATTACATATCGACTAATCTAGCTGAATTTAAAATTTTGAATTCGGACTGATTTTAAGGCCCTGCGTTATACATGTTGAGTTTTGCTGGGTTGTCGACGTGGAGGAGCGGTATCGTGAGGTTCACCACGTCACCTTGGGTCATCCCAAAAAAAATCGGTGAAGCAGTATCACCATCCTACACGTCATGTAAAAACAGGAATGATATGGAAATGATGTGGTGAAGGAAGCTGATGTGTACAATGCGGGAAACAGGGAGCAAAAGAGCGAGGCGAGCATAACTCTTGGCCTAGGGGGGTTTAAAGAGACACGGCCGCATCCAAACACCTCCTATGGTCATCATCTGATAACCAAAGCAACTTGCACAGCTATCCTCACCCTCACCGTGACACCACACACCATTGGTTTGGGCTTTTAGATTCAATAAACATAAAAATTATTTTTTTGTCATTTGGCTTATTGTTTAAAATCAATCATTGTATGATTATTTATTTGAGTTTTCATTTTTCTTTGTGATGGTTGTTATAGGAGACATGCAGCTGCACATCTTGGCAGCAGTGTTCTGCTTAATGGTACTTGGGTATGACCAAATGCCGGCCGTCTTGCTCTTTCCGAGGCACTTGTGCTGAAAAATATCAGGACCGATTTTGAACCAGATTGGAACCCACCCGAACCAGTGGTTTGTAATCAGTTTGGGAGCCTATACTTTGAAACCGGTATACCTGAACCAAGTCAATCCGATCTCATTCCCCCTTAAAAACTCGTTCCAAATAGAGCAGCTTTGACCAGGTTTGACCTGAAGAGGTTTGGGGAAAACGGTTAAGTTTACATGATGGAACATATTCATAATTAGCGAGATGTCCCCAAGGACGTGGTAAGGTGTCTCTCATAGTTCAAATCCTGCAAGGTGGATGTATAAGCGGCTAATAGAAGTACATTAGGATTGGGAGCTGTTCCAAAAAAAAATATATGAACCAAGCCATACTTTGTTAGCGCTAACGCCTAACGGATTTAGACTTTAAACCTTCGGCCTAACCAAAAGAGCCATCATAGGCATGGGCTGTAATTGCTAGGCATGTGAACATCTCCCCCTTTATGGCCCAAGTACATACCCCCCTTTATAGTCTATATATACTTTGCAAATTGCACATCATGAAAAATATTTTAGAGACCATTTACCTGATCTAAATTTTAAAAAGGTGTAAAGCTCATGACAAATATTTGAAGGTCAAAAAGACTGTATACAATACACAAAATACACGATACGTAGGAGTTGTTCATCTTAAGTTTGTGAAACTGAATAGCCCGAACTGAAATTAGGGATGGCAACGGGTCGGGTATGGGTCGGGTTTGGCTAATACCATACCCATACCCTGTTATAAAATTTCATACCATATTTGACCCATTACCCGTCGGGTATAGAGCATATTTGCGGAAAAAAAAAAAAATAAACGGGTCAACAAGAACAAGACAGTTTTTAAGTATTTCTGTATTTGTATGTTAAAGAGTTAATTTCTTTGACACGAACATATATATAGGTCGTCCTTAGGTTCATTCAACCCATAAATCTAAAATCCCTCAACCCAACAACTAATCACAAATCACAATTGACACCCTAGACGGAACAACATATCAACGTTATTCATTGTTGCAACTTAATGATAATATATTTTAGTTCTCTGCTGATACATATACACACACGGCACACCCCTCGACCCACTTGACATGATTTGGCTCTTCAACTCATTTGACCAATCCAGACCTTAATCTAGATATTTAGATCATGTTTGTGCTAACCCTATCATAACGTGCTCATCTTCTAGTCAACATCTTGCCCCTTTTAGTTAACTGCGCACGGAAGCGGAACCAGGGGAGTCGAGAGGGTCCACCAACCCCTAGTCAACATAAGTTGTTGAGTTTTAATGCATAAAATCTAAGTTTTTAAAACAAAAAGTACCACCCATTAAGATTATAGACTACAAGTAAATGACAACTTCGATTGATTCACCTTAGAAGCAAAAAAAAAAAAATAAAAAAAATAACCTTTTGGTCCAAGTCGGAAAACTACAAAAGTGTACAAAACACCCATGGGTTTAGTGGTTTACATAACTGCAAAAATACAAATCAAATCCAAATTCAACTCCTCATCATCATCTAGGATGTTCCTTATTCGGTCCGAAACGGCGAAACCAAAACCGAATAACCAATTCCGTTTGAAACAAATAACCTATCAGGTTTTTTGAATTCACAAATTCTCAATTCAGTAAGACCCGAATAACTATTCTTTAGTTTTATCTCAGCCAAATACATAAGCCGGATCTTTGGTTTATCCAAGCCCAAACGCTCACAGTTAGGGGTGTTCATCGATTCAGTTTTTGGGTTATTCGGTTTAAGATTTTATTTGAGTGGGACTGAAAACCAAACCGAATTTTGTTAAGGTTTAAACTGAGTGAGAATTTTGTTCAGTTTTCAGCTTTCAACCGAATAAATTTAAAAAAAATGACCCATTTTTGCCTATGGTGTAAACTAAACACCCAGGCATGAAAACCAACTTTCGGCTTACTACTATCAAACATATGCCGTAAACTGCAAAACCCCACCTAATAATTTACATGTATCTTTTCTTGCAATAGGCCATCCAAATTGTACTGTGAGGAAAATTCTAACACAGTACATTTGTTGCAAAACCATCAAACTAAACTGAAGCGATGAACACCCCTAGTTGATCGTCAAAGAAAATTACTAAAACCAGCCTCAAGCAGTAGCATGCATTTGCATCGAATCCAAACCATCATCATACATCATCATCATAAATATCAATACATCATCCTTGCCTATGAAACTAAAAAGCGTATCAGTAACTCCCAGTGGATAGCATTTTTTGTTCACTCAGTGTGCCATAGTAGTCAGGGTGCATTTAATAGCGCCTTACATGCAGGCTGGCATGAAAAATTCTGGAAAAAATAGGCCCAAATCTGCATAAAACTTGTCTGAACCGGCCTAAAATAGTCTACAACAAGCCTAAAACATGTATAAAAAAGCTAAAAATGCCCTAGAACACACCGCGCCTTGCTTATCTCAGACCCTCACTTTTGAAGCGCCTAGGAGAGGCTCGCCCCTATTGAGCCTTGCGCCTACCTAGATGCCTGCTATCTTAACCCAACTCTTATCTAAAAGAGAAATGCAGCAACTGTCATCCGGAAGTTCCGTTCTCCTATCCGGAACATCACTCGTTTGCTAGTTCATCCGGAATTTATTTCATCATCCAAATCCTTTTGGTGGTCAACCAGATTTTCTATTTTGTTCTTTACGCATATTTTGTTTAGGTTATGTGTATAAAACAAAATCAGAGAAAATTTCCTCAATGTCGTATAGGTTAGCTTACTTGTTTTGCTACAACAAGGTTGTAAAAATCCCGATTAGTCACCGATTAATCGGTGATTAATCACTAGTCCTCACTTTACTGATTAATTTTGGGCAAATCACTCAATTAATCGGTGTCCCGATTAATCACCGATTAGTCGGACCTAAAAACTCAAAATTAGGTAAAAAAATGAATTCAAACGGGTCAAAACTGAAGCAAATCGATCAAATAAAACAAGTTCTTACCTCAAAATTGGATGATAATTAATTATTTAAAAGCAAAATCAATGAAACTCCATGAACCCTAGTTGCGTCTGATGGTTCCGTACGATGAAAGATGGAATGGGGAAGAAAAAACGGGATATGGTGAAGGATGGAGGTGATTAGGGTTATTTAAGTTTAGGTATTTTAATATTTAACTCCCCTCCATATTCACTAGTTTATATTTGGGTCTAAACTCCTAAATTTATACATATAAGGTATAAAATTAGCATTATATATGTACAAAATTTGGAAAAATATATATATAAATCCAATCCGATTAATCCCTAGTTGGTACCCCACCGGCCGACTAGCGCCTAGCAAGTTCTACAACACTGTGCTACAATGATGCTAGATAATACAGAAGCAATCAAGCAACTCATTTGGCAGTCAACACTACGCCTACACAAGTCATTTTCTTCGTAGATAAAAATTTCTTTTAATTCATGTCCGGCAAAACACAGCAAGAGCGAAAAGATATTTACAAATGTACATACTTTAAGCAAGAATAAAGTGTATTTATGAACCACAAATCATGAATAACAAATTCTTGTAGCTTCAAATACTTCACAATTCATAGCAAAGCCAAACACATACATACATCATATACACATACAACAACATAAAAAAAAAACATTATGACAGCTTAAGACTTACCTCATTACTGGCCAAGCATTAAGCAATAGTACTCGGTTAGTAAATAAGTTAATCAATAATCCACACGACGATAACTGCTGTAATCGTCAAGCTCCCTTGCATTCACATCACTCTCAACCCTCTCCTCATCGTGATACCTCGGTCCTTCATCAACTGCCACTCCTCCCACACCTAATCCTGTTTTCTGCTTCTGCTCATAGTGCGCGTAACTAACTGGCGCAGTCGGTCCACCAACACCACCGGCATCACCGTAACCAGACGGAGACGGCCGTGGTGGAGTCACACCTACTTCCATCCCTAACCCTACACCAGATGCTACATTCCCTGTCTTATGCTTCTGCTCGTATTGCACGTAATCAACCGGCGCACTCGGTCCACTACCACTACCTTCATCCCCATAACCAGCCTGTCTCACAGTAGACGCCATCGCCGCCCCTAATCCTGCACCAGATTCCACCTTTCCTGCTTCCTGCTTCTGCTCATACTGCCCGTACTCCACCGGCGCACTCGGTCCACCCGCACCGCCAATTCCACCACCATCACCGTGACCCAATCTCTCCTCATTCCCCCGTGTAGTCGCCTGCGGTTGAGGATAATATCCTCCATTGTAATAACCCGAATACGGATCCGAATACAGCCCGTAATGATACGGCCGTGGCCGTGACTGTGGCTGTGGCTGTGGCTGTGGTGGTGTCGGTGGTGGTGGTACGGTGTTATAGGGCGAAGGAGACGGTGGATACAGACCGTAAGACGAGGGAGTGGCAGTATTGTAATAATAAGCAGGTTGATGGGTAATTTGGTAATCTGGTAAAACACGATCACGAAGAGCTAATTTTAACCGGATCTTACCTTGAACACGGCCAGATGGACGGCGGAGATCGAACGTCCTAACAACTGTATTATTATTATTATTATTATTAATATTATTATGTTGGGGATTAGGTAGGTCGTGGATAGGGAGACGTAGGGTACCGACTAAGGGTTTGGGGGTATCAGAGGGAATGGAGTGGAATATTTCTAGGGTTAGGATAGGGGGTGAAGGAGAGGAAGGGATAGGGATATGGAAGAGTTCGTTCCAGATGGGTTTGGTGGAGTTGGAGTGGTCGGGTTTGGTGGTGAGACGGTGGTTAGGGTCGAGCCAGAAGATGGCGTATGGGGTTAGGTCTCCGTTTCTCCAGTTGACGTTTTTTAGGTGTTTAGCGGAGATGATTGTGAGTTCGAGGTCCAGGGGCTTGGGTGGTGGACGGTGGGAGGTGGTGGTTGACATGGTGGTGGTGTGGGGTGAGGAATTGGGTGGAAGTGTTTGGGTGAATATTGGGATTGGATAAGTTTGATGAGTAGTAAAGCTGACTAAAGATATTAGATATGATGACATGCTTTGCGTTATTAAAGAGAGTGAAATCAACTTAAGACTATTTGTTGTGGGTTGTGAATAGCATACGCGAACCAATTATTTTACTCTCAAGTAACCCTTTTGCATGTGTTCACATTTTCCCGTTAATGAACGCGAGCATCATTTTGTATGCTCGCGTCGGAGCTTTTTGCGTGTGCTTGTATCGGAGCTGTTGTGGCTGGAGGTGAGCACCGGACTGAAACCTTGCTCGCGTCAGGGCTCCCTTGCGGCTCACAACGGACGGTCTAATGGTCACATATCGGCTAAAGGTGTTAGAGCTAGATTGGTTATCGAAGACTTAATTACCGCTATAATAAAGCTTCAAACAAAAAACACCACTTAACAAAATCATCCGAAAGCATAACCAAGTAAGGACAATGATAAACCAACAAAACAAAATGACACTCAAAAGAAACTCATAATCCCAAAAACGGGGAAAGAAACCAATGAAATCATCAAAACAAAAATGCAAGCAGGAGAAACAATCATTGAAATTGACCTTTAAGAGGCTCAGAGTTCGACAAAAACGTAGCTGCAATGCAGGTTGCAAGTTAAAAACCTCCCATCCATTATCCTTGCAATGTCATATTTATGAATTTGTTAGGAAAATGTAGAAATCATCATAGCCATGCATCGCCATTACCAACTTCAAATACAACAATAAACCAAACACAACTACTACCACCGCCACCATGAACTTCCACCACCTATAACACAGACACCATGCACCAGCGCCTATATGGCTCTAGTGATGAAGAGAGAACCGCCCAAACAGGCCAATAAGGCGACTACAATAACACAACTATTCAATCCATTGTTATTTTAATAGATAGGAAATCAGAAAAATTAAGATTCATAAATTAGTGAGTTAAGCTCTGAAATTTAGATCGGTACATACAAATATATATTTTTTTGAACGGCAAATTTATACTCCTTGTGAGACTTGAACCCATGACCTGCCCCTTAAGCGTTCCTAGAAGTTTCGCTTCTACCATTGGGCCACCAACCCCAATGGTTAACGATACATACAAATATACACTTATCAAATGTAAATTTCAAGATTTTAACTCTTTATTTAATGTTTTAGTAAATCGTTATGTGTTTTTTTAACGGCTAATGAATAAAAGTCTGGCTACTTGAGGTAACCTAATACGGTAAAACTAGATTGAGACTGGATTTGAAATTGAGACCTGTGTTCTTCAACCAAATGCTCACATCCTGTCACACCCCGCCCAGGTCGGGGCACTTACAGTAACCAATTGGCGCAAACTTACATCGGAAACGTATCCTCATTACAGAACTTAACTGTTTATTACAAGCCAGTGCGATCAAAGTACAACCAAACTAAACAAAGCTTAACTATAATCATCTGATAAGAACATCTAAAGTCATTCCACGCTCAGCTAGGAACTCCCAGTCCTTTCATCATCAACCTGTGATACATGCTCGAGTAATAAAAATACGTCAGCACAAAGCTGGTGAGCAACATAAACTGACTCATCAGTAAAACAACCCCATAAACATTTTATTGATCAAGTATGAGCTCATTGCATGTCACCACAATCATAATCCGGTCATATATTCATACAGCCTACCAATTCCCCAGTAGGAACTGTATGTCCCCCCCTGGAAAAATATAATGATCATCATAATATATATAACACATTGGATGCCCACACCTATGGTTCGATGCAAATACATGATCAATCACCACCAAAACAATTTTATGAGCAAGTATCACGTTTTGAAAATAGTTTAAGTAACTCACCTCTTTACCAGTCCTTTAGCAATTGACAACGTTAGCACAACCAGGTACTATCTCAAGGTCCTGATCCAATTATACAACCCTTGGTTAGGTAATAGTACACCTAACTAACTATTATTATAGTTGGATATTGGTTAGCGCTGTCTTATTTAAACATAGATGATCAGTCCATACCTAATTAAGGCTGGGCTATCCCATACCCACCACTAATAATAATCCTAATACCTAAAAATAATAACACTAAACTACTAATAATAATGCTAATAAAAATAATAATGAACTAAACATAACTTAAACAAAAACATACCTCAAAACTATCTACACCCAATTGGTGTAGAGTCTCCCCTACTCGTGTTCCTACTCGTGCTCTAAAAATGACTAATAACAATACCTAACAGAGTATCGTAGGCTCAGGATCCTCTTAGTGTTCCCAAGATTGGGTGCAGTTGAATGACTTACTGAAGGCCTCTATATATATATGAAAAAGAACGGTGAATATTTACTTTTCTTCGATGTGGGACAAAATAACATGCATGCCTGCTAGCTTATGTGAAACATATATGTAGGATCTTTGTTTTTCTTATTTCCTTCGATGGGAGCCAGCCTCCTGCTCCATGATTTATTTTCAAAGTCCAAACATGGACATAAAATCATTATTAATTAATATTATTATCCATACACAATCCAATTCACGATATACTATTATTATTATATCTTGATCATCCTATTAACTTATTATTATTTCAAACATAAGATTAAAATTTATATATTATTAATTCAGCTGCTTTACTCGTTTATCTAGTATAACTTCTAAAGTATAACGTTTTGTAGAAATATGAATATACTATTGAGACGAGTTAATCTTTATCTACGCATCCACCTAAGTTTCATTAAAAACGGAGCAGGGTTCGAATACAATATATTTTATTATTATAACTAAACGATCTCTTATAATATTAACTTCTCGACGAGATCTTATATCTCAAATAATCATGCTAACCATCACTTACTCGTTAACAAATTTTAAATACAAAATACCCATTTCCCCTGTTATTGGTTCGTTTCATCGATTAGAGACCCGTTTCATACATTAATAAATATGAACCAACACATTTTATTTATATAACAAAACGGGATGTTACACTTCCATTCCAATGTTAGTCGAGCTAAACCTTATGGCTTTATTTATTTAAATAAATTAATTCTGATTTATATCACATTTCATTTCATTATAAATAAATTATCTAGGGCATTTAAATTATTTTTATTCTTAGTGTATGATGTCGACTAACTACCTACTATAACAAATTTAAATGTCAAGTATTGTCAACTTCCAAACATATTCTTAAAAGTATCATAACTGGTTCATCGAATATTCGGAGCATTACACTGTCTCTGCCTATGTCTTATGTCTCGGTTATCTGGTTTGTGAGATTTCGTTTTTTTTTCCTGATGTATCTCAAAATGAAAATTTCCTTTGTATATCTAATAATTATGAAGAGGCACCAATCTAACAATCAGATATAACAATGATAATGAACTAACAATGCAAGAGGACGAGCTTTATATATTTATCAAGACAAGTTACAAGACACTGTTATATGATTATTACAGAGTTTCGACTATAATCTATCTCTCACAGCTTGCTATATGAATTCTTTGTTACGGTATTCGATCCTCTCTTCTGATGACGAAGGGAGGTATTTATAGGCTACTCAGGTGGCCTATGATTGGCTGTGAGGAGAATGGCAGCTGTCTTGTACGATCGTGACCGTTGTCATTTTCTGCGCTGTCTTCCTTTGATTGGTCCACGTGTCCTGACGTCGTCCTTTTCGTCCTTTTCTGTACCTCGTACTGGCAGGTGATCATGGAGCAGGGTGTTTTGGCCTGTGATTGGCTGTTGGCTCTGCTCTTGTCGGGTGACACCTGTCTTTTTTTGTGGTCGCATGCGCCGTCTTCTAGAACGCCACGTCACACTGCTGCGTTGACGTGTACGCGGGCTTCTTTCCTGCGCGTGCGCGGGTACATATCTCTTCAAGTCCCCCTAGTCCAGTGTGTTGTATGTGTAGCATGCGAGACGCTGGACTCAGCTTTTTGACGTAGGCCGTGCGAGGTGTTTTGCGCGTTGATTAGGCGGGGGAGCTCCTGCGCGGTACTGTGCAAGTGGGGTAGGTGCGGACGTCTCGTAATTAATGTGCACATCAGTTTTGTCAGTCCGCGTGTGCGACGCGACTGGTTGGTAGCCGAAAAGTCTCTGACGGTTGTACAAATGTCAGAGACGTGGTGGGCCCGGGTCGCTTTTTCTCTCTCTTGTTGTGACGTGTCATTCGCTGGTTGGTGGGCTTTTTGAATTCGAAAAAACCGTCAGGCCACGTGTCTTCCACGTGTGGCTTCCCTATTTAATCCCTCTCTCTTCTCTAATCTTTTCACTTTCCTCATATTCTAACCTCAAATCCTCCGGATTTCTCTTTAAGGCGATTCCTTCTTTCTTTATTACTTTTCAGAGCATCCGTCCTTTTGTGAGCCATGGATCATATTTCTAACATTCCGAAGAAGAAACGTGGATCTAAGAGGGGAGATGATGGTTCGAAGAAGAGGCCGCCCCATGCTGGGGAGGTCACGGCAGTTTGGAGTAAGGGAGAGTTTAGGAAGTTTAGGAAGGAAGTTGGATTCCCGTCTTCATATGGGGTGGAGGCTCCTGCCCCAGATAAAACTATATTGGAGCCCCCTGTTGGGAAGGTGGGATTATATGCTTGTTATTTTCGGGATTGTAATTTTAGGGTTCCGATTACTCAGTTTCTTGGTACCTTTATCCGGGCGATTGGTGTGCATATTAACCAGATCCACCCCGGTTTGATGTCCAGGCTCATGTTCTTTGAGTTTTGTTGCCGTGCCAACAAAATCGAGCCTTTGGTGGACATGTTTCTGGTATTCTACAGCTTAAGCTTTGTGGAGAGTTGGCTCTCGTGTAGGCCGCGCCCTGGGGTCTCTCCTTGTGCGGGGGCTGGAGTTAAGAGTTTCAGGGAGTGGAAACCAAGATTTTTCTGGATCAACCAGGGGGTGATCCCTATTGAGACGAGTAGGTTGGACCCGGCGAAAGGATTGGGCAAGATGGTGCTTATCGAGCATAAGGATCAGGAGTGGTTTAAAACACTGACTAGCCACCCGGTTGACGTATGCGAAATCCCGGAGACTGGCCTAGTAATGGCGGGGATGAGCATAAAGTATGACGTCAAGGGGCGCAACCCGCATCTTACTGACAATGGCAAAGGTTTGTGATTATTTTTGTTCCCTTTCTTTTCCTGTTCCGCGCGAGTTGTTCTGGGTAATCCCGAATTTACATTTGTTATGTTTGTTTTTTGCAGAGGTCGCGTGTTTGTACTCCATGCTCCTTGGCGGGGATGACATGGGCTTTGCCTTCAAGGAGTTGGCGGACAATGAACTGTATATTTTGGAGAAGGCGTGGGGCACACTTATCCGTCCGAAGTTGGATGACGCGCCGCATGAGCCTGCCCACGCGCAGCTGTTGATTACTGAAGCAGGTGAGTCTTCACCACTTTATGAGAATCCTTCGCCCGTCAACATGTTCATGCGGACGTGCTTCCCTTTAATTGTATTATCTAGTGATGAGTCCTCTAACGCGTCTATGCTTTCGCCACTTCCCTCGTCTGCAGGCGTTCAGGACCCGCAGCCGTCTCCCGCGCATGCGGAGGGTGGCTCTGATGAAGAGACAGAAGAAGACGACTCCCTTGTACATCGCATCGCGCGTGCTCAAGCGGGTGCGGTTGAAGGTGAAGATTATTCCTTTGTTTTAAACCACGAAGTGGTGAATAGGTATTTTCGAAATTATCAACCTTTTGAACGAAGCTACGTTGAACTTTCAGATGCGTTCGTGCAAGGGGAGTCGGTGGAGAAGCTGGCGGAGGAGACTGCGAGCGGGGTGGTAACTAAGCCGGTTTCCGCAGGTGTGTCCGATTCCGGGCCTATTGTTGCTGACGCGCCCCACCCTAAGAAACGGACCAAGCGCTCGGGTGTGAAGAGGAAGAAGGGTGCTGGGGAGCCATCATCTCCTACCGGGAAAAGGGTGAAGTTGGGCGACCTTGTCCATTCCACGGAGGAGGATTTATTGGGTGAGTGTTCCATCTCTTCTTGTTTTATGCATTTTAATGCTTTTCCTCGCTGCTGACCCTTGGTGTTTTGTTTCTGCAGCGGCTTTACTGGGTGCTAGCGCAGTGGAAGATGTAACAGCCGCTCCTATTGCTGATAGTTTTAATGTCGAACCTGCGAAGCCAGCGTCTCCCGCTGTGCAGACGGAAGAACCGCCGCATGTGGAGTTGCAGGGTGGAGTGTTAGCGGTTTCTTCTCCAGCGCATCAGCCATCTCCCGTGCAACAACCTTCGCCAGTGCGGGTATCTACACCTACGCCTTTGCCCACCCCCCCGCGGTCGCCGACACCTGTGCGGCTTCCTACCCCTGCTCAGGATGTTCCTGAGGGTGGTGAAGGGCCGGTGTCACCGCCGGATATCAGTGAGGGGTACGGTCATGGTGTAGACATGGGCGTGGATGACGATGAAGAGAGTGAGAGGCGGGTTGTGACGGAGCCTGAGCCTAGTTCTTCCGGTGCTCTTCCTGCTGGGGGTGGTGAGTCGGCTGTTGGCATTTTCGCGCCCAGCTGGACTTTGACACCGGCCACCCGGTTTTTGAATGTGGAGGAATGTCGCCAATTCTTGGCGAACGTTGTTCCTCCCGCTGAGCGTGATTTTCAGGCCACGCGTCCGCGTGGCGAGCTTATGGATGACCACATTCTCATTGTGGCTAACATGTTGTCCACTTCGGCTGAGATTGTGCGCGAATGGGGGCTGATGGCGCACGACCGTCATAGGTTTCATCAGGAATTGCAGCAGTCCCATCAAACTTTACAGCAAGTTACTGAGGAGCGGGACCGTATGCATACTGAGTTGAAACGCGCTAAATGGGATGCTGCCACATTCCGTGAGGAGCGCGATAAGCTGCAGGCGCACATATCCGAGCGGGAGGAGCAATGGAAAATTGCTTGTGATAAAACCAACGCAAAAATGGAAGCGTCGAAGAAACGCGTTGCGGAGGTCGAGGTAGAGAAGGAAGAGCTCCAAAAGGAGTTGGATGTGAAGGGCAGGCTCGTGAAGCAGCATTATGATAAGCTGATTGAGGCCCGCGACTTGCTGCGTGAGAAAGACAATGATATTAAGCAGTGGCAAGAGTCGCATGACGCGGTGGATAAGGAGAATCTGTCCTTGCACCAAAAAATCCTTTCTTTAGAGACTCAATTGCTGGAGGCGCAGAGTGAGAAAGAGTGTGCTGAAGAGGACCGTGCATGGGTGCTTAGCCGCTGCGTCCCTGAGGTTTGTCTTTATACTATTGTTTTTATCTGTTTTTGTGCGGGTGCGTTTATCAATCATTCCTTCTAAATGTTTACGCAGGTTGCTCATCATGTGAAGAATTGCGCCCAGACACGCCAAGCCGTGGCATCTGTGAATGCCGCCGCCAAGCTGGTTGGGCGTAAAGCTGGGTTTATTGAGGGCTATGAGCATGCGCAGGCTGGTAAGCCGCTGGAGCAGTTCGCGCTGTACAAGCAAGATTTAGACGCTGTACTTGCTAAGAAGGCCGCCGAGTTTGACGAGCTGAAGTATGAGCTTGTTGACTTCGTTGTCAGCCATCGTGACCGGCCGAGCTGTTTCAAGCTCAAGGAGTCGTTTGATAAACAGGGCTTGACATATACGCGGCGCGAGTATGCTACGAAGAAGCTGACTGCGGCTGATTTGGGGCTTGGGGAGCAACCTGAGGGCAGCAAAAGATTGGAGCTATCAGGGTCGGATGAAGACGATGACTTCTCCGATTCATCTTCAGAGCATAAGAAGTGAAGCTGGACGTCGCTTCCTTATTTTGTTTTTGTTTATGTTTGTAACTCCGCCTTTGACCTGTTTAATCAATATGAACGTTTTTACTTTTCTAAGTATGTTTGTGTATTTTGATTTTGTCAATGGTAGTGTAATTGATGATTCCCGTTTGGTATGAATGTTCGTATGTCTCATCGAGATTTTATAGTTTTACCCTGCGCGTGACATCTTTATTCATGCGTCCGCGCAGGAGTTTAATGAAGCTGCAACCTGATGGTGCAACTGCCGATTAGACATAGGATTTTTAACATATCATGATTGATATTGTGCGGTGTATCATATTCATACGACTACGCAGTATTGTAGGAGAATCACGGATTAGTAATGTAGGTTCAATTTATGACATTGTATCTTATATATACAATGTTTGAGCTTGCGTGGTGCATATTGACCATATGGCCGCGCAGCGGTTTTAGGGAAATTGCAAATTAGTAGTGCAACTTTAGTTCATGACATTGTATCTTAACCATACAATGTTTAGGGTGCGCGTTGCATCTTAACCATGCAACGCGCGATTTTTTAGGGAAATTGCAGATTTTCTCGATGCAATTTCCAAATTTATGACATTGTATCTTAACCATACAATGTTTGGGCGCGTGTTGCATCTTAACCATGCAACGCGCGTTTTTTAGGGAAATTGCAGATTTTCTCGATGCAATTTCTAAGTTTATGACATTGTATCTTAACCATACAATGTTTAGGGTGTGCGTTGCATCTTAACCATGCAACGCGCGTTTTTTTAGGGAAATTGCAGATTTTCTCGATGCAATTTCTTAGTTTATGACATTGTATCTTAACCATACAATGTTTAGGGTGCGCGTTGCATCTTAACCATGCAACGCGCGGTTTTTTAGGGAAATTGCAGATTTTCTCGATGCAATTTCTAAGTTTATGACATTGTATCTTAACCATACAATGTTTAGGGTGCGCGTTGCATCTTAACCATGCAACGCGCGGTTTTTTAGGGAAATTGCAGATTTTCTCGATGCAATTTCTAAGTTTATGACATTGTATCTTAACCATACAATGTTTAGGGTGCGCGTTGCATCTTAACCATGCAACGCGCGGTTTTTTTAGGGAAATTGCAGATTTTCTCGATGCAATTTCTAAGTTTGTGAGAGTAAGCATTTGTAAAATAAAGGAACTGCTATATTTCATTTCATTTAGACGGCGCAGTGGCCTTTGTTACATTGTGCTTTGGAATTACATATAACATTTTCTCAATTGTGCCGCGTTCCATGTTCGGGGAACCGGTTTTTCTTCTAACGTTGACAGCTTGTAGGCTCCTTTACCAAGGACTTCTTGTATGCGGTATGGTCCCTCCCAGGTTGGAGTTAACTTTCCTCTGGGGAGGGCGCCGCTAGCCTCATTGTTCCTCAGGACAAAATCTCCTGCTTTGAACGTTTGGTGTTTGACCTTCGCATTGTAATAGCGCTCGAGCTGTTGTTTGTAATTTGCCTCTCTTATTGCTGCTCCCTCGCGGCGTATTTCTGTCAGGTTAAGGTTGGTGCGCAGCTCTCGATCGTTGTCTGTTATGGTTGCTGAAAGGACTCTTGGGGATGGGCATCCAATTTCCGCAGGTATCATGGCTTCAGAGCCGTATGTGAGGTTGAACGGGGTTTCACCGGTGCTCGTCTTGGTTAATGTGCGATTGGCCCATAGCACGCTCGATAATTCCTCCGCCCAAGCCTTTCCCTTTGTTCCCAACCTGGATTTGATGCCCTCTACAATGCTGTGGTTTGCACGCTCAACTTGGCCGTTGCCCTGCGGGTGCGCGACCGAGGTGAAGATTGGTTGGATGTGCAAATCCGCGTACCATTTCAGCAACGCCTTGTCCGCAAATTGAGTCCCATTGTCTGTGACAATCGACATGGGCAGCCCAAAGCGGCAAATGATGAATTCCCAAATGAACTTCTTCACGTGGTTGGCTGTGATTTCAGCGAGCGGCTTGGCTTCGACCCATTTGGTGAAGTAGTCGATGGCGACTATCAGGAATTTCCGTTTGCCCGTTGTCATTGGGAATGGTCCGACCAGGTCGATGGCCCATTTCTGAAATGGCCATGCTGAAGTCACTGGGATGAGCTCGTTCTTGGGGCGCAGGGTGTTGGGGGCGTGTCGCTGGCATGAGTCGCATTTGCGGATGATTTTTAAGGCGTCTAAGTGCATGCCTGGCCAGTAATATCCCGCATTCATGATTTTTGCGACCACCATGCGTGGCCCCGCGTGTATCCCACATATTCCTTTATGTATCTCGCGCACCAAATAATCCGCGTTAACTGCATCCACGCATCGCAGCAATGGCCCTAGGTATGACTTCCGATAGAGCACTCCGTCTTGGATTTGGTACTGCAGGGCTTTGTGCTGTATCTTTCTGGCCTCGGCGCGTTGGTCGGGCAGGGCGCCAGTGGTCAGATAGGATGTTATCGGAGTCATCCAGCTGTCAGCACCCGTTTGGATAACATTGACCTCCTTGGGTGGTACAGACGGTTCGCTTAGCGTTTCGATTCGGACCTCTTTTGCTAGATGGCTGAAGGATGTAGAAGCCATTTTGCTTAGAGCGTCCGCCGGCTTGTTCTGACTGCGTTTGATGTGGTCGATGGTGCAGCTGGGGAAGGTAGCCATGAGCTCTTTGGCGCGCTGAAGATACATGATCATTGAAGGCTCTTTTTCTTCGTACTTTCCGGTGATTTGACCGGCAACCAACATTGAGTCGACATGCGCGAAGATGTGCTTTGCGCCCAGCTTGTGCGCGATGTGCAGTCCGGCGAGAAATGCCTCATATTCGGCTTCATTGTTGGTGGCCTTGAATTCGAGCCGTATCGCGTACGTGAATTCTGCTCCTTCTGGACTAACCAAACGTATCCCCGCGCCAACGCCATCTTCGTTTGAGGCCCCATCTGTGTAGAGGTTCCAGATGGCCTTTTCATCGTCTGTTGGTTGCGGGTCTTGTTCGGCTTTACATTCTTCGATTTTTTCTTTTGGTACCTCCGCTATGAAGTCAGCTAGTACTTGTCCTTTGATTGCTGGGCGTGTCTTGTAGTTGATAGTGTGTTCGCCCAGCTCGATTGCCCATTTGGCTAATCTCCCAGAGACTTCTGGTTTTGATAGGACATTGTTTAGCTTGTAATCGCTCAGCACGTTGATGGGGTGGCCCTGGAAATAGCGGCGCAATCTTCTTGATGCGTGAACGAGGGCTAAAACTAACTTCTCCATGGTGGTGTACCTAGACTCTGCGTCTGTTAGTACCCTGCTGACGTAGTAGATGGGCGTTTGGACCAGCTTCCTATCAACCATTAGTACTGCGCTCACCGCCTGCTCTGTGGCGCAAAGATACATCGTTAAGGGCTCCCTAGGGAGTGGAGCGGTGAGCGTTGGTAAGTCCATCAAGCATTCTTTCATCTCCTGAAAAGCTTTTTCTGCCTCTGTCGTCCATTTAAACTGGTTCTTTTTCAAACAGCTCTTCAGTGTTTCGATGAATGGAATGGATTTGCTTGCATGGTGTGACAGAAAACGATTGATCGCTACAAGGCGCCCGTTCAGGGTTTGAACTTCTTTCAGGGTGGATGGAGAGGGCATTTGCGCAATGGCTTGTATCTTTTCAGGATTTGGTCTGAATCCATCTTTGGTGACTACAACCCCGAGAAACTTGCCTTCTTCCATCCCAAAAGCACATTTGCCCGGGTTTAGCTTCATGCGGATTGCTTTTAAGTGCTTGAAGGTTTCTTCAATGTCTTTCAGCATCTGATCCTCCTCTTTGCTCTTGATAACTAGGTCATCCACATAGACTTCTAGATTCCTCCCTATCTGCTTGGCGAACGCGCGGTCCATCAGTCGTTGATACGTAGCCCCGGCGTTCTTTAGGCCGAACGACATCTTTGTGTAGCAGAAAACTCCTTTATCTGTGCGGAAAGCAGTTTTGTCTTCATCCTCAAGTGCCATCTGGATTTGGTGGTAGCCTTTGTAGGCGTCCAGAAAGCACTTGAATCGGAATGGGGCTAGAGAGTCTATCTTCAAATCAATTTCTGGCAGAGGGTAGCAATCTTTCGGGCATGCTTTGTTGAGGTCGGTGTAATCTACGCACATCCTCCACCCACCGTTGCTTTTCTTTACCATCACCGGGTTAGCCACCCAGGTCTGGTATCGCGTCTCTCTCAAGATTCCTGCTTTCAACAGTTCTCCGACTTGCTCATTCATCGCTTGAGTTTTTTCAGCACCCATGCTTCTGCGCTTCTGCGCGATGGGCTCTATAGAGCGATATGTGTTAAGCTTGTGTTGGGCGAGTTCGCGTGGAACGCCGATCATATCTGACGGTTGCCATGCGAAAACGTCGATGTTTTTGTGGAGGAGCTGTTTCAAATGGTCCCTGATGTTTTCAGAAATTTCTGGCCCTATTGTGATGGGCTGTTCAGGGAACTTTGGGTTTAAGATCCACTTTTCTGGTTCTGTGCGTGGACATGGCTTCAACATTTTGGCTGGGTGGGGCTCTGTGGTCATGGCGCACTCCCTGTTAGCCCATACGATTGCCACCCCGTTTGGGGTGGGAAATCCGATCGCGCTGTGTACTATGGAGGTGACCATGTTATATGAAGCCATAGAGTCCCTACCCAGGATGATGTCATACTTGGACTTGGATGGAATGACGAGAAAGGTAACTTCTTCTGTTCGCGACCGTCCATGCGCGCCTAGAGTGAGAGGGAAGGATATTTCTCCGAGGGGTGTTACAATCTCGTTGGAGAATCCCATAATCGGAGAGTTGATGGGGCGCAGGCGTTGCTTGTCTTCGTCGTCCAGAAGGTCAAAGCACTGACCATACATGATGTCTGAGTTACTGCCCGTGTCCATGAATGCTCTAGTGGTTCTGTAGTGATCAAAAACGGCTGTGACAATGATTGCCTTTGTGGCCGAGGGGCCGCCTTTGACTATGGGGAAACACACTTGCTGTTCCCTCCATTCTGTTGTTGATTCTGTTTTTCTCTTTTGTGTCCGGTGCCCGCTGCTGTGTATCATCATGCTTATGTTCTTTATCTTTTTTGGCGGAGGACCCCCCGCTTGCTTGCGTTCGACGTTTTGTAGCAGGTGGCCAAGCTTGCCGGATTTTAGTGCGTCTTCAATGGCTTGCCTTAGTTGGTAACATTTGTCGGTGTCATGACCGATGTCTTGATGGTATGCGCAAAATTTGTTATGGTCCAGCCCTTCGCGCCTTTTGATGACCTTAGGTTCAGGGAAGTCAACGTTTTCCGTTGCTAGAACCTGCGCTGGTGTTTTAGTTAAAGGGGTCCAATTGTTGTGACTCCTTCTGTTGGGCTTATGCACGAGTGAGGTGTTGCGCTGATAATCTTGTGATGCGGAGGGCTTTGGGGTTGTCTGGTCGGCTCCTTGAAGCCTCGTCCAGACATTGCCCTTTGCCTTCCTGTCATGCCTATTATTTCGGTTGCGCACTGCTTGCGCCTGTGTATCTGTATACTGTGGTGCCTGAATTCTGCTCCAGACGGATAGCTCTCTCTCGGTCTTCGCATAATTCTTAGCTCCGCGCATGATTTCTTCCCATGTGTTTGGCATACCTGTGCATCCGGCCAGTGTGCGGATCAGCGAGTCGCATCTTACACCTTGCGTAAATGCTGCTTTCATAAGCTCAAATCCGATTGGGCCGATTTGTAAAGCTTCGCGATTGAATCTGGTGATATAATCCTCGATGGACTCGTTGTCACGCCTTTTAACTTGCAGAATGTCAGTGGAATCACGCTCGATTCTTTTATTTTGACTGAAGTGGTCTGAGAATTTGTCAGTTAACTCCTTTAGATTATCTATCTTTCCGTTTGGCAGGCTGTCAAACCATACTCGCGCTGCGCCCGTAAGCGTCTGCGCGAACATGTGACACCAGGCTGGCAGGGTCCACCGCGCGCATTTTCCTGCGACCTCGAAACTTCGTAGATGATCGTCAGGATCACCGGTGCCGTCGAATTTTCCCAAGGTGCTCGGCATTTTGGTTCCGGCGGGTAATGTGGCGAGTGCGATGCGCGGTGTAAACTTTGATTTTTCACTGAATGAGGGAGGGTAGTATGGTTTTGTGAGGTCGTCTTCTCCGGACAGCAAGTGTGCTCGATCAACGGTGTTGGTCAAGTACTGGCTTGCGTCACGTTGAAAACGATTTTGTGACTCGTCGGAGTCCTCCCTCCATGTTGGGTCAGTGTCATGATTGCTTCCGCCGGCCTGTCCCGCAGCTCTAGATGGCCCCTCGGAGATAGTGATAGGCCTTCCTTCGCTGAAGGACAGGGCGCGGGATGCTTCTCTCAGGTGTTGTTCTTTAAGTTTGTTCATAAATGCTTGCTTCAGAGCTTCTTTCTGCTGCGCATACCACACCTCCGGACTAACCATCGGCGCAGTATGACCAGCGGGTGAAGTTTGAAGATTATCAGTGGCAAAATGGAATGATGGGGTTTGTCTCGTCCCGGAGGACGGGGTGTGGCCCACATCTATGCCGTGAACTTGCTCCTCCAAGTGGCTGTCGGGCTGGCTGGTGGTTGCCGGAGCAGCACCAGTGCCAGACGTGCCTGTTGGAGAGTTAGTTATCATCGGTAAAGAACTCATTACTGGTTTTTTGAGAGATAGAAGTTTTTAGGTTGCTGTTCTTGATTACTCAATAGACGGACAGCGCCAATGAAGAAACACCAATCTAACAATCAGATATAACAATGATAATGAACCAACAATGCAAGGGGACGAGCTTTATATATTTATCAAGACAAGTTACAAGACACTGTTATATGATTATTACAGAGTTTCGACTATAATCTATCTCTCACAGCTTGCTATATGAATTCTTTGTTACGGTATTCGATCCTCTCTTCTGATGACGAAGGGAGGTATTTATAGGCTACTCAGGTGGCCTATGATTGGCTGTGAGGAGAATGGCAGCTGTCTTGTACGATCGTGGCCGTTGTCATTTTCTGCGCTGTCTTCCTTTGATTGGTCCACGTGTCCTGACGTCGTCCTTTTCGTCCTTTTCTGTACCTCGTACTGGCAGGTGATCATGGAGCAGGGTGTTTTGGCCTGTGATTGGCTGCTGGCTCTGCTCTTGTCGGGTGACACCTATCTTTTTTTGTGGTCGCATGCGCCGTCTTCTAGAACGCCACGTCACACTGCTGCGTTGACGTGTACGCGGGCTTCTTTCCTGCGCGTGCGCGGGTACATATCTCTTCAAATAAAAAAAGTGTATCCATATTTAATTTAATTTTGTAATAAACGAAGTTAATTTTATTCAGTGGTGAAGCTTGGAGAAAAAAATTTGTGGGGTAGAAAGTCACGGTACTCTTTAAACGATGGGGGCTAGACTTAATACGTATAAAATTTTAGAAGAAAGGTGTAAAATTACACTACGTCATTGATTTGATTATTATGGATTTACAAGTTCAAAGAAAACCGTTATATTCATTCATCAACTTCCTACTAACCGAGTGCCTAACTTACAAATTAAAGCACCACATGCTCTATTCTCCCTTACAAAACACTTCAAGTTTCTACTCGTATTTTATATCCCACAAGTTTCTACCTATATTTACAAACTTTAAACATTTCAACCATACAACTTTAAGCATCAAAAATTGTATTCATCTTAGCTTCATCTTGGACACGATTTGATTCGTTACAACTATAGTTCAATAATACTTACTCTAGTTATATATATCACTCACACAATTACTCGTATTTATACCCAACCCACCCATATACATACATATGTTTTAGGCAGAAACAAGAAAGCTTTTAGTAAGGTAACATTCTAAGTGTCTAGGACGATAGAACCATAGAACATATTAAAAATCATCACTCCAAATTTAAAGTTTTCAACCAACACAGATAAGATTACAATTTCCTTTTATTGACGTCACAACCCAAACATGAGAACTCAACAGTCAATTCGCAAGGATTAAGGAATTTCCCTTATTTAGTTCAGTGGCCAAATTTAGTCTTTTGTAAGTTAAGGGACTAATTTGTAACAAAGTAAAACTATATTCCCAACAAACTTCACAACACGACCGAGCAAAAGTCAGACATAATTTCTTTCCATTTTCAATCTCCTCTGCCAACACGCACAAACACCATAACACACACACACACATTTTCTCTCTCTAGATCCCCCATTTTTTCAACAGAGAGATAGAGGATAGTGTGTGTGTGTGTATATATATATATATATATATAGAGAGAGAGAGAGAGAGAGAGACAGAGAGACAGAAAATATGTCCGACGCCCTAATTAATGGACTGGCTGGGGCCGGAGGCGGGATCATCGCTCAACTCATCACTTATCCTCTCCAAACCGTCAGTATATTTAAACCTCCGTCGATTATTATTTCATTTCTTCAATTATTATTATTATTATTATTATTATTATTATTATTATTATTATTATTATTATTATTATTATTATTATTTTAATCATTGGCAGGTAAACACGCGTCAACAAACCGATAGAGATCCAAAGAAACAGAAGAAAAAAGCGGGGACTGTTGAACAGATGTATCAGGTAATCAATCAATCAGTCGGATGCTTTAATTATAACTTAATTAGGTATAGGAATTATTAAGTTTCTGTAAAATTGTTTCATAATAATAATAATTTTGTTAGAACGGCCAACAAAGCCGGCCAGGCAGGTACATCCATAGGCAAAAGGACACTGACGCAACACGAGTTTAGTAATAAATAGTAAATAATAATAATAATAATAATGGAGTGATTGTGTTGATTAATTTAGGTTATTCAGCAAGAAGGATGGAGTCGACTGTACAGTGGCTTGACGCCGTCACTCGTTGGGACTGCTTGTTCGCAGGTGAGTTTAATTATGACTTACTGCTTTGTTCTATTAAACAAATTGTCTAATTGAAAGGGTATTAATGTTGTTTTGGAATTATTGTGCATTAACACATTTGTGTGGTGTGCTTTATTGGTTGTATGCAAATGAATGGTGTGGTAGAATTAGTTATTAAGCATAGAGAGGTGAAGTTGGATCTAAATTGGTTGCAATTTTTGTCACAACCAGTTTATGTTGAAACATGGTTATGACGGTATCAAGGTGCGTAGCAAAGGTGTTTCTCGCATAGTTGTCAAATGCGTAAAGCGCACTCAAGGCGCTTTCGTACAGCCTGTGGCCTAGGCTAGAAGTGCAAAAAAAAGCGTGGGCCTAAGAAAAAAAACGCAAATAAAAAGAAGGGAAAATCACCAAAATCACTAAAAAATAACCACTATCAACAATAAAGATCAATATAATAAAGTAGCACCATCATTAAAAACCACCAAAATATCCAAATAGCAAGTTGTTCATACTTGAAAACCAAAAAATAGAGGTTGTTTATATAGATCTCTATGCATAATCTGTTTAAAAAATAAAAGATATGATTTATCTATAAAAGTTGGTAAGTAGATATTATTAATTTTCAAAAATCGGCTAAAATTTGGTAAAGGGATAAAATTTTCAAAAAAAAATAAAAATCATTGCTTTTTTTTTTTTTTTTTTAATCTAGGAGACAAAAGCGGCAGAAGGTCGCTTCTAGGAATTTCATCGCCTAGGCGAGCGCTTTTGACAACTGTGGTTTCTCGGCTAGTGGTTGAGGGTTGTGTAGATTGAGGAGTAGGTAAAGGGCATTTTAGTTAGAGGTTCTGATTAAAAAAATAATAATAATAAACAAAGGTATGGGCAATTGGGCATTGAGAAAAGGAAACTATATCTTGTATTGAAGTTGTAACAAGTTTGGATATCAAGTGGGCCCATGGCTGTGGAAAACGTGCCATCGTAGTGCATAATTTTGATCTTTATGTTAGTAGATGCAGATCCATTCTTTTCTTGAATACTCGTAGACAGAGTAGATGATTTCAATTACGTATCCTCTTCTATTTTTTGTCTTCATATGGGGACAAATCAGATGAGCAGGTCTTCGATTGCTTTGTTATGTGTCATCTTGCAAAGTACAGCTTGTATGAACTATTTTGGCTTGTTGGGACTTCTCTAATACTTCCGCAAGATAGCAGCTTTAATCGCGCGCCTGTATTACCACACCGATGGGAATGTTCGCAGTCTCACCTTGGTGCTTTTGAAATGCTCAGTGAAGAAATTATTATTGATAGAAAGTATTAGAAACTGAACATTTTACTTGACTTATGGAATTATTGAAGTCTTTGACTATTAGTGTAATGTATTTGTTTTTCTATTTACTATTGGGCATTGGCGAGGGGGAGATCTTGATGAAACTTTCTGTTATGTTAATGATTTATCATAAGGAAGATGAGTGAACCAATTTCAGCTTCAGTTTTTTCCAAATAAGGAGAACTTGTGATTAATTATGAGACGTCGAAATGAAATTCTTGCAACTTCTATGATACAGAGGAAGCGTATCTCTTTATGTCATAAGTTCATAACTTGACCTGATCTAGATGAGGATATATGCATTTATGATTTGGGCACGTCACAAGTCATATGAAATGCTAAAATTATATACTTGAAAATTTCATTAAGAATACGCAGACCATTTTTAATAATTAACTGCCATTTTAATTCCATGAAACATTTAGTATACAGTCAATGTGACATTTATAAGTCAATACCTTAAGATGTAGCAAGTGATTAGTCGCTTTTGAAATATTGTTTCTTCTATCATATTATGCCAACCTGAGACTTCATCATTTTCTTCTCTTCCTTCCATAACAAGCAAACATCATGCCGATTTTTATTTCCTAATTAGCTTTTCCCAAGTTCCACAAGCGTATGGGATAAATTGTTTAAACAGTGATTAAGAACGTTAACCAAATATGCCAGGCATGGTATACAATATAATCACTGTTTGCCTATGTGACTGGTGTTATGTTTTTGCCGCATTCCATTAATGTTGCTAAATTTGTAGGCAAACTAAGTGAGATAATAGCTCATTAAAAATTCTGATAAGTTTGAAGACACATTTAGTCCCTAATGTCTGATTCCTATCATCTTATTTGTATGCTACAGGGTGTTTACTATTATTTCTATCAAATATTCAGGAGCAAGGCTGAAGCTGCTGCACTTAGACGTAAGAAGGAAGGATCTGGAGATGGATCAGTTGGTATGCTATCATCACTCATGGTGGCTGCTATGTCTGGGTACTTTCTTTGTCCTAATATTATCAAGTTTGTAACTTGTGTTGCCTGGAGTGAAAGAAACAATTGATGAACTTCCATTTTTAAAATGTTTTCCATTTATGAACCAAGTTAACACCAGTTTCCTACTTTCCTTCCATCCTATTCTGGCCCAGTAATAAAAAAGATATGACCATGCTAACGAAATTTTCTCTTGCATTTTTTTTTTTTTTTTTAATCCAAACTTTCTTGGACGATTTATTCATACAGCTGGCTATAATGCTATATATTGATCTATATTGCTATATTTGATGTTAAGCAAATGTGTTGACTTGTTTTTTAGGTGTGTCAACGTGCTGCTGACAAATCCTATATGGGTAGTAGTTACCCGTATGCAGGTGAGGGACTTAGGGTCATATGCTTAATTGTCAAGTCTAAACTATGGAATTCTATGTTTTAATATAGGGCAGTGATTTTTGGATATTCTTGGAATAGCTAGCTGTTCAAAGTGGTTTCCCAATCATCTAGGTTTTGATAGTTTAATCATTTTGCAGACCCACACAAAGAAATCTCCATCTCCGTCTATAGTTTCAGAGCAGGCAACTGTTGGTGGCATAGAGCCACCTCCCTATGCAACTAGCAATGCGGTTTGGGCTCCCCTCTTAAATTCTGTTTATTTAACGATTCTAGTATTGTTCGTGTCCCTGAAAAATTAAAAGATAAGCAAGCTGTGTAAACTACAAGATCACGACTTTCTGAGTTGTTAATTGATACTGTGGTGTTGATTTTCTAAATTATGATTCAACTGTTATGCTTGACTTACATTTGATCCGATATTGAAGCTGTAATTCAAATAATTTGTTTTTTGCAGGTTCAAGAAGTCTTTGACGAAGCTGGAATCTGGGGATTCTGGAAAGGCGTATTCCCAACATTGATTATGGTACGTGTCAAGTTAAATTTGGTCCAAGCTGCAAGATTATCACTTCTTGTCCCTTTTATTCTGCCAGGTCAGCAATCCTTCCATACAGTTTATGCTGTATGAGACCTTACTAAAGAAGCTGAAGCAGCGACGTGCTTCCAGAAATAGTAACAAAGGGGTTACTGCTTTAGAGGTAAAGTACCTGCTAATAAAGTTATCACAGAATTTCATATAAGCATCTAATATCTGACTTATATCTGGTGGCTACACATAATATTATAGGTATTTTTGCTTGGGGCGTTGGCAAAACTTGGGGCTACAGTGGTTACTTATCCTCTTTTAGTTGTAAAGGTAAGTGCTAGGAAGTATTAATAAGCTATCATTTTAGTATGCATAGTTAATAGCGAGCCTAGCTCTCGTTATAGTGAGTAGCGTAGTTTAGCGCTCATGTGTCTCTACTATATAGTTGGTAGCGACCAATAGCGAGATTTTTGCAATTTTTTTTTGTGGCAAAGTATGCATATGAAATATATCAAACACTTTCTTCTAGTATATCACTAAACATGAAATAGCGCCCGCAATTTTATCGCTATCGCTATGTAACGTATAGGTAGCTTGTAGCTATCATGTTATTCGCTATTGACAACTATGTTAGTATGTTGAATAGAATATAACATCAACATAAATATTCAATACTGTATTTGCATTTTGCAGTCTAGACTGCAAGCAAAGCAAGCGATCGGGGTAGACAAAAGGCATCATTATAAAGGTACATGAATCTTTCCTTATAATATTGTTACTTACTTTACTGAAACCGTGTTTCCCCATAGGCACTTTGGATGCAATTTTAAAGATGATACACTATGAAGGCCTCCATGGCTTCTACAAAGGGATGAGCACAAAGATTGTTCAAAGTGTTCTTGCTGCAGCAGTTTTGTTCATGGTGAAGGAAGAACTTGTGAATGGAGCTCGGTGGTTGCTACTAAAGGATGCAGCTAACGTGGTTAAGTCTAAGCCGACATAACTTATGTCAAAATTATAGGTACTTGCAGCTTTGGAAAAATGGGTTCATTGAAAGAAATAGTAATGAATTAGTGATAATTGTTATATTTGAATTTATATGGTGTATTGTTTAGTAGATAAGGTACAAGACATTGTAAGGTGTTGGTTAATTATGTATAAACTGTCATGATTCTTATTGTGTGGACAATCTTATTGTAGCCCCATGTTTCTTATCCTTTTGATATTTTATCCAGTTTAGATTAATATGGCAAACGCAACGGCGGCTGTGGGAGTAGCATCATTGGTGGTGGTGTTTCATTTACCATTCATCACTTTTGCTATTTTAGACTTTATGGCGTCTCGTCCATTGTAAAAATATGATGCCAACAATCATGTGATCCTTGCTGAAAAACTTCCAGAGCTCGAGTTTGCAGATCCGAATATTACTCATTTTGGTCTTGTTTCAATCATTGTCTACAAACTCATGTTCTGATTCCCTGATGAATGTTGCTACTTCGTGCAATGTTGCGACTTGCATCAATTTTGATTGGGAGTGTTTTCTTGATTCCTTCTCCAATTACTGATTGTGAGTGTTAATCGCCATTCAGGTTCTTGTCGATTACTGTAGTAGTTCTGCCTTAGTGCCCCTGGCTAGAACTTCCAGTCTTCCAGATGAGGATCGAGCTGGCTCTGATACCCATGATAAAGTGATTGCCAGTTTAATAGTTCATTGTTTTAAATCAGCAACTAACTACTTTAGTGTTACCCATGACCTCTTGGTCTAGTGTTATGGTGTCCCTCATTACAAATGTAAGGTTGTGGGTTCAAATCCTTGCAAGTGCAAGGTGAGGTGGAATTAAGGTGGTATAGAATTTGCCTTTTAAAAAAAACTACTTTAGTGTTATTTTAGTGGTTCTAGATTTACACCATGACTCCCTCATTTATTACCATTCTACTATTAAGTAACAGTTTTGGAAGAAATCAATTTTTACATGCAGTTCCTATTTACCATGTTACTAAAAAACTTAGAAATACTATGTCTATGTAGAGATGGCAAACCAACATCATGGCCAAACTAGAAACATTCGGGTTGGGATTTCGGACATAGGACACGGTATGAGTCTATGAGATTAGTTTTTAAAACATGTCATGGATTAGGTGGCACTAACCTTATTACTTGAAACATACATACCCGTTTATCCGAATCATACTCATAAACACTTTGTTCCTTTGCCCTTGGATAATAGAACAATATGTTAATCTATTGACTTTTCTAATTTAGTTTATTTTAATTCCTTGAGTAACAGAACTATATAAAAGTTTAAAGTATTATGAAAGGTACTTGAAAATCTTAATGAGTATATTCAACAAGTAATCAGATACCTCAACTCTCATTAAGATTTTCAAGTGCCTTTCATAATACTTTGAAAGTTGAGCTATTGCAGGGGATTTCTTAAAACATATTTTTGCCGGCCAATCGGCAAACTTTGAATTATTAAAATCAGATTTCCTTAAATATATATGGATAAGATATAAAGGTAAGGGATGAAATGAAGTGTTTTTAGGTGGTTTTGTTACTTTCAAGGGTTTAATGAGTATAAGTAATGGGATACGAATTAGGTGAGGGTTGTTAGGAGTGAATTAGGTGAGGGTTGAGTTTGATTAATATGGGATAGCCCTAATTATTTATTTATGTTGTTGTGGTCGTCGAACCAAAAAAAATTATAATAAAGCAACTAACAACAACAACATTCATGTTGTTGTTGTCAAAAGTCAAGAAGCTTAATTAAAGTTTTTCCCTTTTTTTTTAAACGGATAGTATTATTATAAAAAAAGATATATATGTTTTATTTTTAAAATAAATAAATAAATATATATTAAGATTTTAACTAAATTAGTTTCTTGTTATAATGCCTAAATTGAATAGGATAAATTATAATGACGACTCGTCATGAATTTGTAGGAGTAACATAAAAGAAGCGAATAAAGGCGAACTTGGAATTTGTTAAGTATAGAATTTAAAATACAAGAAAAGTAAAAATCACGCGATGTTACACCCACACCAACAACCTACCACCTTCACTCATCTGGTCCCGACCACCTCTCTGACAAACCATAAACCCACACCCAACAACCCTCTATTCCGATAACCACCATCAATAGTCGAACACCCACCTCCTCTGTCAATACACTTCCGATCACCACTCCAACTCCGATAACCAACACCAGTCGCCTCCTCCGGCGAGTGCAAACAACCCACAACCTATTCACAGTAACGATATCCCATACCCTGTTCAGTTATCAAACCCAAACCCGATCCAGTCACCATCCCTATTAATATTAACGAGAGTTAAGACCCGATTAACCCGACACACGCTAACTCGGTTCTTATAAACAGCCCGGGTTCGAACCCGTCAACACTTGAACCGTTTAACACCCGAAGACGAAAACGAGAGGTTACGTTAATACTTTGGGTGGTCGCCAGAGAAGGAGGGTGGTCACAGTAGAACGAGGGTGGCCGGGGGAAGATGTGTTTGTTTAAAAAGTTTGACTAATGGCATAAATGGTCATTGATCTTATAAAAATTACATTTTTAGCCAGAAAACTAACTGGGTCTTTTAAAAACTAACCCCGGTTGGTTTTGGTCCAATGAAATAAAATACAAGACAAGTTGGGACTATTGTCTTATAACTTTTAAGTTAGGATTATTTCTTTTCAATACCCTAAAATTAGGATTATTTAATTCTATTTTCTATAAGAAAAATAATAAAAATATCAATTTAAATACGATGGGCATTGGCCACCGCCTACCAGGACCAAATAAACACAAATACTTAAATATTAAATGTCCAACAAAACCAAAATAGTCGGCTACATGGACCCCACTTTTGCTGATCTGGCTAACTGTCAGCATGGTCCCCACCCGGACTCCAACTCTTTCCTTAAATCCACCTAACTTTTCATTTCAAATCCGCATCCTCTCACTGCACATATAAAAATAATAATATTATTACATCTTCCTCTTATCTATCCAATCACATCTAGGGCTTCATAAAATCAACAATAAATCGTTAAAATATTTCTGTGTAAACAATTAATATCAAAACATGAACAATCACGATAAACAACAATCGGCTGATAAACAGCTAGCGGACCGTTTGACCGGTTTGTTTGTTGCAGACGGAGATAACGATGACGATTCATATGACGATTTGTTGATGGTTCAACGGAGCGATCGATTGACGGTTATGCAGTGGCTACAGGCTCTTGATGTGCACGTGATTGGTGCGTGCCGTTCGGATGAGCGGTTAAAGCCTTTGCTTAAGGTTAATGTCTCCAGTGGCGTTGCTGAGGATCGGTTGTTGTCGAATTTGAGTCAGGTATTGTTTATTATCTTTCAATTGTAAATTTGTAATTACCGATGTGTGTATATATATAATCTGTTTGATTTAGGTATTGTTAGTTGTTAATTGTTAATAATAGATGGAAGCTATGTTGTATAGTGTATAAATTTGTATATATGTTATATTTGTTGGATTTAGGTATTGTTAATTGTTAGTATTAGATGGAAACTATGTTGTATAGTGTATAAATTTGTATATATATTATATCTGTTTAATTTAGGTAATGTTAATATTATATCTGTTTGATTTAGGTATTGTTAATATTAGATGGAAACTGTGTTGTATAGTGTATAAATTTGTATATACATTATATCTGTTTGATTTAGGTATTGATGGAAACTATGCTGTATAGTGGATTAATATTATTATTAGTTACAGGAATATGTAATATGATCTGCTGATGTTTTGTATCTGATTACTGTATATGATTAATTTTGTTACAGCATTTTGAGCCATCAGAAGTTGGATTGCTTGCAAGGTGCTTATGTGTTCCGCTTGTGTCGCTTCGTGTCGGCAAGATTGACAAGCGAGGAAGTCTTTTAGTTCCAAACAGTGCAAGGTAGTTGCGATTTGAAGTTACATTGCAACTTTTTTATGCATTGTAATTGAAATAGCATATGCATGACTACATGAAAATTTGCTTGATTTTAAAACCAGTACGATTTGACTAGCTATTTAATTCGTTAATCCATACAAGCGTTAGCCGTTAAGTATGTGTTGCCAGTTTTGATTGGGATAATCTAGCTGAAGCTAGGGTTTTCTAGACTGGGTAGCAATGTTTATTGTTTTGTCTGTAAAACTCAAAAGGGTTGAATCTAAGCTATGGTAACATTTGCATAGCATCCTCACTTCCAGGTTGCTATACACTTTCTCCGCTTATTGGGACTTAAGTAGTTGAATATTAGATGCACTGTAATGTGTAATGTGTTTTGATTCTAGTCAGTAATGAAGAGTTTATAAGTGTTTATGCATATGTTCTAGGATGCAAGGACTTTTTAGTGTTTTGGTTTACTTGATGGGGGTTGGGTACCTTGGTCATTCGGTGAATTTTTGAATGAATAAAGGTTTGAGTAGTTTTGAAGTCCAGACTTTATTATGGTGTACGCAAACCCTAAACAATAAACAAATCAGATATTAATTGTCTGGTCTTAGCTTGTATTGCTGATACGGATGAAAATTATATAATACACTGCGAGTGCAAGGCAGTGACGTTTATTTACAATGAACAATAACATCATCATTGTTTCTTTCTAGGTAATTTGCGTATAATGACGTCTCATATCAGAATTTTATGTGCACGTATTATTGTTTAGCATTTGCATGGGTATTGTCTGCACAACTTGTATTGCTCTCCACCGACTGTTACTTGCTTCGAAGTCATGCGGCCTTTTAAGATTTGTTTCTTATGATGAACTGGTGTAGAACTGTTCTTCTGATGCTTTGCTGGTCCTTTGGTCATCTCTCTTTCTCTCTCGAACTTGTTCAAATCTAGTTAGCTATGTTCACTTGCATATTTTCAATCAAGCCTGCTAAACTTGTTCAACTTGACTGATAGTTCTTTCTTTCGGAGCAACTAATGTTCACATAAATTTGTTGGTAACTACATGTTATGCAATTTAATAAGTAGACGCTTGAGACTTGTGCATATCAGCTTATTAATTGTGACATGTTCATCCTACCAAATAAATATGTCTTTTCATTGTAGGTAATTGGCGTGTTCTATTATGATCTCTGAGTTAAGAAGTAAAGGTAGAGTTATGCTCTTATATTGTATATTCTTACAGTTATGCTATGTTTGTGTTATATGATTATATCTGTAGTCCTGTAGTGTTTAATATTTCTCTTTGTTGCCATCTGCTTTTTTCATCATTTATCTTTCTATTTGTTTGTTATTTCTCTATGAGCTTCAAAACCTTCTTAAACCTTACCAACCACTCTTGTTTATCTTTTGAATATATTAACATGAATTCTGTGTTCAGCGCTGTTTCTACAGTTAGTTATGTATAACATTAAAATTAGATACCAAGTGCCAAACTTATCTACGTTAGTATTGTCATGAATATGATGGCTTCAACCATGTTTCAGTGTAAGTGTATGTCAGTCTGAGTGGCTGTTTTTGTTTAGTGAACTCTTTCAGTCTGTCTTGCTACATGTGTATCTAATATTCTAATTACAATGGTTCTCCACCATATAGTTTTGTAGGCTTCTCAACTTTCTTAGTTGAACTGATCCCTCTTAGTTCTAACAAGTGACGGTAGCATATTCTTATGTGCAGTTTTTAATCATTGAAATAACAGAAGTCATGGTGTCAATTGGGCAGTCTCTAGTATATTTAAGTTAGTATCTGACTTGAGTTTGGAATGTTGGATTCTATATTAGTAACTACTTTTGTTCCTGTATCCCCTTAAAACAATAATATAAATATGAGCTTGGGGACATTTGGTATCGGCAAACACTTTCAGGCGAAAAAAAACTCAAGTTTCAATGCTTTTTACATGCTAAGATTTGCTTGCAGTTCTTATTATAAATTTATAATGCTTACATGTGTACTCGTCTTGCAACTTCTTGTTGTATGTGATGGCCACATGTCTGATATTTATTTTTCAATACTTGATGTTCATCATTTGTTGCATTGGAACAGGGGAAACTTAACCCTTTCACTCTTGCCAACATCTGATCTGCGCATATCCTTTCTTGGAGATGATGGTCGTGTAGAGCGTCTTTCAACCTTGAGAAATATCTCTGATTGCTCGTCTGTCGTGATTGAGGGAATATCTGCAGATAATTCCGGTCGATCTTTTATGATTAAAGTTCCTACTACCGCTAAATGCTTTTACTTTTGGTGCTCTGAGAAGTCCAGACTTCTTGGTAACGAGTTGCTTGATAAGGTAGGTATTTTATTGGTTAATGACATATACACATCTTTGCTCCCACCACAAACATATTACAAATCTATACTGATATGCTGCATACCCTGTTTTAGATGAAGAATTTACTTAAAACGAAGCCTTCCCTTGCTGATTTATCCGGAATTAGTGATTCTCGTCTTGAATGTTTTGTGACTCATTTACGAACTTATCATGTTGGTTCGAATACTCAAGTGAACAATACATCACTTGTGTCATTGACTGGTTCCCCTTCAACAACCTCTATAGATCTTGGTGAAACTGGTAAAAGCTCACAAGCGGCTTCCTTGGCATCAAAGTCCTCACGTGCTCGGATCCTGAGCCCGAGATCAAGTTCATTTAAAGAAGGCCCACCTAGAAACTTGGTTTCCTTGAAAAATGTTAGGGAAAAATTCAGGCGAAAGGGGGAGGCAGGTACTTTCTCATCTGTTGACACACTTTCTGTTTCTTCTCCAAGTTGTACCAATACACCGACTTTGAATCTATCTTTTAATGCCAAGATTCCTGAATCAGCTATTGACACCCAAATGTTCCCATTGGTAAATGGGTTAGAAGTTGATTTAGATGAGAAAACATTTGACCTACCGGCCCTAAGCTCAACGCCTCCAATTTCTCCTTATTATTGCTGGTGTTCACCTGTTGCATCTACTCTCCAATACACGGTGGCACCTTTACAGATGATGTCCATGTCAATGGCCGAGTCATTTACCTTACCGCCCCTTGCTTCACTTCTCTCAGGCTCAAATCCTAGATCATCATCATCCAGCCTTTTGACACCAGAACCGAGTCTTAATCTGGATGAAATCCCACCTTTCCTACCTGAACCGATGGTTCGGTTACCCATATCTATATCAAGTTCGCAACAGATCCCAGTTTTCACTCCCTTAATGACCGACTCAATAGTACACATCCCTGTAATAGACATTTGTTCCTCAGGGCAAGCGTATCTGGTGAGTGCTGGCCCTGCAATGAATGTCACCATTCCAACACTTCACCAGGCATTCATGAGCCCGTTGATCCAAGAAACTGATTCGATGGCGGAGAAGAGTGCAAGGGATACTTTACAGATGCTAATCAATGGATCAAGTCAGCTGCCTTCGGTTCTAGCAAACGTTGATGGGAACCAAAACATTCTTGCTTCTGGAAGCAGGGGTCTGTATGGAGACGTCAACGATGCAATTGCAAATAGCATTGCTGCTATGGGCTTGGTTTCATTGACTGATAAGTCCAGCGGTGTTATGAGGAGGTGCCTTGACCAAGGTGATCTGGTGGGTGAGACCGTAGACTCGGGTGGAACTTGTTCAACCAATGATAACGCGGATTTAGGGACTGGGAAGAGCCAGTAATATGAATATGCAATGGTAAAAACCAAAAAAAAAAAAAAAAACAGCAAAAAAAAAAAAAAAACAAATGTAGATATATCTTCTTTTGTACTTGATGCAATGATTGGAAACTGGAAGGCGTAATAACATGTCTGTCTCTTCCGCTGCTGTGCATAATCTCGAATTTACAAAGCTCGATTCAACTATTACATCATATCCGTCATTATTGATGATTTTTATTAAACTAGTTAAAAACTTATAGCGTTAGTATGTGATAATTTGACACTCAATTATTTCTGTGTGTTTTACAATGTGATAAGATAGGTAACAGAACACAAAAACTATAGGCAGCTTAATGTTAACTATGACTTAACCTTTTAGGGAACTAAGTAAATATATAAAACTGTTTGGTACTCTATTATTCTACTGGATTACTTTTAAGTTAAACAATGATGACCTTGTCACAATCGACAACTGAGATGTCTCGTTTGGATTTTTAAGCGTGTTATGCTACATTAGCGACATCCAGTACTCGGATCCATGACTGGGATGAAAGATAATACTTGTTGCTTGAAACACCATTGATAATATGTTACCAAACTTAATTAATAACAAGTGGACCAACTAGTTTAACCTCCTCAATATGCGGCCAAATGCGCTACAGAACATGAAGTGGATGATATATAGTTACAAAACCCATAATCCATAATCCAAGTTGTCATGAAGTTGATGGATGTGTTAACTATACAAAGTTCAATAAGCCGACAGGAGTAACGCATAGCTTGGACCAACATTATCTTGCAAACAAAATACAACCAATCACCTTATTCTTGAAGATGATGGATGGTTGCTGGTGATCATGTATGCCCAAATTTGTGGATAAAAGCAATTATATAAAACAAGTGAATACCAATAGTGAGTGATGGTGATCCAAACTATTTATTATATCATATGGAACTTTGTAATCTTAGTATACAACTAAAGTGGCTCCTAGATCATATTGAGAACTTAAATATCACAATTTTGATCAAAACCGGACAAAAGCATAAAATACAAACATAACACCAAGTAACGCACGTTACGTAAAACGTAGAAGTATCTATATAGACAATTAAACGTAGAAGTGTTTTTAGCCATTGGATTAAATCTTGAGATTAAGAGTAACTGAGGCATTCCAACACTTTTTTAAATCTAGTAATCCCCTAAAATATTGTTGCGTATCTTTAATTGATTTTCAAATCGCAAGCTTTTAACACCCTTGCAGTTAGTTATTTTCGATGTATATTTTTTTTATCCGAACGCTTTTTTTATTTATATATATATATATAATAACTCATATGAATAATACGAAATATATAATTGCACTAAAAGTGTTTTAAACGAAACTACATTACTTTGTTAAGGATGTTTAATACAAATAGTGTATTTTATATTATCACCAAACATCCAAAAGTATTATGTTTTCAAAGGTCCAAACAAAAACCACATTAGTTTAAAAAAAAGTGTTTTCCATGAACATTTTATTGTGTTTTTATATGAACAAACTACTCTGTATTTACATCTACTGTGTTTTTATCATATAAAAAACATTAAATTTGAATAATGTTTTATAATGAACAGTCCACTTTATATTATCACTATACAACTACAAAACTATGTTTTGAAGGTATGAAGAAACACCATTTCAAATAATACTCGCAATACAAAGGAGAAATGAAGAGATTTTATTAATGCTTGCGTGACAATTACAACGAGTATCATTGGACAACATTTCGACTAATCTTTCTTACAAACTTAGAGTTATAGCTATGAGTGTGTGTTTACATGTGAAAATGACCGACCCTTCTTTCTTGGGAAGAAGGGGTATTTATAGTGATCGTGGGCCGGGCCTTTGAGTTGGTAATGATTGACAGCTCATTCGCGCGGGCCCCATAAGAGAGTCCGTTGAGAGAATTTGCGTTGTCCTTCTCTGATTGGCCGACTGTCCTTTCCGCTCGTCCTTTCTGTCCTTGCTGATGGCAGGAGATCATGGAGTAGGGAATGTTCTCCCCTGATTGGCCGAATGCCCCTTTCATTCTTTCTCTGCAGTTGTCACATACTAGGTAACACGCGGGTCCCACAGAAGCTTCCACTAACTGTTCTCTTAAGGTTCACGTGTGGAAGAGGCCTTGTGCGGGTCTTGCGTGTGCGCGTATGCGCTTCCTGGTGTATATCTCTTCAAGTCCCCCGGTCTATTATCCTTTGAGTTTGCGCAAAGGGTGATATACTTTATGGAGGTTTGTTGTCGTTTTGCGATTGGTTTTCGCGCATAGCGGTTGGTGCAGCTGAAAATAATAAATTTTTGGGGCTCGTTTTTCTTCGCAATGAGTGTGAAGCGACGTTGCTAAGCAGTCAAAATGTCTATGTCAGTTACTTTTCAGAAACGTTGTTCTCTCTCTTCCAAGTGGTGGTTTTTTACTGGTTCGTCGTGCAGTCAAAACGTCTATGTCAGTTACCGATGGCCAGAGCGAGCGGACTATCCAAACCTTGGAGGACATGCTCCGTGCTTGTGTAATTGATTTCGGTGGAAATTGGGATTCTCATTTACCCTTGGTTGAATTCTCTTACAACAACAGTTACCATACCAGCATCAAGGTTGTCCCATTTGAAGCCTTATATGGACGAAAGTGTAGATCTCCTTTGTGTTGGGCGGAAGTTGGAGACAAATATTTGACTGGACCCGAGCTAATTCAAGAGACAACCGATAAGATCTTTTAAATCCGTGATCGTTTGAAAGCCGCTCGAGATCGTCAAAAGAGCTATGCTGATTGCTGTTGCAAACCAATCGAATTTCAGGTTGGCAATAAGGTACTCTTAAAAGTCTCACCATGGAAGGGTGTACCACGGTTTGGCAAATGTGGGAAGCTTAACCCCCGATACATAGGTCCTTTCGAAATACTTGCTAGGATTGGTCCCGTGGCATACAAGCTCAAGTTACCTGAAGAATTCAGTGGTGTTCATGACACGTTCCAGGTATCCAATCTAAAGAAGTGTTTATCCGACAAATCTTTGATCATTCCTTCCGAAGAAATTCACACCAATGATCAACTCCACTTTATTGAGGAGCCGATCGAAGTTACTGATTGTGTAACACCCCAACCGATGGCGGAAACATCGAGGTGTCACGTAGTGACGATTGTTCAAAAACTCATGGTACTAAAGTGTAAATGTTATCAAATTCATGATTAAGAGTCAAACTCAAAGGCAACCTATTACATCAAGTCTCAAACAAAACGATACATAAAGCTTGTTTATTAAGTCTAAGTCCAAGCCTAAGTGACAATCATTAAGCGTTCCCTGAAACATGTATAAAAATAAAATGTCAACAATAATGCTGGTGAGTACACTTAGTTTGTGTACGTAATATAGGTACAAAAATGTTTACAATCCAAGTGTCCTGAATCATTCAAGGCAAATATGGAAAACACGTAAGTAAACAATACGAGTCAAAATCAAACCTCTTATGTTACAAAGATTAAAGCATTAACAATGACCTAGGACTTCCCACACACATATGTATTTTCCACTAGGCGGGTTGTCAATCCAAATAGCGCTATCCATTGTTAAAGTCGGCTAACTTAGTTAATGATTTTGTAATTATTGCAAGTATAATACGTTTATGTTTAAGCACAAAGCACAAGAATTCAAAGCATAACACGCATATGAATTGTATGTAAAAACGTTTATGAATAAGTGCACGTGTAGTTTAATATGTGTACATGAATCACCCCAAAAGTGTAAAAATGAAAAAGGGGGATAAGTATACTCACCTTGATTAGCTTGTAAAAATTCACACAAAAGTTGATGTTGATGAACTTGTAAGAAAATCAACGAGGATCAATGAATTACGCTTGAATCTAAGTAAATTAAGGATGATGTTTTATTTCAAAGATTCCACCTAATAAGATTTTGCATATTATTTTCATATTACGTAATTTTCAAACAAAAAAAATGCTTGGGAAGTAGGTCTCACTTGCTCTTGCCAATCATTTTATTTAACTCTTTAATACAACTAATTTTTATAATATTTAAACAGTTACTAGATAAGATAAATAATTAAATATTTTTTAACAGAAAAAATACATCACTTCCCGTTGAAAAAAAACATAAAATAATTTCTTTCAATAAACTTATATCATAATGTTAAGATAAAAAAATAAACAAGATACTATATTTACTTATTTAGTTTTCTTTTAAGATAAATATGCCAAATTGTTAGGGGGATGGGGCGCCACGCGAATTGTTCACGGATACCCACTACCAGCACGGTAATACCACCGCCACACACGCTGGTAGTGGTCCCGTGGACCGTTTTGCTGGTTCTATCTAACGGGCTGATACCGGTTGGTTATTTTAATTTTGAGTTTATATAAATGCTACTTTTTTTTTGTTTTAACCGTGTGTTTTGTAGTTTTGTTATATGTTTACCGTTTATTTTTTAAGTTTTTTGTTTTAACCGTGTGTTTATTAAAATGTAAAAGTAAATAAAAACATTGCATTAAAACATAATATTAAAAGATAAATATTTTAAACATAATAATATTAAACATAAAAAAAATACATTAAAACAAAGAAAAAAACTTAAAGTTGGTGCAACAATCGCCATGCCTCGACATGGTTAAAATCGTTGCCGTATCGAACCCCATACTCATATTGAATGAATTCGATAGCCAACTCTTCATCAAGCTCCGGATCGTCCCTCGCTTGTTGCTCGTATAGGGTGGTCCACCTCTCACATTTGATGTTGAGGTGGCCCCACTTGAACTGGCGGTCATGGACGGTCTTGGTGGTGTTAGTGCCAACGTGTTCAACGAAGTCGCTAAACACTCGAGCCCAAAACCCCTCGGGGGGCCGGAGGGAAGTTGAATTTCCGGGTCATTCAACGCATCTTTGTGGCAAACCACAAGGGTCATCTCTTCCTCTTCGGTACATGGGTTCATTTTTTTGGTGTGTTTGTTTTTTTTTTTAAACCGTGTAAGTGTGGCTTTTACCCCCACGGTTTGATCATTTTATATACAATCGACGGTGGCACTGTTAAAATAAATTCACTGACCGTTTAGGTGAGATTAATTCAATTCAATCGACGGTTTCCAAGATTTACAATTTAATTTTGTTGACCGTTTGGAGGGACGGTTGCAATAGTAAGAAATAAATGTTAAAACCGTTCATAAATGTTAAAAAAAAGTTTGGGTTTTAAATGTAAATAAATAAAAGAATTAGTGAAGTGTTACCTCCAAAAAAGTGTTTCAGTGAAGTAAATCAGTGAAGTGATGTGAAAAGGCAGAATTATTTAAAATCAGTTAAAAGAAAAAATTCCACCTACAAGCACCCTTCCCCCTAGACAAAATAAAATTTTATTTAAATAAAATAAAATTTTACATCTCTCACTTCTTGTGAGCCCACTCAGGGAACCTCACTCGCGGATAGTTAGGAGTGGTATTCAAGCGTGAGTAAGTAGGCATGACAAGTCTAACGGCCCTCTCACGCGGATGTGGTAGGAGGGATAGCACCTCAACTTTTCTGTCGTAGTGTTATTTTTTTATTTTATTTTTTTACGTTATTTGTATTACGTTATCCCTGAAAATTATGTAACATTACCCTTCAAATTTAAAAAAAAAACCACCCCCTTATATAAGCTTAACATAAAAAAAAAGTATAAAAGCTCATATTTCATAACTCATTCCATTTGAAATTTTTTAATTCAAAATATACAAGCTCGTGGACAATGGTTAGGTTTTGAACGAGTAAAAAAGGAATCAAGAGCGTGAAAAAACAGAAGCAACAAAGAGCAATAGACCACTCACTCTTGCGCATCACAACCTCCCTACAATCGCCAGAGTGCTGACTAGGGATAATATTGGTACCATACCCGTACCCGTACCAGTACCGAATACCGTACCAAATACATTGGTATGGTACGAGTTTCGATAGCGGTATTTCAGTCTAGTGCCCGTTTTGGTACCACTTTGTTGTTTTTATTTTTTGAGCACTCGTACGAATACCAAGTAGGTAAAATTGTTATGAGTATCCATACTATACAAAAGTGGGGACCGAATACCGTATCGAATATATCGTGTTTTTATTTTTATTTCCTTTACATTGTATGAAAGTACAATAAATTTTATTTTAAACATTACTTTTGAATTTTGGTCTATATCCATCACTGTCACAACCCTTTACCCCTAATGCTCTAGTGTCTCCCTCATGTCATCCTCACGTTTGCTTTATAACACTATAGTGTGTTCGCAACTACTAAATTACCCATACATCTAATATTTAGTCACTTTTAATTTTAAAATCTACATGACAACCATAAAACATTTGGCTGTTTGATTGATTGATTAAGTGATGAATTACTAAGATGTCTGAATGATTAAGAGACTCTGAATGATTAAATGCTGAATGGTTCAGCTATGCACCAAGTCTGATTGATTCAGCTCTTAACCATTCCATTCAGACTTTTTTTTTTTTTTATATTGAAACAAACAGTCTAAATGTTAAACTATTCAAAACTGAATAGTTCAGAGCCTTATTAAAAGGCTACCAAACAGGCCAATGTCGTATAAATTATAAACCTTCTAGAAAACCTTAAACTAGAAATTCAGTTATTCCACTGCACAAAACCAAACGCTAATAAATAGTTATTAAACACTATTAAATAGTTATTATTAAATTATTAAAAGAAACTTAGAGTTTGGCAAAATACAATTTAATTTAATTCATTTATATTAATGGTGCAAAGGCTATGCCTTTTGTCCACGTTTTTTTTTTTTGAAAATTGACTTTCATTAATAAAAAAACACTACCGACGACTATCCCCAAGACGGAGAAAGACGCCGAAAGCCAAAAACAACCAACAAAATCACATTACATCAAAATGGCACCATCTATGCCAATCCACAACCCCTAACTTATATCTATATTTGTACCAAAGAAAACCCAAGGACTTAATATCCGCAACCAACTCCACAACCTTCGTATCCTTTGCGGAGAAAATCTTGTCATTCCTAGCACGCCAAATCCTCCAACAGGTAATGATGACAATACCGTGAATGATCGATCTAATACCCCCCGTCACTCCGTTAACCTTATGTAACTCCACCACATCGTTAACGTGGAACAAAAAAGGCCTAGGGATCTTGCACCATGACGCAATCGCATTCCAAACTGCCGTCGAAATAATACACCCGGTTAATAGGTGTTCAAGCGACTCTTCGCTACTCTCACATAACACGCAAACGTGGTCGCCACACTGGATATGTCGCCTAGCCAAAGCAACCTTGGTTGGTAAACGATCTAAAACCGCCCTCCACATAAAAATATTACATTTTTTTGGAACCCAATCACTCCATTGGAAACAAAACGTCCCAACACCCACTTCGGCCCTGACCATCCATTTTTTTATGGACGACACATTAAACTCTTTGCTACCGCCACCCGCCCAATTCCAAGAATCCTCTCGATCGACCATCTCAACCCCTTCAAGCAAAATTTCCAACTCACGCTTCTCGGACAACTCCTGTTGAGTAGTAGGAACTGTAATCCAGTCCCAAAAAATGCGACGAGACGATCCAGAAACCACTAGACGATCCCCAGCGAATGCAGTTTTATGTTTCTCTAACGCATATAAGGCTGGAAATTTCTCCAGCAAAAGCTCTGAACCAAGCCACAAATCCAACCAAAACCGAATATGTCTACCATTACCAATAGTCGCCCGAATAACTCTATTAAAACCCACTCCATCAACCTTAAACCTGTTCCAAAACATCACACAATTCTTCCAAACCCCTGGCACCCCGCTATTAACCGGAGCAAGCCCCCAAACTCTCGAAGACCCATGAATAGCCGCCACAACTCGTCTCCAAATCGCTTGATGTTCATTGAGAAATCTCCCAAGCCACTTAGCGATCAAAGCTTGATTATTAACCTCCAAAGAAGCGATCCCTAAACCCCCTTCTTTTATAGGTTTTGTGACAACCTCCCACGCCACCCAAGACATCTTACGAACTTCATCCGAGCCACCCCATAAAAATCGACGCATCAACGCTTCCAAATCATTAATAACTTTCTTTGGAGCCTTAAAAAGCGAAAAATAGTACGTGGGAATACTATCCAACACCGATTTGATAAGTGTTAACCGACCGGCAATAGATAAAGAATTAACTTTCCATTTAGAAAGTCTCGTTTTAAATTTAGTCACAACCGGCTCCCAGTTAGCCACCCTGTTCATGTTTGCGCCAACCGTAATACCGAGATAAGAAAAAGGAATACTACCCGCCTTGCATCCCATACTCGCAGCTTGGTGACTGATCTCATCATCTTCTACTCCAACACCAAATAACACTGACTTATGCAAATTAATTTTAAGGCCCGAGCATAAGTAAAAAATGCGAAGAATACGTTTCAAATTATCGAAATTGAAAGCAGACCACTCTCCCATAATCATTGCATCATCCGCATATAGGAGATGGGATAATTTGGGACCATCATTAGGAAGAGAAATACCATGAAACGCTCCTATATCACATGCTTGTTTCATCATACCTGAAAAAGCCTCCATCAAAATAATAAAGAGAAAAGGAGACAGCGGATCACCTTGACGAATGCCTTTATGACACCCAAACTCGAAAGTAGGGGAGCCATTAACAAGAACTGAAGCTCTAGTTGCCATTAAAATACCGCGAATCCACTCACACCAAACAGAAGAAAAACCCATCTGCGCGAGAACCGACAACAGGAACTCCCAATTGACATTATCATAAGCTTTATCGAAGTCAATTTTGAACATGAAAATTCTTCTATCCCTCTTTTTTGCCCACGCTATGACTTCGTTAGCCACTAGGGGGCCATCAAGAATATACCTCCCAGACAGGAAAGCTGACTGATGCTCTGAAACTACCTTGTTCATAACGGTTTTTAACCGGTTCACAAGCACCTTCGACACCGTCTTTAAAACACAACCAATGAGACTTATCGGTCTGAAATCTCCCAACGACATCGGATTATTAACCTTCGGAATCAAAGTAATAAAAGATGACCCAACTCCCGGACAAAATCTTTTAGAACTATGAAAATGCGCAAGAATGTCCAAAAAATCCTTCTCGAATAACTCCCAAAAAAACCGAATGAACCTAAAATTGAATCCATCTGGCCCAGGAGCTTTATCACTGCCACATTCAAAAACTGCTTTCTTGATCTCACTCGAAGAAAACTCACAGGTCAACGAATCCGCCTCCGCCATAGATAAAACCGAGAAACCATAACCAACCAACCGGGGCCTATGTTTGATATTTTCTTTAAATTTACCGGAGAAAAAACGATACACTTCCTTCTTGATGAGAATCGGGTTTGTTTCCCAAACACCATTAACTACCAACCCTGGGAAGTGATTAGCAGCTTTGCGTTTATTAATGAAACCATGGAAATAGCGCGAATTTTCATCACCATGGGTGGCCCAGTTACAACGCGCCTTTTGCTTCAAGTCTCGATAGGCAAAAAAATCCAATTCTCCTAGCCGTCTTTTAATTTCACTTAACGACCAAATCTCTTCTTCTAGCAAATCCCGAACCTCCATGGCTTGATCCAACCCTTTCATCTCTAGCTCCAATAAAACCCGTTCCTCCTTTTCTTTGGCTTTACAATCAATCGACCATTTCGTAATAGTATCTCGCAGCACCTTGAATTTAGACAATAATTTAGCATCCGGGGTCCCTTCAAACGAACCATCATCAATCGTCTTCTTAACCAGCGAATCAAACTCTTCTCTACCAATCCAAGAATTAAAAAACCTGAACGGTTTGGGACCAAAATTCCTGGCGGCACTGATTTTTAAAACCAACGGACTGTGGTCCGCTTGTTCCTTTCGAGAGCCAAATATTCCGCACACGGCCACTCCATAAAGAAATCCCAATTAACGAAAATTCTATCAATGCGGCTCAATTTATTACCTGCAACAAAAGTAAAACGCCTCCCTTTCAAGGAGTACTCATGAAGATCAGATTCATCAATAAAATCATTAAATTCATTAGCTTCGCCCACGTTGAATACAGAATTCCGTCTATCCTCGGCACACCGAACCGAGTTAAAATCGCCTGCCACAATCCACCTCCCATTTCCCTCCCCGATAAGATCACAAATTTCCCTCCACAACACCCGTTTAGCAACAATACTTTGAGGAGAGTAGACATTTAGAATGTGAAACAAACTCGTCTTCCCTTTCATCGTACCCGACACTAGCAACCAATTATTATTCTTTACCACCCTCTCCATAGAAAAAAGACGCGGATCCCATACCGATAATAACCCACCCGACCTTCCAGAAGACGGAACCCACTCAAAAGAATGGTCACCGTGCCCCCAAAAACGACCCACATCCACCGAATCCATAGATACAAATTGCGTCTCTTGCAAAACAGTAAAACTAACCTCATGTTGCACCCGAAGACCACGAAACCAATCAGCTTTGCTCGAATCCCCTAACCCACGAATATTCAATGACATAACATTCATTGAATACCAACTTGATACCCTTCGGAAAAAAGAACATCTTGAACTTCAGAAGCGAAATCCTGTAAGTTCTCAACGCCAAGTGCCCTGCTTAAATCAATGGTCTTCTCGGATTCTACATAAATCGGACTTTGTTGGTGTAACGGTTCATCATCATTGTGCGCAGCTTCATTCACCACGGTTCGAGCTTCTGCGGAATTAGACGGCATCCTTTTATTAAGATCTGGAGTTAAAAAAACTCCATCTGCATCAGTCTCGTTACTCCCAGCCGTCTCCAAGGGAGCTTGAACAATCCCGATAAATCTATCGATATCGAACACGTCGTTATTCTCCCTTGAGCGCTTCTTAGGGCGCTCACAAGAGCCGCTACCCCCACTTCGGTTAGTGTTTAAGGATTTCCGTCTAAATTTCTTACGTCCCGTACCTTTCGCCGCAGAAGCACTTGTACTATCACCCACATGAATGTCAACCAACAACTCCTTTGAAGGAACCTGAACACCCGTATCGTCCCTAACCTCCTCCTGGACAAACATCGACACATTATCAACAACATTCTCCCTAACCTCCTCATTAGAACAAACATCCACACCATCTTCCACATTAATGTCCACGGCACTGTTATATGAAGGCTCATTTACATTAAAGCATTCACCCTCTTCCACAGAAACATCTTGACCCTGAAAATCAGATCCTTCATACCTATCCTCCTCCGGAGTAACCGAGCTATCATCCTCATCATCCGTATCTACACATTCCGGCATCCATTCCCCTACATCTTCATCCACCCACACTCTAAACAAACGTCCCCTCCATGTAATATCCACCCGATCGGAGATACGTTTACATTCTTTGCTCAACACCGCAACTAAAGCATATGAAAAATTATTATCGTCACCTGACAAGGAAGCCAACTGAACTACCGTGCCATACCTTCTGCCCACTGAATCAAACACCCCATCAAGAGCCAATTGAGGGGGGATCCCATGAACTTGGAGCCACGCAATCCTACCCTCCTCTACAATTACATTTTCAGTCCATACATGTAGCCCCTCAAACCAATTGCTCCACGACTGTTTATCCTTCATAAAAGCTTCCCTTACCCCACTGTCATAGAAGACTAACACCACTGATAATCCACCCAAATATTTGATATCCAAAGCCCTCCAACCACACCTTCGAATAATTTTTTTCAACGAGACTAACGTATGGAAATTCACCACTCTACCCGTTAGAGCAACCTCCTTCCAATGAGAAAATCGCTCCAACGAATCATCCACTTTAATAACGTCCACTTTATTCCGATTAAGCAACGAATCAAGAAAAGATCTACCATTACCTACAGGAGTATTCCCAACAGATCCTTCAAACATAGGATTATCATGTATATTAGGTTGTGCATGGCCGCTAGGTTTAGCCTGATCATGCACAGGGTCCGGCGCCGTCTTCCTCTTGTCACCATGATCAGACCTGTCAACTTTCACTCCATCCACGAATCGAGCAAGCGTAATGAACAGCTTATACGACCCGATCCACACATCCGATAACTCCTCACTCAACCGTTTAACATCTTTAACGTCAGAGAACGATACAAACGCAAACCTCTTGCCCCATTTATCCAATTTCCTAGCGATATAAGACCCTTCATATCGACCATAACTACCCATCACCTCTTTAAGATCTTGCGAAGAACACTTCGGGGAAGATTTGAAACGAAAAACTTCGACAAAACCTTGTGAATACCTGGAGCCTGACGATCAGTGTGTTTCCCTTTCCGATTTCGTGCCTGTTCCCATTCTTCATAATCCATGCCGCCGTAAAGAATCGCCCGAAGGATACGGAGCGATTAGGGTTTAGGTGATTTCGTGTCAAAACAGATGCAACCAAAATTTTTAGTTTAAAAGGAAAAAAAATCTATCACGTAGATGCCACGTTAACATGGGCATTTTTAGCCAAAAAAGAGTAGTAATTCTAACCTCTTCCATGCATTTTCAATCATTATCCAATGATTCAATAATTTACAATTTATTTTCTTTCAATTTATTTTTCAAATAAAATAAAACCTGAAAATACTTAATAACAATGTGAATAAAACAAAAAAAAAAAAATTAATTGAAAATATCTCTTTCGTTTTTCACATATACGTGTTCCTATAAACAATTTAATAATGTAGATCCATATACAATAGATAGAATTTTACTAGCCCTTTTCTACAACGGAACTTTTATATAAATACAGAAATGGGTGATCGTTTTTTATAAATAGTAAGATCGAAACCGAACCATCGTTTTTCTTTTCAATTCAATCGATTAATTTGATTTCTAGTTAGGCATTGAAGCTTCAAAATTGCAAAGTAATGACTATTATCTTAGTTTTTAGACTTTAAGCTTTTAACTAGCTATAGTGTCTCCCTAGTGTCACCGTCATGCGTGACATTTGCTTAATAACACTGTATATCGTCCACTACTAAACAACCCATATGTTTGATATTTAAAGAACTATAATATCTTATATTTTAAAAGAATAACTTGGTTGATAAACATGCTAGAGTCTATGAAAATAATCATGCCTTTGTTATCTTGGTTTTTGACACTTTTGGCTCACTAGCGTTGGAAGCTGTTCGGTTTCTGGCCAAAGTCAAAAGGATAGTCCGCAACAATATCTCGACCCCCCACCCTTTCCAGGGACAAGAGTTTGTTTTCAGTATATTAAATTTTAGTATTTAAAAAAGAATGACAGCACAGTTTGTTGCCGTCTGCGTACCATCCTAATCTAAATTGTCCTTTTTTATTAATGAAACTATTATTATATATAATATTAAAGAATGGGCACTTCAATAGTGTTCCTTCTCTAACATGCACCAACTCATTTGCTAACATAAGCCAACTCTCTTTTGGTGTCTAGGTGCTAACATGCACCACCCTTAATTTGCTAACGTGCACCGATATATGTTTTCTTTTTTTGAAAATTCTCTTTTTACTTGGTATCGGGCTTTGTTTTTTTGGGATTAGCATATGGTACCAATCGGTACATGTACTGTACTGGTATATTGATAATTTTCTTTATCGTGAATATTTTTTTCTTTTTAGGGATGAACATACTTGTACCAAGTCGATGCTTTTGGTACCGATATAATGATATTTTTCTTTGTCGTAGAGAACCGAATCAATGTTGTCTTAATATCAGTACCGATATCGTATTCGTTTTTATAGTAATCTCAACTAGATATTTGCCCGCGTGGACACGCGATTCACCAACGTACATCTATTTGAAGAATTATAACGTATAAGAAAAATACATTAGAAATATTGTATTAAAATATAAAAGCAACGAATACAAATATTATTCAAACATTGGTATCAGCAGCAAAGGCTGACATACCTCTAATGTTGTAACGGTAACTTCCTCTTAAACCTTCAACACCAACAGAAACTCCCCAAGTATAACCCTCACCATCTTTAATTGTCAAAGCCCTCTTCCTGTTCAAACCATTATCCCTTGCCCAATCTACCTTCATATGCTAAAAAAATTAAAACAATTTGCATTTTAATAAAAAAGGTAGATATACATAAATATGATTATAATATACAGAATTTAATATATAACACTTACAAAATGCTTGTCAACAGTGAAAACAACTGGAACGCCGACATCCTCGACAGCACCTGCATCCTCGCCATTATCAGCTTCATCAACCTCAAGGTCCATATCATCTCCTTCATTCAGCTCTTCGGTATCATCATCGGAAACAACAATGATGTCTTCATCACTATATTCATCATCCTCGACCTTGATATCATCCTCCCACAACTCGGGAGGAAGAGTAAGCTTGTTTTTCTTAAAAAATGACACCTCATATGTTTTCTGTTTTATTAACAAAGAAAAACATGAAAATATACAAATTAATGAAAAATAAAAAGCATATTGTATTGCAATTTACATTAGGATAAAATAATACAACAAATATTTAGAAATTGACAAACAAACCTCATTGTAAATTTCAAACACAATCAGATGATCGCTTGTTATCTCAAACGTCTCCTTCATATAAGGCCATCCTTGACTTATGTAAATAACGCCACCATCGTTTTCAAGCTGGATTTGGAAAACATGACTTGAAGCAAAGATACATAAATATTGAAAAATAATCATTCAACATGGGATATCAGCGAATCAATGTAACCGAAGCAACGATATAGAATATATAAACTCTGAAACATAAGCAAAGGATTCATAGTAAAGGTTACTATGAATATCAATTTTAAAAAACTTTCAAATCATGAAGCATTTAACTGAAATATATTTGTTTTAAGACATTCAATCATGACATTATGAGAAACAATTTTAATGATAAATCATTCAACCCTAAATAATCTATACATGACCTGGACCTCTGTCTTCCCATAAATATCAAATTAAATGAGAAATTTGGATTTGAAAACATGACCTGGAAATGAGCTGCACAAAATTGGATCCAATGGAAGGGTTCTATTGTATAATCTATGAAGAACAAAGCAACTGATATGCTGAAAAGTGGTAAACAATGTTGAAACATTAATACATTTTACTTTATTTGATGTGTTATATAATGTAGTTAAATGAGAGTAGAAAACACATACCAGACGTTTTTCATCAGTCAGTGGGTCGTCAAGCCTGCAGTAGAAAAATTTACCAGGAGCGGCTACAACATCCTGATGGAAGGTGATCATTCTGAAACAGTTGATAATCTCCTCGTATTCGAAAACAAAGTTGCAACCAGACGGGTAATTTAGTATTGTAAGCATGTGCTTCCATCCATTGTAAAAGAACCACTTTCCAGCAATTTGCATCACCTTAATGTCAAAGATTTTTTCATCCAAGGTGTGAATTCTGGTTGTCCTAGTTGGGTAGTTATACTGCTTAATCCATTCTTTGTACTCGGAAGGTAAGCCCTACACATAAAAACATAAAACAGTTGACTGTAAATATAATGAATCTAAATCAAATGACATCTAGGACAGTCGACTGATTTATAAACATATACTAACATCTAACAGATTGCTTTATGCATCTAATGACTCTAATAAATCTAAAAGTATTACATAACAAAGATTGTAAGATTGCTTACCAAACAAACACGATCGTTGCTTTCTGACTTCACCCAAAAACCGTAAACCATTATGAAACGACCTTTGAAAAACCTGTATTAGTAAACAAACCATATTGGATTATGATTGATATTAATACAATTCCATAACCTAATGAATACATTCATGAGAGAAACAAAGAGTATGATACACATTTCAAATAATGAACCATTTAATTGAAACATAATGAATGAGAATCAAACAACAATACTTAACAGGCCATGAACCCTAATAGCAGTACTAACCATAAAGAACAACAAACAAAACCTAAACATTGAATAATTATAAAACATGAAACATAATCGAACAAATCCCTAAATTATTAGAATCTGAAAATTAGTAAAAGGAAAAGCAGATTAAGACTAAATAACCATAAACCAAAAAACATAAAACCAATCAACAATTATTAAATAAGAAAGATGAACCCTAATCGCCCAAATCTGAAAAATTATTAAAACCAATCAACAATCCAAAATAAATGCATATTAGTAACAATACATAACAGGAACCATAAATCGCACAAATATGAAATTTATTAGAATGAAACAATACATAATAGGATTTATACATTAAAGAAGAAGAAAACGATCAATGAAGGTCAATGATCGCAGAGGAGATGTTACCTTGAAGGAGAAGAGAAGAAAACGATCGGTGAAGGTGTATGATCGAAGAAGAATTCGATCGGTGATGAAGTCTGATCGCCGATGAGAGCTTGGTTTGATTTAAGGGCGAATTGTTTTGATTTAGGGTTAAAGAAATTGTGCGGCGACTTTATATCTTTTCATTTAATTTTCGATTAAAAAAACAAAATTTTATAAATTATAACATTGTGACAAATGGCACAATATGATAGGAGAGAAAATTGAAGGTTCAATGTGGGAGGGACAAGTGTACCCATTGAGTTTTATTTATTAGATGTATAGATAGATGTGATAATATAAAATCCATTGTAAATGAAATTAAATTAGCAACAAAACATTTATTCAGTAATATTAGTTTTCTGTTTCAATACGCACAAAATTTAAACTGCATCCTGTGTTCCCGGGGTAAAGCGCGAATAACTACATGTCTAGTTAGTTCTTAAAAAAAAGAATAAGAATACATATTTAGGGTATGTGTAGTGGTGGATAGTTATGTTGGGGTTATAGGATTAAAATATTAAAAAGTAATAGAAAAGGTGTTATGTTGGGGTTATGGAAAAAGAGGGTGTAGTGGGAAGGAGGGTTATGTTGGGGTTATAAATGATTGGTAATGATTGGTTAATTATTGTTTTTTATTTAAATAAGAATATTTAATACTTAATAATATTTCATTAAAAATAAAAAAAATTACAAATACTAAAACAAAAAAAAAAATACAAATACTAAAAAAAAAATTACAAACCATAAATAAAAGATAAAAATACTAGAAACCATATTTTTTTTCGATTTTTTGCCTTTCGGCTCATAGCCATTTCCAGCGCTTTCCCCTCTAGGTGGTCAAAGTTTGACGTGTAAAAAGCAAAGTCGCGTTCAAACTGTCGTTCCTTCATGATGTCAACGACCTCTCGGTTTTCTTGGATACGCTGAGCCCCGATATCGCGCAAGTCTTGGAGCCGCTGGTTCATTTCAGCAAATGCCGGGACTAACTTATCAACCCCCGACGAAGACTCCGTCCTTGCGGCTCGAGCAGCCCGTCGACCGGGGGGACGAGGTAGCTCCTCCGCCCCCTCCTCCCCTGCAAAAAAGGGATTTTCTTCTGGTGAGTTGAGGTCGACATAACGCGCGTCAGACGTAGGCGTTTCGGGATCAACCGAGTCAGAGGTCCTCGACTTTTTTGAAGGCCTCATATTTTTGGCCCTAGATGAAGAAGATCCAACAGTTGGGCGCACGGGGTGCCATTTGGTGCAGTCTTTCAGCACGCGCCAACATTTCACGTACGGGAAATTCCCGTACGTCTGATTGTATTCTTCCAAAGCCGCCACAAAGACATCCTCGTCACTTTGCCCACTTTTCCACCCGAACTTGGTGCGCTGATAAATGCCCTGAAAATTTGTGCATTTTTGGTTGATATCGGTCCACTTGCCCGATATCGAATCATTCTCCCGGTAGCCTTCTCCTTTACCCGAGAGATCAAAAAATATTTCCCGTACTCTTTTCCAAAAATCGCCTTTAGATTGATAGTTGGCTGAAAAAAACATACCAAAAACTATAACATTACCAAACAATATAACATTACCAAAAAACATTACCAAAAAATATAACATTATACCAAAAAAATTTAACATTACCAAAAAAATTTAACATTACCAAAAAAATATTTAACATTACCAAAAAAATATATAATATCTTACCGACTTCAGGATCCTCCGACACGTCAACCCACGCTCGGGTTAACGAGTACAACTCGTGGTCGGTCCATGGTATAACCTTTTTCTTGGCACGACCGCCCGTCTCTTTTCTTGCGTGACTCCGTCGCGCGGGTGCCTTGCCTCGCCCGGGCTCTTCCTCTTCAACCGGGCCTTGTGTCTCCGGAACCGACTCTTGCCAAGCATTTGAAGAGCCGAACATTTGGGATGACCCGTACACTTGTGTTTGGCCAAACCCACCTCCTATGGGCATCCCAAAACTCCCTCCCATGTTAACATTATACATGTTCGGGTCCCAACCATACGGTTGGTTTAAGAGGTGCGTGAAACTTTGCGGGTTTGAACCCGAACCCGGAGCTATAGGTCGGGTGTTTTCGCCACTGGTTTGGGAACCAAACCCGAAACCTTGACCGAAAGGATTCATCTCTTCCCTCACAATAAAATTTCAAAGTGTGTGTGTGTAGTGTTTGTGCAGCTTGTGTTGTATGTGTGTGAGTCTTGTGTTGTATGTATATTTATATACAAAATTTTTTTTTTTTTTTTTTTTTTTTAATAAATGCTTCGAATACCACACCCCAACCACCGGTCAAAGCATTCAAACCTGCCACTACACATACCAATGCATGCATAACGCTCGCTATGTGGGGAACAAACCAAACCCAAAACGCCCTATAGCGCCTGGGGGGCGGTGTTCCCCGGCGCTATAGGGGTTATAGCGCTGCACAACGAGCCCCACTACATATACTCTTACCTCAACATCGCCAAAGCTTTCTAGAAACGTGAAACAAGAAAATTAATTATCCCACCACAAAAGAAGATATACCCTGAAAATAAATTTTATATCTAAATGAATCCATGTCACCATGTGACATCTATAAAGTATCACTTCAACTTCTAGAAACCTAAAAACCAAAAGTTAATTATTCTACTACACAAAATGATATTATTAGGGATGATTTTTGAATTGGGTTTCCGGCTATGCGAGTTGGTTCAAATCGGATCATTCGGGTTTTAGCTTTTTTGAAACTGAATTCGAATTCAGATAGTTTAAAACTGATCCAAATTTAAAAGTTCGAGTTCGGGTTGATTCAGATTCATGTGACATTGAAAATTGATATTATAAATAATATGTATAAAATGAAAAAAAAAATTAGAAATATGAAAGTAGAAATTGAATAATTCAAATTTGAATACTTGGATTGGTTTGGTTCGAAATTAATGGATTCGAACACCAGATTCAAAATTGGGTTTGAATGGAGAACCCGATTCGAATATTTGAAACGCGAATGGATTCGTTATTAGAATTCGCTTTGAATTGAATTTTTGGCTTTTAAGGTTCGAATTAAATAATAAACAACCCTAAAAGAGATTGCATGATAAAACTTTATATAAAAAAACACTTTAGATATCACTTAATTATTAATTTAGTTCATTACAATTTAAGTATTAGGGTATCTTTGACTTTAGGTGTTTTGACACATTTGATTATTTGAAGTTGATAACTTGACAAATATGCCATGAAGTAACTCAAAATAATCAATTAATGATAATTTGTCAATACATAATGAAGTGAAATCAAATAAATGACTTTTATAGTTTTATGTCATTTTACAAACACTAAATTCAAAAAACAAAAGCTATAAATTAACGACATTACTTGATAATCGTTGGGTAAAAAGCAGTAATAATGACCTCTAAAATTGTTTTCAATATTTTGTTGTCTTTTTTGAAAGATAGTTTGATTATTTATAATACTCTTTAAACTTTTTTTTGAATGATCAACAAAATTTCATTTCACCAAACTAGCGGGATACTAGCATTACACCTTACAATATGATACAACCACCCAAAACAATCGAATTACATACACAATACATTACCAGCCTATGCTTGAGAGGTTGAACCTACACCAAGTGTTCCAGTTAAGTGAATGTTGTTTCGCCCTTGATTTGACCCAGAAAAGACTAAGCGTTTTGATGTCACCCATTACCTTTGTTAAAAATGCTTGCTTTTGTTCGAATACCACCTCGTTCCTATTCTTCCAGATGCACCAGATTGTTACCAAACAGATTGCGTAGACTGCTTTCTTTTTATACTTTGACCCGCTAATAAACTGATGTAGTTGTAGTAGATCCCTAAAGTGAAAGGCGTAAACTGGACTAAGCTTGCACCACTGTGCCACAATTTGCCAAACGGGTTGAGAGAACCCGCAAGAAACGAATAGATGTTCCGAAGACTCCTCACAATCACCGCACAAAGGGCATAAAACAGATCCCACATTAACATTCCTCCGTCTTAGAGCGCACCTAGTTGGGATCCTATCTTGTTCCGCACGCCATGCTAAGATCAAAACTTTATTTGGAACCCACGAGCATTTCTTCATGACGAATGTCGATCTGTCGAACCTTTCCGCATGCAGAAAATCCTTCAGATCAGCCACTGCAAACTTGCAGCCCAACCCCGGACCCCAACCCCAGCTGTCAGCAGACGCAGACAGAACCGGAGGAGCAATGCAGCTGCAAAGCTGCTCCAACTCAGCCTGCTCTGCAGCATTTAAATTGACCCGTTTCCAATCCCAAACCCACCCGGTACCCGACTGACGAACCCGATCAGAAACTGCCACGTATTTGTTCTTTTCGAGCGCAAACAGAGCTGGAAAAAGTGAAGACAACGGAATATCCATCGCCCAACTATCCAGCCAGAATGCGATCCCCAACCCACAACCCCTTTAATGGCCCAACCCACGTCCAACCCGACCCATTTGACTGCTTGCATTGATTTATGAACTTGTTTCCACGGACCTGAAATAGAAATTTTAGAAGGAATAGGATTCCAATCTCTATTTGACCCATGGATAGACCAATAACATTCCTCCAAAGCGCACACGACTCCGTCTTGAAACGCCACCACCACTTTGCCATCATAGCTAAGTTTGCATCAAGAAGGGAACCGAAACCAAGGCCACCGCGATCAACCGGGGCACACACCCTTTGCCACGCAACCCAATTCATACGAGCCTTCTCCTCCGAACCACCCCAAAAAAAAAACCCGCCTAAGCTTGTCCAACTCATCAATTATTCCTCCCGGGGCTTTAAATAAAGTGAAGTAATAGGTGGGCAACGCATTAAGAACGGATTTTATAAGAGTTACTCGACCCCCAAAGGACAACGTCTTGGCTTTCCACAAAGACAACTTATTTCTAAAGGCATCGACCACCAGCTTCCAATGTTTAATGAGATTCATGTTCGCGCCCACTTGCAAGCCTAAGTAAGTGAAGGGGAACGAACCGGGGCTGCACCTCAACACCTCGGACATCGATACCACATCACTACTCGGCATCCCCACCCCAAAAACACTACACTTCCTTAAATTCGCTTTTAAACCCGACACCAAATTGAAACACCGAAGGATCCGTTTGAGATTCATAGCATTAGTGATTGACCATTCACCAAGGAACACCACATCATCCGCGTATAGCAAGTGAGACAAGACTAAGTTATTAGACCCGCAACTGAGACCTCTAAACAAACCAACCTCGGTCGCCCTCTTCATAGTACAAAAAAGAGCTTCCATAGCTATAACGAATAAAAAGGGTGATAATGGGTCACCTTGCCTAAGACCTCGGCTACAAACAAACTCATGGGTCGGGGACCCGTTTACCAACACCGACGCCCTCGCCGAGTTGACAATACCCATTACCCACTTACACCATCTACTCGGAAAGTTCATTTGTAACAAGATCGATTCAAGAAAGTTCCAATTCAAAGAATCATACGCCTTCTCAATGTCTTTAAACTATTGTGATCATTTTATTAATGAAATGTTACCGGTTGTGAATTAAATAAAAAACGAATTAATGCATTATATAAACTAATGAGAAAGTATAGGATACAAAGTATCCTTAACCTACAAAGTGTAAGAAGCCACCACATCTTGATACGTGTAAACCCTAGTTAACTCTAATTAACTCAATCATGGTTGATTTAAAAGACGGTAAAAGCCTAAAATGTAATGTTCCTTCAAATCGTTCATTAACAACCACCACCACCACCACCACCACTGCCTGACCCAACCGCCGGACCAAAGCCTCACCGCTCCCTCTCTCCTCTAATCTCTGACGCCTTCAAAACCTTTCACGTTGTTCGACTTCAACCCGACCTCAATCGTGGTTCAGATCTAGTCACTTCCCTCTATCTTCGGAGAAGACAACCAAGCCAACATCTCTGTATCTCTGGCTAATCACAAAACAAAGGAAAAAGAAGAAAAAAAAAACCAATCCATAAAAACCTTACTTCAACTATGTGTGAATATAGTTGTTTGTTTGTTGGAGGAAAACAGAGGAAATAGGGAAAAAAGTGAGGAAAATGTGAGTTTTAATTATACTAAATGCGTTTCACAAAACCAAGTGCGTTTTACAAAAACCACGTTTTACAAAAACCACGTTTTACAAAAACCAAGTGCATTTTATAAAAAAACCAAGTGTGTTTTGTGAAAAACAGTTTAAATCGTGTTTAAAAAACCAAATGCGTTTTACAAAAACTAAGTGCGTTTTACAAAAACCAAGTGCGTTTTATAAAAAAACCAAGTGTGTTTTGTAAAAAACCAGTTTAAATTGTGTTTAAAAAACCAAATGCGTTTTATAAAAAAACCAAATGCGTTTTACAAAAACCACGTGCATTTTTACAAAAACCAAGTGCGTTTTATAAAAAACCAAGTGTGTTTTTGTATAAACTATTAGCGGACATTATATGTTACCAGATATAGTTTATATTTAGAGATAGATTTGATTATTGTTCTAGAATTATCTCTTTCCATATATTTAGCTAGGGTTTGTTATTCTTAGGGTCTATATATATGACCCTCTTCCATGTAATATTATTCATTCAATATTAACAAACCATAAAGACTTTTATGGTATCAGAGCCTCGGCTCTTAACCCTATCGCCTCCCTTCCTTTTTCGCTCAACCACAGCTTCGGCTGCCCTGTATCAATCGCCTTAGCCTCCTGTCATCTGCTGCTGTTCTTCGATCAGATCTTATGGCTAAGGACGACAAAACAGAACAGCAAGGCACCTCTGATTTTGTCCCCAAACCTGCCTTGCACCCCGCTTATTCGGTCACAAATATACAAAGCAAAATACGAATCTTAGATGGCAAGAAAGTCACCTACAGTGCCTGGATCAAGCTGTTTCGACTACATGCCACAGCTTATCAGGTTCTGAATCACATCGACAACACCCCACCACCCGCCGCTGATTCTCCAGAGTACCCCTCCTGGACAGAATTAGACGCTCTCGTTTTACAGTGGATTTACAGCACTGTTTCCGATGATCTCCTCCCCACCGTTTTGGAGAATGGATCCACTGCACGTGCCGCCTGGTTGAAGTTAGAAAAGAAGTATTTAAGTAACAAAAAAGCGCGCGCGGGTGCCTTAGAAACAAAATTCTGCAACATGACTCTTTCGGCTTGTTCATCGCTGGATGACTATTGCCAAAAATTGAAGGATCTTGCTAATCAATTGGAAGACGTGGACCATCCAGTTACCGAAGACCGCCTTGTGTTACAACTTGTACGCGGCCTACCGGCTGAATTCGATACAACCGCTTCCTTGATCAATGCTAGTAATGCGGACTGGGACACGGCCAGAAGCATGCTGAATGATGAGGTAATCCGTCTTGAGGCCCGACAAAAATCTACCAATCTGTTTTAATGACCCAAACCCATACCTCACAATACCCTAATACCCACAACAACTACCCCACTCACGGTTCAAACCATCCTTCACAAAACCAAAACCAACCAAACTACTACCGTGGTGGCCGGGGCCGAGGACGTGGTCGCTCTTTCCGGGGTGGACGCGGCCGCGGTTCTGGCCGCAGGCAGGGACAACCATACTACCAACAAAACTGGACTCACCAACAACAATCTTACCCCCAATGGGCCTGGTGGAATACCCCTCCATGTCCCTACCCAACCCAATCTTCTAACCCACCACCGGCCCCTTTTCAGCAGCCACATAACACCTCATCAGCCCACTATTCAGCAGCCCAGTACCCTACAGCCCAGAACTACTCTGCTGGGTTACAACAGCCCATGTTTTATCCGCCTCCCTCTGCTCCACCAGGTTTCGGGCCAGCACAGAACCATTCCAGCCCCTCCGGTTCTGCCCCACAGGCCGCGTACAATGCCTTATGCCCCTCGGATATTGGTGCAGCCATGAGTTCTATGAATCTCAGTTATGACCCAAACACTATCATGGATTCTGGAGCAGGAGGTCATGCTACCGATGATCAAGGTATGATTCAAAAACCCGACTCTTTTCCTGTTTGTAGTAAACTTTTAGTTGGCAATGGCGCGTCTTTACCAATTCATGGGTCTGGAACAGGTTACCTGTACCTACCCAACCGAACCTATGTCCTACCTAACATCTTACATTGCCCCCAAATTATTAAAAAGTTAATTTCAGTCCGTCGTTTTACTCGTGATAACAGTGTTTCCATAGAATTTGACCCTTTTGGTTTCTCTTTGAAGGACTTTCTCACTGGGCGCCTCCTATCCCGCCACAATAGCACCGGGGATCTCTATCCAGTAACCAAACCAGAGCTTCCAGCCCAAGCCAGCTTTATCACCACTACTTCCCAGCCTTAGCATGATCGTCTAGGCCACCCCGGCGCTCAAGTTTTAGATGTTCTTTTTCGTACTTTCAATTTTTCATGTAATAAAACCAAAACTTTTTGTCATTCATGTCAACTATCCAATAGTAAAAGACTTCCTTTTTATGCTTCCTCCTCTTTTACATTTACACCTTTTGATATAATTCATTGTGACTTGTGGACATCACCTGTGCTTAGTAAATCTGGGTACAAATACTACATGGTTTTAATAGACAATTATTCCCATTTTATCTGGGTCTACCCACTAAAATATAAATCTGAAACCTTCCCAACATTTGTTAAATTTCACCGCCTCATTGCTACACAATTTAACCGACACATAAAAACCTTTCAGTGTGACCTTGGGGGTGAGTTTGACAATAATGCCTTTAAAAACTTTGCCACCCAAAACGGCCTTTTATTCCGATTTTCATGCCCACAAACCTCATCACAAAATGGCCGTGCGGAACGCATGATTCGTCGTCTTAACGACATCATTCGTTCCCTTTTGATACACGCTCATCTCCCACCATCGTTTTGGGTTGAAGCGTTACACACCGCAGCCTATCTCCATAACATCCTACCAACAAAACGCCTCAACTTTTATACCCCCACCTTCGCCCTCTACCTTCGTCATCCCACATATGATCATTTACGGGTATTTGGGTGCGCTTGCTACCCGAATACCTCGGCAACCCAACCACATAAACTACACACCCGCTCCATCCGGTGCATCTTCCTCGGCTATCCACCGGACTTTCGGGGCTACCGTTGTTTTGATCCCACCACAGGCAAAGTTACTATCTCACGCCATGTCACCTTTGACGAGGCAACATTCCCCTTTACCCTCCCTACGCCTCTCACCTCCTACGATTTCCTTGATGAAAACCCACCACCCGGCTTTTCTTTTACTCGTTCCCCGCACCCCATCCCACCATCGACTACTCACCCTCACACCCGTGCCCCACCCTCCACATCTCCATATCCTATCACCTACTCTCGCCGCCCTAAACCCACCACTGTATCGGCTGCCACAAATCCTCCGCAGCCCTCGGCCATCCCTCCTTCACAGCCCTCGGCTGCCACCAGCCAAACCGGCGTCCCTACAGCCGGTCGTCCACAGTCACACGCTACCTCCGGCCCTTCCCAAAACCGTCCTGCCCCGACTCACCCAATGACCACCCGCTCTAAAACTGGTTCCCTTAAGTCCGTCCATCACACGACCCATGGCCCACCCATCTCACCCATCCCTACCTCCTACACACAGGCCCTAACCGACCCGAATTGGTCGCGCGCTATGCAAGCTGAATTTACTGCTTTACAGGAAAATGAGACTTGGGACTTGGTTCCTCGGCCTACAAATCAGCCAGTTATTAGATGCATGTGGCTATTTCGTCATAAATTTAAGTCCGATGGTACGTTAGAAAGATACAAGGCTCGATTGGTAGTTAATGGGAAATCACAGACAGTGGGCATTGACTGTGACGAAACATTTAGTCCTGTAGTTAAACCGGCTACAATTCGGACTGTGTTATCCCTGGCTGTTTCTAACTCATGGCCGATACATCAGTTGGATGTAAAGAATGCCTTTTTGCATGGGCATCTGAATGAGACTGTTTATATGCATCAACCCTCGGGTTTTGTGGATAGGCGTTTTCCAGGTTTTGTTTGCAGGTTGAAGAAGTCTCTATACGGCCTAAAGCAGGCCCCGCGGGCTTGGTATACCCGTTTTGCCACTTACATTTTATCACAGGGATTTCGGAGCAGTGTGTGTGACAACTCCCTATTCATCTATACCCAAGGGTCCAATATTGCTTATTTACTTCTGTACGTTGATGATATTGTTTTGACCACGTCATCTGATGCATTCCTGCAAGACATTATTCAAAGACTCTCACGAGAGTTTGCCATGACAGATTTGGGTGATTTGCATCATTTTTTGGGGATTAAGGTTACTAAACGACCGAATGGTCTGTTCTTAGACCAGACTCAATATGCTAAGGAGATTCTGGCACGTGCTTCTATGTCAGATTGCAAACCGTGTGCTACCCCGGTTGATTTATCTTCTAAGTTGAGTGCCACAGATGGCCCCCTTTTCCATGACCCGACTTTATATAGAAGTCTTGCCGGGGCCCTTCAGTATCTCACTTTTACTCGGCCTGATATCTCTTATGCTGTCCAACAGGTTTGTTTATTTATGCATGAGCCCCATGACTCCCATTATGCTTTCATGAAGCGTATTCTACGGTATTTGCAAGGGACATTAGAATATGGGATTCGTATGGTGCGGTCTAAAACGAACTCCTTAACTGCTTATTCTGACGCTGATTGGGGCGGATGTCCTGATTCACGGCGTTCCACTAGCTGATATTGTGTATTCTTGGGGGATAACTTGATTTCATGGTCATCCAAACGTCAGCCCACGGTTTCTCGATCTAGCGCTGAGGCTGAATACAAAGGTGTTGCTAATGCAGTTGCCGAAGCCACCTGGATCCGCAATTTGTTACTTGAGTTACACGTTCCATTGCAACACGCTTCGGTGATTTATTGTGACAATGTCTCTGCGGTTTACTTGTCTGACAATCTTGTGCAGCATCAACGGACGAAGCATATTGAGATAGATATACATTTTGTCCGAGAAAAAGTGCGCATTGGTCACATCCGAGTTCTGCATGTTCCATCGTCTTATCAATACGCTGATATCTTCACCAAGGGACTTTCTCGACAGTTGTTTCAGTCTTTCAGGTCCAGTTTGACCGTTTGTCCGATGACCGATCAAACTGCGGGGGGCTATTAGCGGACATTATATGTTACCAGATATAGTTTATATTTAGAGATAGATTTGATTATTGTTCTAGAATTATCTCTTTCCATATATTTAGCTAGGGTTTGTTATTCTTAGGGTCTATATATATGACCCTCTTCCATGTAATATTATTCATTCAATAATAACAAACCATAAAGACTTTTATAAACCAGTTTAAATAGTGTTTAAAAAACCAAATGCGTTTTATAAAATAACCAAGTGCGTTTTTTGATTTTCTGTTTAACAGTTTCTGATCTTCATCGTCTGAAACTTTTTTGAAAGCCATTTTTTTTCTTTAATTCTTCTTCTATTATCAACATCGTTCGTTTCTGTGAATAATACATGCGTTGATAGTGATTTTTGAATATGATCCGACTAATTTTATCGATTGAATTATCATACTCTGTTTTTTTCTATTTTTGCAAATACGTTTGGATTTTGTTTGTAATCGAATGTTTTTTATTGTTTAATCATTCTGAACGTTTAATCGAGTTAAAAACGATGAAAAATCAGGTTTAATCGTTGAAAATTTTTGCATCGATTATGTCTGTTATGATTTCACAGAAATTTAAACGTGTTTTTCCTAATTTACCCTTGGTTAGATTAACCCAAATATGATTAGGATTGTTAATTACCATATTGCCACCGTCTAAATCTAATGGCTAAGAATGCTTCTGACACTTTGTACGTTAAGAAACTTTGTACGTTAGCCTCTCTCATAAACTAATAACATCACCATTTTACACATTACACAAATATACTCTCTACAAAAAAAAAAAAAAAAAAAAAAAAAAAAAAAACACCATGGATCCAAACAACCCGCCACCAATCCCGTTTACGTCACCTGGCTACCCTCCATAGATCCGTTTTGGTCATCTCCACAATATTCTTTTGGTTACAATCAATCTCCAAATGCATTCGGCTAACTTCAAAATTCACCTTCAAATCTGTTCATCCAATATCAACAAAATCAAGGCCCTAGCTTGTTCATTCAACTACAACAACTGCAATTCCAACAACAATATCAACAACCAATACAAATGCAACAACAACAAAAAAGCCAAAGTCGACAAAAATACACGTCAACCTTGTGAAGTGCAAAACGAGACAACTCCCTCAAGCGAACTGATAAAAAACTATGAAGATGTTGAAGTTGTTCCCGAAACACAACATGAAAGCTCGAAGGAAAAAGGCACAAAGAAACGGTCAAATCAGTCGGAAAATGAAGCTACCAACAAAAGATGTTAAGCTTGGTCAACGATCGAGGAGGAGGCGTTGGCACGGGCGTTGGCCAATGCTTCTACATGTCTAATAGTAGGTAACAATCAAAAGTCGGATGGCTTTTCAAAAGAGGTCGCTAATAAATTTTTTTCTTTTATGCAAAAAGAGTCTTACTGAGGAATCGATTCAATAGGTTCAAAGTATCGAGAAATAAACAAGAAGGTTGGGTGGTTTTGTGGTCATTACAACATTGCTTATGTGAATCGGCCTAGTGTGTCAAGTGATGAAGTGGTTTTTTCAATGGCTATATCAAGATACAAGTTTAAACATAAACAAGCATTTCCATACGTAAATGTGGAAAATTTTAAGAAAATTTCCAAGTGGGCACCGACTCAAAACGAAGTGGCGGAGGCAAAAAGGTCGAAAATATCTGAGACGGGAGATTACAGTGGTGGTGGTTCAGATGCATGTTACCATATCAACATTAATGACGAACCCGAGTTTGAAGATGATTCCATGGATGTTCCCCAACCCAAAACTCAACGTCCCATAGAAAGAAACAAAGCTAAAAAGGAGGCAAAGAAGAAAGAAAATGAAAAAGGAAGCATCGGCAAATCGAATGTGGATAACAAGTGTGTTCACCAAGTTTAACCAAATTCAATCAGAGAGGCTTAAGATGAAACAAAAAGAGAAAGAACAAACGGCCAACATAGAAAAAGAGAAACTTCGGTTGCAACAAGAAGAGTCCGACCGTGAAGACTTCAAGCTAATGGCAACCAACATCGAGTCACTCCCCAATCCAGAAAAACAAGTGTTGGCGAAAATAAAGGGAATTTTGCTCAAAAATGGAGTCTTTCGTTTTTTATATTAAGTTTCGTATATTAATTATGTAATATGTAATTTTCCATTTTATATTATGTAATTTTATTCTTAATTTAATGAAATGTCGCTTTTTTTCTTTTTTATAACAAAAAATTATATTTTTTTGTTATTTTACAAAAATAAATTAAATATAATTTACTTTAAAAAAATGTTAAAAAAAAGGAGGATAGTGACCATACCATAGTGAGTAGTGATGGAGTGTGAAGTGATGTGGTGATAATATGGATGGGTAGTGATTGTGACTAGAATAGTGATCATACCCTTTGGCCTAAGAGTTAAAGGATTGCTACCCTGAAATACCCTATGGTAGCACTAATTTTATGCTACCACATCAGATTTGCTAAATACTACCTTAAATGTACCCGAAACAAGTTAAATAGTATGAGCAAAACCTAAAAGTACCCTAACAGTAAATCCACATATATACAAATAAATAAAACTATAATAAAATTTATTTTGATTAAACAATGTAATAATACATGAAAAAAAAACTATATAATTAATATTTAAATTAAATACTTAAAATTAAAATATTACCCGCCCGCGTCAAGGTAGGGTAGATTTAGAGAGGCAAGATGTTTCCAAACGATCAAATCAAAGTAAGAAATGTATATTTTCATATCGAACTCCCTAAGAACATTCTCGTTAAAAGACCGGCTCGACAGGTGGATCTCTTATGTGGACGGGGATATCATTATTGCCTTGTCCTTTATAATCATGTTGTGCAATAACATGCATGCATACACAACTCCCCTAATCTTGTTTATAGTCATAGCCCACATTAGCCGCCTAAGTATACTCAATTTTCACTTTAGATCACTGAAAGCTCGATCCACATCTCTTCTCGACTATTGGGCTTTCATTAACCTCTTTTCTTTTGGATCGGTCGAATATCGAAACGCTTTCATAACTATGACCAAGCACAGTAGATCTCATCGGTAAGATAATACCACGTTTGTGTAATTGTCCATTTATGTAAAGTGAACTATTAGGCGGAATTCGATTCTGTACAATGTGAAATATTGGACATTTGTAGGAGAACATTGACGTCATTGTTTGATCCGGGCGAACCACAAAACGTATGCCAAAACCACAAATCTTGTGAGGCAACTGCTTCGAGTATAACTGTCAGGTTTTGGTGATCACCTATCATATATTGGTTTTGCAACTATGTAGGACACATCCTCCAAACTAAATGTGTACAATCAATGCCACCGAGCATACCAGGAAAGTGATGTCTATCATCGTGTGCTCGTATAAACGCGCAATGTCGTGACTTGTCGGTCTACGTATGAACTCTTCGTAGTATAACTGAATTATTCTGTTACGAAAATATCGTAGAGATTCATGCGAAGTCCATTCAGAAAAATATAAATACAAATCGTACTCGTTAAAGAATCACTAGTTGCGAGTTGTTTAACAACATACGTGCACTTTTGTATCGTCGTAAAAGTTTTTTTTTCATCCTCGCGTCTAGTCCCTCTTGAAACCATTCGTATTTTGCTTCAATATCACCTACAATTTGTAAAAATAAATGTTTTGATATATGATGCTTGCTTTAAACATATCTTTGTTGTACTTGGGGTTGTCAACGAAATAATCTTCCATTAGAACTTGGTGACCTTTTACATGATCACATGACACATATCTTCTAGTAGATGTTTTAGTGTCTTGCTCTACGACTAGCGAGATGAGATCCGTCGTAAATTCAAAGCTACTATCCGTGAACAATATATCATCGCCATCAATCGGGGGAGCGATTACTCCAAGAGCGTTAACACCAACATCCATTTTTTTAGAGATAAGGATTAGTTTTGTGTGAGATAAAGGAGAAAAAGTGATAAAATTTTGTGAAAATGGTGAAGTTTGTGTGATTTTTGTTGAAAAGAATGTGTAGAATGATAAAATTTTGTGTAGAGATGGTTAGTATTTAAATTGAGAACGAAAAGTTTGTTTTAATAAATATTCCAACTAGCAAAAAAAACTTACCGTTACACACAACCCACAGTCGGCTAGTATCATCCGAAAAGGGTACCCGTTCCATCCTACCCGCAACACCCGAGATTGTTTAGGCGATCAGGTAACCCTACCCGAGAGGGTACCCTACTCCCACACCCCATCCCTAATGGCAAAAAGAACATAAAAATGAGGTTATAAGAGTTCCACACAACTTGATGATATCAAGTAAGCATATATTAAATGAGTCTTAGACGTTAATTTTAAAAATATAATAATACATTAATTTCTAAAGAAATTACTTCTTGTATTGGTTTTGTATTGATTTAGTATCCCGCTAGTTTGGGTGTTAATAAATTATTTGTTGGCCGTTCAAAAAAAATTACTAAATTTAATAAAACGGCTTTAATATAAAAAAAATATTATTAGCAAAGAAATTAAGTATTTTCTTGGAATAAAATGTCAAATAACGACAGCAACGCCGGATATTTTTAGTCATAAAGTGTGAAAGTGATTACACGTCCTTTTAGCTTTAGTTTTAATCATTAATCTTGTCTCTATGCTTTTTCATGAGAATTTTGTTTAAGAAACAAGTAAAAAATAATAACTCAAATTTCAAACGTTCATTTGTTTAAATCAGCATTACAACATGTAAAGAACCGGTAGAAGGTCATTCTTAGGCCTGAGCTCCGAAAATATTTTCCAATAATCAAGTCATATGTGATATGTATGTGCATAAGTCTTGTTTTCGAATCGATCTTAACTATTTTTTGGATTGCTTTTTGAAAATAGATTACGCGTTTTATTGCAGTACGGGTGGAGCTGCTTTTAGATTATTGCATTTTGTTAACCTATTAAACGCAAATAATCTATTTTTATAAACATTTCCCAAATACTAGACGAGAGAAAGCTAAGGATATACTTCTCAAATGCAAGTGCAAGTCGAACGAGATGAACCAATGGATTGTGACAAGTCGTTACTACTAGCAATGACTTCCTCTTTCATTACTTCATTCATTCCATGATTATTTGCGTTTTCAAAACGATAATCTAAAAATTCATTTCAAAACTCAATCTCAAACCCACTCTAAGTTCAAACCTCTTTCTACGTTTTATTAAAAAAAAAATATTTGATCCTTAATAACAAAGTTATTGTTGTAAAGAAATACTTTTATATTAAAGTTACTAAACAACCTAATCAAGGTTTCTTTTTCAAGTTAAATGGACGATCACAATTCACACCAAAGAATTCAAACCCATACTTTTTGAAAACTTTCCTTGTCTTTCTTCTTCATAAGGTTTCTTCTCCTTTTTTTTTTAATGTTCAAGGTAATACGTATATATGCAATTCTCTTGATCAAAGGTTTTATAGACTAACAATATCATAGCCGTCCTCGAGAACTCTCTAAAGAATCTGGGCCCCACGCGACATTAAAAACTGCGTCCAAAAGTTGGTTAAAGGGGAGTGAATTCATAAAAATTTATATTGGTGTTAGGGCCAAACCTTGAATTTGAGACCTCCACATTACGTTAAGATAGAATTTTCAACTTCACTAACAAGATTTTTATATACAATAAACAAACAAATATATATAGTGAGAGACTCAATGAGGAACCGGGGAACCATGCATTTAATCTGTTAAATATATCATAAAAATTCAATTCAACATGTAAAAAAAATATTTTTTCAAAAACTTCTTTGGAGCTTTTGCATATAAAGATACGTAAAAGTTATTCCAATAAAAAAAATTAATTTTTGTGTAAAAAAAATTACCTTGTTAACTCGTTTTAAGCATTTTTAAAGTTTTTTATTTTTTTGAATTTTTTATTAAAAAATATTCTACACGCGTTTATATGGAAAGCTGCAAAGAAATAAAAAATACATTTTACATTTTAAATTGATCTTTTATGATAAATTTAACATGTTAAATGCATGGTTCTTCGATTTTTCACTTTTTGAGGTTCTTTATTGAACACACCCCTATATATATACACATATATAAATCCAGGCCCATTAAGAGAACGGGCACCAAGCCATCACCCCCCCCCCCCCATTTGGGTCGAGCCTGAATATTTTCAAGGAGTGTGATATAAAGATAGTCAGGTTTCATAAGGATGTTTAGGGGGGTCGATTAGATGAGAGCCTAGGTTAGCTAGGGTTCCATGGGAACACTGTCACAACTGTACTAATATGAAGAAGTGACTTTAGATGTTGGTTTATAAACTCGTTGCTAGATGGGAGACACTGAGGAAAAGGTGAACGTTAACAAAGGGTTGGAATGCAACGATTAAGGTGATGGGTGCTCCATCCCTTTTAAGATGTAAAGGGAATGGAAATGGAGTGCGTTGGCAAAATTGAATTGGTTGGGTTAAGGGTTGGAGTGGATTCAAGTAACGAACGGTCCCGTCCACCTTAAGTGGTTGAATGTTTTTAGATATATGATGCACATTTATGTAGATTTGGTAGTATGTTTAGTGGATGTGTAAGTTAGCCATTCACACATACACACATGACAATTCTATACAAATGTTTTTTCTCCATAAGAAGTGAAGGAAGCTACTAATATGCGACACACATTTTAGGCAACGAGAATACATGTAAAACGTCCATATATAATTACGTACCATATGTTTTGTAATCATATAAATATATATATATATATAGGAGAGTTCAAATGAGAAGAAAATATTGCGTAAGAAGAAAAAGAACAAATTCTAACCAATAGAAAACTTTCACTTAATAATTGTATTGAATGTTAAATTGATTATCATTTTTTTTGTAACTCCATCTAAACTAGTTAAATAAATGAAACTCATAATTCATTTTTTAAAATATATTCTTCCAAATCAAACATTATTTATAGTGAAGGATAATTTGGTATATGTGGGATGCATTTTTATATGTGTAGGATAAACGTTTGATAATTTCGATATATGTATGATAAACATATGATAATTTCGATATATGTAAGACGAATCTTTATATGTGTATGACAAATTTTGATAATGTGTAGGATAAAGTGTTAATGACTAATTAATTAGATAGATGATAGTTAATGTAAGAAGAGTTAAACTATTTAATGTTTAACCATTATGTAACTTATTGTTTTTGTTCTCACATTACTTTTCTTCTCATTTGATCCAACCCATGTGTGTGTGTGTATATATATAGGTTCGTGTATAAAGGATATGTTTAGTGAGAAGGATTAAGAATTAACATGTAGGCGTCATATTTTGGATTTAAGAATCATGTTTTGGGTTCTTTTGGCTTGAAAAACACAAAACACAACAATTTAAAACACAATACAATATATTATAGTAATGAAATTTAAAACAAACCTAAAGCACACTACTTAACACTTAAAAACACTGCTTAGTATTCTTGACATGGTGTTTTAAATTTTAAGTCTATAATACATTGTTTTGAATTCTTCATTGTTATATTTTCCTTGGTTGGTCGTGAGAAAGAATTAAAAAAGGAAAATGATTAAAAACCCACAACCCGGTTGTGGGTGTAACCATGGTTACAACACAAACTTTACACCCACTAACTTAATTTCTAAAATAATTTGTGATATTCAACATAAAAAAACTAAATACACAGTATTTCTTAATTTTTTTTGTGAACATCCCGATATAAATTTTATTAAAAACCAAGTTCTTTAAAAAAATTTTATGTTGTGTTGGATTGAGAACGTGTGTTAAATTTTGAGTATGGTTGGGTTGTGTAGGTGGAAGTGAGAGAAATTATTATTTTTTTTATTAAAATGTTGGGTTGAGTTAAGTTAGGTTGGGTTATGAATGGAATAGTCTTATATACTCAAATTGTCTCCATCTTTTTCTTTGAAAGTTGAAAAAAAAACCCAAAACCTAGTTTTCACCTACATAGATTTAGTTTACCTTTTTTTTACGGTTTTAAGAAAGGTCTCAATCGAAAGATGTTAACATAACTTGAGGTACCTCGATCACCTAATCAAATTTTAAGATTTAGGTTTCTATTATTATTATTTTTTTTGGAAGACAACTCGTATTAAGCACTAGAAAGACGTTAGCAATCAAACAAACAAGCAGAGCTAGCAATACCAAAAAGACTAAGAGGGTGTTTGGGATTGCTTACTTAATCCCAAAAGTGCTTTTGTCATGAGAAGTGCTTATTGACTTATGACTTTTTGTCACAGCATGACAAACCAGGATTCAAGTCAACGGTCACAATAAACGACACTATATGAAGTACGTAAACCCAAAGACATAGATTTCATAAGCGGAAGCATTTAAAGAATTTAATTTCTACAAAACAGTGTTCCCAAGTATCCAAGACACTTAATACAAAACATGCTACTAATCCTAGACGCAAATGCAGACCCGTGCGCCTAGTCCAACCGGTGCTACCTTAGCGACCTGAGAAAACATGCCAAAAGAGACGTCAACATATATAATGCTGGTGAGTTCACAGGTTTGTTCAATATGTGACCAAGAGTTACCAAAACGTTACCATGTCCATACTATATCAATATTACCAAGTACGCTAGCTAGGCGTATGTTTTATTACTACTACGATTGGAAAACCATTACTAGACTGTTACCAATGTTCGGCCCGTGTGTGTTCAGCAATGTTACCAGTTCGAGACAATATGCACCCGCCCGACCCTACAAGCCGTCGAGTGGGGTCTGTCAAACCCAATAGATCTATCCACATTTCCCCCGTTGTGCATCCCCGCACATTCATGGTTTTCCCGGGACTTTCAAAGATCGTATAGCAATGCAAAGTTAAAACCATAGTATGACATATGTTACCAAAATAGTTTAGCGCATGTTTTCTCCCCCAAAAGTTAAAGCAGTAAAAGTGGGGCCGTGAACTCACCTTAGGTTGCGTTCTTCAGTAATATAAGAAAGCCAAGCCCTTGATAATCCCACTACCGAAGATCTATCAAAATGTTCACATAAGTGTTCCGACTAATAACCATAAGGTTATCTAGTCCCCGATTGTCCAGATCGTGACCAAGTATGTTTTAAAACGTGTTTAAGTGTTCAACCGACCCGACATCCCGTTGGTGACTCATTACCCTAACTAATCAAGTACACATAGATTACACACAAGGTTCAAGCATAAAACACTTAGTTTGTATCAAAAATCTCATTTTTGAATTAATAGGGTCCAACTAGGAAATTTGTTCAACCTTCGCCCCTTTTTAAGCCACGTTCGACCCTTTTAAAGCCACGTTAGACCCTTTTAAACATATTCACCCATTATTGTCCAGGTTCGACCCTAGGATTCCACCATCGACCCCACGACTGGTCGAAGGTGCCCAGGTTCGACCCTGGCAGATTGTTCTTCCCCAAAACGCTTCAAAAACATCCGAAAACATCCCGAAACATCATCAATCACAGCAGTTAGATATGACTAACATATCCCCACAAAACCCCACCAATTTTGCCTCAAAACCTGCTCATTTTAGCCCTTTCCCAAAATGGCAAAAATTATGAATGTGTCACCTCATGCATGAATTCTTTACCCAATTTGGAAACTTTTTGAAATCAATCTATAATTATCTTAAAAATGTTCAGTTTGTCGTGTGTTTGAAAACCTCAAAAAGTTCTATTGATCATACTAGCATGCATCGAGCCCTAGCTTAATTAAAACCCCCAATTTAGACATGATATTGTTAATCATCTATTTGTGACCATAAACAATCCTAAATTAACATCAACATCAGCCCTAGATCATGTTTCTAGCATTAGTACAGTAGCAAATCATCAAGCAACACATAATATCACATAACACATAATTAACATATGTTTATTGATATGAAAACCTATGTTTAATGATAGGGTTTTGGTTTAGAAAGATGTTTAAAAGGTTTTTATTGATGAAAACATCCTTAGAACAGATCTGGACATTTAGGGTTAGATGAAAACGAATTAAAAGCTTTGAAAAGGTTTAGGATTAAGAACACACCTTGGATTCTTGATTAGATGTTGTTGGTAGGTTAGATTATGAAAAACAAGAGCAAAAACTCCTTCCTTAGTGATTAAATTGTTTGAGAGTGTTTAGAGACGGTTAGGGTTTGTGAAATGGTGAAAAATGACAAAGTTTGTTATTTATACTAGTCCACATTCTCCCCTTTCACCTGGTCGAATGTACCCACATTCGCCCATTTCTCAGGGTCGAATGTACCTTGACTGGTCGAATGAAATTCTATTGTTTTCACATCCCAGGTTCGCCCCTTCATTAAAGGTCGAACCAAGATCATTTCCCAGGTTCGCCCCCACGCTATGGTCGAACCTGGATCTATGTTTTCTAGTCTTTCCAGTTTGTCGTGTTTAACGCATTTTAACGCATCCTAACACATGAACATGCAATCTTAATCTATGTTTAACATATATAAGCATGGATGATCATCTACACATCGTTTAAACACGTATTTGCATATAATCCACCATATAAGAATCAATCTACACATAACACTTAATTTAGTTTATGTAATTCACCAACAACGGGACCCGGTACTAGTGTATTCCCAAAACGACTCCCAATGATCCTCCAGATCATTGAACCCTGGACAATCCTATCCTGACCCGATTCAACTAACCTAGTTAAGTCCGTTTATAAATGTTTTTCGCTAAGGTAGACTTAGGTGTTACTAAAATGTTTAAGCCAAACATGCCGGGTGTCACACTTTTTGAAAAAGAGTTTCTAAAAAAAGTGTTTGGATTAGCTTTTATGATAGGAGAAGTCAATAAGTTATTTTTTTAAAAAGTGTTTGGTTTAGCTTATTAGTGTAAAATAACCAAAAGCCAAAAGCCATGACTTCTGACTTCTTGAAAACAGTTTTTCAACCCGTATTAAAAAGCCAAAACAAAAGGTGCTTTTGTTTACACAAACATCTTATTAACTTATTGGCAAGTTAGCTAATAAGTCAATAAGATGTTTTGTAACTCAATCTCAAACACCCTCTAATTATTAGAAATTTAAATTACACCACTGGGTCCAATTAGTCGATACCGACATTGATCTTTTTCAACCCAAAGAAATCCTAATGTTGTTAGCTCATCCAATATGTGGCCAATCTCCACTTTTCTTAATTTGAATGCCACTTCATTAGTCATACTCCATAATCCATATTAGCCAACTAGCAATCAAAACCAACTCATGCAACGTCTTAATATAGATTTCTACCCCGCTCGTAAATTTGTGGATGTTTATTAAGTTCGAAACTGTGAATAGAACACCAAGAAGAGAGTCTATGCCATATTATCGAAGAGACATAACGTGATGTCATAGCATGTTCTAGCGTTTCGTCCGCTCCCCACATAATTGACATAACGAAGAAATAACATTAATACCGTGCCTTAACAAGGCCACCCTTGTCAGAAGTCTCCAACGCCAACCTCCAAGCAAGTATTTTAACTTTTTTCGGCACCCAATTGCTCCATTCATATCTAGTTCTTTTTTTTTTGAACGGCCAACTAAACGTCGGATACTTCGTACGCGGCCCCCCAGTGGCAAAGACAGGGGCACAACCCGGCCCACCCCGGACGCACGAAGCCCCTAGCCTGCCCGACAGCCCGCTTCCAGGGAAAACCCGACCCACATACCCGCCCGAAGGCACGACAGTAGTGAACCGGTAAAACCTGACGAGATCAGGACTCGAACTTATGACCATAGGCCATGAGTCATCTATCATTTCTCATTATGTCCTTCGTGAGAATCGGACCTGAGACCTCCAAAAGAGATCCCTGGTCCATTCACCAACTGAGCTACCCATGAAGGACTTCATATCTAGTTCTTTATTTAAACACATGTAAAATTACTAAAAATATACGGTCCTCTAAAATACAATCAACTAATTTAATTTTGTATTTCGTTTTCAAGGTGATGGTCATAGGCAATGTTTTTAAATAGTGAAATAGGCCCCCCACTTGTGATCAAAATTAGAAATAGTAATAATATCCCACTTATGATCATTGTCGAAATAAATAGCTCTCCTAGAATATAGGGATAACAAATGAACGGCTTCGATGATGGTATCTAGCTCATAGTGTGAGGTACTCGTTATTATTCATATTATTTGTTGAATACACGCTAGCCCAATACCAGACGGGGTGTTACACTAAGGGGGTGTTTGGTTGATTAGGGACTGAATCATTAAGATGGCCTAAATGGTTAAAAGACTCTGAATGGTTAAGAGCTGGATCATTCAGTATCCCTTATTAGCTTAATGGTTCAGCACTTAATCATTCCATTCAGATGCTGAAACAAACAGTCTGAATGCTGAATGATTCAGACCTGAATGGTTAAGAGGCTGATTAAGAGGCTACCAAACAACCCCTAAGACTCCTAGTACATGATATCTGGCAATAACCATTGAACATCCCATGTTTTTTTTCCTTGATAAATAAGACAAATTACATTTGGATATGTGGTAAGCGGGTAACAAGCTGTGCCGCTATCCCATTTTAAATTGCAAAGCCTGTTAAGTTAAATGCAAAATCTTGGTTCTTAGAGCTCTACGAGGTACTTTGGGGTCACCTTCTGCACTCGTTCCAAGAAACGCACTGCCCCAGGGGCGAGGGATCCAAATGTGTCAAAAGCAAAAGGCAGGAACACGTGTTGGTACTCCAAACAGGCTGCTTTGTGTTTAGCAATCTTCTTAGCTTCCGCCATCAAAATTGTCTGCTCTGGTAAGATAAAGTTTTCATGTAAAGTTTAGAGGTTACTATTTTTTTTTTTTTTTGAATTTATTAATACGTGCATAAATTTAATATATCCAGGTTACATCTAGATAATGGGTAAGCGAGCAACAAGCTGCGCCGCTATCCCTTTTTGAATCGCAAAGCCTATTCTACTAAATACAAACCCTTGGTTCCTCGGGCTTTGCGAGTCACTGTGGACCACCTTCTGCACCCGCTCCAAAAATCGAACTGCCTCAGGGGCTAGGGATCCAAAAGTGTCGAAAGCAAACGGAATGAATACATGCTGATTCTCTAAACACGCTGCCTCTTGCTTAGCAACCTTTCTAGCTTCCGCCTTCAAAACCGCATGTCCCGGAACGAATCCACTATCTCTCAGCCCCACCAATGGGGACACCCCAGTGAGATCAACACACGCGTGCTTACCCCTCGCCCAGCCAAACACAAGGACGTCCGCAGGACGTAGGGTAGATCTTCCCTCTCGTGGGTCAGTCAGAAAGTTAACAGGGGCTTCTTTCTTGGCTGAGATCCCGGCCCGCCTAAGCACATCCCATAAAACATCTCGAACCCAGTCATGACGATACTTGAACCCCAGCAATTCCTTACAGTGGAGGGCATGCTCGCCAAATCTATCCAAACAGGCTTTTTTTACAAATGGGGCATGAGCCGTCTGGCGGGAAAAGGGGAATCATGAGACGATATTTAAGGATGACTCTATATTCAACTGCTGACATCCGTTGCCCAAGACCTTCGAAGGGCGCAACAGTAAAAAAATCCTGGGCATGAGCCCCTTTGAGACAAGCCAAAACTGCCTTTTGACGCGGGGTCATATCGAACCGCTCTTCCATATCCTGTGCGTGTTTACCATAAAGAGCACTCGCCAAAGTTTGTTGAGGTTTCTTGGGGGCGGTCTCCTTATCGGTAAAACCACCTAGATCAAGGTCCGGAAGAGTTGTTCCAATATTACCAAGCGCAAGGGAGTAGTCACGATCCACCCCCACAACACCAGCGCTTCGCAAGATGTGGTCCTGCAGTTTCCATGACTGGGCCCTGGACGCCACAAAAGCATACGCGGAGACGTCCTCCGCCGAGATAAGCCCTAAGCCCCCGCAACACATAGGGAAAGAAGCCAACCTCCACTGAAGATCCCCAAAATGCGGTCCCCCGCTAACAACAATGTCTTCAACTGCCCCTCGCAGGCCTGCATCAAAGATAGACACAACCTCTTTGACATGTTCGGGTTGACAAGTCCGTAGCCCAAACACTAATTTAGCAATCCCATGCACGAGCGCAACAGGAGGAGCTCACTTTGGGGGTCCCTCAAGTCCGGTAGTCGTTTCATAAGATCAACCGACCGACGAGCTCTTCTAGATGCCAAAGACTGAATAAACCCTGCATCCCGACTAACCCCCCCCCCCCCCCGAGGAGTTTAACCCCCTCTGCGGGCCTGCTAATCTTGCTAGGGAATAAACCCGGCACATTCTTCGAACCATTGCATGACGGCCAAAAAATCTCTGTTTTCCGAATATTAAGCCTAAGCCTAAGAGGCGCCCCCTCTGAACGAATAATGTCAAACGCCCTAGCAACTTCCTCTGCCTTACCAATGATAGTGCCATCATCCAAGTACCAAGCATGGAAGGGCAAGGAACAGGCGCCCTGCACACGAAGGATTAGTGGATGGAGAACCAGTGCAAAAAGAAGGGGTCGAGGGGGTCCCCTTGCTGCACCCCTATAGTAGCCCCAATATGAGTATCCCCACATATAACCTTGCGGGTTGCGCATATAAAAATTGGACCCACGGGAAGATAGATGGACATCTGTGACTAACTTCCCTGAGAAGTGTCGTACGGTCCACCTCGTTGAAGGCGTTAGAAAAATCAACAGTGAGCATAGCCAGGGACCCGTCAGAATGAAATTTGTGTAATATTATTTATAAAGTCTTCTACTCGCGATAAAGAAATTCAACAAAAGTCGCACACTCTTGTTTTGGGGTGTGAAACATCAAAGGAAATGAAAATAGTTGGGTTGGTCGAATAAATTAAATCCGGTTATTACAAAAAACATAATAAAAAAAGCCTTATAGAACGGCTTAAAGCGCCATTTTTTTAGGTTAAGTTCTATGGGTTAATTCCGTCATGTATTGGTTTTTTATTTTTTTACACACTACTTTTTAGTAATTTACATGTAATGAAAATCCGATGAAAGAACCCTACAAACATGCTTAAAGTCTTCAATTCGAAAGTATCCAAGCTTCAAAGCTACGGCTCCAAAACCCCGTATCCATCTCCAGAGTTATGGCTCCGGGACATTATAACTATCTTCAGAGCTATAGCTTTGGAATGACACACATGCGAATGAATCATCAAATAGTGTTGTGAGCACGATATTATTCAATACTAGTTGCTCGTACCCATGATCCAAGACCTCCACACCCGGTCTAATCTACAAATAGTGTTATGAATGCCATGTGGCGCTAGAGTCCAAACCAATGACGGGTATAAATACTTCTGTTTTTAGCAATTAGCATACAAGGTTCACGCTATCTACTCTACTCTCATCCTTAATCTCTCGTGACTTACCTACAAACACTCATTGTCACGCTGAACCATGGTCACATTAAGAATTTATTAATTGAATCTGTGCTAAGTTTAACAATTGGTTACTTGTACGTCTCACCAGTTGCTTAAGTCAGATCCTTCAATCCTTTTACATTGAATCAAAAATGAAACCTCAACCCTTCTTGGAGGAGTATTACTAGCAAATGAAATCAAGGTTTTGATTTTCCTAATCAAATTATTACAAGGATAAGTATTTTTTGAGTTTGATTTTGTTTACCTATACGAATCAATTTCCACAAAAAAAAAAAAAAAAAAAAAAAAAAAAAAAAAAAAAAAAACATTATTTTAATTTAAAAGTTTACAAAAGTATATGATTAAATCTGTATATTTTATTGTATAAATATGGTTGAAGTATAAATAACAATATACTAGAAAATGACGAATAAAGTAGGTATAAGTATAACAAGAGGTACGATGTGACAAATGCGACAACAAAATAAAATCTAGATCCAATATTCACTTTAAAAGATATTGTTATATAAGGGGACGGGGCATCACCTGAATTATCCACGGGTACCCACTATCGGCACGGTAACACTGTCGTCACCCACGCTGCTAGTGGTCCAATGGACCGTTTTGCTGGTTCTATCTAACGGGCTGGTACCGGTTTTAAATTTTATTTTTGATTTTTATATATACTTTTTTTTTTGTGTGTTTACCGTTTGCCTTATAATTTTTTTTATTATTTTTACCGTTTGGTTTATAGTATTGTTACTTTATTTTAACCGTTTGTTTTGTAATTTAATTAAATAAAAAACATTAAAGATAAACATAAAAACTAAATTTCATTACTATTAAACATTAAAAATAAAAACAAAATACATTAAAATAAAAAATAAAAACCTAGAGTTGGCGCAACATTTGCCATGCTTCAACATGGTCAAACATGTTGTCGTATCGAGCCGCATATTCCATATGCGTGAACTCGATAACCCACTCCGGTTCGATGCCCGGCTCCTCCCTCAACGTGTTCTCGTACAGGGTGGTCCACCGATCACACTTTATGTTGAGATCGGCCCACTTACGCTGTAGGCTCACTGTAGTCCGGTCATTGGGGCCGACATGGCGGGTGAAATCCGACAGCACACGGTCCCAAAAACCCTTCGGGTGGGAGGCCCTAATGCGTTGACATTGTAGAAGAACCGGGTCGGCTGAGACGTCTTTGTGGCAGACTACCAAGGCAATCTCTTCTTCGGGGGCCCAACGAGTAATCTTCGTGTGTGTTTGTTTGTATCTACGGTGGTAAAAGTGTGTTTTAACCCCACGAGTTGGTATGTTTATATATACAAATTTCGAACGGTTTGGTGGAACGGTGTCAATGCCATTTAATTTGATTGAACGGTTTCCAAATTGATATCACTGACCGTGAGGGCGTGGGACGGTTGAAATAGTAAAAGTAATTAATATTTAACCTTTAAAACCGTGTGAAATAATAAATAAAAAAAAGGTTTAGTGAAATTATAAAAATAAATAAAATAATCAGTGGAGTGCTGCCTCCAAATAAGTGTTTGAATGAAGTAAATCAATGAAGTGATGTGGCAATGTAGGATTGGACCAAATCGGTTAAGTAAAAATAGAACTCTACGAGCACCCATTCCTCCTAACAATAAGGTTAATGGGTGTGGGGTTGTGCCTTCAAATAAAGACTACCTTTCACATCACCTGTCATTTCATCAAGAAGGGTAGTCTTCCTTAAATTGAAGTGTTGGGATACTCTTCCCATTTTTTTTTATTTTTTTTTAATTCTAATTCAAAGTAATATATACATATAAAATTAAAATAAATACTAAAATTATTAAAAAAAAAGTTACAATAAAAAAACATAAAGTTAAAAAAAATACAAGATTTCTTAAACTTTTAAAAATCTAGAGCCACTTTTGACTTTTTTTTTCTTGCATTTTTTTTTCAAAAATCGACGTCTTTGTTCGGGAAAAGTCAAAACGTCGATCGACATTATTTTGAATTCCTCGACCGCTTCCGTTTCTTTAATCAACTTGAGCTTTTCTTTCTTCACCCGTAGCTTTTCGGTTGAAATTTAGCTTCCATTTGGGTCATTAAATCGTCGAGTTTGGAACCGCCCCCGTTTCTGCTACTTGGCGAGACTTTTTTCCAACCGTTGCTCGCTTTCGAGTTTTGTCCCGACCTATTTTAGTAATAAAAATACATATATTAGGAAAAAATCGTTATTAATATGTAAAAATAAAAACAACAACCTATGTGACGTTGCTCCTCCTCAATCGGTGGCTTGTCAAGCTCCGCCTCCTCGTTTATATCAATGTAAATATGACCGGTCGAGCCTCCTGCCCTATAACTTCCTTCCTCGGAGGTGTTACTACGTTTGGCACATAGCCTCGTCGTCCACTTTCGATTGGTTTTCCAAATCGACCACGTCCGCACCAAGGGGGAAGGCTTCTTATGCTTTGATCTATACTTACGCATCCCCGCATCGAAAATATTTTCTTAATCCACCCACCAGGCGGGTTTGATTTTATTTGGTTCAAAATTGACCATGCGCCCACCAAGGGGAAAGCCCTAAACGGTGGTACTTGTTGTGAAAGAGGCGGATCTAGTATCGAGGTGTAGCAAGCCGCCATTGTATTCAGGTTGTTTGGGTTGTATGAGTTGAATAGATCCATGAGTTTTTTCAGAGAAGAGGATTGTTTTAAAAATTAGAGAGATTTGGGTTGAGGTAGAGAGAAATTTTATAAAAAATGCGATAAAATAGGTTGGTTTTATAATTTGAAAAAATGATTTTTTTTTTTTTATAAATAAGCCGTTAGAAATTTCAACAGTATAATATTCAATAAAGCGGCCCGTCCCCAACGTTTTCACCAAAACATTTAAAACACAAGACGTACAAAGGAGACGGCGTGGGCCGTCCCAAACGACCTAAAACGAGTTGGGACGAGCCCCACACCCTAGAGCCTAGCCTAGTAATCTATAATCTATAACTATATATAAAAGAATTGAAGTTAGATGATGTGACATTCAATGGTGGCCTCAACCCCCTTTAAATGTGTTACGTGCATCATGTGAAGCTCTCTTTTAAATTTATTTATTTTCTTTTTTTAAATAAAATCTATATTATCTTAAAAATTCAAATATGTTTATTAATATCTTTTCCTTATTTTCCTCTCCCATTTTTAAATGTTAGTGAACTATTAATTATTATTTTAAAATTTCAAATATGTTAATTAATATTTTTATCTTTATTTTTTTCTTATTTTCCGCTCACAAATTTTAAACGTTAGTAACTTTTATGTATGACATTTTTTTGAAAATTTTTTTTACACCAAATTAACAATCGTTTTATTATCTTTCCAACGAGCACCATAGTGCTATACAAAAAACGAAAAAAAAAAATTTAGTGAGTTTTTGTTCATGCAGAAAAAAAACACACATGTTTAGGTGATTTATTAACCATATATAGGCAAGTACTAATCGTGTTATGATAATATATATGTTTTTAAACCACTATTACATATATGAATTGCCCATGTTCATGTGCTATAACGATATGCTTAGCATTAAAATAGGTTGAGATTTTTTAATCTGCTGAGAACGCAGCATGGGAGCCCATTTTCATAGTATAAACATTAGAACAATTTTCTTTAGCATTAAAAGTGGTTGAGACTGTTTACTTCTTTTATCTTTTTTTATTAAGTCATATTAGATTTTTTAACCCCGGAACACTCCGGGTATTCAGCTAACCTAGTAAATCTATATTATTATCCTCAAACACAACATGTCAACATATCTTGTTGTTTGCAGAGTTGCAGAATCTTTAGCGATTTTCCCCAATTAACCATTGCCACCATCTTAATATCTCCATCTTCTTCACCACACACTCTCTCTCTCTCTCTCTTAAAGTTTATTGATTATCGAGCCTTTTATCCATTTCTATCTCCACACAAACTCCTCCAACTGTCCACGTCAGATCTCTTCCTCTCCGATACTCTCTCATCACCAATCAATCAAGATTCAATCTTTTCTTACTTGGTTTTCATAATCCAATCACATGGGTATCTTTAAATTTACTTAATTTCAACTGGGTTTTTTTCTTTTTTTTTATTTTGTTTCTCGGTTTGTTAGATCCTTCCTTATTATAGAAAAATCTTGAAACTTATTATTTCCATTAGAGTTTTTTTTTTTTCTTAATTCTTTCTTTATTTAATTTCTGGGTTTAGTTTCTCATCATTAAATACTAAAACCCATCTAAAAAAAATAATTTTTTTACCAAAAAAAAAACAAAAAAAAATTTGTTATTATTATTATTATTATTTCCGGTAGGGTTTTTGTTTCTTTCTTTATTTAATTTCTGGGTTTTGTTTCTCATCATTCAATCCTCAAATCCATCTGCAAAAAAAAAAAAGTTTATTATTATTATTATTATTATTATTAAATTGTTATGGAGGAAAGGGGTTACAGTTACAGCAGCCAGCAGCGAGTTGACGGCATGTCAGACGTGGTATTCGAGTGTGTATTAGCATACATACACGACTCACGTGACAGACAATCAATATCATTGGTCTGCAAGAGGTTAACTGAACTAGAAGCCCTGACACGTAAGCACGTGACAATAGCTTTATGTTACACAGCCACACCTAAACAGTTACTGCGTCGTTTCCCCTTTGTTGAGTCAGTTAAACTTAAGGGCAAGCCACGTGCTGCTATGTATAATCTCATACCTGAGGATTGGGGCGGCTTTGCTACGCCTTGGGTTCATGAGCTTTGTAAATCTTTTAGCTGTTTAAAGTGTGTGCATTTTAGAAGGATGATTGTTAAAGATGAGGATCTTGAATTGTTGGCTTGTGCTCGTGGGCATGTTCTTCAGGTTCTTAAACTTGATAAGTGTTCCGGATTTTCGACCGATGGGCTTGCGCATATCAGTCGCTCTTGCAGGTAGTTTTGTTAGGGACTGTTTGGTAGCTTCTTAATGAGGATCTGAACCATTAAGCTTTGAATGGTTCAGCATTCAGACTGTTTGTTTCAACTTAAAAAAAGCTCTGAATGGAATGGTTAAGAGCTGAACCATTCAGACTTGGTGCATAGCTGAATCATTCAGCATTTAATCGTTCAGAGCCTCTTAACTATTTAGACCTCTTGATTGGTTGTGTGAATCTTTATGGTTGAATTTAAGTCTAGTTGTTGTTATTTGTTAAGTAAAGTGGTAAAGATTGAATCTTTCAATGGTTTATATGAAGGTTTTTATCTAGATTTAACTATGGATGTTGATTAGATTGGTAAGGATTTAATTCGAGCCAAAAATGGTTTTTCGTCTCACAGTGCGTTACGCCAGAGAGTCTCGGCTCTTGTGGCGGCGCAACGTCTATCAAGTGGCAGTTGCGGCATGGTTTCCTGTGGGGACATAGAGAGGTCATGTAAGCCGGTGTTATGCTCCTTCGTGGAGATACCCGGTTGGTTTTGATCTGGGGCCGGCCTCACAACCGTGCCTGCGGCTGCCCATTTCCAACTGCCTAGTGGGTGGTATCTTGACGGTCGTTGTTCCAAAAAAAAATTAGAATGGTAAAGATTCAATTTTGTAATGGTTTATATGAATCTTTTTTTCTCTAATTTAACTCTGGTTAGTAAAGATTCAATCTTTCAATGGTTTATATGAATCTTTTTATCTGAATTTAACCCTAGATGTCAATTAGAATGGTAAAGGTTCAATCTTTCAAGTGGTTCAATCTTTATAGTTAATTTCTGTTATTGCAGGAACCTTAAAGTATTGTTTTTAGAGGAGAGCCAAGTGGTAGAGAAGGATGGAGGCTGGCTACATGAGCTTGCAATGAACAATACTCAGCTCGAAGCGTTAAACTTTTACATGACCGATCTTTCGCTAGTTAGTTCCAAAGATCTTGAGCTAATAGCGAAAAGATGCAAGTCTTTAGCATCGGTCAAGATAGGCGATTGTGAAATCTTGGATCTTGTTGGTTTCTTCCACTTTGCGGGTTCACTTGAAGAATTCAGTGGTGCTTGCTTTAACCACCACGCCGAGGAGTATGCTTCTCTAGCATACCCCCGTGGATTGCGTCGCTTAGGCCTGAATTACATGAGTACAAATGAAATGCCCATTGTGTACCCCTTCGCTTCACGTCTCAAAAAACTTGATCTCCTTTATGCGCTTCTTGACACTGAAGATCACTGCGTGTTGCTCCAACGGTGTCCCAATTTAGAAGTTCTTGAGGTACATACATCTCATTGTTCCTTGTTACATTATAGCTGATTATCTGATCCCTTAAATTTATTGAATTTACGCCCCACTTACGGTGTGCGCATATAATGTATATATGTGTGGTCCTCGGGGGGCAAAAGTAAATTTGCACTAGTTTTAACGTTATTTTACTAATTTCGTGAAAATAACGTTAAAAACGACGGACGGTTAATCATGCATCATGTGGTGGCGTTGATAGCCAAAAGACAAAGGGGTACATGCACCGATCGGGTTTGTCCCGATTGCTAAGTGTCCTGTCCCTTATGTCCAAGGCTTGATACCAAACCACATCGAGCCGGGGGTCTCACTGGAAGCAACCTCTCTATTCTTAGGGGTAGAGGTAAGGCTGTCTACATCTTACCCTCCTCAGACCCTACCTTATCTTTGCTGTAGGTGGGATTAACTGAGTATAATGATGATGATTAAATTTATTGAATTGCGAATGAACTAACCTAAGATGATGAAAAACAGACAAGAAATGTGATTGGAGACAGGGGAATGGAAGTTCTAGCATGCTCTTGCAAGAAACTAAAACGGCTAAGAATTGAACGAGGAGCCGATGAACAAGAATTGGAAGACGAAGAAGGCGTTGTTTCTCAAAGGGGATTAACCGCCATAGCGCAAGGTTGTCTCGATTTAGAGTACATTGCTGTGTATGTATCTGATATCACAAATGCAGCACTAGAGTGCATGGGAAAGAACTTGAAAAACCTCTGCGATTTTCGTATGGTTTTACTGGATAAAGAAGAAGTCATCACAGATCTGCCACTCGATAATGGAATCCGGTCTTTACTAAGCGGCTGCAACAAACTCAGAAGATTTGCACTCTATCTTAGGCCAGGAGGGCTAACTGATGTAGGTTTGACTTACATTGGTCAACACAGTCAGAATATAAGATGGATGTTACTTGGGTATGTTGGTGAATCTGATACCGGGCTTCTCGGGTTCTCTAGAGGCTGCCCAAGCCTACAAAAACTTGAAGTAAGAGGGTGCTGTTTCAGTGAAAAAGCGCTTGCTATGGCGGTTTTACAGCTGAGATCTTTAAGATACTTATGGGTACAAGGATACAGGGGATCTAGCACTGGCTTTGATCTGTTAGCAATGGCTCGACCGTTTTGGAATATTGAAATAATTCCTCCAAGAAAAGTTAGCTCTGGAGAAGATAAAGAGATGGAACATCCTGCACATATACTTGCTTATTACTCTCTTGCTGGACCAAGAACCGATTTTCCACCTTCTGTGATACCGCTCGACTACATTGCTTAGTAGATTTGTACACTTGGTTTCTTTTTCGCTTCGTTTGTTGTATCAAGTAGTTGTATTGTTTGTTACTGGCTGTAATAATTTGTTTTCGAGACGGGTATGTCATAAAGTTACCATCTTGGTAGAGTTTGCGCGCGATGAATGAGCCGTTGTCACATAGCATACATATTCATAAAAAAATGAATATTAATATGCATAGATGAATATTAATATTGATTGGGTGATTTGGCCATAGTACTCCCTAACCTTTGATTCTTGCCTGATAGGATCAGGCATACAAACAGCAGAAACCAGACAGATAAACAGAAAACAACAAATAAACAAAGGTAGTGTTGGTATACATAAATAATATAAAGGATATTTTACAAGGTTTGTATGAGTTGATATATACACCACAATAATTGTTTCGTGTCACAATCGCCTTTTTTCAATGATGTTTCCTGTCTCTTCAATGATATGAAAGGTAACGGTACCTCTTTCTAGAGTAAATCATAGATATGTTGGTTGTGGTAGGGCGAAGAAGTAAATCGTGTGGTGTATAAGATATGGATGATCTAGAAGGATATACAAGATAAAAACAAGCTGGGTAGAAAAATATACAAGAGCTATAACTTTTGATTTGTTTGGAGTTGCGTAGATCATTGACGAAAATTTTGATCTAGGATCTGCAAGGAACTGCCGGGGTTTAAGTACCGGCATGACTTGGTTAGAGATGTTCTATGGGATGTACTTCGATGTGCTGGGATCTCAAGCAAGAAAGAAGCACCGGTTAATTTTTTGACTGGTCCGCAGGAGGGGAGGTCTACTTTGCACCTTGCGGATGTTCTTGTGTTTGGTTGGGTGGGGGGCAAACATGCATGTGTTGACCTTACTGGGGTATCCCCCTTGGTGGGTTTGCGGGACAACAATTTTGTGCCGGGGCAGGCGGTTTTGAGAGCGTAAGCTAAGAAGTTGCTAAGCATGAAGCAGTGTGTCTAGCGAATCAGCATGTGTTCTTACCGTTTGCTTTTGACACATTTGGATCCCTGGCCTCTGAGGCAGTGCGTTTCTTGTAACAAGTGCAGAAGGTGGTTCACAGCGACTCGCAGAGCCCTAAGAACCAAGGGTTTATATTTAGCAGAATATGTTTTGCGATTCAAAAGGGGATAGCGGCGCAGCTTGTTGCACGTTTACCCACTATCTAAATGTAATTTGATCTATGAAAACAATCTTTGTTTTCAATTCTTGGCTCACAGGTGATTCGACCGAAATTTCAAATTCATGTATGTATTGTTTATGCTTCCAAAAACTCATTTATTGATTAAATAATTATTTATTTATTTTTAATAAAAAGGCAATTTACGTTAGGATGATAGAAAGACAGACAACAAACTGCGCCACCACCATTTTTAAATAATAAATCTTATTTTACCAAGACAGATATTAACCTAAGGATGGTGATACATATATAGCATATAGCATTTGATAAAGTATGATTCCATTGAGCACTATCTAATGTCTCCCATTGAAAAGTCTAACACCTACCTTGTATGTATTTTCAAATTTGAGACATAATTTTATGTGGGCCATCACCACATATTCTCAAAATGGAATTAAATGGTGGAACTAAGTGCTCTATCATGCAACTTATTTCAAGTGAAGGCCTTTGTCATACCCCAATACATCTTTTTTCTTTTTAAATTAAACAATATGTATATAACTAATAGTAGTATATCATTCTTTATCATATATATGTTGGGTCATATTGAGTTGCTATACTTTGTATACTACAAATGGTGGTAATATGATTTGGAACAAGTTGGTTATAAGTGTAGAGTGAGTCAGTCGATGACATGGCGATTGACCCGAATCAACTATGCTGACTCCAGGGGCGGATATAGCTAAGAACCAGGGGGACGTCTGATACCCCTCCATTATCCTAGCGAAATGGAAAAAAAATTGTTTTTTAAAGTAGTTTTTATAAAATGTTACCCCTAAAACAAATTTTTTGTTACCTCTCAAAATATTTTTTATAAAATGTTACCCCTTGTTTTATTTTCTAGATCCGCCACTTGCTGACTCCGCTTATCTATGCATCATTTCACATGTCAATCTATTGTTTTTTCATGATTGTTGATCACAAGTAACAGTACAAAATGATGTGTTCAAATTCATATTGTGGCTCAGAATTGAAACTAAACAAACCACTTAGATTTGTCTTTTAAGTGCATAATAACATGGGTACACTACACATCATTTAGACATTGACTTCAAGTGTCAACTACAACACAAGTAGTCATAAACCGCGGTTGTAACTTGTAACAATGTCACCTATGACCTAACCTTGAACCTGGTACCCTGTAGGTTGGAAATACAGACCAGAATTGTATGCTCGTATATTGATCATCTCGTTGTTTGGTGTGTTGACTAACGGTGTAGATTTGTCAAGGTGGACAGTGGTGATGTCGTGGATGCTCGGCCTCCTCTTTTCTTTCCCTTCTGAATGTTGCCTTGCATAGTACTTTTGAGCATGACTTGCCACTTGTGTCGGCGTTTTGGTCACCACAAAGTTGCGTGAAATGTTTCGCCAGTCTCCTTTTCCATGAACTTGCAGACCCATCAAAAATCGCCTGCAATATGTCAGATATACGTAATGCAATCATATCCAGATTTATAAAAAAAATAAAAAAAAATATTATTATTATTATTCAACTGTTTTGAAGTTAAAGAGGATAGAAGTTTACCTGTGTTCATCTTCAGTCCAAGGTATACCTTTGCGCCTTTCGTGGTCAAAGGATCTTGACCTATAAAGCCTATTCGCAAACGATTTGAGTCCATGATCTTGAAGGAATTCGGACGTAGCACTCAAGTACCCTGGATCTTCAACCAAACCAGCCTCTATATTATTAATATCAGCTTTTAATGCCTCATATTGTTCTCTGACTTCAGACTCAGATTTCCCTGGAACAAATGCTGCAACATTTGACCATCTATCCGGAGTTTCGGTATCAAATATCGCCAGAGCGCTTTCGAACCACTTGTTCTGTTCTTTCGTCCATTTTGATCGCTTGTTCGCCTGCATCGTTTGACTTGAGCTGAAAGCATGCAAAGATGGACATAAAGTTTCCATAACTACTTAATTCCAACTGTTGTTTCAATGAAGAGAAGATATTCAAATACACAGGAAAAAAGATTGAGAATATCATTTAATAAGAATCAGATCATTAGAATAACATTTTCTAAGATTTACTAGAACATATTCAATATTCTTGAAAATGACCCATCATTTCAAGAATCAACAAGACCTTGAAAAAGATTTAACAGTTATGCAGCACAAAATTTTAAAATAATCAAATACCCATTTGAGTAACATAATTAATAAATAAAATCCATAAAAAAAAAAAAATCTTGCTAAAAACAAGTATTATAGCATAGAGCTTTACCTCTTGTAGTAGAATCAAGATTGGTATTGATATGAATATTAATTGATGTAGAAGAATCCTAGAGTGACTAAACAAGGTGTCTAGAAAGTTGTCAATGCAGTGTGATTATGTGCTATTTATATATACAAAAGTGTTGGGTAGTTTGTGTGTTTGTGAACTATTTAATATGGCTACACATATTAAATATATTTTGGTTTTTTAAATATATTTTGGTTTTTTTAATAAATAAAGTGTTGGGTATGTTTGGCAAAACTAGCTGGTGGCTGGTAGCTGGAAGTTTTTTAAATATATTTTGGTTTTTGGCAGAGTAGCTGGAGCTTTTAATAAAATGTATAAAATGACCAAAATGGACATAATTAAAAGCTTGTAAGGAAGGTTTTTATTTTATTTTTATAATAGAATGGATATTTGTGTCATTTACTCATTAAAAGCTTGAAGCTAGTAGGAGTTTTTTCTTAAATGCTAGTACTAGAAGCTTTTCACTATAGAGCTTTTTCTCCTAACCTAAAAGCTTACGGCTCCTTCAACCAAACAAGGTTTTTTATTGAGTATGAGTTTTTTCTTAAAAGCTTGAAGCTCCTAAAAACTTTTAAAAGCTCATTGTGAAACATACCGATGGAGAGTTTTATTTTATTATTAATCAAACACCTTTTATAATTGCACATAAAAGTTGAAAAGATTTGGCAAAAGAATGACCCATTTGGCCATTTCCCTTTTCATTTCTTGCATTATTATTGCTCCTACCAAAGCCTTTTTAGAGGCAAAAGAAAATTCTAAAACTTCTTTTGTAAACATAGTGACAAATATTTTTCATTTTGGTAATAGCACTACACTTTTTTCCCATGCATTCATGATTTTAACATATGTTAGTTCTTTTATAACATATGTTAGTTCCTTTATAACATATGTTACATTTTCACGTTATAACACGTCAGTTTTTATAAATCAACAACAATGTCGCATCCTTGATTCCTTGGCATAAACGCAACTTGACGTTCATGGAACATGCGTTACGAGTGCTCTTAGTATAATAAAGATATGATAATATCTTTAGAAAATGAGATGCATGGAAAAGAATCGAATTGGAATATGAATATGGTCCTTAGTGTCACATTCAAAGTATAAAACAAAAGGGTATTTAGTGTACCAATTAACGACTAAATGACCCAAGCCGCTTCTTTGGAAGGTCGAAAGGGCAAGCGGGACAAGGATTGGACTATAAAGTGTTGGTAAATAGTATGTGAGTGGGTACGAAAAATCAAAAGCAATCGAACCCATGAGCAATTATTTGAGGCAAAGGCTAAAAGAAAAAGAAAGAGGTCAAGTGGAAATAACAAAGGTGCATTTACACTTCTTTTCATTAAAATGAATCATTTAAGACATGAATCATAAAATATACGTATGATTACTACGTCACTTATTCCCGTTATGTCGGAGGTTCTGTCCCCACACGTAAGTTGTAAAAGGATGGGTCAAAAATTATTGTAAAGTTCTTTAAAAAAGATTTATTCTTTAATAAATAATACTTATTAATATTATTATTTATGGTATGATTCAGGTTAATGAAAACAGGTAGCGCCTGTAGCTCAGTGGATAGAGCGTCTGTTTCCTAAGCAGAAAGTCGTAGGTTCGACCCCTACCTGGCGCGTTTCTTTTCTTATTTTTGTGATTTTTTATTTTTTAGAGTGACAACGTTGAGATAAAAAGATAATGTTTTGGACTATGATGTCTAACTCGTTCAGTAAATGGTCTTCAGGTTAATTGTGTCTGGTTTGACAGCGATAAATATAGTATGGGTTGTGTTCGGGTTTAACGATTCAACTCGTCAACCTTACACAATTACTACCTTGGTTTCTTGTAGTTCGAACACTTGTAAAACATATATTAGGGTACAGTAACATTAGTTATACTTGAAGAGTTAGGATCAAATACGTAGTCTTTTAAAATAGGAAGTCGTAGAAAGGGGTTTCCGATTGAACTCATTCTATCAGCATTAGAACAATCTCATCGAATTCTACAAATTTAGAATTTAGGTTTTTGGTTTTGAATTTTTAGCTTGTAGATTTTAGAATTTTTGTTACATCACTGTGTCTTTTTATTTGACGCTGTGTCTTTTTTTTTCTCGACCTTACGTCTTTTTCTCGTTTATTTTACCCTTTGTATAATAACTTAACTCTTTATACTTCAAAAGGAAAACATTTTTAGAAAGCACTCCTTAGGACATCTAATTTATATATATGATGAACCCTTTCATTAAATTCTTACATTACAAATACATGTTTACAAAACAAAGTTTAAGCTGAAGCTCCAACAGGCACACCAGACTTGAGCCTAGATGACCCGTATAGCGTCTCTTCAAACCGGATGATCTCATTTTTGGACCCGTAAGCTACTTGAGTCCGATCGTCAAGGTTCACAATAACCTTATCTAACACAGACTGTGTCCCATCACTGCTATAACCTCCAGCATTCTCAATCAACAGTCCCAAAGGAGCCACCTCAAACAGCAGCCTTAGCTTCGCTTTTGTCGTTGGCGATATCACATTTGTGAACACCCCCTTTTCTTTCACAATTATCTACAAGGAAAAACATAAACATTAAATGGCGCGAATGAGCGAAACATGTTTACAGAAATGAAGAGTTCACCTGGTTAACATCTGGCACCATTCCACCGGTGTAACGCAGAGTGTACTTCTCTTTTACATAGTAGTTGATCAGCTGTATTATTAAAAATTTATAAAAACATATATATAAATATTAAATGTACAATATAATTTCAAGATTTGGCGACGAATGTAACAGGAAAGATTAAAGACCTTGTCATAATCCGGGTTGTCAAAAGTCGCTCTCAAATTTCCAGGCGAAAACATCTTCCCTTCTGAAATTTCTGTTGTTTCTTTCACATGCTGCCATTTGCCTGATCGAAAAAAGTTGAAACTTACTGAATTTATTGTTTGTACGCGATGCGTAGCTGATTCAAGCGTTGTTACTCGTATTTGGACATTTTTTAATGGGCTAGAAAATGACTCAACTTAAAATAGGTATAACTATTACTCGGTTTTGAGTTATGCTGACTATCAGTAATTGACGAAAATGTTATAACGAGCCGAACAGTTGGAGTTACGGGGCCCATTGGTTGTTTGCCCCGACCTTTGGGTTCCAAATTTCAAGATTTCCACCCAGGGGCGGATCTAGGGGCTTTTAGGGGGTTCCCAGGAACCCCCTCGGTTTGGAAAAATTGAAAAAATTAGTGGAAATTTTCGAAAACTTAGTGAAAATCAGTGAAAATCTACGAAAGGAACCCCTGGAAATCCGTCCTGGATACGCCACTGTAATTCCACCCAAAAGTGATTTAGTTTTTTCTTTTTTTTCACAATAACTTTCGTTCCATGACTGAGAAGATTACATCAATATAGCGGGCAGGCGGGCAACAAGCTGCCCTGCCACCCCTTTATTCGGTTATTGATTTTTCGGTTTATTCAGTTTTGGTTTTTAAAATTGTCTTATGTAGGAAGTACTTTTACCTTCATCAAGAAGAAGAAATTCATGAGTTCCAGGGAAACCCTTGATAGCAATAACATAAGTGGTTCGAGGTCCGTAAATTCCCATGGCTGCAGCCACTTGATCTCTTCCAGTCACACCGGTTAGTTTATCTCCGGGCCATACGCCAAAAATGGTACCAACAGTGAAGTTTGTGTCAACAATACTTGACCCGTCAAGTGGATCAAATGCCACACTGAATCCGCCTGCCACATAATATAACGAGCACTCAAGGTCTTAAACATAGATGTACATTTGCGACGCTAACATGATTGGTACAATATGACATGATAAGTGCGGTGATACCTTCAACTGGACCGCCCATGTCTTGGAGCTCCGGGACTTCTTCAGAGCAAGCATACTTGCAGAAATGCGAGTGACTCAACGCCTACATATTTAAGAGATATTTGAAAAAGTTAATCCGCATTTGGTTTAAAATAGTAATAATTATTAGTGAAGTATATGCAAGTTTAAAACTAACATCAAACAAAAGCTTATCAGCTAGCATGTCAACTGCAAGCTGTTCATCACCAAATGAGTTGACACACGCGGTGCCACCACAAGATGCGGTCCTGACTTTGAAGGCGATGGTCCTAATCGCTTCACTCATGCTTATCAACAGTCTGATCAGACCCTTGTCTGGGGTCGCCTTTGATAGAAAATCTTCCTACAAACATTTCATGACTCCAATTAGTTATGCAAGATTTATAGTATGTCGGTAGGATCAACATGAAAACGTTGATCCTACCGATCAGTGATCTATCTAACTTGCTGAGTTGTTTCCGTGCTAAACTCACCAGACTTTCACCGATTTCGCATTTGGTTACGAGTGAGGAATTTTGTGCCTTTGAAACCTTGAGGGACGCTCTTGGAATTACTCGCAAGGCCTCTCCAAAAAACGAGCTTGATTTTAAACTCTGGAAAAATACAGCAACAGCATTAGATGTATGCAAATAAATAACCTTTGTTCAGTTCGAAGAACCTGCATTAAAAACGAATATTACAAACTATGTTTCCAAATAGGGGTGACAATTTTTGACACGACATTAAAATAATCACATTTTGATTATTGGCCGCCTTATAATTTACGCGCTTATTTAGTCCTTCAGTTTGATTCCTAGGATGTCAATTAGTATTCTCAAAGAGAACTTGATATATTGGTTTGTATATTTAGTAACATTTCAGTTTTATCTCAAGACTTTATCATCATATTTGCGCTTTCTCCACGCGTCAAATTGATTGAAAATGCCTCAACCACGGTCCATAGGCACATGATCTACGCAAAATGCCTCGCCTGCCTTTGACCCGACATCCCTTTGATCACCTGACTTTAATCTTCACTGTGTCCTTAGGTAATGTTTGTTGAGAAGTATGGTTATTATTTGTTACATGGGTGTGTTAGTTTGTAGGAATGTATTTGAATTTGAACTTCTAATAAAAACCAACTTAAGTCTGTTTATCAATTGTGCCTATTTTGTATATCATCTGTCAAGTTATGAAGGACAAATTTACATTAAGAGGGCGGACAACAAGCTGCGCCCCCACCAGGGGCGCATCTTAGTTGGGGCGGGGGGTCCACACCCCCCCCCCCCGAATTTTCGCGCAGAAATTCCAATTATATAGTATTCGTATAGAAAATTTTGGAAATATAGGGTTTCGACCCTACGAAACTGGTTTCGACCCCCGAAACTAGTCACTTCCAACCCCCCAACCTTCGGGTCAAGCTTCGCCACTAGCCCCCACCATAGTTATTAAAGGCGTGATGCGCACTCAAGGCGCTTAGGCGCCGCCTATGGCCTAGGCGAGAAGCACAAAAAAGGCGCCGGCCTAAGAAAAAAACGCAAATAAAAAAATAACCAAATAATTAAAACTAACAATCATCTTATAAATCATATAAACATAAAATGATTGACTTAGCCATACCGGCTAAAAGAACTAACACGCCTTTAATAATCATGTGGTAGACAAAATCAGTTGGTGGTAAATTAATGAGTTGAGGTGTTTATATATTGAAGAATAATTCAATAGAACTGATTAGGGATCAATATGCCGATTTGTGTTTTTATCTATAAGTGTTTTAAAAATCGAATTTATTTAAAATAAAATAAGATTTGATTGACATTTATATATATATATATATATTTCTACCAATGATCTCCAGCCCAGCTGGTTTGAGGTGGGAAGGTTTACCTCCTTGGAGGGTTCCTGCTCGGGTTTGGTCTTAGGTTCGAATCTCACGCTCCACCGAAAAAATAACCGCTTGGGTTTGAAAGGAGAAACCCGTGTGGTGCTATAGGATTCGATCCTGGGCAGTGGTCGCTTTGCAACACAGTAAGTATTGTCAGTGGATTAGGTTTTTAAAAATTTCTATAACCGGTAAGTATTGGTTAGTGGATTAGGTTTTTAAAAATTAGATCGTGGCTTTTTTTTTATCTAGGAGGAAAAAGCGGGATCTTGTGGCTTCTAGGAAATTGGTTGCCTAGGCGGTCAAGGCGATGACTTTTGATAAATATGCCCCCACCCCTTTTTGAATACCGAAACTTAAGCTACTGAAAACAAACCTTGTCCCTAGGGGTCAGAATATTGTTGTGAACAACTCTTTGGACTTTGGCCAGGAACCGAACAACTTGATACGTTTATATATAGAACACATATTCATTCTTGCATGCACTTAACATTTAACATGTAAAAAAACTTATGATTTGGAATAAAAGAATATAAAAAGGAAAGAAACTGAAGCATACGTACCCTGGTGGTGAATGATGAACAACTGGATCGTGCAGATGCATATGAAGTAGAATATTGTTGAGAAGCAACACTACTAGGCAAGATTGTGCCACGTGCAAAGCATGCTACTCCTGTCTCCATTTTTTTTAATCTGTTTTTTAAGCTTCAAAGCTAAAGGGGTGATTGAGTTGAGGTGTTTTGTTTGGAAGAATGAGTTATTCAACAGATAAGCAGGCAACTATGGAGTGACACGTGGCAATGAAAATGGAAAGATATGGTTATGATGAGATGTATGGGGTGAGGTTTTATTACTCATCTTTTTAAGAATTATGTGGCTCTCATCTTCATGGGATGTGTACTGTTCTACTGCTTAAGGAATGGTTTAATGCTGTGCCAGGTCAAGCTTGGGCTTGGCTTGGCTTGGCTTGGCTCAGCTCGGATTTGATACCGAGCTAAAAATTAAAGCTTGAGCTCGGCTTGGTTTGGCTCGAATTTGAAAAGAAAAACTAAAAATAGCTTTCAAAATTCAATAGTCTAAAATATTATTCAATAGTTTAAAATAGAACATTTTAAAATAAGTTCAACCTAATACATTACAAGCTAAAATCAAGTTTAAACAAATATAAAATAAATCTCAAATTCCAACGAAAACAGTATACATTCATCATCATACGAATTAACCCTCTAAATATGCAATAGATGTCTGATTGAACTCCTGATACTTGGACAATTATCATTATGCTATGGTTTATTAAAATAATTTGATAAGTTGTAAATTCAAACCTAAGCACACAGTCTCTATGCTACTATTAACAAATATTAGATATTAAATATGTAACATTTTCGGTGTTCCCTCCTCTTTTTTAACATTTTTATAGTATATTATAGGTATATAAAAATAATATATATTAAAAATTAGAATTATCCGAGTCAAACAGAGCCAACTCGGCTCATTATGAACCGAGCCGAGCTAGGCTCACTTTCTAACCGATCTGAGCCGACTCGGCTCACTTTCAAACCGAGCTATATCGAGCGAGCTTTTATCGAGCTAAATCCGAGAGAGCTTCGAGCCACGAGCTTTTTGAACAACCCTACCTTGTCGGATATGCATTACCATGATACGAGGCTTTTGATACGCATCATATTGACCAATACGATAGAGCTATACGATGTGTATCAGTTTTTTTTTCTTATTTATTGTTTTTAAATAATTAAATATGATAAAATAACTTAAAAAATTTACAAAATTAACAAAAAATAATAATTTTCTTCATTATGATATTATTTTATAAAATTTACAAGTTTTCGTTACACACAGTACATATACTGGAGCTATGCCACACCTATACTATTGTATTATATCGTATACTATATTATACTTTATTATTATAGACTCTATGCTAATACATGATATCATACGATACAAGATCTATACTACACGATGATGTTTTAAAAATACTTTTAAATTAAAAAATAAAAAAATATTTATAAAACTTTGTTAAAACAATTAACTATTGTATAAAAGGTAAATAAATAATAAGTAAAAACACATCAATACGCCAGTATAGTATAGTATAGGTGTCGTATATGCCTCGTATAAGCTTATATAGTATATTATATGTATAGTTAGGTGTAGTGTAAGTATAGTGTAATATATGTGTAGTATATGTATAGTTAGGTGTAATGTAAGTTTAGCGTAATAGTATATATGTAGTATCGTCTCGCATAGTACAATATCATATCTTATATAGTATCATATAGTCTCGTCTCGTATACTACACTTATAAGCCTATACGAAGCCTATACATGACCGATTAACGTATGCGAGGCATGGTGACATTCTCACAAAATAAATTAAGAGGGTGTTTGGGATTGAGTTTCAAAACAACTTATTGACTTATTGGTTTTTCCAAAAAGCCAATAAGTCAATAAGCTGTTTGTGTAAGTCAAAAGCAGTTTCTGTTTTGACTTTTGACTTTTAAAGGTGGAAAAGCTGTTTTTGAGAAGTTAAAAATCATGGCTTTTGGCTTTTAGAAAAAATTTACAAATCTACTACACATATAACCAATATTCACAATAAGTTAAGCGAAACACTTAAAAAAAAGACAATCTATTGACTTTTTTACGTTTCTCATCCCAAAAGCTAATTTCAAACGTTTTTTTTTTAAAACCCGTTTTCAAAAAGTAATAAGCGAATAAGCAATTCTAAGTAATAAGCCAATAAGTAATTATGACCAAAAACACCTTTGCATTTCCGAACTCAATCCAAACACCCTCTAAAACCCTAGCTCCCTCCTCAGTCCTCTCCGCCACAACCCGACGCCTCTGCAACCACACCCTCTGCAACAAAGGTCTTCAATCGGTAAGAAAAAGTTTTTTTTTTTTTTTTAATTAGTTATTTTATGTTTTGCCATTCATAAAAACTCATAATCCGGGTTTAAAACAAATTTATCGCTTCATTGAAGTTAATAATTTGACTTCTTCTATAGTTCTTTGTATTTTATTATTCATACATATATCACGTACTCTGTTTTTTTAATCAAAACATTTTTCATCAGTATAGATTCTGTTATTTTTGGAGTAATTTGAAACTATATAATTTTTCCACCAGAAATAATAATATTCCTAAAACTTTAAACACAGTAGCGTAACGGCGCCACCTCTCCGGCTCATCCGTCCGACTAACGACGTCGTAAGTGCTCTCTATCAATCTTTTCAATCACAAACCTTTAACTACTGTTTTCAGAGCTCATCGAAGTTTTATTTGATTATAACTTCGATGAGTTTTAGGATTAAGTTTAAATTTGTTATCTTTCTTTGTTTATTCACTTATCTGTAGTCTGTAATTGCATTCAGTTATTATGTTGCAGTTTGCTGATTTTATTAGCTCATAATTGATAAGTTTTTTTTTTTTTTTTATTAATTATTCTGACTAATATACAGTTGTATTTGGGTGCTATGAATATAAATATTTTGCAGTCATATTTGCAATTAACTGTAGTTTAAGTCAACCCCATATTCTGCAAACTTGTACTCATAGTTGTTGATGGCGTAAAGGGTGAGCCTTGGGCCTCAGCTCAAGGCACTTAAAAAGCTTGGAGTCTTGGACTTTTTAAAGGCGAGGCGGTGGTATAAATATACAGTTTTTAGGGGTTTTTGACGGTGTTTTAGGCTTCTTTAGGGATGCTTTAGTGGTTTAGGTTGATTCCAGGCTTTATTTAGGGTTGGTATAATTGTTTTAGACATGTTTAGAGTTCAGATGATTTTTGGCTGGAGTTTCGTTGGATATTCGCTTGAAGAATGCGCCTGAGGGCCTGAAAGTGGGGCTTTTGAAGCGAAGCGAGAAGGATGCGCCGGCGTGAAGTAGGCGCACGCCTGAGTGAGCCTTGACAATGGAGCTTGTACTGCAAATTCTGCTTGATTGTTCATATTTGCAAGCATGTGCATAATGATATGAGATTTGTGTTCTCAGTGTGATTGATCTAGATTTAGTTGATTTTATATTTCTTGGAGGCATGTGAACACATCTATTCGCTTTACAATAGAAATATGTTTGAGGGTATTGCTGCTTATGTACTTGGTTCATCAATTATGTACCGTTATTCTGACTATTAGTATTTTGACTGGATATCGTTCTCTTGAAGCTTTTTGTGCAGTTATGGAAATCGGATCTTGTATTAGAGCACCAAATGGAAGCGGTCCAACATCATATGTAACTCGTGCAAGTTGCCTCAATGGACAATTTGTTCCAACCCAAAACCGTATCTCTAAGGCTTCATCTTATGTGACACTTCCTAACAAAATTTGCGCATGTAAAGCAACTTTGAAGGAAGCCAGTAACAGTATTGAAGCTGTAGGGAAGGTAATGGCTTGTTCTATTAGTTTATATATTGTCATTTTAGTTGACTGTACTATTCGTTTGTATTATCTTTTGCTGGTCATTTTCTTATTAACTATTTATGTTATCACTTTTGAAGTTTTATCGTCAACCATTTTTTATGGCTATTTTGTTAGAAAATTCATTTTACAACTCATATTGGAAGTATGTAAAACACAAACACTCATGGTTCGCGTGATTTCAACTACAAATTCTATTAGCTTTCTTTTTGAAAGTTACGAAATTTCTTTCTTCAAAGCATGTTTTTGTTTGTTGCTTATGCAAGATTCTTCTCTTAGGGGAATGGTTCTAAGTTCGCAATTTTATGACTACTCGATAAATTTTGTAACTTATTAGTTTACATCTTCAAGTATATGTGTTTTTATATTACCTGAAAGATTCCATATGATTTCAGGTAAAAGTGCAGCCTTCCGAGGTGGAGCTCTCAAGTTTAACAGCCATAAGTCCCTTGGATGGGCGTTACTGGAATAAGGTCAAGGATCTGTCCCGCCATTTGAGTGAATATGGTCTGATCTACTACCGGACCCTGGTTGAGGTATTTTTCTCAATAGTCATCATCCCTTTGTTTGTCATGTAGATTTAGTTACTGTTTTCATAATTTATGGTGTTTGACAAATGGAAGCACAGCATACATTATGTGTTGGTTTGTAGGCCTTTGGGTTCACAAGAAGGGGAAGAGGGCGACGGCCGACGGGTTGGGGCAGCCGACCCTAGGTTGGTTTGTTGGTCCCTAAAATTAACTTGGTTAAGGGAATAACTCTAATTGTAATCTCTATTTAATGATCTCTTGTACTTGTATTATCACCTCAATAAAAGAATAACCTAGTTGCCACCTGTGGACGTAGGTCAATTTAGACCAAACCCCTTTAAATCCTTGCGTCGCTTATTGTTTTCGTGTTTGTGTTCTGTTCTGTTCGTGTGTGCTTAGGTGCAGGGGGTGATTTACAATCACCCCTAGTACACAATTTTCTGCCAAATCGAAATCTACCACCTCAAAATTACTCGAAACTACTCAAAGTACTCAATTTTCTGCCCTAGCTCACCCCCTACCTTCCTCTCTTTCAATTCATTTAACCACATTTTTTACATCCGAGTACTAGGACTTAGAAATGTTACTCGGTCAAACTACTCAATGTGGTCGGGTCAGTGTACCCCAAGTGCCCAAATTACTCGGATGGGGTCCGAGTATGATGCCCCCATCACCCTTAACCGTAGCATTATTAACATGCAAGTTCAATACAGATTTGATGTTTAATAGATTCTGTTATGTGGTTTTGTTACTTTAGATCAAGTGGCTGCTAAAGCTCTCACAAATCCCTGAAGTAATTGAGGTCCCAAAGTTTAGCAATGAAGCCGAAGCAAAATTGCAAGGACTGATTGATGGATTTAACGAAGCTGATGCAATTCAAGTGAAGAATATCGAGAAAATAACTAATCATGATGTGAAAGCAGTGGAGTATTTTCTTAAAACAAAATGCCAAGAAGATCCAGAGATAGCTAAGGTGTGCGTTATAAGCCGTTATTCATGTTTCCTTCTAGAATGCATATATTCTGATATAATCTTATATTCATATCTGTACGTGTCCACCATGATGATGAATTTTTAATCGTGATAATTGCAGGTGCTTGAGTTTTTCCATTTTGGCTGTACATCTGAAGACATAAACAATCTTGCCCACGGACTGATGCTTAAAGAAGCAGTTAGCTATGTTATTCTTCCTATCATGGATGATTTAATTGATGCAATATATTCTATGGCCGAGGCTAATGCTCACATTCCTATGCTTTCTCGGACACATGGGCAGGTAAATAATTTAATTTAACTTGGAATTCTAGCCAAAATTTTATTTTAGTGTATGACACACACATATATATTTGAACGAGCGACTCATTTTCTTATGTTGTTATATGTAGCCAGCCTCACCTACAACCTTGGGAAAAGAAATGATAATATTTGCTGAAAGGTTAAGCAGAGAAAGGCGGGACATTTCACAAGTCGAGATGTTGGGTAAATTTGCAGGTGCAGTTGGTAACTATAATGCACACGTGGCGGCATATCCTGATGTAACTTGGCCACATGTTGCAGAACAGTTTGTAAATTCTCTTGGATTAAGCTTTAATCCACACGTGACCCAGGCATGTTTTTTTTTTGTCACTATCTTGGTTTTAAAAAGCGCGAAGCGCACAAAAGCGACAAGGTCTAAAACCGAAGTGCAGAGCGCAAAAGCGGTGGGCTTTTTGTACGCGAAGCGCAAGACGATTATATAATTTTTTCTATATATCCTATAGGTTTTTAGCATCCTTACCCCAAAATATAGATATAGATAAGGTTTATATATTTAACTTAAACGTATACCTTTTTAGCTATATGTATAACACTTTGAAGCACAAAAAACACCCCCTTTACGAAAAGTGCGCTTTTCTTGCGCTTTTCCTGCGGCGCATGGATCTGCGCCTCAGGTTGCCTCGCACTGGCGCGCTTTTTAAAACATAGGTCACTATATGAATTGTCATATTATTACATTAAAATTTGATGTAACGGCTGATATATTATCTGGAACCATATTTGCAATGCAGATTGAATCTCATGACTACATGGCTAAACTTTTTCATTCATTTATCCGGTTTAATAACATCTTACTGGATTTTGATAAAGACATTTGGGGCTATATCTCCGTGGGCTACTTTAAGCAGGTGTGCTTTCAACTAGTTTTAAGAAGTAAGCAATCGTTAACAAATAACTATCCGATCTTGAGATTGTAAATCCTTGTGTTGTGTAGGTAACCAAGGCTGGTGAAATTGGCTCATCAACAATGCCTCACAAAGTCAACCCTATCGACTTTGAAAACAGTGAAGGCAATCTAGGGATAGCTAATGCAGTTTTCGACCATTTAAGCATGAAGTTGCCTATTTCACGTTGGCAGGTATATGTCTTTGGATTATAAATGTATGAACTTAAAGCTTATGATTTTGTCATTCATTTATTTACTTGGTGTAATTAATATTGCGACTGTAGCGTGACTTGACTGATTCTACGGTCCTGAGAAACATTGGTGTGGGCTTGGGCTATTCACTTCTTGCTTACAAGAGTGCACTTGTAGGCATTGGTAAACTTCAGGTACATACACACAATATGCACAGATACACACATGCGTACGTATATTTCCAATATTTGTGGGCATTTTTAAGTTTTTACATACACCGGTTAAAATTATTAAATAAACTTTTACATCTTGTTTATTAGAAGAAAAGGGTCTGATTAGAGTCTTAGACATGTATAACGTCTTTATGATTGTTTGAACTTTTTGCGTGTTAGGTCAATGAAGTTGCATTAAACAAAGACCTGGACAATTCATGGGAGGTTCTTGCTGAACCGATACAGACAGTATGCATCTTTATTAAAACATTTTCCTTTTTATAAATGTTTTGCAATAATGATGAAACAGAATAATCGTATAGATTTAGATTGTCATGAAGCTTTACTAACGGCAAAGCTGTAATTTTGGGTTTTGTGTATGAAGGTGATGAGAAGATACGGCGTTGAGGAGCCTTACGAGAAATTGAAGGAACTTACTAGAGGACGAGCGGTTACCAAAGACAGTATTACCGAATTCATTAGTGGGCTAGAAATACCATTTGAAGCTAAAACAGAGCTCCTAAAGTTAACCCCACATAACTATGTTGGCGTTGCAGCCCAGTTGGTGAAGGATGCGTGTATCAGACATCATGAATAGGTTGTCGATTTAAGGTCAGACTTTATGCGGTTTAGTGGTACATCAGATAATTAATCCAGTACCAAACACCCTCTCTTTCCTATTCTAGGCATAGATTTTACAGGTTATGTTATGGTTTTGCTGGAAACGAGCTGCAATTGTGAACAATTGTCAAGGCATTCGCTTTGTGGATCTCGAAGTTTTGAAAAAATAAAACTTTTTACATGCATGAGCGGAGGCTATGGTAATCGATACAGGTGAACTGCAATAATAGTGTGATAAATAGGGGTATTGGATTTTAATAATCCAAACTTTCACCCATTGGTCGACAATAATCTGTACTTCAAAAATTCCCAACGATCTCAACTTTCAATGTATTGGCCGACAATGAATCTTTGTTAACTGATAAATAACTCAGTTAGTGGATGATGACCTGGACGCTGACGTGGCATGCCAACACTGGATTGATAAATATAATGAAATTGTTTAGTTTCACACTATTTTGGGAATTTTACAAATTTGAAGAAAATTGAAACTGCTTTTTTTTTTCTTGGATTGACGGCATAATTTTAAAGAAAAAGCGAGACACCAATTAGTTGACACAAATTAACAATGATGGAACCAAAACTTACGAATACCGGCTCCTTGACCAGGTTAACTAAGGGCTCCATTTGCTATCAAATACGACACAAATGTTAGAGAAAAAGAGCCTATAGTAACTGGAATTCCATGTGGCGTGAACGTACAAAATACTCATGACTTTAAAGGAGATGAAGTCAAATAAAACTTCACTGCGTTCACTCCCTAATCATGAATGGTATTTAAAAGTCTTCAACAATGTCTAGATCTCCCTCCTACAGTTAAGTCATGAGTTGACAATAAAATCATAATCAATTAAAAAACAATATTTACACTATACCCTAACAATCTTAAAGATAAAGAATAAATAAATAAACAAATAAAAGTTATGACAACTATAAATAGAAGACTCAATAATAAGAAAATAAATGGTATTCAAATCTCAATCTTCAAACTATTGTAGAAAAGATAATCCAATTATGGCGCCCTTGAATCCGGAACAAATCATCCAAGCGGTATACTATTAACTTGTGATGGTGGGTGGGTTAGGACGAACTGAGCTGATGCTCTGTATGTAAAACACAGTTTTGACGAAACAGTTTTAGTTTGCCTCATCTAAAAGCAAGGCGCTTTTACATACAACGAACTCCAAGATAATCAGTTTCCTATTATGAAGAAAGTATTCACACTAGCAAACGGAAAAAGATGCCGTAACGTACAAAATACTTTTGAAAAATGGAAACAACACCATGACTTGGGGAGATCAAGTCAAGTAAAACTTCATTGCACTGGGACCATGCATGTTGTTCAGTTCAATCCCCATCAAGCAAGACTTGTTTTCCTATGTCAATTGACAATGAATGGTATTTAAATGATATTAGGATTCTCAAATTGCAGTGTCAAAAACTAGAAATAAAGTTATCATGGCATACATTACTTTGTTTTTTCATGCAATTGCAATTGTATTGCTGCTATTCCCTGCAACACTTGCCAACAATCATACCGATCACCTTGCACTCATGGCCATCAAGTCAAGCATCGCTGATGACCCACAGCGTGTTCTTGACTCATGGAACACCTCCCTCCATTTTTGCCAATGGCAAGGTGTTACATGTGGTCGTTGGCATCCTAGAGTCACCAAACTGGACCTTGGATCTCGAGGCCTCGTTGGTTCTTTGTCTCCACAGATTGGGAACTTGAGTTTTCTCAGAATAATAAGCCTAGAGAATAACACCTTCAATGGTGTAATCCCACCTCAAGTGGGCAATTTATTCAGATTGCAGAAGCTAATTCTCATCAACAATTCTTTTGAAGGTGAAGTTCCAGCAAGTCTATCAAACTGCACTAGACTTAACGATCTTCAGTTGGCTCGCAATAAATTGTACGGCAAGCTCCCACAGCAGCTTAGTTCACTTGTCAACCTCATCACCGTAACCATTCACAATAACGGTTTCATGTGGAGGCATACCTGAACTTGGGCTACCCAAGTGTGCCATATCATCAAGATCCAAAAAAGGTTCACATAAGTCGCGTGTTATCCTATTTGTCGTCCCGCTTTGCTTGTTTCTTGTTGTAGCAATGGTTGTCTCTTTGGTGTTTTGTTCAAAAAGAAAAAGAAAGCAGCCAAAGCAAACAAGAGCTTCACTCATGCAACCGTTGTCAAGAGTTTCTTACGGAAGCATACTCAAAGCCACCAACGGATTATCCCAACAAAACATGATTGGGACGGGCACATTCAGTGTTGTTTACAAGGGTATCTTTGAACCATATGGTGCATTGGTTGCCATCAAGGTTCTCAAGCTTGGAACCCAAGGAGCCTCAAGGAGTTTCATCGCGGAGTGTGAAGCTTTGAGAAACATAAGGCATCGTAATCTTGTAAAAATCATTACTTCATGCTCATCTGTTGATTATCAAGGAAACGACTTCAAAGCTCTTATTTACGAGTACATGCCAAATGGAAGTCTTGAGAGGTGGCTACATCCAAGTTCAGAACAAGAGATTGAGATCGAAGAAGCTCCACAAAGATTAAGCCTTCGCCAAAGAGTGACGATCGCAATAGATGTGGCTAATGCCATCCACTACCTTCACCAAGACTCTGAAGTACCCATAATTCATTGTGATCTGAAGCCCAGCAACATTTTACTTGACAGTGACATGGTTGCTCACATTAGTGATTTCGGGTTGGCTAAGCTTCTACCATTGAAACCAACCGAAAGCAGCTCGATTGGAATAAGAGGAACCATTGGGTATGCAGCCCCAGGTAACATTTTTATTTATTTACAGCTTGTTATAATATATAGTGTCATAGTGAAGTGAACCCGTAATTGATTTTTTTAGGTGTGTGAATTTCTGACACAACTCGAAAACACGACCCGAACCTAACACGAAATTAGTGGGTTTGGTTTAGTCTAAATTGGTTCGGGTCAGGTTCGGGTTGAACCCGCGAACCCGTTTAGCTAAACGGGTCGGGTTCGGGTCAACCCGAGCAGGTTGGCGGGTTGACCAGTTTAACCTATTTATACTATATATTGTTTTTTACAATATGTTTTATGTTATAAATTAAATTGGTTAGATATTTTATGCTACACTTATAACTTAAAATAGAAATTGCTATGAGAATTTATAAATAAAACATAAATGTTTTACATATGTTTGTGTTTTTTGTAGTAAAATTTTAATTTTAATACATTAGTTTGCGAAAAACTAAAAAAAATCAGGTTGAACAGGTCGGGTTCGGGTCAACCTGAGAATATTTAGGTCGGGTTCGGGTTCATATGTATCTCACAAATTTCGGGATCGGGTCGGGTTCGGGTTCATGTAAAATTTTCGGGTTCGGGTCGGGTTGGACCCGCCAACCCGCGAACCCGACCCGTTAAACACCCCTAATATTTTTAGAACTTGCTTGCATACAATGGATTTGTAGAGTATGGTCTTGGAAGTGAGATGACAAAAGAAGGGGACATCTACAGTTTTGGGATTTTGTTGTTAGAGATAATGACAGGAAAGAGACCCACAGACCAGATGTTTCAAGAAGGATTAAACCTCCATAGCTATGTGAAGATGGCGATGCCCGATCGGTTCATGGCAATCATTGAACCAACACTATTGCATGAGCTCGAGGAAGAGATGGAAGCTGCGAATATCACTCGTCGTTACAATGAAGACGAAGCCGAAAAGTGGAAGAGATTGGAGGATGGCATGGTTTCATTAGGAAGAATTGGGTTAGCATGCTCCATGGAATCTCCTAGAGAGAGAATTGATATAAGCAAGATCATCCATGAGTTGCATAGCATCAATGCCATTTTTAACTGAGTTTTACCTTGATGATCTGAAATTTGCATTCCTTCCAAACTGAGTTTCACCTTGTTATAAAGGTTTTTTAGAAAACAATAAGAAATTTGGTGTTTGTATTTTGTTTAAGTTTCTAATAGTATGTTTGCATTATTAGAATGTGGGATGGTTCATTTCAGAAAAGGTTTTAGTGCGAGAAGTGCGAGAAGAAGATAAATAATTCATTTTTATCATTTTTAAAAAAAATAAAAATATAAGAGAATTGTTGAAATGTGTTGTTTATTCATCTATCTCAAAAATAAAACAAGTATATAAAGTAATTTCATTAATTTATATAAGACAAAATTACACAAAATGTCCTTTATTTATTACCGAAATTTCATCCTATGTCCCTTGTCTTTCATTTGCATTGGTTATGTCCTTTATTTTCTCAATTTGCTACACCATCTATCCTTTAGCCTAACTAAGTTAAAAAAGTTGGTTAACTTTATTTTCTAACTTTACACTTTTAGCCCTGTAGTTTTGAATTAGCATTTTAACGAAGCTGGTAATTGTACTATCGGTCAACAATAATATGTAATTGAATTCTTACTAATTTCATATCTTATTCAATTGATTACACTTAACTTTGTGTCTATTTTGTTCAAGTTTCAATCTTTCGTTTATGTTGTTTTGGTTTTGTTCTTGCATACTCTGTTTCTGATTTATTTAATTTGGACAAAAACAGAGTTAATACTATGATATACTTCGAATAAGAAGAACAGTGTAAAATAATATAACAATATATGATAATGTTTTGTTTGATTGCTTTCGGTTTGGGGACAGAAACAAGAACACAGTAATAGAATGTTTCGAACAAAGGATCTGAATTATTATTAATGATCTTGGTAATTGATAATCATACAAGAATGTTTGTATATATACTAATTGAAACGGTATGTCCTAATGGTAGTTACAAGTTCCAACCATTGCATTGTTTCCCGCCAAATTGTTAGTTTAACTATCAACGGTATTTTGGTAATCTTTCATTGAGTCGCGCCTTGTGTTATCAGTCGTGCTGCTTCGATTTTTGTCTGTCTTCTGATCATGAGTTGCAGCCGTAATGATCTTCATTTGTTGACAATATTATCCAACTAAGTTCCTAGATAGTTACTAGTAACTACATATATACAAGTTACAAATACAAACATAGGGGATGGTTAAAATAAAAACCCACTCAAATTGAAGAAACCCATTAAACCCTTTTACAACCATTGATCAAACTAGATCAATGGTCCACATTTAATTCATGCTTTTTGATTTAAATTAATAGACTAGATGACAAAAAAAAGGGCAAAAGGGTCAAATGACATTTTCTGAAAAAGCATCTATGACAAGTTGACCTGACACATGTCACATCATCTCTCTCATACTTTTGTGATCATTGTCCTAAATCTGCCAGATGCCCGTGTTACATATGTAACATGTGTTGTGTTACGTAGGTTAAAACTGGGTTGCCAGTTTATATTATTTAAAAAATGCTGATTTATTATTTTTTTTATTAGACCATATTTTTTTTCGTTTTATTGTATCAGCACCAGAATTGTTGCATACGTAACGAGAATTGATATGGTTATAGGCATTTTGTTACTTACAAAGTGCTAAAAACAATCAAAACGGTCATTACAAAGTGCTAAAAACTTTATAGATCAAAAAACATTCAAATGTACACAAGAATTGTTTCTTACAAAGTGCTAAAAACAAACAAAACAGTCATTACAAATCAACAAATGCTAAAAAAAGTATCATAAATAAAAAAAAAAATTGTCTACACTTCATTCTTGATAATCATCTTCATCTTTAATGCAACAAAAAAAAAATGCTCACCTACAAAAATAAAACAAAAATCATCAATTTACATGTAAACCCCCCCCCCCCCCCGCGTGCGCTGTGCGCACTTAATGTATGTTAACCAACTGGATTACAAAAAAACATACGAAACTGATACATTTAGTTATCAAGATTATCAAACTTAAAAAATCAAAACTTTGTATCTGGTAAAAAAACAGAAACTAATTTATACCAACTTAGTGGTGCTGTTACATACGAAACAGACGCAAACATAGATTTAATCCCATGATCAATGACATTCCATTCAAGAGTTTTTTCCCAATTCTTCCTCTATAATATGCAAAAAATCAAACATTTGTATCTGGTAAAAAAATCGGTAACTAGTTTATACCAACCTGGTTCTGTTGTTACATACGAAAATAGACGCAATATAGGAAACAGATGCAAACATACATTCCACACATTATAATACTCATACAAACATGCACATATTGGTAAAAAAAACAAATCAGACATATTGTTGCATACGTTAAGAGACACTAAAATTCACCAATTTTGATTAACAAACATATTAATATTAATAGCATATAAAAAAAGGTTAATTAATATGTAAACCTATGTGTAAACATGATTAGTTATGGTGTTACATACGAAACAGATGCAAAATATACCAACTTAGTGGTGATGTTACATACGAAACACCTATACACAAAACACCACATAACTCACAAGCCCACTAGATGGACCTTGTAACAACCCGGTATAGAACCCAAATTTTTTTTTTTCGCGATAACAAAGACAACCATAACCACTAATGTCAGAACAATCAATCAGATAAAAAAAACCTTGCATTTCTGACCAAAATGGAAATAAATTTGACTGATTTGGTAAAAAAATTATTAGTTATTGTTTTGGAAAAAAGCAAAAAAGAATATGTTGAACATGAAGAAAGAAAACATAAATTTAATTATTTATTTTGTTTATAAAATATGGGAAAATCCCTTTCATCAAAACTCTCTATTCTCTCCTTTTATCTGTACATAAAAACCTCTATTATCTCATTTTGTCTGCACATACCTTCTCTGTCTGCACATACCTTCTCTGTCTACACATGAAGGAAAACTCCTATCATCTCTCTACACATCTAAAGAAAGTAACTCCCATCTTCATGCCATTTTTCTTATTTTTTTTTTATTTTTCTTATGTATTTAGTAAATTTGTTCAATTAGAAAAACACCCCTAATTTAATTAAAAAGTCGTCTTCTCAAAATATTTCCTACTGCTCGCAAGTCGGAAACTTTTCCGGTGAAACCATTTTCACCGCTCTACTCTGTTTTTTCAAACTCTGGCAAAGATGTGACACCCGGCAAATTCTGGTTAACAACGTGGTCTAGATCAAAGTCTACCTTAGCGAGTCACGCGTATATTATACTTAACTGGGTTAGTTAAGTCGTGTTATGGTTCGGGAACTATCAGTTTAGTATAGAGGATCATCGGATGTTAGTCTAGAGGTGCATTAGATGTCAGTCCTTAACCAAGTGTACAAGTGGTGACGATTCGTAGAATCGTCAGAGCATAGGGAACATACAAGTCTCGAGTCCCGGGAATTGGTGAACGGGGGTGAATATGTTTGATATAGTTGTTTGGTTGATATTTGATGTTTACACACGTTCTGGGATTGATTTGGAGTGTTAAACGCGCGAAAAACCGGAACAACAATGCTGTAGGCGATTAGCAACCCTAATCGCCTATGCTATAGGCGATTAGGAGGCTAATCGCCTGATATGACACCCTAATCGCCTATAGTATAGGCAATTGGGGGGGCTAATTGCCTTCGTTGCATGCAATTGTGATCCTAATTGCTAGTTAAGTCCTGAAATGCATGTCTTATGACCTAATCGCCTATAGACTCATGATTTGCATGTCTTATGACCCTAATTGCCTATAGTATAGGCAATTAGCATTCCTAAATGCCTGTTGACTTTCATAATCGCTAGTTGACTTTTCCTAATCGCCTGTACTGCTACTGTAAGTATATTTTGACATTCCGAGACCCGATTTGACACCTAGGAACATGCTAGGAACCCCGTAACATATCTAATAACTTGGTAATATGTGTTCGGACTTATCTATGTGATACTTGAACTACGTGCTATAACTTGTTGGACTTTAACGTATGTTAAGTGTGATTGCATGATTGTATGTTTGTGAGTGCAAGTATAACACGGGGAGTCTCGGGTCACCAATGGGATGTCGAGTCTTGTACTTTGGGTTAATTTAACAGTCACGGTGTTTTCAAACGAACTTGGTTATGGTCTGGACATCTAGGGACTAACTAACCTACGGGTTATTAGTCTAAGTACTTGTAACTGTCATATGTTAGGTCGCCGCTTTACGGGGCTAGCATAGCTTGCTGATATTATTCGTGTTTCGAAGTAACGCAACCTAAGGTGAGTTTACGGCCCCTCTTTTAACTGGTTTCACTTTTTGGGGGAGAAAAACATGTGTTAAACTTATGTTTTGGTAACCACTGTCATACTATGGGTTTCTATGGTTTACTATACGATCTTTGGAAGTCCCGGGGGAAACCATGAATGTGCGGGTTAGCACAACGGGGAAATGTGAATAGATCTATTGGGAGTGACCAACCCCGCTCGTCGGCTTGGAGGGCCGGGCGAGTGCATATTGTCTCAAACAGGAACAGGTTTACTATTCGGGCACAACATCTGGTTTGCGAGTTAGTAATGGTTTTCCAATCGTAGTCGTAACAAAACATACGCCTAGCTAGCGTACTTTGGTTTGCAAATTGTTATAGTATGGACAGGTTGAACTTGGTACTTGATTACAAAACCTGTAAACTCACCAGCATTTTTGTGCTGACGTAAACTCTTACATGTTTTCTCAGGTCGCTAAGGTAGCACAATGGAACTAGGGCGCACGCGTCTGCACGGCGTCTAGTTAGGATTGCATGGTTTTCAAACGTTGAACATTTGGGTTACTTTTGGATTATGTTTTGAGAATAAGTTTCCGCTGTATTTGGGGATTTTAAACTATGTTTTTGAAATTGCATATGTTCATTTAGATTTGTTTATTGTGATCGTTGGTTTGGATCCTGGTTTGTCATGCGCCTCGCGGTAAAACTCCGCAAGTGGATTTGAGGGTGTGACATGAACGCCGGCAAAGATGAAGGCTGAAGAACACTTACAAGTTTGGAAACAAAAAGCTCTACTCTGTTGTCGCTTCAAAGTAAGGATTTTTGCCGGCGTCTCCCTCTCTGTTATCCGATGATGAAACCACATGTAAAAAATCTTGATACAGAGGCTAGTGATGGTTGCATTAAAAACGACGGTGTACAGAGGCTAGTGATGGTTTGTGGTACAATTAGAGGAGGAAAAGGGTGGTGTTATCGGAACTTCAGGTGGAAACCTCGTGAGGTGGTGGTGGTGGTGGTGGCGGTGGCAGTGGCGGTGGCGGTGGTGGCAGTGGCGATGGGGGTGGTGGGATTAATCTTGAAGATGGTGGAAGAGAGATGAAGAGAGAGAGAGAGAGAGAGAGAGAGAGAGAGAGAGAGAGTTGTTTATATAGGAGGGGGAGAGAGAAAATTCAAATTAGAAAAGAGGGGGAAGGGTAAAAATACTATTTTACCCTTATTAATTAAAATAATAGAGGGTGATGTGGAGCAATGTGGTCCACTAGTTGGGTTTTTCAGGAGTTTCTTCGTTTTAGAGGGTTTCCATTATCCCTTTCCCCTACAAACATATATATATATATATATATATATATATATATATATATATATATATATATATATATATATATATATATAAATCATAGACTAAAGTTTAGTTTATAAATTAACAGATCATGATACCCTTCACTGCTGCCATTCATTGCTACAACTTGTAATGCAGTGTTACTTGGTTGCTAATATCATTTGGTTTCTATTTGTGTTTAATTTGAACTTGATTGCTAAATCTGGGAAAAAAAAGTGTAGAGTTTGTTTGTATCTCATGCAGTTTGCCGAAAAGCATACTTATATATATACACACACGTTATAATAATAAATAGCTATCATGAAATCATCTATTTTGACACATCTTCTATCTGTTTCATTATCACATGAGGGTATTTTATACAATTAGTTAATAATTAGGTAATTTAATTATAATTTATGTTAAAGTCAATCTATCATTCATTCATTTGTTATAACCGTTGGGCAGCCAAGGAAAATAAAATTGAAATTTTAACTTTTATATTTGTCAAAAAAATATATCTACAAATTTGGCACATCTTCTAAGCTAGAGCTAATGCAATACCATTGCCTATAGTTAGAAGAAGAAAAATACGAGATATTTGACTTAGAAGAAGTAAACAGAGAGATTCAAACTACAGGGTTAAAAGTGTAGAGTTAGAAAATAAAGTTAACTAACTTTTTTAACTTAGTTAGGTTAAAGGACAGATAGTGTAGCAAATTCAGAAAATAAAGGACATAACCAATGCAAATGAAAGACAAGGGACATAGGATGAAATTTGGATGATAAAAATATGTGTAATTTTGTCTTTATATAACCTACACATTTACAAATTTTGTACAGGAACATTACCTACGCATAATATAACACATGTGTAGGAAATAGTTTAAACCTTAACAAAACATTTGATTGCATTAATTTTTTGGGTTTTTCTATATATAACATAAACAATGATATATAAAAAGTAAAAACTTCAAAAATATATAAACCATTACTAATAAAAATTAAGATTTAGGTTTCTTCTCGCATTTCTCGCACTAAAACCTTCTTCTGAAAATAACCTAACACATTTGAATATAAACTAAACTTATGATTATTGTTATGTAACGCAGTGGCGGATCTAGAAACATTTTTCAGTAGTAACGTTTTTCATTTTTTTCATTTTAGTAGCAACGTTTTTTAAATTTCGTAAAAAAAAAACCAAATTTTCCACTAATTTTCCACTACGCGCGCGAAGTTGAGCCGCAACGTCCGCACCCCCTCCTTTAACTATAGATCCGCCCCTGATGTAACGTTTGTCAATAGGATGTTTATTATTAGGACTTAGTAAATATATTATTCTAATTAATACAATGAACGGTGATGTTGGTTGGTGTTGACGTTGGTTAGTGCCATAGTGGTTACTACTATACCCGAATAAGATTTTAGGTTGTTACGTGTAACCCATTTAATAAACAAATATTTGTAGGGCAATTACTTAACTAGTGAACATTATTTTTGAAGGATTTATTCCAAAATATTAATAAGTATTTATATTTTTTCTTCATGCTTGACGATCTTCTCCGCTAATTTCTTTTATCCCATATTCGTATTTGTAAGATTCATCAAGAAATGTAACTTAAAAAATCGAATTACCCGACTCTCTTTCCTTTGTACATAATTGAATGTGCGCTCCTTTACGAGGAAAGACAACGTTAGCAAACCCTGTTGTCACAAATTTGGCATTTTAAGCTGCAATATTTGATAATTTGTGCAATTAGCGAACACCAACTACATGAAATGAATCCACAAAGTATGAAAATTTCAAAATTTTAAGAGGTCATTTGGGAAAACATTTGTGATTAAACTCTAAAATTGTTGTAACACGTTAAAAAATTGCTGATTACATACAGCCGATAAAGAGATAAATATAATAATTTAAAGTACTTAAAATCAAGGGGTGGTGGCGCAGTTGGCTAGCGCGTAGGTCTCATAGCATTTCTGAGTTATCCTGAGGTCGAGAGTTCGAGCCTCTCTCACCCCACAATTTTTACAAATTATCCTCTCGTTTTTACCTGCACAAATTGTTTCATTGCTGCATAATGATGAATAGAAAACATGTCATATATAGTTTTACATTCATTTCTAAAACTCGAAACCTAGGTGATACGAACAAACAAATTAGGCAACAGCACCAGGAGGCGAAGCTGTAGCCGCATCAGCCTTAACATCTGTAGCAGCAGGTGGCAGTGGGGAATGTTTAAAGTGAAGACGGCTACTGTTCTTGAGTTAGGCTTGGGACCTTGAAGCACAACAGCCGACGGTTTCTTGTCCTGGTCTTTTTTGGCCCCTCGCCTTCCAGAAGTTCTTGTCCGCCTCTGTGTGGAACTTGTCATTCCCCGCCAAATATATCTAACAAATAACTTGTAACATAAGTCGCAATTGTATTAGATACTAACAAATAAAGTTATGTCACGGACGGTCTTCCTCTTGTGGAAACTGATCTTGTACTCGCCTGCTTCATCGATAATTTGGTTTAGTAACTGTTTTTCCATCTTTTCCTTTTCTTCTAAACGCGATGCGTTTTGACTGCATATTAGTATTACATGTCACAATTGTTGCATAACAGTTGCAGTGTTAATTTGAAAGCTACTTCAACAAAAGCATAAATAAAAAAAAAAGGTTTCTAATTCAAGACTGATCCTTTTAAGTTAATTCTGCTTCTAAGTTGTAATTTTTTAGCTTCAATGTCTTCTATTAGAAACATGATCTTATATAAAAAAAAAACATTAATAATATCAAATATTCAACTTTATTTCAACCGTTTATTAGATGAATAGCTCGCAAGCGCTACGTTCACCTGTTCTGTCGAGTACCTCGCGACTTTCCAATAATGCATAAATTGGAAAGTGTGGCTGTGTTTTTTTTGAAAAGTAGCAAACGCTCTCGTCAAGTAGTCACCATCGGTTTCACCACTTTTTAGGTTATTCATGATGTTGTGATAGTAACCACTAAAGGTTGTCATGTCATTTCACGCCACTTCGATGAAAGATAATCATTCTTCTAGTAAAGTTTCGTTTCATCGCTTCGTGAAAAAGATCATTTATTGTATTTCAAAAATTGTTTGTTGTTGATTATTACGTATTTAAAAAACGACTTATTAGAATATATATATATATATATATATATATATATATATATATATATAATCATTACTACTTCATGTACCATATGCAGGCTATTACTAAAATCACGTACCAAAGACAAAATAATTACTAGTTCCATTACTAAAATCACGTACCATAGACAGAATCATTACTACTTCCATTACCAAAATCACGTACCATAGACAGAATCATTACTACTTCCATTACCAAAATCACGTACCATATACATAATCATTATAGTTCGATTACCAAAATCACGTACCATAGACATAATCATTCAGAACTTTATATAACAATTTTCCATACCCCTAAAATAACGTAACATACAAAATTACGTACCATAGACAAAATCACTAGTAGTCCCATAACTAAACTCACGTACTAAAATTACGTAACTTTTTTTGTGTTTGAATTGTGATAAATGAGACGGAACCGTCGTTTTGGTATGTTTGTAGGAGCTGATTGTATACAAATTGACGAAACTACCCCTATTAACTGTCTAATTTCTCGTTAATTACGTAATTGCATGTACTTCACACACTTTGCACGCATATATTACTTTGTACGGTATTCGTTTCCTACACACACACATATATATATATATAGAGAGAGAGAGAGAGAGAGATTGTTGCAATGTATGTATCCGTGCTTCAATATAAAATTTATTGTTCAAATCAAATATGTTCTTACTATATTACCATTTGCGCCGTGTTAATTTTTATCTACGTTTCGATATAAATTTTATTTCAACCGAGCCGCTGCTATATGCACAGTCGTAATCCGCTGGTTACTAACAAAAGGCAAGGCTTATGAATGGTGTTCACCACATTGAAGTTTTTCACCTGGCAGAAAATTTGTGTTTTTTTATTTCATTTATAATAATTCAATATAATTTGTCTTCCTTAGTATGCGTTTGCTAAATTTTATTTAAGAAAATACATAGTTGTGTTTAATTTATTTACGACAAAAATTAAACATTTTTCTGTGTTATGGTAAACTATATCGAATACCAATATTGTACCGATACCATATCAAACCAATATTGACAAAACATAATTGTCGATGTAAAACACCTGTAGATATTCTTTTGGCTCTGTCGCCATTTTATATTACATAAGACACTATTTATGTGAAACTTAATACCATTGTAAAATAAAGGGTTTTTTTTTTTTTATATCGTGGAAAAAAGTTCACTAGTTATCGTGCCTCATGTTTTTTTAGTCATTATAAGTTATAACTAAGTTATCGTGCCTTATGATTTTATACCAAAACAGGTTGATTTGATAATATTATTTTTTATATAGTTTGTGTATTTATTTCATTTAATATTAATATTTCTATAAACCCCACCATCCATCTCGAACAGAAAACACACAAACTAATGATTCCAAGCACATGTGACAAAAGCTACCTAAAATCCAAAATAAAAAACCACAAACAAATAAAGCTATTAATGAACACAATCATTTTTTAACACACACACGAAATCAACTAAATTATCAAAAACTTATCAAACCTTTTTGTCAAGAAAAAAAAAAAGACACCTAAAGAAAACCCAACTTATATCCTAGTAAAATCAAATCCAAACCCAAGATCTAACATTATGCTAGGATCAAATACATAGTGAAAGAAAAATAGGAAGTCATAGGAATGTTATCGAACAGACTCCGATTAAACCTATTCAAGCAGCATTGGAATCGTCTCATCAAACTCTACCATCTTAGTTTTTTAGGTTTTCGCTTTTTTGAATTTGTGTTAAATCATTGTCTTTTTCTTATTTTTTTCATTGTGTCTTTTATGTCGTCGCATTCATCTCCACGATAACCGAAAAATTCAAGACAAAATGGGTGAATAATAGGGCGAAACATCCAACCTTAGAAATATCCAATTTTATGTAATCTTAATTTCATTAACAAACCGCTTTCTAAAAACAAAGAGATATTTTGTTTTAAAATCTATGGTTGCAATTAACAAGGAGCACAATTGTCACTTTCAGTCTTACAATGCATAGCAAGGTGGAATTAGATATTCGTCACCCATGTGGAGCGAATCTAAAGGTTTGAAATTTATGGATTAAAAGGGTCCCCAAAATATCTCTTCCCTATGTTGATTCCATTCATTACTAATTCTTGCCAGTAATGATCTTAATTTTCCCCAATAATTCATTAATTTGGTATAGTTATGGTTCACTTTTTTTTAATGTAACGACGCGCGAATCACTGTGGCACCGGACGCTGTAACCAAGGTCTGACTACTCGATCATCGCTAGCCCTTTTGCTCTTCTAGATGTGCGGAAACCCAACCCTCCATCTGTCCGAAGGCACGGCAATGTAATAATTGTTAAAACCTCGTCTCTCATCCAAGTCGAAACGGCGTCACCCATATTCACTCTTCACTTGGATGCCGCAGAAAATAATGAGGAGAATGAGAATCGAATGTGAGTCACAGGAATATAATTGGTAGTTATGATTCACTTAACTTGTATCAAACAGGGGAATATAATTCAATTATGAAAATAAACACACAAATAAGTAAGTCAGACAAAAAAAAAAAACTATGCACATAACAGCCATCACCTGCCGGTAATGCTAGCAGGAGAACGAACACCTTTTTCACTGTTACACTCATCATCTATAATATCATCAATTGGATGATTATGCACACTCATTTCAGAACTTGCATTGCTGCTTGTTGCAACAGGAGAACCCGAAGCATTAATCATCCGATTTCGTGGAGGCCCGGATCTCACACTGTACATAGAGGATGCTGGAATTTTTGTCATCAGTGGCCGTAGATTACCCGGTAGTGTCCGCCTTATATCCTGCTCCACAAAAAAAAATATCAATTTCGTATCACATATTGTTGAAAAATCAGGCCCTTGAATGAACATACAAACACTAGATTGACGAACTCGTTTGACTTTTTTAATATTAATCAATGAAAGCACAGTAATTACAATATGCCTAACCATCTATTTATACTGACCTCGTAATAATTCTAACCCAATTCTAACTTTGTTTTAGTAATTAAATAAAACGAGATAAACATATCTAATAAACCCATTTGAATTTTCTTTAACCCAGTTAAACTTTCTGGATAATTCTCCAAATCATAATTATCCTTCACATTTGGATTAAAAAGGCTAATGATCTATAGATCAGGTGGTGGAAAGACTTGAGTTCTGGCGTTCTGCTTATGAGACTCAGGTTCGATCCTAGGCAATAGTGCGCAATGATGGTGACTAACCCACCTAGAGGGTTTCGATCTTGAGCGTCACCCCGGTTTTCATCCGACTGTTACTTCAGCGAGGCAACTCGTGTGGAGGCAGTACGGTTTCCAGGGGAACGCCACCAAGGCTGACAAGCCGGCCCAGATCCGATAGAACACGGAGTTCAGCCAGCCTTGGCAGGATGACGACTTCGGTCGACATCGTGACAATGGGCCAGTCATAAGAAAGTCACCGTTAAAAAAAAACATTTGGATTAAAAAGAACTAAAACTGAAACATACCATATGTCTCATAGCCATGTCTAATGATTTCTTTGAGAGTGATCTTCCAAAACCCAAAGTATCAGGTGATGATGATTTCGCGGATAAATTACTATGCGGCGAGTGTTTATCGTCTTGTTTTGGTGGAGCCAGCTTGCGCATATTTACAACCCGTTCAACCATTTTTGTCCCATACATCCCTGGGCTCACGTTATCATTAGCTTTAGCGTATGCACGGTTCAATGCAGGAATAGGTACAGAGCTGCCACTTTTGCGGTTCACACCATTAGGAAGCCGACCCCTTGAAGGTGAACATGACTGCCTTCTTACCCTTCCGTTGGGCACAGGCTCGATAGATGCAGACCGACTACTTGGTGCACCTGCCCTGCCCCTCATGGAGGAAATTGGTCTGTCAGTAAGTGACGTCCTTAAATTAGGCGGTGCGTCAAGGGTATATCCCGGCATTTCTTGTGGCTTCCAAGGTCTTGGTCTTGCATTTGGAGAACTAACTGAATTTGTGACAGTAGGAGACGGTTTAACTAAAGGGGCAGATGTTTTTGTAACGTTAGACGATGCGGCTGGCCTTTGTGGTGTGGTTTTGGTTGTTGATAAAGACGGTCTGCTTGTTGGTGTCGATGATCTTGCAGTAGACCTAGCTGGAGGAGTTGGTTTAGATGAAGACACGATGGGACGTGAAATGGGCGTTGAAGATCTTGGTCGAACGGTTGTAGTTGAAGTGGGGTTGCTTTTGGTAACTGTGTTTGATATTGTTCTAGCTTGTGTACCTAAAACCGACCTACCGGGTTGGAGTAGAAGGCCTTGAACCTGAACCTGCACCTGCACTTGCAGCTCCTGAGGAGGACGGTCTACGGGGTCCAGTACTTGGCGCAGGGGATGCGGCTCGTGGTCTAGACGCCAAACCATTCCTACCAGTACTCTCAGGTTGGGTACTTGACAACTACACCAAAAATAACCAAACAAACAACAATGAAACATATAAAAATAATCAAAATATGACACAAAACATAAACCAAACCAGTAAGGAACCAAAGTTATTGATATTACTCTAGATCTTAACGCGCCGGGTTGAGCCTTCTGAACTCCATTCCGGTTCGCAACGGTTTTCTGTGATTCCATTTCCAGTGAAGGAAACAAAGGAGTTCCAGGAGGTGTTAAAAGCCTGCAAAAATATATATATTCTTCCTCAAGTGCATATTGGAATATAGAACCACAATCTATACATATATGACCACTAGCTTTATCCCCACAGAACAACTTGAAAAAGCTTACAAAATAAATAAAAAATACAGTAATAATAATAATAACAAACAAGAAAAGATTTACCATTCATAATCATTTTTATCATTTTCAGAGTTGAGAAACTCATCAGCACCAGTTTTTTCTAACAGTTGTGGCAGAAGGCATACTGAACATAGAAATATTTCCTGTTCTAGATCCTGCAACATCAAAAGATAACAAATTTAAATATAGTTACTAAAAATATCAAATCACAATTTATAATTTTTTTTTAACGGTGAAACTTCTATATAAAATTTAGAAACCAGACCAGCAACAAACTGGAACCCGACAGTTACAACACTGAACTATGTAGATACTCAAATGTCAAATAGACAAATATCATTCAATATTGTTAATAGGGATAATCACCAAAATGGACAGCTAACCAACCAAAAAAGCCAAAATAAACACTTGATGCATCTAAACATCAGAGACCGGCCATTCCTTCGCGTCTACTAATCAGACGATTACATGTGTAAAGTCCTCAAACGCCTAATTTTTAAAGTCCTTGCGTCTAAACTTTATACGCGAGGCTGTTATTTAGACGCGTCTAAACAAAAGGTTAGCACCTTTGCGTCTAAATAACACCCTCGCATCTAAAGTTTAGACGCAGGGACCTTAAAAATTAAAGCGTCTAAGGACGTTACACGTGTAATCGAAAGATTGGTAGACACGAAAGAATGGCCGGTCCTTAATGTTTAGACGCATCAGGTGTTTATTTTGGCTTTTTTGGTTGGTCAGCTGTCCATTTTGCCGATTATCCCTTGTTAATATGTTAATAGAATTAAAAGTATGAAATGCATCTATAGAAGATTACAATAAAGTGACACGTAGTAAGTAAATATAAAATAAAAATGAAATCTATCTAGGAATCTAAAAAAGGACAATTAAAATTAAAATAAACAGTACACAGACAACAAACTGCGTGTAATATTCTAAATATTACCGGGTGATGATGAAATGAATTCTGTTTCAACATTATGAAGAAAAAGATCATGACGTTCTTTCTCTCGTTTCTTCATCTCCAAAAACAATCCAAGCTCCTCTTCCTTATCTCGTAAAGCCGAATTCCGAAAGCTTCCGTTCATCTGCGGCTGCCGTTGCTTCACCGGCTGCCGGAAACTCCTACTCATCTCCACAATTCAGTAATTTAATTATCTATTTCATTTTAAACCGAAACCATCCGTTATAATAAAACGGCTGGTAAACAGGTAAACGGATAATAAGTTGCGCGCGCACTGGTTCTAAAAGAAGACAAAACTATGAAACTAATATGAGAGAGAGTTATAATATGAATGTATGGTTGAGTCTGTTTCAGTCTATTGTTGTAGCTGACACTAATGTGGGAGGAAGAGTGGCTTACAGAGCAAGTATGACTTGTGATAGGAGTGGTGTGCTTTGAAAAGTTGTACTTTATGGAATGAAAGTTGTACCTTGGGTTGGATTTGTGTTTTTGGGGTCTGGAATAAGGGATAACGTTTAATAAAGGAATGTTAGTTGATGAAGGTGTTTTAATTTCGTTTTAGACTTTTTGGTAATATTGGTTGGGCCCAATTTTGGTCCCTAAAGTTTGTATCTATTTCCATAAAAAGAGTTATAGATAGAGAAATATAGATAGATATGTGGTTATATAATCTTTGTTCTCGTGTGGGTTCTTCCATTATTTACATAAAATATAAAATTGTTATGATTTAGCACCTTTTTTTTTATTGCACTATAGGCTTTTTGAGTAGTTATGTATTTAATTAATTAAATTATATATATTACATAATTCTTGAAAAAAAATATATGTATATTGACGAACTACATATATGTAGCTCACAAATGTAAACATATGAGCTAGGGTATATATTATGTAGTTCAAGAGCTATATATATGTAACTCGTTGATTTACATGCATATATTTAAAATTTCCTCAAAGTTAAAGAATGACAAATAACAATATTTTTTTTTGTTTATAAGTGGTTTTCTCAAAGTTTTCTAAAGCAATTTTAATAATATATGATTAAAAAAGAATTATTATCAATATTTTTTTTATCAATATTAGGCATATGATCTATAAAAAAAAAAAGAATAATCAGTGATATACAAATGTTTTAAAATGAGGTCATGGATAAATTTGTATTTAATGGCTAGTAAAGATACTCGAAAGGTGAATGTGTGATTGATGATAATACAAGGGGCCCAATGATGCATATTCATAATGTATAGGGCCTATAGAGGAGTTCCTCTCACTTGGAAGTTACGTTATGACACCGAAAAGGTTTAGGTTTCACTTTTCTTATTCAATTTTTCTGTCTTTGTGACATTTGGTATTCTTCTAAATATAGCATTAAAAGTTTTATAGATTTTATTTGATATGTTCAAAAGATTTTTGTCATGTTCTATGATGGAGATATCTTGATAGGCCTGGATGCCTTTATTTGTTGTCGAGACTCAAGAGCTATCATATTCTTCTGGTTCACAAGATCGCAACCCTTTTGAATAGATATAATATTAATTGTATAGTTTTCAATAATGTTTATTAGATAAATTTTCTAGAATACGTATTAAGGAATAAATGTATTTCTGTTGTTCATAACCAACAAACCTAGTGTGTAGTATATAAAATAGAAAATGGTCAATCTTTTAAACTTGTTATAAAAATCTACAAGACGTTACTTCATAAGAGTAGGAGACTAGGAGGTTAGTCTCCTTTCTAGATAAGTGACGTGCTACCATTGAGGTTGGTGGTTCAGTGGTAAGGCAAAGCGTTTTAATACACTAAAAAGTGTGAGGTCTTAAGTTCAAGTCTCACAAGAAACAAGAAATTCGCCTTTAAAAAAAAAGATAAGTGACGTGCAAATATCTCATATCTCATGATATTAATTCCATTTCTTTTCTTTTTTTTTAAAACTTTAACTTCATTCAAAAACCGCCAACAAAAGTCCTCAAAGCAAGGACTCCCGGCACATTACAACATATACATTGGGAACCTCAACCAGGTATCCCACAACAAATCCGTATATTTGGACCTATACTTTAACCACAAAAACGACATCCGTTTAACATTAGCAAAAACCATTCTAGCTTGTGTCTTCTTATCACCAAACACCTTGTCGTTTCTCGCCAACCAAATACACCATAGGGAAATAACAATGATACCGTGAAGAATACGTTTTGTTCAACTACTTCCTTCGGCCTCTTTGTACAGTTGTAGAAGATCGTTCACATGAAACGCGAATATCTGCCTCAAATGACACCAATGAGCCACAACAACCCACACTTCTTGCGCTAACGAACAGGCTATAAAAATGTGATCCACGGTCTCATCTCCCCACTCGCAATGAGTACACACCTGGTTATCAACCTGCACGTTTCTTTTTAGAAGCTCCGTCTTCACAGGTAATCGACCCATACTCGCCCTCCATGCCATAACATTACATTTAAGGGGAACTCATTTGACCCATTTGATTCTGCAGCTGTAGTCAGTCCCTATATGCTTCTGAATTAGGCGCTTAATTGTTTTCACACTAAATATTCGCCTTGAAATATAGATACATTGCAATATCAATTCCATTTCTATTTCGGTATACATAGACATATAGGGTTAATGGATACTGAAAAACAAAATATGAAGTCGTAAGAAGGGTATCAAACGGAGTTCAATTGAACTCATTCAAGCAGCCTTGGAACTGCCCTTCAAATCCTACGATGTTAGTTTTAGATTTTTTTTTTTTTTTTTTGGATTTTAGCTTGTAGTTTTTAGAATTTGTGTTGTATCATTGTGTTAGTTGTACGATTCATTGCATTTTTTTCCTCCGCATTATGTTATATTTATTGGCCTTGTGTTATATTTTGTTACTCATTGTGTTATATCTCGTGATCTATTGTATTTTTTGTATTCTTTGTATCCTTCTTATTTTTGTTATACTGTGTAGGATAACTTGACGCTAGACATATATGTGACTTTGTAAGTTTTACAAAACTATTTTTTATAAATAAAAGAACATAATACACAGTATATGTTAATTTGTCGAAAAACTAAGGAAATTGGATTTTAACACCCTGAACTATTGATTATTGGCCGCTGACACACTGAACTACAAAACTGTTCACAACAATACTGTAATTTCAACTTTTTGGCCTGTGCCACCTTCGGATTAACTATGGTTAGTTTTTTTTCTGACGTTGCCATTTTTACTGATGTGGCATGATGATGTCACCATGCCACATCAGCAAAAAATGGCCACTTCACCATGCCATATAAGCAAAAAATAGTCACGTCATCATGCCACATCAGCAAAAATGGTCACGTCATCATGTCACATCATTAAAAATGGCCACGTCAACAAATAAAACTAACCATGGTTAGTTCGAGAGTGACACAGGCCAAGAAGTTGAAAGTACAGTGTGATGGTGAACAATTTTGTAGTTCAGTGAGTCAGCGACCAATAATCAGTGTTAAAATCCAATTTCCCAAAAACTAAAGGCCATCAAATTATTAAAAAGAGTATATTTAGGTGGATGGATCAGAAAAGAAAAAGAAAAACACCTACCTACACAATCATTCATAAGTTCATATACATCAAACTTGAACAGTAAAAAAAAACATTAGAACATGTTGGTCAAAGCAGAAACAACTAAAATAAGAAACGGTGGAAGCCGACGCAGAGGATACTGATTAACGTTGAAAAAATGGGACAAAATAGGTGTGGTTTCATACACGTCAATCATTATACAAATCAAAAAAATTATATTCATGATAAACAGAGGTTACCACAAAAGAAAAGAAAAGAAAAAAAGACATACCAACTTTCTATAATTTAATGCTTTCACGTCAACTTGGTCATTTATGGTAACGCGGTTTTGGTATATAAAGTTAGAAACTTAGATTTATAGATGGTTCTTAAAATTGGTTGTGCTAACTTGAGAAACAAGTTTTAATCAATCCTAATCTCTTGTAAGGCTTGGGGATGTAGACTCGGTGAGGTGTTCGGTGAGGGTTTGGTGGCAGCACCACTGATCGGGAACACCGCCCCCGTCAAGTTTGATTCAGTGCCCACGGTGAAATAATAAAAAAAAAATAATAAAAAAATGGAATGGGGGAAGCGGAACCATTCTTCTGGTTTGGGTGGGGAGGAGGAAATAATGTTGCGTTGATGTGGAGTTTGAGGTTGTTACTTAGGAGCAAAGGCATATGAAACAATGGAACACATTAATGATTTTAGTGTCATCAATTTATATTAGCTGATCACGATTTACTTATGAGCAAATTGGATTAATCCGTTTAAACATTGATACATGTTGAAAGGTGGGGAATGTGGAGAGCACGCTCATTCAATGCTAATAAGATTCGGAAACCAAGGACGTTCCACAAGGGCACTGCCCATTTTAAGGTTCAGGGGCAGCGCCTCATGTGTGATCCAAGATAATTAATCATCAATAAGAACTAGCCCACCAGTAGTAACTACGCGATCGTCAATACCAAGATGACCAACAATAACTTGGGTTCTTTTGTTTCGACAAAACGTTGTGATGGCCCCTTAAGTATATAATCAATGTAAGTCTTTGGTCTAATTTCGGTACGTGGATTCCTAACTATAAAAGTTTGCTTTGACAAGTCTGAATCATCTGATTAAGATTTTGAAAGTACCATCTAATAGATATATTAATCTGACAATGAACATAAACAGTGGCGAAGCTTACCCAGTTTACCTACGAAAATCGTAAATTTCCACTACTGCGCAAAAAACAGGGGGTCAGGGCCACCCCTGGCCCCAAGTATCCTTCACCTCTGAACATAAACGATTCGAAAGGATTATCCAAGAGTATTCCAATCTAAAAACCTACTAAAGGTGTTCTTCAATTAAGGTTTGAAAGTTTAAGGTCAAAAGACAAATCTTTAGATTCATTCATTTGAAAACTTCAACTTGTGACCCAGATTATATAGTAAATACCATATCATAGTGCATAATGATACGCCGGGATCATGTGACTAAAACTTCTTACAAGCGGTTCATGATTGATCGACATTCCATTAATTTTTGTTCCATCGAATGGAGATGGTAGTGTACTAGTGTTCCTCCATCGCGATTTTATGAGATACATTTGCTTAATGGTACTTTATAATGACATATGGAGAAAAGGTTGCAGAATGTACATACATGTTAATCAATAATACCATCATTCATTTATTAAACATCATCCTGATCACTTCCACCAATATGCGCTTCACGGCTAACCCAATAATTGTTACCATCAGGACCGTAAAGCTTACACCTGCATACAAACGTCAACATTCTTTTAAATCTTTACCAAAATCCGGTAACAAACAGGTAAACTAACCGTTCCAGGACTGATTTCCCTTCCTTGTACTTTTGGTTCTCATCATGTGCAGTTTCCTGAAGTTCATATATCGGTTACAAATGCATATACTGTAAAGGTAAACATAAAGCGCGTTAATTTTAAATTTAAGGTTTCTTATCTTACGTATGTCCATCCAACAATCGACCCACATTTGACACAGAAAATATCAGCAACTGTGTGCAGCCCAGTCATCATTAGTCTATCTTCCTTTACGCCAACGGTCACATTTACTCTGTAAAACATACTCTTGGGTGATTTTGAGACTTGAAGATCTAAAGCAGAATCGTATAATCAGTTGCATAAAGTTGGGTACTTTTACGTTTGTATTAATGATTTATATTCTTACGAACTACCCCTAAAGAATCAGAAACTCGGAATCAATATTAGATTAGTTAACACACTAAAAACTGATCATCTCAGCTTCATATCTAAATTATCAGTTTAGATAGACGACTAAATACATAGGGACGAAGCATTGTGAGGGCCACGGGTGCCCCCCCCCCCCCCTCCCCCCCTGTTTTTTGACGCAGTAGTGGAATTTTGCGATTTTTGTAGATAAATTTAGTCCGGGTTGAGTCTGGCCCCCGCCGATTTTGCCACTACCAATCGAAAAAAATTGAGCCCCCCCCCCCCCCCCCCCCCCCCCGGGTGGCGAACCAAGGTACGCCCCTGCAAATACATTTAAAGTATGCAACTTCTTGCCATACCCAAAGGAATTTCTTCAGTAATGAAATGTATCAGCAAGAAAATATTGTTGATTAATGAGATAAAGCCACATCAGCACATAGGAGTAAGGAAAACTTACACCTTACTAAAGAGATACGCCTTTCCATGCTTGCACTGAAAGCCCTGAATGAATCGACACACATAAAAAAAACAAAAAAAAAAAAATCAACAAAACGTCTCCAGAACTAAGCAAGCCGAAAGCAGAAACAGTATTTCAAATATAAAGATCTTGAGTTACTGCCATTAAACTCATACGCCTACACCACCTGACCTCGCTGGATCAGGATTATAATCTTAATCACACATATCCGCAGTTAGAGTTAATCCAAATTTACTTTCTGAATCAAGATTATGTTTTGACTCTTGAGCAAACCAATGCAACATTGTCACAGTGTTAACACAACATATTCATACACATTCCCTCTTTAACAACCATAACATCGCACTCGCCAATCAATTGATGATGATGATGCCAACATATCCATACACATTCCCTCTTTTACAGCCATAACAGCGCGTTTGCAAAATAATTCATGTTGATGAGGATGATGAATTTATGATGATGATGAACTACTTCCATTAACAGACTTTAAGTAACAAAGATCTTGACCTCATAGATACACACTCCCTCCTTCGACTCCATGCCCAAGACAAAGAACACGAAGAAAAAAACTCGCTTTTCGGGTCAAACACAAACAAAGCACATCCCAAACACATAACTGAAATTTTAAATTAACCAGATTTCAACTGATCATATGTTATTCTGATTCTTCAAGTCTTGATAACCACTTTATTAAAAGCCAAACATCCCCTCAAGTCATAAAATCTTGTACATGGCAGATTATTATTTTTAAACATTTCATATCAATTTAAATTATTATCCCAACAATATTATTTATTTGTAACTCAATATCTAATCATTAGTTTTCAATCAAACTCCTCTTGAGTTCTTTTTTTTTTTAATTAATAAAAAAATCAAGACATTTAGGTAAAATAAGAACAATTCTTTTAATGTAACTGATCATAAAACATGATCAAGATCCAGGTTCAATCCACACAAAAACATAAAATTTCATCAATCAACTGATCATAAAACATGATCACCGATCAAGAATGTAACAAACACAATCAAAATCAAAACTTTAACAGAAAAACTCATAAATCAAATGAAAAATCAATCAAAAAAGCAATCCACATGAACAAAATAATATTATTTAAAGAAAAGATTGTTTGTTTATACCTTAGAAACAATATCATCAGAAAGAGCGAGATGGGTCTTGCAGTGTATGCAACTGTAGATTTTACCCTCTAACGTTACTTGAAATAATCGCCCCATCAATTGGATTCAAGGAAGTTATTATTAATCAGATGATACCAAGTTTAGAAATAGAAATGATCAACAATTTCGTCTTCTGTGTTATTATACGCTTTTTGTAGTTAAAGTGGGCCCAACTTTGTTATTAATTTATTTATATTTTTCTTTTTTTAACTGGCGCGGCAAACACATACGCCCGAAATTAAGCCTGTAACGAATCGAACGAAAATGAAGAAATGCATGTTCGAGAATAAATGAATGTTAGTGTTTGTTCATTAAGAAATTTGTCATGTTCGTGTTCGTTTATGTTCGTTCGTTTAAAACCTAAACGAACGGTTCATAAACGAACGTCATGAACATACTAAATGTGAATGATTTTGTATTGCTAAAAAACCCAATTACTAATTTGTTATATTTATACAAGCAGCTAAAACCCAATTTATGTTTATATTTATATAAATACAACTATTTATGTAATTAATAAATTTAAACGAAAATAAACGGACGTTCACGAACATAAATATAAATGAACGAACACAACATTTGTTCATGTTCGTTCATTTAACTAAACGAACAATTTTTTTTTGTTCGTTTATTAAATAAACGAACTTCCCGCCGAACAAGTTCCCGAACAGTTTATGAACGCTCGGTTCGTTTACAGGCCTACCCGCAATCGCATACAGCGCTGGGTAGGCAAGCCCACCTCTCAGGGAGAACCCGTCGCGCAAAGGCCCAGTGCAGTAATACCCGGATTGAATCGAATTCGAACCTAACACCTATGGCTTTTAACTCAAATATTCGTTAATTTCTGTTGGCAATTTATTTATTTTGTTAATGTACAACTTATAATGCATAGGGTACGGTTTTGAAAATTAAGATAGCGATTGATTCTCTTTCGTTGGGTATATTCTCAGTTTCTAACTATTAACCGAAAGTTTATTATGATTGAGTTATTTTATTTAGAGTAAATTGCCAAAATGGCCCCTCAGGTTTGGCCCAAAATGCTTGTTTGGTCAGTTATCTTTTTTTTGTGCCAAAAGCACCCCTCACATATAGAAAATTGCCAAAATGGCCCATATTTAACTGAGTTTCTAACTGAGGATGGAAAGTCAGTTAAGTATCAGGGGCATTTTCGTCATTTCATCTCTAAACGTTTTAAAACCCCTTTTAACCATCTGAACTTCATCTTCTCCAACACTAACCCTAGTTGTGGTTCGGGTTGAGGAACATTCTTGTCTTTCGTGAATCTGTTATGATGTGAAGCGGATGTTATGGCTATAAAATTCCTGTGAGTTAACTCCACGCCTTTGATTCGACCAGTTGTGCCGGATGAGTATAGAATCCCCACTGTATCGGACTGCTTCACATGTGAAAGAATGACATTAGAGCTAGAATTTTGTAACATGGAAAGAAATTGTGATGATTGTTCCTAGTGGCAATGACGACGACAGTTTAGAAGCGACTGAGGAGGTAGCGAATGCGATGGCGGGGTTACTAACACGAACAAGGCCGGTTAACTCTGTTTTGGTAGAAATCGGATTAACAAGGGAGACGTTGACGCCGAGGGACAGTAGAGAAAAATAGATTACAGGAATATGAATGGAAATAGGAGATAGGATCAAGGCAACTTGATTTTTCACATGTGAAGGAAATTTGGTAACGAGTGCCGCGGATAGAGACCGGATTTGACTAATGAATCCGGCATAGGAGAGACGATGGCCAGTGGTGGAGTAAATGAGGAAATCAGTAGAGGGTGAGAATGCGGGGTTAGATTGAAGGAGGGAGAGCGTATAGTCGGTGATGGAGAGCGGTTGTGACGAAGGAGGGAGCGGAGCGGGTGAGCGGAAGCTGTGAAAGATTTTGGTGTTTGAACAGAAACCATTTTGGGTATCTACAGAGGTTGCATCCTCCATGGGTCTGTGGATGGAAGTGCAATTTCCAAATAAGTGAAAAACTAGTAGAACACAAATACAATTGAACCGAACTTTCAGCCAGTCAACATGTTATGCATGTAAAAATAATATAGCCACTTGTGCAGAAGGCACTGCTACTGTGGTTACATATGGAGAAGATGGTGACAGAGCAAATAATAGGTTTGGGGGTTTTTATATGGAGAAGATGAAGTACAGATGAAAGGACAAAATTGCCCCTCAGACTTAACTGACTTTCCATACTCAGTTAAAAACTCTGTTAAATATGGGTCATTTTGGCAATTTTTGATCTGTGAGGGGTGCTTTTGGCATAAAAAAAAGATAACTGACCAAACAAGCATTTTGGGCCAAACCTGAGGGGCCATTTTGGCAATTTACTCTTTTATTTATTATTCTAACTATTATAGTTATATTTATTATTATTCGTAGGTGTATTTGATGGATTGATTTTATATTTTTATATACATCTTGTTCCATTTACTTATTCAATATTTGCAATGAAAGGTGATTTTTATATTATTTTTTAACTTAGGAAAACGAAAGGTTAAAACGGTCAAGTTTATTAGTTGAATATTGGTTAAGGGGATGATTTCATCGATAGAAACAAATAAAAAGAAAATGAACAAAAAATAAGATAATGTCTTGAGTTGAAAACACGTCAAATGGCAATACCAAAGGACATGGGCTTAAACTATTTCTTAGTCGTTGGGTTGAGTTTTGCAACTAAGTCATGTGGGCTTATATTTCGGCGAGCCGTGACTTGTGAGCTGTGAAATGTTTGATATGACTCGTCGTTCCTTCATTACCCACTACGCCACTTAGCAAGTCGTTCCCGAAAATTCTTAAACAGTTTTGGTCTTGGGATGAGTAGAAAAAACAATCATCTGTTAGGTCAATTTTAAACAATTTTGTATTGGTTTTAACTTTTACTGAGTATAATTAACGTCCCGCTCACGGCTGTGCGCATATAATGTATATATGTGTGGCCCTCGGGGGGCAAAAGTAAAGTTCCACTAATTTTAACGTTATTTTACTAATTTCGTGAAAATAACGTTAAAAATGACGGACGGTTAATCATGCATCAAGTGGTGACGTTGATAGCCAAAAGATAAGGGGGTACATGCACTAATCGGGTTTGTCCCGATTTCTAAGTGTTATGTGCCTTATTGTCTAAGGCTTGATACAAAACCACTATTGAGCCGGGGGTCTCACTGGAAGCAGCCTCTCTATTTCGACAGGATAGAGGTAAGGTTGTCTACATCTTACCCTTTTCAGACCCTACCTTAGCTTTTGCTATTTGTGGGATTAACTGAGTATGATGATGATTTTATTGAGTATAATTGTAAATCATTGGGCCATTTTAAATGGGTTTAGGGTAGTGACTAGTGATTATGATACGAGTAATGGGCTTAATTTAAAATCGGTTTTAGTGTTTAATGAGCTGTTTTAAGTGTTTATCAAAGTATAATAAATTTTATTTTTAAAATACAAATGTATAATATATTAAAAAAAAATTATGGGTCCTTGAAGAGAAAACCTTAGGCCGCAGCCGTCCTTAAAGTCAGCGGTGCCACTTGGGTCAATTTAATAAAGGTGTTAGGAATTCACAAAACAATGGGCCTTTTCCTCATTACAATAGAAGTTGGTGCAATCAAATTTATGTCACATGTTGGTTCATTTGGCAAAAAAAAAATAAAAAAAAATACAATGGGCCTTTGGGTAATCAAACTTGCCAACAGATGTTGTATAAACTAGTGTTAATGATATTTTGATGGATTGTATTATGTATATTTGTATTGCTTATTGGTTTCAAATTTTTGTGGATTATGCAGCATGATTTGTCTTCACCTGTAAAGACAGATTCTTCATTTTGGACTATAGGTACACACCGTTTTCGTAACATTGTCTCATAATTTTGATCTTTAATAGAACTTGTGAAGCAATGTTATGCAATAAACTTGAATTGTAACCATTTCTGCTAAATTTTCCAAATTGATTTTTTTTTTACATTATAAGTAGTTGCGTAAATTGATGACGTTGTAATGTTTGGTATGCGACAGAGGATGATATATTACACATTACTCTGCAAAAAAGGGATAAAGGTCAAACATGGTCATCTCCGATAGAAGATCAAGGTCAACTTGATCCGTATGCTACCGATCTTGAACAGAAGCGTCTCATGCTTCAGAGGTTTCAAGAGGTGGTAAAACATAGGCATGGATAGTTATTGTAATATTGTTATAGTTTTTGTGTTAGTGAGATAAAATATTTTTCAACTTCATTCAATGTATTAACCTTCTCAACCTGTGTTATAGCATAGTTAACTTCTGCCTTCCATTTGAAAACTGAACATATATTAGCAAGTTATATACTTTTAGTTCAGTTTTAACTTCATATAGCGCGATAAAGAGCACATGTCGTGTCCATGGTTTAAAAAAACAGGTGAGGCGTGCCTCAAGGCGAAACTCAAAGAAAACGAGTTTGAGGCGCGCCTCATGGGGTTCAGATTTTACATACGTCTCTAAGGGCCGAGGCACTAAGAAAATGTGCGCCTCGGGTGCTTTAGGATGTTTTTGATGTATTTTTTTTTTATTTTTTTTGTATTTTAGACTTTTTGGGTCAATTATTTCATTTTTGATGTGTGTTTTTTATGTTTTAGACTTTTCTAGGTCAAGCATTTTATTTTTTATAGACAAACTAATTTTTATATTTATTTTTTGACTGCGCCACGGGCTTATGCCTCGGTTCGCCTCGAGGCTTACGCCTCATGAGGCGAAGGAAAACGCCTCGAGACTCGTTTCCATTCTTTTAGACTTTGGTCGTATCAGTGAATTATCTCTAAAGATATACAAGGATCTTTACTGAACCATAGTTTATGCATATCATGATATCATCAACACAACGAGCTAACTTTCTTCTTTCTGCTACAACTTTACAGAACCCCGGATTTGACTTTTCTCAGGCGCAGTTTTCAGGTAAGTGTCCGGATCCAAGAACATTCATGGGTGGCATAAGATCTGATTAGCAATCATCTCAATAAACATGTACATTAATTCTCTTTAACATTTAATCCTAACTTAATCATCTTGTGTTTGTAAAAGCATGCTTATGCCACCCTGGTTCCTAATCATCTTTCCAAACACACCTACCCGAATCTCGAATGCTGACGTGGTTTTGTTTGTTTGATTATCTTAACCTAATTATGGTTGTTGGATAAGTGTGTTGAATAGTAACACTTGGCAAAGCTTTATCCTGTCCAATCATCCATCAACTGTCTTGAAATGTTTCTTAAATAATAACTTTTTGTTCAATTACACATAGACCTTACCAATTAAAGTTTTTATCTTTACTTATTATAATTATCTATTTTATGAATACAAGCAAGGTATATATGCAAATATTTGGCTCAACTTGGTTGACCATATTTTTATATCACAAGTGTATTGTTGTTGCTCTTATCTTTGTGATGTAAGGTATTGGTTGAATAGTTTTTAATAATATCCATCCAGCTTACAAATTGCATTGGCAGATGCTAAAGGGAATTATACACTTGTTTGATTATTCCAATCACACAACTTTTGATTATTCCAAACACACAACTTGGATCACACAACTTGGTGTGTAGAAAGTGGACCCTTTATGATATGTTATAATGTTTATAGAGTACTAGGATTTATCCCGAGCACGTTGCGGCGTGCTAAACCGAGTCGTTCTTGGTTTGATAATATGTACGTATGAGCTTCGATTACATGGAAACTCTGCATAGTAATAACCGGAAGTGGATATCTAAATATGGTACCGTTAACAATCGAAGGAGAAAACTAAAATAAAGTGGTAGTAAACCAAATGGATATGAAAATTTACGTCAAATATAAATAAACTTAAGACGTACATAAAAATAAGAATGCAGATGTATTAAATATGACCTGACTAAGAAACTCGATGGGGGTAAAAATGACATTTTAGACAGTTGAAAGATTCTAACCGTCAATTCTGAAAGTTGAGTGAAACCATTCTTGTTTATTATACACATCATATTGTTGTTTAGGCTTTCATATGATCCTTGAAATATCTCCTTTTGTGTCTACTATCAACATTTTGGGTTTGGCTTGATTGGTGAATTGTCGCTTCTTTAATCAACATTTTTGGTATACTCTTCAAGTTTTCTATATCCGTCATTGTGTTTTTTTTTTTTTTTTTTTTTTTGAACGGCCAACAAATTGGAATCACTCACGAAACACTGGAGTATCATCGTGCCACCAATGTTTCCACGCGATCATATTCCACCACCAAGTCACCAATTCAGGAGGAAACTCATAATAATTATGAGAAAACCCCCTTTGTGAGATTCGAACCCAGGACCTTATGGCCCCAAAGTCTTATCTCACCACCAAGATGCCACTAGGCTATAATGCCTTGGGCCCGTCATTGTGTATTTGTGTGTGAATATTCGTGTCTATTTATATTCCAATGCCAGAAGTTCGAAAAATATCAAACACCAAATCAATTATTGAGCAAAAATTGAATTACCTACCAACTATTTCTGCCTCTCCGACAACTACGGGTGCCTTATGTTCTGTCCTCCTTAAATAATTTTCAAGTGGGACTTGTAACAATTTTAAAAATAACCTTTTTATGGAATATATGAAGTATTTATAACACTATCTTCTCGATGTCTTAAAAGTAAAGTAGGGGTGCAATCGAGCCGAGCTGCCCGTGAGCAACTCGAGCTCAAGCCGAGCTTGAGCTTAAAACAAAACTCGTTTATTTATCGAGCTTGAGCTCGAGCATGGCATGTGAAGCTCGCCAGGCTCGTCGAGCTTATCAAGCTTAGCGTAATACTCCCTCCGTCCCACTAGAAGTGTCTTGGTTTGAAAAACACAAGGTTTTAGGCACATTAAATGATTACCTTTTTTGCTTGCCATATGACAATAATACCCTTGTCATATGTGGGTCCATCATATTCTTTGTTTATTTTAGTTGTGTTTTTAAGGGTAAATTTGGAAATTGGCTAATATTTCTTTAAAGTGGACACATGAAATGGGACAAATAAAAAAGGGAATATGGACACTTCTAATGAGACGGAGGGAGTATTAGTTTTAATAATATTTACCCATTATTTAAAATTGTTTAGTAAACGAGCTCAAACCCGAGTTTCACTTATCGCGCTCACGAGCCTAAAGGAGCCTATTATCTATATTATTTTTATATAATTTATTTAATATATTAACTAACAGATAATAAACAAGACCGAGCCCGAGCTTAAGAAACGACCAATGAGCCGAGCTCGGCTCGTTTGCACCCCTAGTTAAAAGCCGATTTATCTTAATATAACATACCATGCTATTGCATTTTAGTATTTTCTTTATTTTCCAAAATTTGATGAGCATTTACACAGCTTATATCATTAGACAATCTCGCATTCGACCTTGTATGTAATGTGCGGTGCCCATCCCTAAACAAACATTTGTGTAAATATTTCATTCTCTAGTAAACGCGAAAATAACTATACATGATTTTCTTTTTGTTGGAAGACAGATCGCAAACGCAATACTTGTACTCCCCCTTCTATACAACAAACAACATATAACCCATTGTTTACACATGTAACCAAACTTAATAGATCTATGTTGGTTATCTCTTCATGTTTGGCCATCAAGTTAGAGTTCTCCTTTGGAAAACCTGCCAAAAAAACATAACCAAACATATATTAAATTCAAGTTCTTGCTTATTTACCTACCATGTGCTCAAATAGAAAAAGTAAACACATAATAATATGATAATAGTAAAGAACATAGGATCCTAGATTGCCTAAAAAACAAAACCCAACTGAAATCTAGGACAAAAGTGATGATACCCATGTTGTTGGCATGAGCAAATTGCCAATTGTTTACGGGTGGAGCACATGTGATGACTGAAATTAGTTGAATTACACGACAGATTGTATAAAAAAGTAATCTTTTTTTAGATACCAAGCAAACTGTCATCTAGGGAAATGTGTAGGGATGGGCTTTGATAAATATTGTATATATAGCCATTGGGTCGGTGGTCGTAGAAGCAAAGCTTCTAGGAACACCTAAGGGGAGGTTATGGGTTCAAGTCCCACAAGGAGTAGAAATTTGTCGTTCAAAAAAATATATATATTGTATATATGAACCAATGTCCCACCATATAGGCCAATTCAAACCATAAAAACATATGTGCTCATGGAAACTTGACCTATTGATATCAGGTGTTTATCGTTATAAAAAAATAAGGCAAATTTGAGTCTCACATAGTGGGTATCGTGTGAAAAATTAAGAGTAAATTTCATAGGTTGTGAGTTGTTTTGTTTGGCTGCCCCATTTTGTAGGTTGGTTGTTGCATTTTTAATGAAGTTCGCTGTTAAAAAAAAAAAAAAAAAAAAAAGTTACCTGAATCTTGGATATGGGAATGTGGGCTGGCCATTGAAAAGATATAGGATGAGATGGGAAAACTTATGTTTGCACATCTACCTTTGCAATTTTAGTTTGACTCTTTCATCTTGAAGAATCTTTGGGTACCTTGGAAACCCATTCTTGAATGTGGACACCTGAAAATGTAACCAAATCAATTTATTATTATTTTTATTATTCAAATAACTACCAATCTTGTAAAAATAAAGCAAACCCTTTTCACATATTTGATCGTTCAAAAGAAAAGAAAAAAAAAAAAAAAAAAAAAAAAAAAACCCTTTTCACATATATATAACAAAGATCAAATCTTTCTTGACCTCAACTTGTAATTCATGCATCAAAATATGTAACACGTCGGTTTCAATAAATTCTACAAGTTGCAGATATTTCTTGAAGCGTAAGAAGATCAAACCGCGTGTAAAGTCAACTTGTTGAAGCGTCATTACCCTACAAATTGGACTATTCTTTCTTCTTGCGGTTGGCAAGTTATTGCATTAATGAGTTGTACATGATTTTTAAAATTATTTATTTTTAATGGTCAACAGATCAGACCCGAGCATTCTCGAAGCACTCACTAGAAAAATCAAATACTTCGAGAGTAACCCGAGTTGTTAAACAACAATTACGGGAAAACCCGATAACCTATCCACCCGTAGGTAGCATGGTGAAAATACCAGTAAGACAGATCTTGCTCAAGAATCAAACCCAGAATCATTGCACACCAACTCCTCAATTGACTGATTTTTTTAAATTATATTTAAATTAAATTTAATAACCTTCAAATATTAAATAAAACAACCCTTGGGATGGTAAAAAACTACAAGACAAAAAAACGTTTCACGTAACGGCCACCTTTTCAGTTATGTACAACTCATAATGCATAGAGTACAAGTTCCCAATGCATGATGTACAACTATATAGATATGATAAATAGAACAAAAATTTAGTTGAGTGGTTTTTTTTTTTTTACTTTTTAAAGGGCATGAATCTTTATTATTAGTTTTATTTTTTTTTAAAGCTAATGCACAACTTTTTATAAAAAGATGTAAATTTTATAAACTTACAGCTTCAATGTCAATTTTGTACACAAGAAGCTTCCTTCGTTCTCTACAACTAGTCCGGTACGCCACCACAATATGCACCACGGCCAACGACAGCGAACACACGAACAACGCCACCTCAGCCGCCGTGAATCCCCGACTACCGCAACCGAACACATACGAAGCCTTAATCGACACAAACAATAAAGAAACCACGGAACAAACCGTCGTGATCCCCAAGTACGGACCCCTCGATAACCCCGGACCGTCACAAAGTCCGTACACACCTGCCAGAATAAAAGAAATATTAAATAGTTAGTAACTAAAATTTACAATTATAAATTATATAAATAAAACTATATTTTAAGATAAAACATAATTGAAATTAAATTAAAAAAAAGCACAATAACCAAGAACCAATGAGTTTACTTTTTTTTTTTAAGCTTACAGAACTGTGACATGTGACGTAACCAGTAATTAAAATAAATATATTTACTTACATAGGATGATGGCCGCTCTGATTATCGATATTAACGGGATATCAATCAACGAGTAACGAAAATCGTAGTTACTCAAATGAGAATTTAAGGTTTGGAAGAGCGAAAGCGCGGGCGAGGGACCGAGAAAAGGCGAAGAGAGGGAAGCGGAGAACAGAGCTGTGGGAAGTAAAGCGTCCGCGACCGCGAACATGATCGGGGCCGAAAAGAACAAAAACGATATGATCATGGTGAGTAAAAAGAATATTGTTTTGAATCCTCTCAAAGCTTTCTTAGTTCTTTCATCTTTTAATATTAAGAAAAAGGCCATGATGAATTGATGATTGTGTTATGGATGTGTGTATTGAGAGTGTTGAATTGGAGGGTATAAAAATAGAGGGAATGGAAATGAAGGGGTGGGACCGGAGGCTGGAGGATTTGACCGGAGAAACGAAAGCAATGACTTAATAATATTAAGTTGAGGGAATTGAGATCATACAAATAAGGGAATCGAATCACTTTCTCTCACATCAAATATTTTTGTTCTAGATTTGTTTATTGGGTTAACTGTTTGAATGTGTGTGGGGTCGTCAATGAGATTCATTCTCGGCAAATGGCAATGGGATTTTTTTTTATATATATAAGAAAAAAAGAATGGAAATTATCTATTAATCACCTTATTAAAGAAGATTACAAAAATAGGTGATTTGAAATTTATTTAACACAATGGGTGTTTGTCATTGGTTTTTTTCTTAAGATGGTGATGATTGAAAAAATATTTACTAAAATTGGTGTTTTTTCATTGATTTTTTTCTCAAGATGATGACGACTGAAAAAATATTTATCAAAATGGGTGATTTGAAAATATTTAACAAAATAAATGTTTTCTGTTATATCTTTTCTTTACCTTATTATTAGAAGAGCATTGAATTAATAATTATGTACACAGACAATTGTAAACGAAATATTACCTCAAAAAAAATATATATAAGAGTATGTTAGCAGTATATGAAAATAAATAAATAAATTTAGTTATAAAAATATATATCGTGTGTGGATTGAAGAAAAAAATATTAGTTATAATAAATTGATTGACTAAAAAAGAAGAATTATAATAGATTAGTTAAAAATAAAGAAATAAAAAAATCATTTTGATAAATACTTTTCAAATCACCCATTTTTATAAATATTTTTTTCGCCAACACCCCCGTTTGGTAACTAACTCTATGTAACTTGAAACATCTTCTTAAACATAAAAACCACCAAGGATTCTCTTATATTTAAAATATGGCAAATATCATAAATAAATAAAAAAACACTATACTTTATGTTTTTTTCTCACAAAAGTTGCTCCACAAATTTTTACACATAAACACACTTTACTTTCTATTTTTTTCTAGCAAAGGTCACTCAAATATTTTTTGCATTTAAAAATCATTGTTATGTTTTATTTTTCTCACAAAGTCACTCAACATTTTCATCATTTTGTTTTTTAATAATCTATACATATAATAAACCAGAGCCATTTTAATGACATGGCACTCAAAGAGGCATTCTCTTCCTTGAGTGTGCCATGTGTCATCCCATGTGGCATTGAGATATTTTAGGAAAAAAATAATTTAAAAACAAAATTGGATTTTTCACCCTCATGTTTCCTCCCATAATTTTTAAACGTTAATATCTTTAATATACGAGATTTTTTAAAGAAAAAAATTACACCAAATTAACGAGCGTCTTATTATCTTTCCAACGAGTACCCTAGTGCTATATAAAAAACGGAGAATTTTTTTGTGGGGGTTTTGTTCATACAGGAAAAAAAACACAAAGTGTTCAGGTAAATCATTAATCATGTATAGACAAGTAACTAATTATGTTTAAATCAGTAAATATGAAATGTTTTTTCAACCACAGCCGAATAGGTTAATAAAGTTATACGTTGTTTTAAGTTAGGTATCAATATTAGTATGTTAGAGTTGTACATTTGTTTAATGTTTAGGATAGGTGTTAATATTAGAGTTACATTAAAGTTCTACATTCTTTTAGGTTAGGTGTTAGCATTGGAGTTGTACATTGTTAATTTGTTTTAGGTTAGATATTAATATTAGAGTTATACATCAGTCTATTTCATATGTAAAATTGATGTATCATATTAAATTCTTAACCCGGGACGCTCCCGGGGTATAATCTAGTAAAAATATATAAGCAACGTATGACGCAGAAGAACACGTGTAGAGACACGCGTTAAGTTCCAAATTCCATCACAAAATTCTTTATTTACTTGTAGTAGTTGTACATTATCTTGTTAGAACTCTTAACTTCATCTAAAATTTGAATATGAAGTTGATTTGTTTCGCCTTATACAATAATTAATATTTTTTTAATTTTAAAGTTTAAGCCTACATATAATATTTAAGTATATTCACTTTTAAATCATTTACACTTCATTCATCTATGAGTTAAGAAGTCGAATTTTGTATTGTGGTCGATTTACAAATTTCATTACTAAGGGTGTAGGTTTGATTGTTAATAAAATGTTCTTTATTAAAAACATAAATAATTCATGTCTTATGAACCGGACTAGACCACTGGGGGCCAACCTTCTAGCTCAGTCTAGTGGTCCAACATGCTAAATTGTTTGTTATGTGGGAATGGTTATATAAGTTGGCATGTCAGGAGAAAAGAGGAGAACGATTGAACAAATATGATGCAAATGTGTGATTAGACACCTCCCACCTCCTACTCTGTAGTATCTCATTTAAATGAAATACAGTTTCAAATATTTTTGATAAATACTTTAAGGTTGTTATAGATATTTGCATACTTGTATTATCTCTCTATTTCTTCAAATGCATTGAATCCATCAAAATTCCAATTAAACACGTTTAAACAATAATAATAACATTAAAATACAAAATATGTAATCTTGTAAAAAAACCACATGGGATGAATTGACCAATTGAAATGATTTTCTATTGGCTTTGTTTATTGGAGGAATAATACAATAAACTTTACAATATAAAACAAGAAAGAGAGTTGCATGATGCCATATACTTAGACCATGTGTAATGGTAAGAGGTAAAATATAACGCTCCTGATTCTGATTGGTCCACGTGACAGCTGAGTCAGCATGGGGCTTGAAGTGAAAAATGGGTGTAGTGGTAGTGGAAAAAAGATGAACGTTGGAAGAAGCTAGGTGTCAACATCCCATTGGTTGAGCTATGTGTTGCACATCGTTATGTTGGTAACGCCCGGCCTCATTTTTGGAAAATAGCGCCCCTTCGTAGCAGTGTGGGGGCGCTATTTTGAGATTTAACGCCACTCTCGCGCTGCACTACACACACTTTTAGGCTTAGAAGTTAGAAGCTCCTTGCACAATTGGCGCAATGGGACCGATTAATAGTTCCCTCACATGCATTTCATATGATTGCATTACGATTCAGTTTGTTTATCTTCATCAGCGTGTTTTATCTTCATCAGTGTGTTTATCTTCATCAGTGTGTTTTATCTTCGTCAGTGTGTTTTATATTCGTCAGTGTGTTTTATCTTCATCTAGAAATGATTCTGATCAACATTTTGGTTTAACATACAAACGATGGTTTATAAAGGTGTTTTTTTTTTCAATTGTACATTCTAGTGTGTTTTCTGATCATGGGATACTGATTGTGTATGAAAATGTGTTTTGTACTCATCGTTTATTTTAGTTGTTAGTAAAGATGTGTTTTATTTTGAATGTTCTTACTAATAAGGAACTTAAATATAAAACACAATGTGTTTTACATTTGTTACTTAACACGAATATAAAACACAATGAGTTTTCGAAAGTGACATAACTTCGTTTATGAAATAAAACACCATCAGCTTAAAACAACATTGTATGACGTTTGAACATAAAACACCAATAATTATCAGATTAAGATTAAGATTTGTGATTGTTTATGTGCTAAGAATGGTTGATTGACAAAAATATAATCATTGATGATGGTTAATCAATTTATGGGAAAACCTCCAAAAAATAATAATTGCATCATATATTCCATATTTGATTAATGATACAATTACACTAATACCATCCTAATTGATTTTAATTAGTGACACGTGTCACTCTCTTGTTCCTTCTTACACTTCTCACACTTTTGGTCCTTTGTATAGGAACCTAAACCTATATATATATATATATATATATATATATATATATATATAATATTAATGATTGATTATTAATCATCAAGTTATGTTATTATTATAATGTATTGGAGTAGGAAATGCTTGTTATTATCAGGAGGAAAAGACAAGTGTGACTAATCAAGTGTTCGAACTTGATCCTATAACTTCCAAGATGACACCAAGGTACTTACTTGGATGCATTTGATTTATTTGTTCAATCACACTGATTGAATATAACAAAATATTGAGTTTGGTGCAATTATAAGATGGAGGTTGCCTAATATGAATATTATCTGTAAAAAAAAGTTTGTGGGATAATAATCTAATATATTGTTTTTTTATGTTTGTTTTCATGTGTTAGTTTAGTATATGACAGTTGGGTCTTGTGCTCTTAGCATTTACATGCTTTATTCAAACTTTTAAAAATATATCATTTAGGCAAATGGGTATTATGCTTATAAATGGTATTACGGATAACAAGCTTTGACTTTTAAATGGATTTTTATTATACCAAATTTTTAAGAGTTAAATGAGTTTTCTATTTTAAAAAATACATGTATTTATAGGAATTTTGTAAAAATATGTGCCTTATCCACGTGGCCTCCCCAACCACCATAAGAGTCGGCCTTGGTACGCAACATCGATAAATCATATAAATATGTCTATGAATTATGCAATACTTGAAAACACATGCATCCTGTGCCTATACACGTGCGCGCGCACATACACAAATATATATATATATATATATATATATATATATATATAGGGGAAAGTTAATTTGAGAACACCTATATTTCATGCGAACCGTGAGAACGACATCTATAACCATTCAAATTCAAAATTTCTTTTTACACTTATCTTTATTACTAAAATACAATCCCAAAAACACAATTTACGTGTAAAAATTCAAACGTATACGAAAATAAATTGTTTTTACACATGTGTAAATTTACTGTTTATACATGTGTAAACTGTTTCATTTACACATGTGTAAAAAGTCAATTTGAAAGTGTTTTTTGCAAGAAAATATGTATTATTTGGAAAGAAAATTTATTTATTAATGTTGTATTTTGATTATAATGAGGTTTGTATTAAAAAAATTGATTTTGATTGATTTTTTTACTTGTTCTCACGGTTCTCACGATATTTAGCGTTCTCAAGATAACCCTCCCCTATATATATATATATATATATATATATATATATATATATATATATATATATATATATAGAGAGAGAGAGAGAAAGATAGATAGATAGATAGATAGACACATGTATAAACTACCTTCCAAGAACCTTAAACAAAACTCTCTAACTTCAACTAGAGCTGTCAAACATGACACAACATAACTACAGGTCTTGAACACGACACATTATTACTTATGTTATATTCTTAACACTAACACAACATGTTTAATAAGTGGGTTATACGACATGGCACATTTGACACGATTAAAGGTAAATAGGTAGTAACACGAACTTTATGACATAACATGTTTAGCACGATTACCACTTCTGCTACACGAATGAGAAACCAACTTTAATACGATTATTAACATGATTCATAACGCACAGTTAAAAAGTATTATATAATTAGCATAATAAAATAAAATTTACCAAAATTTTGAATCCATATTTAACAAGAACCCGTTTTACTTTGTTAGGGAAACAATGTGTTCAGTGTTAATAATCGCTTATGAAGAAACACAAATGATCCCTAGTTTTGACATGTTAAGATTAGGAACGTGTGTTGTTAAGTTGTTAATAACAAATGTGCATATACCGCATACATGTCCCTAAACAATTGATTTATTCAACTATAGTGATGAAGTCCTAGGATATTAATAAACATTTGGCTTCAACTGATGATGAAGATTAACCAACTGTTATATAGCAACATCTGTCATATACAAGATTCATCAAGTGCAACATATATAAATATTCATATGTGAATAATCAATCTATATCAACGGATAAAGATTTGAAGACTTGAATATCACTTATCAAAGGTCATATACGAATGATGAAACCATCAAGAAATTGATTAGGAATTAGAGAGAAAATTAATTTAATCAAAAGTAAATTAACAAACTAGGTTTTCTAAATAAAATTTATATTGGAAAAATCCTAAGCGAACCGAACTAATTTAATATGAATTGGAGGGACTTTGAATTTTGAAAATGCAAGAAACTAGTCGATTTCTTTCCATTTAGAGAGTGTAATTATGGTAGGAGACAATATATTACTCAAAATGGAAAAAGAAACACCATGTTTTATCAAATCCCAATCCACGCTTAAAAAGTTGTCAGCAAAGTTGACGGGTTGGGTATGTATGATTTGATAACTCTTAAATCAGAGGTATGGATGTGAAAAAAAAGGTGTTGGTAGCCGTTTATATTTGTTGCACAACGTTCAAAAGTCAAAAAATGTTAATAGAAAAACCTAACGGTCGACGATTAACGGTATCATGTTCACGCCCTGTGGTTCCCCTCAGGTTAGGGGTGAGCAGAAAACCGGAAAAAACAATCCTTAACCAAAAAACTGATTTAATTGAATCAAAAATATCAAATCGCGCGAATAACCGAACCAAAATTCATGGTTTGGTTCCAGTTTTGCATTATATGAAAACCGAAAAAATCGAATAACCCAAAAATCATTAGTTAATGTTTGTTTGTTTGTTTGTTTGTTTTTAAGGAGTTGAAATTTTATTCTTGAATGCTAAGTATTAATAACAAGAACATTAACATGTTTATTTATATTGGAATGATTTATCCATGTCTTCAAGAAATAACAAAATTTAACCTAAAAAAATAAATGATTTAAGTATTAAAAAGGAAAACATCTTAATAAAACCTTTGAAGAAACATAAAAATAGTTTAGAAAGTTAGATTTATGTGAATAATATTAATTTAAAAGGTTAAATATTTTAATGTAAATGTAAACATCTAAAAAAAGTTCTTAAATATTGAATTATACTTTTTATTTTTCCAATCATACATAATTTTATTCTAACAACCAAAAACCAAACCAAACCAATGAACTATTGTTAAAATGGAAAACGAACGGTTTTTAAAACCAGAAACAAGACATTTTTTGTTTTGGGTTTTGGTTTTACAATAAGATTGAACCGATCTGTGCACAGGCTTACCTCACACCACCCTCTTTACGCTGCGTCAAGGGTAATGTTTCACGTCGTGGAAACCTCTCCGTATCAGATGACAATGTGGATTTGGTCTCTACGCCCCATAGTCTTATGAGTATGGTTAACACCACCTTAAAAAAATCGTTATGATGCTTTTATTTAATTATCATTGATTAATTAAGGTTATCTTATTAAAAAAAAAATCCTTAACATGAAGTAGGTGTAAAAAAGAAGACACCTAACGAGGAATGTGACGCAAGAAAGGTTGTTTTATTTCCATCCCTTCAAATCTTACCTAACACCTCCTAACATAACTGTCAACTTTCGAACCATTTTCATTATAACTAAATAAACAATAATATACAAACAAACACGTATGCATACACAAAGTCGAGCTAGGAGGAAAGACAGGAACCACCACCAATTATCCACCACATATAGTGACTAAAAAGTTTGTCGTTTACAAACCATAATTGCTACGTGTGCGGTTTACAAACCGAAAGTTTGTCGATTTATTAACCAAAGGATGAAGGATGTTGATAGATACAAACTACAAATATCTAGTATTGAGTCATTGTAATGAATACCACCGACCATGTTAATCCATTGATGATTGATCAAAACTCATCTAAGGGCTATGATCGATTCCCATGATGCCTGTAGTTTTAAGGTTCTCAGTTGGATCTTCACTTGTCTATTACATGTTGGTACACGTGCATGGATATAACACATAATAATGTCATTGTTAACCTATTAAGAAAGCATAGGTCCATACGTCTAATCAGTGGCGAAGCTTGACCCGAAGGTTTGGGGGGTCGAAAGTCACTAGTTTCGGGGGGTCTAAAACCAGTTTCGTGTGGTCGAAACCCTATATTTCCAAAATTTTCTATAATACTATATAATCGGAACTTCTGCGTGAAAATTCCCCCCGCTCGCCCCAACTAAGGGTTGGCTATTTCTATGAGGTATTAAAGAGTGAACTTGTAATAAAGAATTGATTTGTAAATATATTAGAAAAAAAAAAACTACGAGAAGTGTCAAGACTCTAGTTGCTCAACATGTTTAGTTGTGGTCTCAATGTCTCATGCACCGGACACACATCATGTTTAGATGTCCAAGAAAATTTTATCTCAGTCAGGTGGTCGAAATTAACCAATTTAATCCATACTTAATGGTAATTTTATATCTATAATACATTATAAAGGAAGAGTGATGTATCATATTGTAATTTTGTCATTAGTACAAGTTAACAAGCAACATGTACAACATATTTAAGCAAAAAAATTAAGGGTATTATTGGCATACTTGTGACAATTAAGACACTTAGGAGGGTAGATTAGTAAATTTATTTGAACCTCATACTCACATTCTTAAAATCTATTCCCTCACTGCCCTCTGGAAAATCAATCGACCATCGCATCAGTTCACGACCTCTTCAGTTCATCACCATAATCATCAACCTTTATTTTTGTAAGTTGTAACCGATTGATCCCAATGTTTCCGTCCACCAGTATTAAGATCACCTCCATAGACATCATTCATCCACCAATCTGTCTGCATATCAGGTTCCTTCTTCTTCCTCCCTCTAATTTGATTTTGATTGCTGTTTAATGATGCTTGTTAGTGTTAATTGACCTGCTTTTTTAATGTTATTGAAACAATTGGTTTCCTTGCCTACCAGTAAAATTAAATTGCTTTGATCAATGTTACCACGGATTCACTTTCTGTACTTGTTCTCTCTTTATGGTGACAATCTCAATTAAATCCTTTTAAGTGTTCTTTATCCTAATTGTTCTTTCTTCAATAATTTTGTTCCATTTCTCATGTTATTGTTCTTATATTAATTTTGTTCTATTTCTCATGGATAACGTAAGTTTGAATTTTGTTTAAATGTTTGCTCCTACTGCGGATTTGCTTTTCCCTCCTGTAAGTACTCTGTTACTTTGTAAGTGAATGGACTTGTAGAAGTTAGGTCGGGTGCTTAGGGATTAGGTTTGTTTGGAGGATAAAATGATTTGTTTCATTGATTGTTGATATGTTTTTTTTATGCTATATGTAGACGCCGTTGCAAACGCCAATGCAAACACCTTTGCCTGGTCAAACACCGTTACCTGGAACAGCTCCGACGCCTTTACAAGGGACGATGGAGAATTCGTATAATATACCTACTGGAGGGACTCCTATCACCCCGAGCGATTATTCTTCTTTAAATAAGAATGGAGCTTCAGACAGAGCTGGGAGGCCTAGCGCTTACATGGCAAGTGGTTTTTCTTATCCTTTTCATTTGTTATGCATAACGTATTTTTCGCCTTAACTATTTCATCCATTATGTAAATTTGGTAGTACATTGGCTCTTTTGGTTGTCGATGATCATGATATAAAATTTCATTTTCTGTACAGCAAGCACCATCTCCTTGGATGAACCAAAGGCCGCCCCTAGACGTGAATGTTGGTAAGTTATCTCTGAAGTATGGTATTAAACATGTATATAAATGTGAATTATGCTATATTGTTTTTTTAATATATGTATTGTTTCAGCATACGTGCAAGGCCGTGAAGACGTGGTCAGAGGAGCAGGCAATCAACCAACAACTCAGGTTACCACAACAATTTTATTATCATTATTAGCGAATAGTGAGTTCTATTTTTTATAGTTTTATGTTTAGATGTAAAGACAAATTGTGCTGACATACTTTCTCCTTTCGAATTTATGACGTTATTGTAGTGTTATTGTAATTTATAACCTCAACCACAAGTTCACTTGTTATTGACAGAGAATTAAAAGCGACATCATTTACTTAAACATGTTTACATCACAAACAGGTAAAAGGTGATACAAGTATGAAAATCGGTAACTGCATTTATCATCATTAAAGCCGATGTACGTTGTCGATTTTCAGGTAATTTTTTACTTAAATTTCACAAGGTGTTCTATTGAATTTAGTTTCGCATAAAGGGGTGTTTAGATGTATACTGTGAGAGTGGTTGTATGAATACCATGGGGAATCTTGCTGGCCTCTTTATTTATATTATAGCTACTGGTCTATTACGTATGCGGGTCAACTGAAATTTGGGTATGATGCATGATAGTTTTGATCTCATATGGAAATATAATGTCTTAGTGTTGCCGTTTATACAAGCTAGAGTTGTTCATTTCAATTTAAAACTTAGGTAATTGATGATTGGATTATAATTGCTAAATGAAGTTGGTGTTGGTGTTGGACTAACGATGCTTATAGTCATTAAAAGTCAAAAGGTTAACAACTTGAATTTGAGCACTTATGAGATGTTTCAAGAATGTTTGACTATTTGTATTTGAGCAGCAGCTTGTAGAGATATTTGAGACAGGCTCAATTAGAAACCTTTGGATTTTATTGCTAGATGAGTAGATGGTACCAATTCTTGCCAAAGAAAGTACTATGCTGAATTTCAGTTATCTTAAAGTTATTTTTTCGAACAGCAAAGTAAATCATTAAATTTTGCTCTATTTTTTACCCACACGAAAAGGTTTGCTTTGACTTCCTCTATGACACGACTACCTCTGGAGACTTTTTAAACCTCTTGAAAATGCGGCTGTTCCTCGCCTTCCGTAACAACCATAGAGTGGTCAGAATTATGCTTTATCTTGGAACCATTTGTCTTCTCCCTGAACTATAGCTTACATTTTAACTGTATTGCCTTTTTAACCTCCATTTTAAACCAACCTTTTACCATATCCATACCTAACTCGCATAAGCACAACTAAATAACTAATCGACATATGGGTTGTAGATTCAATATCCTCTCCACATGCATCACAGATGGTAGAGTCAACATACACATTCCTCATAGCCAACACTGTTTTTGATGGGATCTTGTCCAGACCAGCTTTCCATGCTAGGAAATTTACTTTATTATGCAACCATTTGGACCGCACAATTAGTCTATAGTCATGAGCAAAAGAATTTGAGTCAATTAACCTTCGGCCCAAACTAACGGAAGACCAATCTGAACCATCACCTAACAATTTCCAGCTATCTCTATTCCCATTTAGACATACTCTGCTTATTAGATCATCTCCTCAATTTCTAGATTTGAATAATACCACCCTTATCATTGATACCAGAATCATTTACATAAGTAGTTGAGTTATTTTTTTAGAAATTACTTTTGGGGGGTATTGGGGAAAAAAACTGATTTTGGTGATGTGTGGAACTTGTTTGGCGGCATCTAAGAAATCCAACATTGATGCCGCCAAATGGTAACTTAACATTGAAGCCGCCAATTTTAACCCTCTTGATGCCGCCAACCAAGTTTGAGGCATCAATGGTGATGCCGCCAATTCAAATATGATGCCGCCAACCAAGTGTGAGGCATCCCTTTGATGCCGCCAAATGATAATGAGGCATCCCTCATATAAATATAATCCCACCGGATTACCATTCTCCATCCACATCCAAACCCCACACTCAAACCACACATACTTAAATGCCACCTATCGTAGAAAACCAAAGAAAATACCAATTGTTCTGGAGGGAACGATTTTTTATTGATATTAGGTCGATGTTACATTCACATGGAGTTTACACTGTTTTCTGCGGGGATAAGCCATACTGTGGCTTCCCTCTTTCTGGGGTCCAAGAAAGCTCGGTCTTTGGATCGGTGTTACATCCACATGAAACTACTTGGATCGATGTTACATCCACACGTGGTATAACACGTGTTGAATGCAACGTTGTCTTTGTAGTTTATAATATTATAAAGTCGGTTGTCGGTGGTGCTCTCAATCTCCAGTGTACCACCTCTATTAATGGCAACAGACTCTTTAGGGGGGACAACCTTCCAGGCAAAGCCTGTAGCACAAGGCCATCCTATGTTGAAGAATCACGGTCAGTCATTAGCGACGTTGGCGACAACGGATGATGCGATTCTTCATCGTGCTACTTCGGTGTGGCAGCCTGGGTTGATCATTAAGTACCTGTAGATCTGGTACCAATGTTCAACATATTGATATGCTTCCCCTGCCGCATTCAGATGGGTTTGAATCTGAATGTGGTCCTTATTTACCGCTGACTGGAAGAACGCCTTTCTGTGCCCACAGCTACAGGTTTGCCTTCAATAAAGCAATTATTGATGTCACTGAAGCAATGGAGATGGAAGGCGCAAAATAGAAACTCAATGAAGCAGCGGTAGAATATTGGGATTGGTGATCTCGGGAGACTGGAATAGTGATGGCATAACTGAAATGATCAGAAACATTCCAAATAACTGTTCAATTTCAGCTTTTGTTTAACTATTCTAGCAACTTCCATAGAGAAGTTATCAATCTCACTGTACCTGTGTCCAAAAGAACTAGGCTTCAAACACTACGGGCTTGGTTTCTTTTAGATAAGGAGGTATATGTACAATGATGTCTTTACGTAGCTTCCAAAACACGACGTCATTGTAGCTCATATGTTATTATCTCTTCTCTTATTCTCTGTTTCTCAAGTTCTCGATGGATTATTCCTCTCATATCATGGATCAGAGATATTTAAGCTAATAAAACTTACACACAAGCTATTGGAATTGGTGATCTCGGAAATAGATTGTCTTGTAACTCGGTAGATTGTATAGTTTGTTCGGTTGACTAGTTTGGAAAAATAGTTGTTAAATAAATTTGTATTATGTGTTTTAAATAAATCTATCATTACTACATGTATTTATTTACTTTTATTTTAGAAAAGTTCTGATAATAATAGTAGTGGTATTAAAATTAACAGTACCATAATAATTCTGCCATTATTAAATAAAGCTAGTACAGAACATGATGAGATGAGTCACCCAACTCATCCATGAAAGCAAAAGGTGATTGACGATACAGATAATAAAAAAGTAAACAACATAAAAAAGATGACCGTGATGATAGGACTGACACAACCCTGTAGGGTCATTCACTGATTTCGTTGACGCCTTGCATTTCCACAACTCTTCCTGTTATGGCCTGTTTCTCCACATCGAGTGCATGCATGACGCCTCGGGCGATCGTCATAATTCACATCCATCTCATTTTGCATTCTTCTCTGACGTACTCTGCCTCGGTGTGTAGTAATCATCGACGGGTCCCCTTGAATTCTCCACTCTGCCGCCGGCCATTCAGACTTATGCCCCAAGGTGTAAAAATGACTGTTGTACTGTTGAATGTACGTGTCTGTGTGGAATTTCCAACTAGTAATACTGTGAGGGCTTTTACCCAACCAATTGCAAACAGCAATTGCATGTGAACATGGAAATCTTTGCATTTGCCATTTTCCACACGAGCATACCCTTTTTTTGTACTCAACGGTGTAGTCATTTCCGCCCCTGTCATTTGTCTCAACCCTTGAAAGAACATTGCACCTTAACGCATTCGCATCGTACATCGTCACTTCATGCTGCATAGCAACTCCCAAAAGGCTCTCATACCTGCTCCATATGCGAGGGGGTAGAGGTGTGTTGCAAACGCTCGAAATTTGAGTGTGCTTAACATATTGTTCGACGTCTCTGCGAAAGGTGTAGTCAATGAGAGCTGTGATAGGCAGTAGTCGCGCTTCACGCAAGACGTTGTTCATGGACTCCGAGATGTTCGTCGTTAGGTTACCCCACTGACATGGGTTTGGATATGTTTTACCTTAATCTTTATGTCCGTACGTATCTGCGGTAAGATGTCTCTTGCAATATCCTTTGCCTTTAAACTTCTGTTGCTATTACGTACGGCCGAAGAATAACAGCTGTGTTTTGTAGCCCATACAGTAATTCGCCAGTAATGTGAGTCAGACCGAATCGATGCCGTGCAACGCCACTCACAGTTGCGGCCACTAGAGAAAGGATTTACAAACTTTGGGTGTCTGGTGTAACATACGACCGTGTATACCTTCGGTTTGCTTGACTTGACATACATCTCCCGTCCACGACGGATGTTCCACTGTCTAACCGCACGGTCTACCTCTTCTTTTGATTTGAAATACATACCAAGCCGGATATTGTCCCCTGCTTTTGGGTTCCATAACACGAACTCATCCTCTTCGTATTCTTGAACCATGTAATCTGTTAGCTCCACATCATCTTGAGGATCGTAGTGTTGACGTGGACCTAACTGGAGAGCCAGGTTGTCATTTGGTGGTGTCTGTTGGGTCGTCGCCTGAGTAGGATCGGCCTCGTTTGCGGAGTCTTCAGAGTCTTCTGATGCCGGTTGTTCGTCATCACTATCTTCCGTGTCTTTAGAGTCTCCGCTTCCGGATTCATCAAACCCGTCATTCTTGTCATTACCGGCAACATATTGAGGTTCGTCATCACATTCTTCGTCCGTCATAGGGGATCCTGCCTCGTCATTGACTTCGTTATCGGCATCATGTTCCATTGGGGGGAAATCATGCTGAGACCCAAAGGGTGGTACATTTACGTTCGACACGTCACGCAGCAGGTTAGTAAAAGTAAGCTGTTGTAACGGAGGGTCTTGTTGCCATTCAACATAGATCTCCGCAACAAAGTCGCCACGTCTCTCAGCGGCTAAATAATCCATCATATCAACCCCGTCGTTGTTGAAAATTTGGCTGGTTTGAGAGTACCCAGCATAAGTGTATCCGAGCAGGAGTTTGACAGTAACAGCTTCCTTGTTGATATTAACATGAGCACATACACATTCAACCAGTTGTTCAAAAGACATCTTCTGTCGCATAATAAAGCTCGATGATTCCAACGAGTTATCATCTTGAACAACCCCGTTTACGTATGAAAACTTACCACCCCAGTATAATCTAACCAGGTATGGAACGAAAGTAGCCATTTGATGGATTGGGTTTGTTAGATATAGAGATATAGAGATAGTTTAAGAAGAAATTTTGGTGTGTTGATGGATTGGGATGAGTATCCCTTAAATAGGAATCAGGTTTGTATGATGCCGCCAAACCATTCTAAGGCATCATGATGCCGCCAAACCATTCTGAGGCATCATGATGCCGCCAAACCATTCTGAGGCATCAACTTTTCATGATGCCGCCAAACCATTCTGAGGCATCAACTTTTCATGATGCCGCCAAACCATTCTGAGGCATCAACTTTTCATGATGCCGCCAAACCAGTATAAATACCATATCAAGTCTCAATCTAAGTCACAATTTCCTCTATTCATCGGGTTTAAAAACTATGGGTGGCGGTTATCACGAATGTGACGGATCTTCAAATGTCCGGCGATACTCTCGCCGGGGACGGAGAGTATCCTTTTCATCTCCTCCAACTCCTGCACAACCTTCGTTCTATAATCCTCCTACTGCACAAATAACTCCTCCTGCTCTTACTCAAATAACTCCTCCTCCTGCTCCTACTCAAACAAGTCATCCTACTCCCCCAGCAGATGATGAGTTAACGGAAGAGGAGTTGGTCTGGGTTGTGGATTATGCCACGGCTCTACGGGATTTGGACCGTTTAAGGTTGTCAGCACCCACCCCCCGGATGCAAGAGAGTACACAGATCCCCAAAACCAAGGTACAACCACCCCCCCACCAGCAGGCTACACCAGCAGGCCATCACCACCATCACCACTGGCTACTCCCAAGTAATTTAGGATTTTAGTATGTGTTTATGTAAGCTTTAAATAAGTTCTTTGGGATTAGGACGTATGTATTATGTGTTTATGTATTATGTGTTTATGTATTGTGGATTTATGAAATGTGCGTTTTTTGAAAAATGACCTCCTGGCCGTTTTCGGGCCGCCTGGATCAGGCCCCGGAGACCCGAAAACGGCCCGGACATGGTGCGACACCCGTGTACTAGCCAAGGACAACGCGTCCGAAGGTCCGGTTACCTGACTGCCAGGCCCTGCCAGACTGTATAGAGAGCCAAACACGTCAGCCCGGGCCATTTTCCACTTTGTGGGTTTTTTGAAAAATGACCTCCTGGCCCTTTTCGGGCCGCCTGGATCAGGCCCCGGAGACCCGAAAACGGCCCGGACATGGGGCGACACCCGTGTACTAGCCAAGGACAACGCGTCCGAAGGTCCGGTTACCTGACTGCCAGGCCCTGCCAGACTGTATAGAGAGCCAAACACGTCAGCCCGGGCCATTTTCCACTTTGTGGGTTTTTTGAAAAATGACCTCCTGGCCGTTTTCGGGCCGCCTGGATCAGGCCCCGGAGACCCGAAAACGGCCCGGACATGGGGCGACACCCGTGTACTAGCCAAGGACAACGCGTCCGAAGGTCCGGTTACCTGACTGCCAGGCCCTGCCAGACTGTATAGAGAGCCAAACACGTCAGCCCGGGCCATTTTCCACTTCATGTAGAAGCCGCTTAACCATTTAGCGGCTTCAACTTTTTATGATGCCGCCAAACCATTACGAGGTATAGAAGCCGCTAAACCATTACGAGGCTTCATGTAGATGCCGCCAAACCATTACAAGGGTTCACCTCTTTAAAAGCAAGCAGGTAGCTGATTCACAAACAACACTCACTCAACTTCTTTCTCTCTTACCCACTCATATTTGAAATATATAACAATGGAAAACAATGGAGACGGCTTTTACTGTTCACAACCAGCTCCTAAAACGGTAAAATCGACCGAGCACATTTGGAGGCGTTTACGCAAGCCATCAACAACATTCACGGCTGGTTCGACTTCAAGTAACCCACAAGTGAAAGCAGCCGAAAACGACCAAGACAAGCCCAAAGAAAACCCGCAAGAAAACCAACAGTGCAGAACCAACTGGTCTGCTGATGTTGTCGACTTTTATACAAACGGGGATGCCCCATTTTGCTACACTCGCTTCATTTCCGCCAAACTAGACAGAAATTTTTGGGGTACACTTCTAGGGTGCCAACCCAACAGGGCGCTATCCGCAACGGTAATTTTCACGTTAATTTAACTTGAAAGTAAATTGATTTGCTTTGCTTAACTTAATAACGAACCTTATGCATTATTATGATTTCAGCACGTTGAGGCGTGGACGGTAAGACTGATGCGACTTAGACAAGCAAAGCTTTTAAGAGATCCTGCTTCACAGCTACGTTGGACAGTTTTACCCCCTGCCTTCTATGATGAAATGAAGGACTCGAATTCTTCAGTTGCCCTCGACATGGCTGGAAGAATGGAACCCTACCCGCCATTCTGGGAAGTTGACCGCATTTACCTTCCTTTATCGATGGGGGTGGGAGACTGGCTGCTTATCCTAATTGATCTAAGAAACATGGTAATTACCCAATATTGGACTGATAAGAGATGGAGAAACGAAAGGCGACGCGAAGTTTCTCACTATATGGAGATGATTAGGCTTTTTTTCGAATGGTTTCTAAAACGTATTCGTTACTGGCTGAAGTCTAATCGCGTGGACAAAACACCAATTTCTGTTGGTTTAGTTGAATTAGATGTGCCCCAAGACAAGGGAAAGGTTGATAATGCTGGTGTCTTGGTTTGTATGATGATGGATAGGCTTGTGAGAAAAAAGTCGTTGTCGCTAGAAATCGACGTCGAAGATGCTTGTGTGAATTATCGACGACACATGGCAGATGAGCTATACAAATGCCGTTGTGAAGCAACTTCTCGTCATGTAACTTGATTATGTATTGTTGTTTCTCCTATTAATGTTTAACGATGTTAGTGATTTACATTTCCATCCCCAGCATAATGATGGGTACGGGAATCAAGGACCACCACCCAACGATTGAAAACGGGCAAGTTAATAATGATAGCTTTATTTAAAACAAATATTACAAATTTACTTAACAACTATTTTTCCAAACTACTCAATCAAACTATACAGCCTACCGAGTTACAAGACAGTTTATTTCCGAGATCACCAATTCCAAACTACTCAATCAAACTATACAATCTACCGAGTTCATTAAGTTTCCGTTTCTCACATTCCAGGGGAACCCATCTGAATCAAACAGGGGAACATAAATCAATCAGTTGAACATGTGTACGAAATCTACAGGTACCCAATGGTTTCCGTTTCTCACATTCCAAGATCGATCCCATCTGAATCAAACAGGGGAACATCAATCGATCTGTTGAACATGTGTACGAAATCTACAGGTACCCAATGGTCAACCCAGGCTGCCATACAAGAGTAGCACGGTGAAGAACCGCATCATCCGATGTCTTCGACGTCGCTAATCACATGGTGTGATTCTTCAACACCGGATGGCCTTGCCCTACAGCCTTTGTCTGGAAAGTTGACTCCCCTAATTATGCCGTTGGAATGTCCGGGTTTGGTAGACTGGAGATTGAGAGCACCACCGACAACCAACGGCAAAATATTATAAACTACAAAGACAACGTTGCATTCAACACGTGTTATACCACGTGTGGATGTAACATCGATCCAAGTAGTTTCATGTGGATGTAACACCGATCCAAAGACCGCGCTTTCTTGGACCCCAGAAAGAGGGACGCCACAACATGGCTTATCCCCGCAGAAAACAGTGTGTTGTAAATGGGGGTTTTATTGTGGTTATAATGTATTTGTTTAGGTGTGGAATGTGATGGAGAGAATGGGCAGAGGCTCGGTTTATATAAGAAATGAAAGTGAGAAATCAATTGGCGGCATCAATGTGGACATCTTGGTTGGCGGCATCAATATGGCCATCTCAATTGGCGGCTTCAATGTTAAGTTACCATTTGGCGGCATCAATGTTGGATTTCTTAGATGCCGCCAAACAAGTTCCACACATCACCAAAATCAGTTTTTTCCCCCAATACCCCCCAAAAGTAATTTCTAAAAAAATAAGTCAACTACTTATGTAAATGATTCTTGATACCAATCCTGGTTGTGAATGTGCATCTTTTCTCCTTTTTACTGCTGAACATTAAAGGAAATAAGTCACACCTTAAAGCATTCAAAGATTTTCTTTGAATGCTTTAAACTAATCTTTGTACATAACTTATAAATATAATGTTAAATTTCACTAAAAAAATTTGCTGCATAAAGATAGATATATTAAGTTATTAATAATGTTAAGGTTATTCAGTTTGTATTGTTTTATTTGACTTAAAACTTATTTGGTTAGATTATCATTACATTCATTATGGTTATAGCGGTATTTTTTTTGTGCTGGCAGGTTAATTTGATGGAAGCGTTGATCTGAGTTCACTAATAATTCTTGTTCGTAAATACAGTAGTCAGAGAAACGCAACCCTCTTTTCAACACATACATCAAACAAAAGAAGAGTGTTTTATGGTCCCATCAGGATGATGGCACCTTCTAACTCATCCAACTCAAAAGCTGGTTCTGTTAAGCCATTAACAGCCTCCTCATTAGGCCGATTAGATGAAGGCATCGATGAACTTGCCGAATTTTGTGAAGCTGGAAATGTTGTTGCTGAGTGGACCGCAAGGTGTCATGGTATATGCCTCTATATTCATGGTATATTCCACGTCATTTTCTTATTATTAATGTTGTGTTTTTTGATTTTTCATGTTTCTGTAATTATTTAATTCATATCCGCATGAATCTAAATGCATATATAAACAAATAATTCATTGGCGTTTCCTGTTGTTTCGTTTATGTGTTTTAAATGAGAACAATTTGGAAATATCACAATTTTAGATTGTACCAAAACATAAGTGTGCATTTGGAATGACTTTGCATGACAAATCAATGTATCTATATCTGATATACTTTTGAAGTTTTAATTATTTTTTATATTGATTTTTAGTTAACTTGGATGAGCCCATATTTTAAGCAAGTCAGTAGTCAAAATCAAAATTTAAGCTGTGTATTAGTTTTCAACATTATTAAACTACAAGTTCTCTCCATCTTTTATGAAAAGATCATAATTTTAAAATTATTGCCAGATTCTATAACTTTGTTCATATGTGTGTGTTTTTGCATTTTGAAAGATAACTCCAAACTCACATACGTTTGTAGCCTGAATGAAATTAGTATAAGAGCCTTACTGCCTTAGATTGTTTTAATGGAGGTTCCCAACTAGAATGTAGATAGACCCCAAGGTATGTATCTTATTTATGTCATATAAACCCCACAAACAAAAAAGAACACTAATTAAGTTTAAAGCCATTAATTATATTGTGATTTAGGTAGAACATATTATACAAATTAATCACATTTGTAAGTTTTTGCTTCAAGGGAGGAGGGCACCTTTCGGTAACACCGCCACCACCCTACCATTCAAGGGTAGTGTTAGCCGATGAAAGGAGTGTGTAAGAATGGTGGGTAGAGTAAAAGTGGTAAGATCCATGGTTTCAGGGTGGATGAAAAAGAGCCTTTTACTAATTTGTAAATCATAAAACACTAATTAGTGGTGTTAGGGTAGTTATGGGTAAAAATTCAGCTAAAGTGACTAATACGGATGTCTTCTAACATCAAGTCTCATTATAGATATATGACAACATATAAATCAGTAAAAATCTCTAATACATCTAGGTCTCTTTCGTTATCATCCTGTGATTTGGTAGTCTAAAAATCTCTAATTTGCTAGAGAACATTAAGGACGCTACATAACCCAAAAATCCAATAAAACCCGAGTGTGGCTCACATGTTCATGAGTTGACATGAAACAAGCCGTCTAACTTAAATTAATATATCTTGTTTTATTTGTTGATTGAGGTTTTGTTCAATTCACGTTAGTTCTTGTCTATTAAACAGTGACTTATGAGTCATTTGTTACTTTACTACAAGAGATTGAGTAGGACATTCAGAACTATTAGCTATAAAGGTAAAATAAATTCTTAAGTTATTACTTCATTGCCTTCGTTCTTATATTTATGTTCTATTGCAGATGACTGATGAATCTAACACCAAGATTACAAGGGATTATGTGCTAGAAACAAGTCAGTAGATAATGAAAAATGAAGTTGGTCATTTGATGGATGATATGCTATTTTGTTTTCCGAGTGTTGCATAGAATCATGTATATTTAAATGAGGGGAAAATATTACAAACTATGTTGAAAGACATTATAATTGAATCACATATCAGTCGGGACACCCGCCGCAACACGCGGGCATTCCCACTAGTAATCTTAAAGAGCATAGTCACTGGACCATGCTCTTTATTTACTCATCCTTCAAGTTTTTCAAAATGGGATAATTCACTGCTCAAGTTTCTAATTTGAAAACAATCAACTTTCTAGCTTAACAGAAATGAGCATCTTACTTTCTAACTTGACAAAAAGACTTCCTTACTTCCTAACTTCCTTTTACTATGTAACTCATTTTACTCTCAAACTTCTCTATAATGTCAAAAGTAACCCACTAACTATGCAAATGTCATTTTTACCCTCTCAAGTTTCTAAAATTTCGAGCTTACCTTAAAACTAATATCGTAGGTTTTTTATTTTATGGATTTGTCGGTACAAAGTCGAGTTAAGTTTTTTTTTAAAATGAGTCGGGTTAAATATTATATGTTCAGTTAGTCTACGTTTTGATATCGTTGTCGCCGCCGCAACACGTGGCAGGTAAAAAACTAGTAAACATGTAGTGTTTAAAAAATATGTGTAATGATAATCATATAAATAATGTTTTGATTCAGCTAATGCTAGAAGTAGGAAAAAAAACTACTAAATCCTCTCACTTTTCTTTCTTTTAAACTTGCTAGTTACTATATATTTTCCCTCAATAAATAAATATATATATGATATAATGATCCAAAAGTATATAATCCGTTGCTTAAATGTTATAGACATCATACATCAATGCTCAATCATGTCGTGTAGTCTGTAGATGCACCATATACGTGTTTGTTTTATGTATAACTTAAAAAAATTAAAATAAATTTTATTTTATAGAAAGAAAATTTCGTTGTCCATGGATATTAAATATCTTGCGCATATGCAAATGTTAGTCATCGAATCACATACCAACAACCTTATGGTGGAGTGGTATGGACGCTCAATGATAGAAGACCCGTGGCTGAAAGGTCATGGGTTCGATTCTTGGGAGCGCCTGGTTTTACGGATTATTCTATTGTCATGCTTTCGGATGGGTGGATAGTCGTGTTTTCCTTGGAACTGGTGGACTTGGTGAAACCAGAAGCTCCCTTATATGTCTGGCTATGTCGGGTGAAGAAGTTATGATTTGACTGAGTATGGACTCCAAAAGAAGTTCTTCGTGAGTTTCGTTGGTAGTTTGAAAAAAAAGTTATCTAATCACAATATCACATACCCCATCACTTTCTTTTGATATTACTCCGTATTATATACGATAAAACTAATAATAAAAAAAAAACAAAAATATTTTTCAAGTGGCTTGAGCCATTTGTAGGTGAATGCATGCTTGACGCATCCACATGGCAATGAAGTAGCCGCCGGCTATGTACAGTGAGTCAGCCATTTAGTTAGACCAGTCAATAGTCAAGACATGTCACACCTTCAACATTTTCCTACTAACACGATTGTAGTGTTTTTTTTTGTACATTTTGTGATCATGTATTCAATTCGTGTTAATTACACGTTTAATGGTTGATTATATATTTATATTACAATCATTATTCTTATTTTACTGGATTATGATATATCTGATTTATTATTTTCAACTTGTAGGTAGCGTTTGGTACGATGGAATGAAAGGGGGAATGGAATGGACCATTACGAGGTAATGAAAAATAGTGTGTTTGGTTGGTTAAAGGAATGGAATCACCCTTTCCACAAGGCATTCCATTCCCTCAAAACCATTCCATCCACCCCCCATGTTTTTTTTTCATTCCATCCCTCATTCACCTTACTAACAAAACCATAACCCACCACCACCACCCACCACCATCGTCACCACCCACCACCGCTATCGCCACCATCCACCACCACCGCCACCACCGTCACCACCCACCACCGCCGCCACCACCACCCACCACCGTCGTCACCACCCACCACCACCGCCACCAACCACTACCTTCACCCACCCACCACCACCACCACCCACCACTGTCACACATCCACCACCGCCACCATCCAACACCACCCACCGCCGCCCACCACCATCATCCACCCACCGCTGCCTCCACCACCTACCACCGTCACTCACCACAATTTCCTTTACCCACCACTACTGCCGCCACCCACCACCACCCATCACCGCCGTCTCCTCCACCAACTACCGCCACTACTCACCATCGTCACCCACCCACCATCACCCCATCCATTTCCACCCATCGCCACCGTTGTCGCCACCCACCACCGTCGTCACCACCACCTATCACCGTCGTCGCCATCCACCACCACGCTACCGCCACACACCACCACCTACCATTACCACCCACCACCACCGCCACTACTCACCATCGTCACCCACCCACCATTACAGCCATCCACCTCCACTTACCACTGTCGCCTCCATCGTTGCCACCGACCACCGCCACCCACCACCGCCGCTACCGCCACATATCACCACCCACCATCACCGCCACTGACCACCACCCACCACCGCCACTAACCACCGATTTTATTCCTTTGTCTTTTCTTGTCTATCCAACAACACAAAGTAATGTTTTGTTTCATTCCCACGTGGCAACCAAACAAGACATGGAATGGTAATGATCCATTCCATTACCTTGTCCATTCCATTACCTCATCCATTCCATTCCCTCATCCATTCCATTACCCCATACCAAACAGACCCGTAATCTATATTCTGAATATACTACATTATAAAGGAAGAAAAATGTCTACAAATGTCATTTTATATAAATTTTAAGATCTAAATATCATGTAATTTTTTTTTCATTTCTACCTTTCATGCATAACATACTTGTACACATTATTTTATCATAACCTCCAATTACCATTAATGTATATCTATAATCTACTAGTAGGAAGCCCGCGCGTTGCCGCGAGACTGATAATCTAAGTGATGTATGGTATCAATACGTTGGAAACCTCGTTGTAGAAACCCTATGCTTTACAATTTACTACTTCACAATAAGCAGGGCACGCTCTTTAGTAGATAGATAAATATGCATATTCGTCATCTTGTTTTAATCCATCTTATTGCCAATCCCCTTATGGTGGTGTGACACCCTCCTTACTTTCCTTATGGGAGGTGGGGAGTTCGAGTCCTACCAGCACCAAAGTGCTGCTGGTGGGCCGGGTTTTAGCGCAGTGAGTCTTCGGGCAGCGGGTTTTCCCCGAGAATTGGTGTGAAATTACTGGTGGGCCCGGGTTACTCTCGGAGTACTCCTTTATCACGTGGGTATTTCGAGATTGCTCGGAATTGATTTGTTGACCGTTCAAAAAAAACATGTCACTTCTGACTTTTTATGATTTTTAAATATTAAGAGTACATCTATTCTATATATGGGCAAAATGTAAGAAGGCTTGTTCCTTTAAAAAAATCATTTTTCTCATAGAACACAATCAAATATGTTGCATAAAAATTAAAATTACAATTTTTTTTATATTAAAGTTAACTACGTATTAATTTCAATATAAATTTCAAATATTTCTACAGCTTATAACATGTATAACACTCCATTCAACTTATAGTGTAGCAAAGAGAACTCTTAGGGAACACCTGCAACATGGGAATAGTACTAACCATCCACTTAGTGAAAATACATCGATACCAACCTACCCCTGCTTCTTGACATAAACATAACCCATTTGGTAACGACGATGCGGTAAAACATTCAGAAGGTTCGTTTCAATATACCTACCACACACCTTCAGTATATTGTTATATTTGCACTAACCACGTTTTATTACTTCATTACTTAGGTACTCCAACTAAGCGGCATTCATTATCACTTCACTTCCCAACCATTAGTAATGACAAATCAAATAGACTATATAACAACATGCTGGTAGAATTCTTCCACCTTGGTCTCGACCTAAAGATGCACTCTCCAGAGCATGATGTTGTCCCTAAACATACAGAATGTTCATTTCGATTGAAAACCCCACATTTTCCGTTAATTGTTTGTCTTTATGTATTTGCCCTAACCACATATGATTACTTAGGTACTCCAACCTAGGGGTGTTCTTCGGGTTATTTTTTTGGGTTTTGGGTTTCTCTGGTCGGGTTATTCAGGTTTTTGATTGAGAAAATTGACCTGATAACCAAACCATTTTAAGTTCGGGTTTGTTGGGTTGGGGTTATTCAGGTCCGGGTTATTCGGTTTTCGGGTTTAGATGTTATATGAAAAATCTTTTTTTTTTCTTTCAAAAAATATCAGCATAATTCATCATGTTATTTAAAAAATATTATCAAAATTAAAACATTATTTGACAACATGATACAGTGGTGTTTAAAAGTCCTAAAACTTGATGTGCAAAATGCTAAAGACTTTAAACTTAAACGCATGTATAAAATAGATATTAAATGTTTGGGTTTTTATTCGGGTTATTCGGGTCGGGTTGTTCATGGTTTTTTGTTAGGAAAAGTGACCCGATAACCGATCCATTTAAGGTTCGGGTTGGTCGGGTTTGAGTTATTCCGGTTTGCATTTTTCGGGTATTCTCTAATTCGGGTTTGGGTGGCTTCAAATTCGGGTCGGGGTTTGGGTAAAAAATAATAGCCCTACTCCAACCAGCCTACATATATTGTCACTTCACTTTCCAAACCATTTGATGGCGCTTCGAATCCTGCAGAAAACAACAACAGGTTCCTAAGTAATGATTAAATGCAACAAGTAAACAACGTCTAATCCCGTCGCAACACGTGGGTTCCTGCTAGTATAATATTAGTTGCTAATGGCATATAGAGCGTAGCATGCTACCATGTCTCCTTGTAGCTTTTAAAAATTACCCCATTGCGAAGCACATGTGCTAACACACACACACACACAAACATACACCTTACATATTGATTCTTTTAATCGTTTCAAGTTTTGAATCACGTTTCCGCCCTGTATTATCAACTCCGCCGCAACACACGGGTTTCCTGCTAGTTAATTAGCAATCGGCTACACACTTGATGGCTTGTTGGACTCCTCGATGATATATATTGAGTTTATTTTCTTTCCTTTCAAAGGAATTATCGTCATAATGTCTTACCAATTTATTGGTAATATCGAATTAATGAACATGGAAAAAAACTCCATCACGTGTGAGTTCATCCTGATCGAGAGCGCCCCGGCCCCCTTATCAAGATAACGAAATGTGGAAGAATTTAAAGATCACTTTAGGATGTGTGTTAATCTATTTTCCTTTTTGGGATGCTAGTATTAAGTATGGACAAGTGCTAAATTTGTAGAAAAGAAAACAAGGGCCATAATTTAGGAGAGGGTCCCTGGTCACTTGGTCAGGTGCCTGTCGAGTTCGACATTTTTTTCCTTTCAAATAGGATTGTTGGACTTTGTTAAAGTTCCCGCTCACACTCAAGTTCCTTTTAGAAAGATCGATTTAAAAGCATCCATAAAAGTCGCATGTTAATTAATACCATTTGAGAAGTATTTTCAATAAAATTAATGGGTTGGTCTTTCGTCTTGAATTTGATTTGTTATGGATCCTTCATCTTGTGTTTAACAGTGTACATATTTTCATTTCTTATTGGACATGGTATTTGATTTGTTACCCTTCTTTCATGATCCTAGATGAGTTGATGTTGCATATATACACAGATACACTTAATAAATTAATAAATAAATAATTGGTTGTGCTACGTGTCATAATTCTATGAGCCCAAATTTCTTTATCTCGCTTTTTTTATTTCACTTATTCGTATTCTATTCTTAATATTAAAAATATTTGAAAAAAAGTTAATCATATCTTATCTCAAATTATCATTTTATAATTTCTAAATCTTCATTACTAATTAACTATTTATATATATGTTTCTTATTTTTTTATGACATGTAGCACCGTGTCTACATTTGCACGCATAAAGCAATGGATAACCTACAAGGTGGCAAACCCAGATTCGAACATGGTGCCTAGCTCCAAAGGGGTTATTAACACTTAGGCCCCCGACTGCCATTGTAGAAAGTAGACACACCCGAATATCACAACTTACGTGGATTGAACACAAAATTCTTTATTTAACATGTGTATTCAATGTGTTTCTAACCTAGTGATTATATACACAATAGTGTACAATACTTTATTACTAAGGTATGTTTTCGCTAAATAGTGTATTTACCTTCTATCGTATTGGAATCCATTCAGAGAAAACATATGCAAGTAAACCAAGAAAAATTATACCCATTAAGGTGGGAGAGTTTACCTCTTCAGAGGATTCCTACCCGAGGTTGGTCACAGGTTCGATTCTCGTCCATCGAAAAATCATACCCATTAAGGTTGAAAGGGCTCGGCGTGTGGGAGGACTCAAGCTCGCAACCCAGAGGTTGTTAGGACTATGATTTCATCATTGAACAACGTCTTAAAAAAAAGGTAACCAAGATTTGGAGGTTTTTTATGCTTCCAATAAAAAAACACAACATACATGATACATGAGCATTGGATGTTAGAATTTAGAAACCAACAATTAAGATCTAAAGTCAAAACGTTAATAAATGTACAAATAATTTAGGGGTAGCATAATGAAAGTCACATTGTTTCTAGATGATAAGTTGATAACCATATGTTTCACATTTTTTTTTGAATGGCAAAGAATTTTATTCAAACCCAATATTTACAATACAGGTAATAAGCAAGATGCTCATTCAGTGTTGTATGCATCATAAACCCAACCCTTAATACAATGAACCCATTTGCTAGACAAGATCCAGCCCTTATTACAAACAACCATTACAAATACAGCATAGAAATTTGCTTTTAATATCAAAAGAGCACCATTTTTCCCAACCGTTTTGTAACATTACGCATTAATACTTGTACGTTACGCATTGACATTAATAAAACGTCAAGTTTTCATAATTATCTTCGCATTTATTATTTTTGTCGCTATTATGGAACCCTAATACTATATATAATATTATATATATGTGTGTTTTGTATATTATATCAAAAAAATAAAACCTGCCTTGGCCGGGAATCGAACCCGCGCCAAAGGCCGGGTTAAACAAACACACGAGCACAACCAGCTGGGCTGGCCACTTTCTTGTGATAAACCCGGGCACATTATTATTTTATACACACATTTAAAACTCCCACAGTTGACAAGGAAAGTCAACTGTGGGATAGCTTGATGAGCAATCCGTCTAATTAACGCGTAATTGATATATTTTTGGCAAATTAGGGCAATAACCGGCCCAATACAACACAATTACACAATCAATAACACGGCATCGTTGACCCATTTGATTATTAGACGCGTATTATTAAATTGAAAGTCAACCTTCTAATTAACCCTAACCCTAATCCTCTAGTATATAATAGATGGTCTGCGAGTCTTGGAAAATCGCTCACAACTCTCTCTAAATCTCTATTTCACTCTAATTCACTCTGTAATTGCTTATTTTTGCTCGTGGTTGACTTTCTCTTTGACCCGACCATCAGCATCAATCCTACACTGTGAGTCTAATATTTTTGGTGGGTTTCATTCATCGGCATTCAAGCAACTATAGCCCTAACATTAATCGGGCTATAGTTGCCTGAATCATCTGATTGTAAATCTAGGGTTCATCGCGTTAATAATTGGGGATAAAACTGGTTTTCGCTATTGTATTTATTTAAATTGAAACCAGAATCATCACAACCACCGGCCTAGGCCAGGTGGTTGTGACTCTGACCCTCCACAGAGGTCACCCGGGTTCGAGTCCCGGCTCTGACCGGGTTTTTGGTATTCTTTTCTTTTCTTTTCTTTTTAGCAAACAATTAATTATATATATATATATTAATCCTTTTAATCATTTAAATTCTTTTTAAAATACCAAAACTATTTTATAAATTCTAAAAAAATTATATTTGTTTAATCTGATATAAAAGTGTTATTTACAATTTTTATTTTTCAGAAATTCTTTTATTTAGTATTTATAATAATTAAATCATTTTTATACTATTATAATTATAAAAATCCATTATTATATCAAAACAGTTTTATTAAATTTCCCAAAATTTATCCTGACTTTTTATAAAGTCAACCTTTACTGAAATAATTTTTAAATCAGTAAAATCATTTATTTTATATTTTTAAACAATTTTTGTTAGATTTAATCATAATTAAATCATATTAAATCCAATTTTCATCATTTTTGCACCAAAATTTTATACAAATTATTTTTAATCATTTAGAACAGAATTATGATTTTTAAAATAAGATTTCTTTAATTTTAGTATTTTTGAATATTAAAGTTAATAATTGGCTATTTATAAATAAATAGATTTAAAAATCTATTTAAAATGAAATAATTTTATAAAAATTATTCTATTGCTTCAAACACTTTAATGTGCTCACTCAAAATTCAAATTTTATAAAAAGACTATTTTTCATTAATTATCCAATTTTCTTTATTTAATTAACATTTTTAAATTAAATTTAACAATTGATTATCCCCAAATCGAAACCCTAGGATACACATATTAGTTATATAGACTTAGACTTATTATATATTACCTCATTATAGGGTAATATTTGGAATCACTTTGGGCAACACAATTATCATATCTTTACAACAAGTTAACATTTGCTAAGGTGAGTTTTACATAGCCCCTTTTATTTATCACCATTTTTGGGGTGAAACATGTTATAACATTATCATTGCAATTCAATCATCAATGTGTCTATGTGTTTTCTATGTTGCATTATGTCTTGAGCATGATTAGAGTAAGCACCATTCTAGCATAATCATTAACATTGATCAGCCGACGGTATACATTGATAGATCTATTGGACTGACAATCCCACCCGGATACGCGCCTCCTACAAAGGTTGCGTGGGTGTTTGTTATCGCATAACATATTCAATTGGACCATGAGCGTATGGTATGTATCATATTATAACAGTCATCAGGGTTGATTATGCACTCGATTTATTTCTAGTATGTTCTCACATATGGGCTAGATTGACATGACACATGAATTGCGCAACATTTTTATTCGATTATCAAAACCTATGTAATTCTCACCAACTTATGTTGACCCAAAATACTTTCAAAATTAACATGTTTCAGGTAACAATGAAGCTGAGGCTTGAGTTAGCATGAGGATTTTACTTGAAGTTTATTTGAAGTTGTTATTTGATATCATGTATTTGAATTCTTAGACATCATTTCACATTTTGGATATTATGTTTGAATAAATTATTTAAAATTTATATTATACCATGTGCTACTGAAAACAATCATCAATACGTGGCACCCCGATGTTTCCGCCATCGGTTGGGGTGTTACACGTTTGAGAGTACTTTAGCCCTGCTTGTTATCCATAAATGCGATTGCGCCTTAATTTCACTGAGTAGTTCGTCCAGATTAGCTCTTTTCCCGCGAAAGATTTTATCGTTTCTGCTTTTCCATATGACCCAACACGTCGTTAGAATGATTGCGTATAGTGCCTTTTTCTTTGATCTTTTCAATCCGTTAATGTTGCAACATTCCAAGAGTTCGCGAAAGTCGAACGCGAAGATTGGAGGGATGTTGCACCATTCAGCCACTTTATGCCATAGATTAGCCGCTACAAAACAATGTAAGAGGAGGTGATCTGCGTTTTCGATGTACTCTTCACATAAACTATTACAAGGATAATATGATATCAAAAATACTCAGAGAACTTTATTTCAAAGTAAAGAATCAAAACAAGATTACAACTCTCAAGACTGAACTACAAAACTCTGTAAAAAACATCTCACTACCATCAACAATCAACAGACCTTAACAAGAGATCAGATACAAGATGTATCTGATCTTAATAACAAGATCAAAGGAGAATTGTTTAGACGAATGAGAAATACAAGACTCGAGAAAAATAACAACAGAGCTAAAAAAGAAATCTGAAACAAAGAAGAGCTTATATAGATAGCTCCCAGGCTTGGACTTAGGGTTGTAAAGTAACACACCCGAAGCAACGTGAATCGTAGATCTGATCTAAGAAAACACACAAATATATGATCTGAGCCGTTCATGTATCAGGAATGGATTAATAGAAGCCGGATCGCCAACGTGGCACAGATGGGCCACTTGGACTCTGGGCCGGCTATCATAATAATAACTGGGCCAATAACTCCTGGACTTCATTCTGGGCTTGACACAATCAACATATCTGGACTTGACACTTGACTTCAACACTTGACTTCAACACGATCAGATAATCAACATACATGTATCAACCACCTACAATAACACTTATGCAACATATAAAAGCACTTTGTATAGAGTAAAAGAATTGAAAATAATAATAATACTAGTTGTGTTATTTTAACACCCCCCCTCAATTCTTTTACCCAAATGGGTCAAATAAACACAACCCATTACACAAACCTTCATGAGCTGTTGCAAGTAGTCCTTTAGTAAACACATCAGCAATTTGATCTTTGGAATCTATAGACATTGTCTTAATTAAGCCTTTAACAATTTGATCTCTTAAAAAATAAAGATCAAGTTCAAAATGCTTTGTTTTGTCATAAAAGACAGGATTTGCTGCTATAGAAATAGCAGCCTCATTGTCACAAAATACCTCAATAGGAATTTCTACATTTACCCCTAACTCATACATCAAATTTTTGACCCACATTACTTCACAGGTTGCAGCACATAAGGCACGATATTCTGCCTCTGCTGAAGACCTTGAAATAGTAGATTGTTTCTTACTCTTCCAAGAAATCAAATTACCACCAAGAAATACACAAAATCCAGTAACAGATTTTCTAGTCTTTACACATTTACCCCAGTCTGAATCCGAATAGGCACATAAGTTTAAATGATTACCCTTTTTAAACCTAATGCCTTTTCCAGGAGACAATTTAAGGTATCTAAGCAGCTTAAAAGCTACCTTTAGATGACCTTTGACTGGAGCATGCATAAATTGACTAAGATAATGGACAACATAAGAAATATCAGGTTTGGTATGAGAGAGATATATCAACTTTCCAACTAATTGTTGATAACCAGTCAAGTTCTCAATAGGAATTGAACTATCATCAACAACTTTAGTTAAAACATGATTTTGATCAATAGGCACATTAACAGGTTTACACCCTAACATACCATATTCAGACAAAAAATCAGTACAGTACTTTCTTTGGGTCAAAATAAGTTCATCATTGTTTCTAATGACCTCAATCCCAAGAAAGTATTGTAATTTTCCTAAGTCTTTGATCAAAAACTTAGTTTTTAAACAAGTTTTGACCCTATCAATTTCCTCTAAAGAACTACCAGTAATAACAATGTCATCCACATAGACAAGTAATACAACAAACACAAAGTCAGTTTGTTTAACAAACATGGAATGATCACATTTACTTCTATTAAAACCAATTTCAAGTAAAACTTTTACTAATTTTTCATTCCACATCCTAGGTGCCTGTTTAAGCCCATATAGAGACTTGTTTAATTTACATACTTTGTTATCTTCACTACCAAAGTATCCTTCAGGAAGTTTCATGTAAACTTCCTCATTTAAATCACCATAAAGAAATGCATTATTTATATCTAATTGATATAAATCCCAATTATTATAAACAGCTAATGCAACAACACATCTAACAGTGACAATTTTAACAACAGGAGCAAAGGTCTCATCAAAATCTATGCCCTCTTTTTGGCTATACCCTTTAGCCACTAACCTAGCCTTATATCTTTCTATCTCACCATTAGCTTTGTATTTAATTTTAAAAATCCATTTATTCCCTACAATATTTTTATTCTTAGGTTTATCAACAATAGACCATGTGTTATTTCGATTTAAAGCTTCAATTTCACTATTCATGGCTTGAACCCATTCAGGACTTTTAGATGCTTCTCTAAAGTTCCTGGGTTCAAAGCTCTTAGTCAAGACAGAAGCAAAACACTTAGCATCATAAGAAAGATTGGTAAAATTAACAACCTTATCTATGCTATACTTAACTTTACTGTCAACAACAAACTCATTATATTTATTAGGAAAATAAGAACTTCTAGAGGATCTTCTAACACTATTCAGATGATCAGACTCAGAAGTATCACCCTCAGATTGTGTTGTACTATCATGTGTAGTACTCACATGTTCTGCCCTATCAGAGTCAAAAGCCTCATTGTTTGGCTGCTGATTTCCAGCCAAGCCATTAACAATATCAGGTTGACTAACTGATTGCTGATTTTCATGTGTTCCTACATCTAGCTTACCTTGACCCTTTCCATCATCATTGGGATCCTCTACCTCAAAACTGTTTGAAGAGTCTGTGTTTTCATACAAATCAAAAAAGTTTAAACTAGTAATAGTTTTATCATTTACTGAATCAAAAGTTTCAAAAATTTTTGGTTCTTTAAAAGGAAAACATTCTTCAAAGAATTTTACATCCCTAGAATAACCAATAGTTTTACTATCTAAACTGAAAAATTTGTAACCCTTTTTTTCATTTGAATAACCTATGAAAACACATTTTTCTACTTTACTACTAAACTTATCAGACTCATTCAAAACAGTACAGAAACACAGACATCCAAACAACTTTAAGTGATCAAGAAAGGGTTCAAAACCATACAGCAGCTCATAAGGTGTTTTTCCTCCTAAAACTCCAGTAGGTGTCCTATTAATTAAGTATGCAGCAGTTAAAACACATTCAGTCCAAAACCTAATAGGGATATTACTTTGAAAAAGTAAAGCCCTAGCCACATTGAGTAGGTGTCTGTGCTTTCTCTCAACAATTCCATTTTGTTGAGGGGTATAAGCACATGTAGTTTGATGGATTATTCCTCTTTCTTTACAGAAACTTGACATCTGATTATTCACAAATTCAAGTCCATTATCACTTCTGAAACATTTTATTTGTTTGTGAAACTGAGTTTTAATTAGATTATAAAAGTCTTTAACATTCTCAAAAACATCAGTTTTATTCTTCATTAAACAAACCCATACTGTCCGGGAATAATCATCAACAATAGTCAAAAAATATCTAAAACCATCCCTGCTAACCACCCTATAGGGACCCCATACATCTAAGTGAACTAATTCTCCTATTTGATTAGTTTTATGTTCACTTAATGGAAATGGTTCCCTATGCTGTTTAGCCCTATGACATACATCACATGGTTGGTTTTTATCATTTTCTCCTATATTGAGTTTAGATTTAAAAGGTTTAATAGCATGTTCAGAAGGGTGACCAAGTCTAGCATGCCAAATATTATACATATTGATATTACTAAGACCCACCTTACTATTCATACAAGAGTTTCCACACAGATATAGTCCTTCAAACTGTTTACCAGTCACCAGGACTTTCTTGGTTACAAGGTCCTGTATGTAACATGCAGTTTCATCAAAACCTACATATAATTTATTATCCCTAGCCAGTTTGTGCACAGAAATGAGATTAACATTGTATTCAGGAACAACTAAAACATCTTTTAACACAACACCATTAGCCAAATTAACATTCCCAATTTTAGTGACCAAAGCTTTAGTTCCATTAGGATGATTAACATGAATATTTAAATCAGTTACTTCAACATAATCTGTTAATTCAACATCATCAGTGACCATATGTTGACTAGCACCTGAATCAATAATCCATCCTATTTTAATTTTATTCCCTACATTACTAGCAAAACCAAACACAGGTTTTCCACATACATTTGCACAAAAGAAGCTACCTGAAACATTGCAGCTCTGTGGTGTTTCCTTAGCTTTATCATTTAGCAAACTCAAAAGTTTAGACAACTGATCATTAGTTAAAGAAGTAGTAGGAGTATTAGAATCAACAGTAACATTACTACTTTTAACATTACCCCCCATTTTCTTAGCCTGATTACCCCTTGATCTCATCCAGGGTGGATACCCAATAAGTTCAAAACACTTTTCAGCCACATGACCAACTTTATTGCAATGTGTACATTTTAATCCAGACTGATTACTAGTTTTATTATTAAATCTCTTATTAAAATCAACAAACTCATTAGTTTTAGTAAGAAAACCAACTGTTTGAGTCTTTTTACTAGAACCACTTGAGTTCCTATGTGACTCTTCCCTTGATACAACAACATATGCTTCTTTAACAGAAGGAAGAATATCTCTAGTTAATAGATTTGTTCTAACAGATTGATAACAACTATCTAATCCCATTAAGAATTGCATTAACTTGATCATTTGACTGAAATTATTAAAATCCCTGGATGCATCACAAGTACATGGAGGCAATTGGAGAATTTGATCCAATTGTTTCCACATAACATTTAATTTCTGATAGTACTCAGACACAGAAGACCCTTCTTGACTAAAGTTATTTATTTTTTGATAAAGATCAAACACCACAGACCCATCCACTTTATCATACGTTTCTTTTAACTCTTTCCAAACATCAGAGGCTAGTTTAGAGAATACTTGTCCTAGATACAATTCCTCAGACATAGAGTTTAAAATCCAAGTAAGCACAATAGAATTACACCTATCCCATTGCCTAGCTAAAACAGGATCATCAACAGATTTAACACATTCTCCATTTACAAACCCTAGTTTATTTTTAACTTGTAAACCAAGAATCATAGCATTAGACCATACACTGTAATTTTCAGTTCCTTTCAATTTTATACTAACAATAGTTAAATTGGTTGAATCACTAGGATGAAGAAACAAGGGATCACTAGCATCTAACTTATTCACTAAAGTGATGTTAGATGTAGGATCCACAATGGAGCCTTGTCCTGAATTAGGACTAATCACCACAGTTTCATCACCCATTTTAAACAAACAAAAGAAACAAACAGCAGATCACACCAGATAACAAACAGGAAAGAAACAGATCAAAACAACAACAAACAATCATAAGCACACCAAACAAAACACAGATCAAGACACAACGGCGAAGCTGTACTGGTGATCCAGATCACTGGTTCATCACTCTTATGGTGCCAGTGCAGGTCCTCGTACAGGAGCCACCTATCGACCTAGACAAACCTTAAATCTACAACAGGGACTCAAGCCCTGGCAAAGACTCCTTAAGACTGACTCTAATAAACACAATAAAGCCAGGAAAGATCTCACCAAAGGGGGGCCCAAGTTAGGGTTCGCCACAAACTCGTAATGTTGTAACCTTCACTTAGGGTTACAACATCAGAGAGCAAGAAAAAATATGCTTCCAACAGCTAGCCACCAGATCTTGAGATTAGATCCGATTCTTTCAGATCCAACAGAAAATCCAAGAGAACTTTCTAGATCTAATAGATCTAGTTTCCTTGAACAGTAGACCACAGGATTCCAAGACGAACTGAAGATCAAAACACCTTCACAATTTCCAAGAAACCCTAAAATCAGCGGAAGACGATGAAAACAGAGCCTAGAGCTCTGATACCATATTACAAGGATAATATGATATCAAAAATACTCAGAGAACTTTATTTCAAAGTAAAGAATCAAAACAAGATTACAACTCTCAAGACTGAACTACAAAACTCTGTAAAAAACATCTCACTACCATCAACAATCAACAGACCTTAACAAGAGATCAGATACAAGATGTATCTGATCTTAATAACAAGATCAAAGGAGAATTGTTTAGACGAATGAGAAATACAAGACTCGAGAAAAATAACAACAGAGCTAAAAAAGAAATCTGAAACAAAGAAGAGCTTATATAGATAGCTCCCAGGCTTGGACTTAGGGTTGTAAAGTAACACACCCGAAGCAACGTGAATCGTAGATCTGATCTAAGAAAACACACAAATATATGATCTGAGCCGTTCATGTATCAGGAATGGATTAATAGAAGCCGGATCGCCAACGTGGCACAGATGGGCCACTTGGACTCTGGGCCGGCTATCATAATAATAACTGGGCCAATAACTCCTGGACTTCATTCTGGGCTTGACACAATCAACATATCTGGACTTGACACTTGACTTCAACACTTGACTTCAACACGATCAGATAATCAACATACATGTATCAACCACCTACAATAACACTTATGCAACATATAAAAGCACTTTGTATAGAGTAAAAGAATTGAAAATAATAATAATACTAGTTGTGTTATTTTAACATAAACCATATGTTTCACATATTTATGGTAACATTTTATATTTAATAGTACATAACTTTTTATTTATTAAAAGGGTTAACAATGGAATGAGACAACTTAACTTCCAACCTTTTCTTTTTACCGTAATCTTTGAATAAATGAAATATTAAACAGTTAGCAATGAAGATTTAGAAATTATAAAACGATACTTTAAGTTATAGTATGATTGAAATTATGATGGTGAGTGTTGGGTCTGCTGACCTGGAGAAGAACAGATGATTGGAAAGCCAAAATATGCTATCTATTTGATCCTTGAATAAACAGTCTTTACAACTTACTTCTCCCAAAAGACTGCTGACCCTAACTACTGTTCTATCCAAACAACTGCTCAACAACTGCTGATACAAAGAACTGCTAAGGAAACAACTGATGAAGAACAACTGCTGACCAAAGGTCTGATGAAGAGCAACAGCAGATACAAGTACTGAAGACCAAAGCACTGCTGGAAGCAACAGCACTTAGGCTTCAGCAGTGGATACAAGATCGTCAGAGTTTATCTTTAACAGCTGTTTACTATCAGTGCTTTCAATGTAACAGTAGTTTGTATAGCAGATGTTTAAGTTTGTTATTCTGTTAGAGGTCACTGTCTTAGGTGACGTCAGCCTAGGTCATCAGTGGTTTGAGTCAGTCTATAAATAGAACAGTGCATGTACTGTTCTATTGCATCACACACAAAACATTCTCTCTGACAAACAACTGTGTGATCAGGCTGAGGGGGAGTAACTTGTACGATTGAAATCTTTTAATTAATGAAAGCATTCGATTGAAAAACATTTACTCTCTTGTTTTGATTTACAGTTTATTATTCCGCTGCACTTTCATTCTACTTTCATTCCATTATTATCATCATTTAGTTAAACAATCAAAACAAACAAACTCAGATCCTAACAATTGGTATCAGAGCTTGGTCAATTAAATTCGATCTAACAAATCAATTTAATAATCAGCTCACAATTATTGATATCGTTTGTCAGCTTGATTGAAAACAGAGTAATAGTTTAATTTCGTTTCAACCGTTGTTAAACAGACTTTGTTCTTTTGAAAAATCAGAGAATGGCTTCTATCAATCACGATCCACATAACACTGGCACGAACAACAAGCCACCGATGCTTGTCAGATCTGAATACAATATCTGGCAACGTCGGATGAGCCATGTTCTAGCTCAACAAAACACTGGGTGTTGGAAGTCGGTTATCTTCGGACCACATGTTCCGACTGTGCCGAGTACTGAAGATCCCAAAGTGTTTGAGCCAAAGAAACTTGAAAACTACTCCGACCAGGATTTTCAGAAAATTGAGCTAGATGCTAAGGCCTTCAGTATTGTGGCCATGGCTCTACCCAATGATATATATGCTGGGTTGTTACACTGTAACAGTGCAAAGGAGTTGTGGGATGCACTGAAAGAGCAGTTTGGTGGGACTGAGGAGGTTATTGAAAACAACCGAGAAATACTTAACCAACAATATGAAACATTCAGTCATGTCAAAGGAGAGTCATTAACTCAACAGTTTGAGAGATTTAACTGCTTAATTAGTGAACTAAAATTGGTTGGTCTTACTTACCCTCATTCAACTTTGAACCATAGGTTTTTAAGATCATTACCAGATAAATGGGACACTATTGCAATTGTTATGAGAAACTCAATAGGATTTAAAGACCTATCACTGACCCAGCTTCATGGTAAGCTCTTGACCTATGAAAGAGAGCTTAACCAGAAAAAGAAGCTCCAGGACTCTGGAAAAGTGTCTGATGACTATGTGTTTGGGAATACAGCACTTTTGGGTCATGATGAGGTGCCTGGAAACACAAAGGATCAGAGTTATGATCATTTTATTGACATAACTTCAGGTTTTAACTCAGGTTTTAACTCTGATTCTTATTCACCTAACTATGCTTTCACAGCAAGTGGTGGTGATATACAGGCATCTGATAACATATCCTTTGAGTATGATGACCTGAAATACTTTGATCCTGATGATTTGGAAGAAATGGACATTATGCACCAATTGGCCCTTCTCAGTGTAAGAACTAATAATTTTTACAAGAAAACAGGGAGAAGGTTTCCAGGGTTGACTGGCAGATCTAAGGTGGGGTTGGATAAATCAAAGATCAAGTGTTATAAATGTCTTAGGTTTGGTCATTTTGCTAGGGAATGTAGGGGTCAACATGGTACACCTATGATAACCTATCCAAATCAAAGACCACAGACCAACACTTATCAGAATTCCTATAATACCCCTGGACCAAATGTGCAAAACACTGCTCATTTTGCACAGTCCTCAAACACTGTTCCTGTCCAGTATGTCCAAACCACTGTTCCTCAGATCCATTATGTGCAAACACCTGTTGCTCCACCACCTGTTCAAACGACTGCTGCACCATCCTCTGCTCCTGCAGAGACCAGTCAACAGAGCTTCTTTACACAAGGCTTTGTTGATTGGAGCAGTCTACCTGATGAGCTAACAGATGAGAATTTTGCACTGGTTGCCAAAGCTGAAAATGAACCAGAAAACTTTTGTTTCATGGCTATGGTTGATGAGATTGAGTCTGAGGAAGTGGTAAATGAATCTGATGTTGTGACTGATGATATTGTTAGTGAAGTTGTTGCAGGTGAGAAACCTGAAGAAGAAGAGGTTGTGAATCTCTCAGATCCCTGGAGTGCATCTGATGAATGTGAGTGCAAGTGTGATTGTGCATTGATGGCTGCTGCTAAGGTATCTCCTCAAATTCTCAAAGAGTTGTGTTCTGACAAATGTGTGATAGCATTTGCTAACATTAAAGAGGTGAATGAAAACCTTAGAAAGAAAATTTTGGATGATGAAGTTAAATTTGAAAAACTCACAAAAGATTTAAAAACAAGTTTAACTGCAAAAGAATCTGAGATTAGCAGTCTAAAACATGAAGCAACTATTACCAAAGACCAGCTCCAAACTATGATAACAAAATATCAAAGTTGTAAAAGTGAGCTTGAGTCCACCCAAGTTGAATGTAAAAAATGGGTGGAATCATGTAGAGGTTTTGAGATGCTACTCAACAAACAAACCAAAAGTCATGTGAAGTTTGGCTTTGGTTTTGCAACCACTGCTCCAGCTTTTGAAAACACTGACACAAAGGATCAAAAGTCTGTTGAGATAGTACCCACAAACCTGCAGGGTCAAGAGATTAAAATCACTGAACCAAATGGTAAGAAAATTGTTCTTGAAAAACCAGAAGGTTCCTCATCTTTTGCTGAACTTGAAAAGTATGAATTTAAACCTACTTGGTCTGATGAGTGTGATACTCTTGAGAATTATAAACCTGTTGATTTTAAGACTCCTGAGGGAAAAACAGCTCCTCAGGCAAGGGTCATTCCCTTGGCAAAAGTCATTCCCCTGAAGGATTCTCCAGCAGATGCTCAAACATCTGCTGAAAAGAAGCCTGAAAAAGGGAAAAAGAAAGAAAAGACTGTTAACTTGTTTTGTGATTTCTGTGAAAAGAAGAATCATATCACCAAAAACTGTTTTCTTCTAAAAGCATATGATATCAACAAAGGAACAAGTGAATGTGATTCAAAAGCCACATGCTCAATATGTGGGAAAAAGAATCATAAGACTAAAGAGTGCTTGTATCTCAAAAATTTTGATGTAAAAATACAAGAATACAAAGCAAAAACTCTTGCAAACCCTGTGGTTAGTACTCCAAAAGGAAAGCCCAAACAGACCTTCACACCTGCCCAAACATCTGTTACAAAAAGGCTTGAAACATCTGCTTCTAGAGATGTCCAAGTAACAGATGCTCCACCCACAAGCAAATACCCAAGAGGTTATGGTCAACCTCCATGTCACAGTCTGCCACATGTTTATGAGGAGCCAAAAAGACCCTCTAAACCAAGAGTGAACAGAAATCCATATGGGTATTATCATCTGTCAGGAAGTGATCAAACAACTGCTGCCCCAAGTGCTGACATACAAGCACTGGCAAATGGTCAGCAGCAGTTGTTGACCCTAATTCAAAAATTGGTCCAAACCACTGATCATCTTCCAAAACTTGAGTCTGAAAGGTCTGAGGATCCATCCAAAGCCAATTTGGCTTTGGACACTCACCAAAACTAATCATTTACTGATGTGCAGGGAGCTTCTGCTTGTTTAGATAGTCTTTGGTATGTAGATAGTGGAGGTTCCAGGCACATGACAGGATGTAGAGCCCTACTTCTGGACTTCTTGGCTCATGGAGGGGGTGATATATCCTTTGGTAATGATTCTAAAGGTAAGGTGTTGGGTTCAGGGACTGTACAGGCAGGAAAACTCAAGTTTGAAAATGTCAATCTTATTGATAATCTCAAGTTTAATCTTCTGAGTGTTTCACAAATGAGTGACAAAGGTTATGGCTCATTTTTCACAAAGAAAACTTGTAAGATTATTGGGCCAGAAGTGGTGAAAAAGATTGATACCATTATTGCTGAGAGCAAAGCACAGCTTGTTGCTCATAGAAGTGGCAATGTGTATGTTGTTGATATGTTAAAGGATAATCCTATGGCAAATGTCTGTCTGTTTTCTGCTGCCTCCACTAAGGAGACAGAATTGTGGCATAGGAGACTGGGTCATACCAACCTTAATACTATCAACACACTCTCAAAACAAAGCCTTGTCAGAGGTCTTCCATCAAAAGAATTTAAATGTGATGAGCATTGTGTTTCTTGCTTAAAAGGGAAACAACATAAAAGCTCTTACAAATCCATTGATGAGTCCAAAACTAGTCAGTGCTTACAACTGTTGCACATGGACTTGTTTGGCCCTGTTAAAATCATGAGTCTAAGGAGAAAAAGATTTTGTCTTGTCATAGTTGATGATTTTTCTAGGTTTACATGGACTTACTTTTTACACTCTAAAGATGAGACTGCAGGTATATTGAAGGACTTTGTCACCAAGGTTGAAAAGCAGTATGACTTGCCAGTAAAAGTTTTCAGGAGTGACAATGGAACAGAGTTTAAAAATAAGGAGTTAGATGACTTCTGTGTGTCAAAAGGGATTGTGAGGCAGTTCAGCATCCCAAGAACACCAGAACAAAATGGGGTAGTTGAGAGGAAAAATAGAACTCTTATAGAAGCTGCAAGAACCATGCTAGCAGATTCTGGTTTGCCACTGTCCTTTTGGGCAGAAGCTGTAAACACTGCTTGCTATGTTCAAAACAGAGTTTTGATCAACCCCAGACATCAAAAAACTGCTTATGAAATTTTGTTCAAAATCAAACCATTAATCTCATTCTTCAAAATCTTTGGCTGCCCATGTTTCATTTTAAATCTTAAAGATTCCATTTCAAAATTTGCAGCCAAAGTAGACTGTGGTTATTTTCTGGGATATTCTTCTACTGCTAAGGCCTACAAAGTGTTTAACACAAGGACTAAGACAATAGAAGAAACCTTGAATGTTAAGTTCAATGAACTTTCATCTCTGAAAATCCCTGCAAACCCTGCTGAATTATTTGATTTAGATAAATTCAAATTTGAAGATATCACTGTTAAGACTAACAATGCAGGTATTCCACAGTCTCCACAGCAAGATTACAGAACAGATGTTGTGATTCCCAGTCACTACAAAGTCTATTCTGCATCAGAGGAAGCAGCTGTTCAAAACAATTGTCAAAACTCTGCCACAACTGTGTCAACCACTGTTGGCCAGTCCTATCCTCAAACCTCTGCTTCACCCCTCACTACCACTGACCTATCATCTGTTGACAAAAGTCAATCATCTGTTGACAAAAGTCAGTCAAGTTTCACACCACTTGGACCCATACCTCCATTACCATTCCAAACATCTGTTGGCACTACAGAAGTACCAACAGATGTTACACCAACAGAGTCACCAAACCTCTGTCCATCACCTCAAAATGCCATTGTTCCATATCAAGGAGATCTTATTTACTTAAGAGCTCATCCACCAGACCAGATCATTGGCAACATCAGAGAGGGAGTGCTCACAAGAAGCCAATCCTCAAATATCTGTCTTTTTGCAGGTTTCTTATCCCTCACACAACCTGTCAAGTACCAAGAGGCACTGAAAGACAACAGTTGGGTAGAAGCCATGCAAGAAGAACTCCTTCAGTTCAAAAGACAACAAGTATGGGAGCTTGTACCACTTCCTAAGGATGTTTGTCCTATAGGAACAAAGTGGGTCTTCAAAAACAAGACTGATGAAAGGGGTATTGTTGTCAAGAATAAAGCCAGGCTTGTAGTTCAAGGCTTCAGACAAGAAGAAGGAATAGATTATGATGAGACCTTTGCTCCTGTAGCTAGACTAGAGGCCATCAGACTCTTTTTAGCCTTTGCTGTCAACCACAATATAAAGGTGTATCAGATGGACATCAAATGTGCTTTCCTTTATGGCAAAATTCAGGAGGAGGTCTATGTATGTCAGCCACCTGGTTTTGAAGACACATTCCATCCTGACTATGTCTACAAGCTCAACAAAGCTTTGTATGGACTCAAACAAGCACCAAGGGCCTGGTATGAAACTCTTTCCACATTTCTCTTATCCATTGGCTTCACAAGAGGTAAAATTGACAAAACTTTATTTCTTAAATGGAAAGGGAAACACTTAATGATTGTTCAAATATATGTGGATGACATCATCTTTGGATCCACATGTAACCAAATGTGTGAAGAGTTCAGAAAACTCAAGACAGCAGAGTTTGAGATGAGTGCCATGGGTGAGCTTCAGTGTAACCTTTGTACTTTTCATATTTTCCATTCTAGTTCTTGTATTCTTGTATCTTTCCATTTTGTACCCTTGTAATCCCGAGCTTATGATCAATGGAAATGTATTTTACCAATTGCACTTAATCTTAATCTATAAACTTTATGTAGCGTCGCGTGATTCTTAATTTTCTTGTATTATGAATGCTATATTTAAACAAATTCCAAGCTTGCCGTTACTCGCTTCTTTTATGTTACTCATACCAATTCATGACGAGTCGCCATTATATTTTTACCCTATTCAATTTAGGCCTATTCAATTTAGGCGTTATAACAAGGAACTTATTTAGTTAAGATCTTAATATATACTTATTATTAATAAAACATATATATATATATAGATATATATATATATATTTAACAATACAAAAAAAAATAATAATAATAATATTATGAAAAAAATTTTTTTGGCTAAAGAATGGCCATTTCAAAATGGCCGTACACTTTTTTTAATTTATTTATGGTTTTATTTTTTTTTATTTTTATTTTTTCTTTTAAAGATATATTACCACTAATTAACTTCTAACCACCCTAATTAATTCATTAAATACCCAACCCCTTCACCTCAACTATAAATACACCACTCCTACCCATTCTAACACTTGCTCATTTCTAAATCCTCTCTAAACCTCCAAATCTCTCAAGAATTCTCTCAAGAATAAGTGAGTTTCTCACTTCACCTTCAACCTCTCTTCTACTTTCTTCACTCCCCTCTTCTTCAAACCCTTTGAGGAAACCTCTAGGACCTCTCTCCTATTTGCCATGGCAAATAAACATGAGTAGGGCACCAATTTGAGGCCTCAAATGTGGTCATCTTCTATTATCTTTTATGCACTAAGTTGTTAATAATACCAACCAAGTTCACCAACAACTCAATGATGGAGGGACTTGTGTTATGGTTCATGGTTGACAAAAGGAAGGCCAAGGCTCATCCAAACTAAGTCACCATACCCTACTTTTTAAGTTATATTATATAAATACTAAATTATATAAACTCTACTGATTTAATAACTCGGAAAGGTTTGTGGATACATCCCTACCTTACCAATGCTTGACTCTCCTAACCATCCGAATCACCTCTATGGTGGTTTGTGTTTTGGTTCGCCTAAAAGGCTTGCTTGACTCTTATGACCATCCGAATCACTATCATGGTGGTTTGTGTTTTGGTTCGCCTAAAAGGCTTGCATGACTCTCGTGAATCTATAATCTAAACTTAAACCTAAGACTCTTAATTTTTTTTTAATTCTAGTTAACCAAGGCTAAGGAACTAATCCCCCAAGACTCATTCTTTTGGAACCTTGCTAAAACGCACCCAAAGGTGAGTTCATACTTGTCCCCTTTTTACTCTTTATCACTTTTGGGGTGTAAACATGTATCATATGCAAAACACACTAATGCTTTCATAAACACACATGCTCAATCTATTAAACATACTTATATGCTACTTGCCATGCTTATGATTCTTAGATACTTAGACATAAATCATTAACTATTATTAGCCCACTTAACATGTATAGCGCTATAGGACTAGCACACCGCCCCCTTTATGGGTCATTGTTAAGATTTAAACGGCCTAACATGAATATGTTAGGTATACGCTGTGGTACTCGCGGGTTTGAGTTATGTCTTTTGTATGATAGGTATGTGCAATGCTATAGTATGAGATTTGAGTAAACCATTCTAAAATACTATGTATGTAAACTAAAACTAGTATGCTCACCAATGCTTTATGTGTTGACGGATATTTTATACATGTTGCAGGAAATGTTTGATGCAAGATATTCAAGAAATCTACTTAGGATTGGACTAGAAACTCACGCTAGTTTAAGTTCTATAGTTTGATGTCGTATTTCTCTTTTCATGAAAACAATTTGTATTATGTTATCTTTTTAGACGATGATTATGCTATGAATGAAATTTTATCTTTAAATCATATTGTCACGAATTCTAGTGTCATGAAGTCTTGAACAATCTATCACAAGTCTCACCTCGATGTTTCCGCCATCGGTTGGGGTGTGACAGATTGGTATCAGAGCCATGACTATAGGGAATTAGGAAAAATTGCCATGTTTGACCTAGACTATAGTTAAGAACCCTTTTGACCATTCGTTTTATCATGCTTAAAATACTTGTTCTCCTTATCTTGCTCCTACTCCATTCATTTGGACTTAAAATTACCTCCCTATTTGTGGATTACTCTACACTCGAAGACGTCGTATAACACAAACGAAAGGAAATCACCAAAATAGGCGTGAAACCCTCACTTTGGTGATAACTTTCAATCCGCGAAAATTCTTTGTATTTTTTAAACTACACCAAGATAGGAGTGATATCCTCACCTTGGTGGGAATTTCACAATTCTCATTCTAGTGGACACTTACCAATTGAAAGTTAGAATTAATTTTCTTACCACATTGGACAAAGTGTACAAACCACACTCAAAGAAACGACCTCGCTAAGATAGGAGTGAAATCCACAACTTAGCGACTAGTTTCAATCCTTGATATTTTTTTTAAAATCTCGCCAAAGTCTCAAATTTACTAATGACAAGAAACATGTAGTAACTGGAAGGGTGAATACCGTTAACCGCAAGTCGGCGAGAGTATTTCCACCTATTAGGCCAAAGCATGTTTTCAAACTCAAAGGTAAATTCGAACCACTTTGGTTAGTCTAAGTTCCGTTCCGGAACACTCCAATGGCTTGCTTAAAACAAGCCCCTCATTTTATGTTAATATTATTTTCAATGATGTTTTCATGCTATGTTTTCACTACATATATTCGATTTTTTTTTTCACTACTCGCAAAGGCTCTCAAGACTCGCATCTCTAGTACTCTAGCAATCTCCAAACAATACTAATAATCGCAAACCAACACTAATTAAAGCTCCTTTATATTGTCTAAATGCACTATACTTGCTTATATTTATGTGTTATGCTTTGTAAAACAATGTGAAACTACATGCTACTTGAACTATTTGACACTATGTGCATTGTATGCTTAATTCACATCTAAAAACAAAGACAAAATGCAATCTTTATACAAATAAACCATTGATCAAAGCTCATAATCCTTTTGTTTATTCTATAGATGTCTTCCATGTCAAACCGTATGTCAAGCAAGAACTCTAAGCAAAGCACCAACAAGAAAATGCTATCTTTCATGGCCAAGCAAATGGCCAAGGTCATACCCGATGTGGTTAGCAAAATCCAAGCCTCCGTAAGCCCTCACGGTTCAGTTGACTCAAGAGCCGAATCCTCCAAAGCTACCTCCTTCACCTTTAAGCAATTTAACCTACATCGACCCGACTCTTTCACGGGAAATGATGGTGCTACCGCTATGCTCGAATGGTTCGACCACATCGAGCTAATCTTCATCAATAGCGAATGCCCTGACGATCTCCGCACTCGTCACGCCACTAGTGTCTTCAAATCAAGGGCACTCGAGTGGTGGAAAAGCGAGAGAGTCACCCGTGGAAACGAAGTCGCTTTAACTCTACCGTGGGAGGAACTCAAGCAACTCATGATTGAGGAGTTCTGCCCCGCACAAGAGATTGAGCGACTCGAAGATGAGTTTTGGAAACTCAAGCAAAACAGTGGTGATAACCCAACCTATACCAATCGTTTCAAGCAACTCCTTGTCCTTGTACCTCACCAATTCAACACCACTAAGAGAATCATAGCTAAGTATCTCAAAGGCCTCCCAACGAGTGTTCGTGATATCGTTGAAGGAGCCGAACCCACCACCCTAGAAAAAGCCATTCGTTTAGCTTCCAAAATCTCGGATAACCAAGTGAAAGATGGAACCTTAACTATCCCAAACACCACCAAAACCGTCAATCAAACCACCACCATTCCCACCGACAAACCAAAGGAAGCCAAAACCCCATCAACCCATAGCAATAACCGCAAACGCAAATCCCGAACCAAAACTATGCCGTTACCATTCCATCCACCGAAGCTCAAGCTCCAACTCCCCTTAACCAAGTGCCTGCCAAGAAACCCTACACCGGCTCTTTCCCAAAATGTAACACGTGCCATTTTCATCACCCACCAACCTCTACTTGCCGTTTCTGTACCAATTGTAACCGCTATGGGCACCTTGTCCAAACTTGCAAAACCGGCCCTAGAACCCCAAACAACCAACCTCTGGTTGCCAACCAACCCCGAGCCGCTAACCAACCTCCTCTAGCCATTGGCAATGGTCGTGCATGTTTTAAGTGTGGTGATCCTAGCCATTTTGCTCCTCAATGTACCCGCAACAACCAAGCTCAAGTTCAAGCTCCGGCTCAAAATCAACCACCAAGGGGTCGCGCTTTCAACCTTAATGCGGCCCAAGCTCAAACTGAAAATGATGTTGTGAACGGTACGTTCCTTGTTAATGGATCTTATGCATCTATACTCTTTGATACTGGTGCGGATAAGAGTTTCGTCTCTTTAGAATTTGAACCCTTACTTGCTTGTGCACGATCTAAATTATCGGAACCTTTCACCGTTGAAGTCGCTAATGGTGAACCCATCTCTATTGATTTCATTATCAAAAACTGCACCTTGAATCTTAATGACCATGATTTCTCCATAGATCTGAATCCTATGCAATTGGGAAGTTTTGACATCATAGTAGGCATGGATTGGCTTGCGAAACATCGTGCCGAAGTTGTTTGTTTCGAAAAATTTATCCGTATACCGCTTCCTAGCGGTGACACTTTACAAATCTATGGTGAGAAAGCCTCCAAAGGACTCAAACTCATGTCTTGTACCAAAGCTCGAAAGTATCTCCGTAAGGAATATGTTGCATTCTTGGCTCATGTGGTAACAACCAAAGACAAGGAAAAAGGCATAAAAGACATACCTGTCGTTTGTGACTTTCCCGAGGTCTTTCCCGAAGATCTACCCGGTCTTCCTCCTGCTCGTTCTGTTGAACTTCGCATTGACCTCATACCCGGTGCTACACCTGTTGCAAAAGCTCCTTATCGTCTTGCACCTTCCGAAATGCAAGAACTTGCTAGTCAACTCCAAGAATTGCTCGAAAAAGGCTTTATACGCCCGAGTACTTCTCCCTGGGGTGCTCCTGTTTTGTTTGTTAAAAAGAAAGACGGATCTTTCCGTATGTGCATCGATTATCGTGAGCTTAACAAGCTTACTATCAAAAACCGATACCCTCTCCCACGCATTGATGATCTCTTTGACCAGCTCCAAGGAGCTACTTGTTTCTCAAAAATCGATCTTCGTTCTGGATACCATCAACTTCAAATCCACGAAGAAGATATTCCAAAAACTGCCTTTCGCACAAGATATGGTCACTACGAGTTCATGGTGATGCCTTTCGGTTTAACCAATGCACCCGCAGTATTCATGGATCTAATGAATCGAGTGTGTAAACCTTATTTGGATCGTTTTGTGATTGTCTTCATTGATGACATCCTGATCTATTCCAAATCCGAAAACGACCATAAACGACATCTCCGTTTGATTCTAGAACTCCTACGTGCCGAACGACTTTATGCCAAGTTCTCTAAATGTGAATTTTGGTTAAAAGAAGTTCAATTCCTTGGGCATATTGTGAACGATAGGGGTATTCATGTTGATCCTGCCAAAATTGAAGCCGTTAAAAATTGGATTGCACCAAAATCTCCTACCGAAGTTCGTTCCTTTCTAGGATTGGCGGGTTACTACCGTCGGTTCATCTCCAACTTTTCCAAAATTGCTACACCACTCACCGCTTTGACTCAAAAATCCCAACCTTTCATTTGGGGTCCTAAGCAAGAAGAAGCCTTTGAAACCCTCAAGTCTATGCTTTGTGATGCTCCTATTCTAGCCCTTCCCGAGGGGAATGATGATTTCGTGGTTTATTGTGATGCATCAAATCAAGGTCTTGGTTGCGTTCTTATGCAACGAGGCAAAGTCATCGCCTATGCATCAAGGCAACTCAAAATCCACGAAAGGAACTACACCACTCACGATCTCGAACTTGGTGCTGTTGTTTTTGCCCTAAAAATCTGGAGACACTACCTTTATGGTACAAAATGTGTTGTATTTACCGACCACAAAAGCCTCCAACACATTTTCAATCAAAAAGATCTTAACATACGACAACGACGATGGGTCGAATTGTTAAACGACTACGACTGCGAAATTCGCTATCATCCTGGTAAAGCAAATGTAGTAGCCGATGCTCTTAGTCGAAAAAGTCATGCAGTTCTATGCAACATCCGAGAAATCGACCGTCTTCGTAGCTCTCAATTTCAAAATGATCTATTTAATCGTATTCGAGACGCTCAACATACATCGGTCAATGAAAATACTCTATATGAAGAAATGTCTTGTGGTGCCGAGTTACACTTGGAATCCAAAGCAAATGGGATTCTTTATTATCTTGATCGTATTTGGGTTCCCAGTCGTAATGACCTTCGTACTCTTATAATGAATGAAGCGCATAAATCCCGATACTCCATTCATCCCGGTGCGGATAAAATGTATCAAGATCTCCGTCGCAATTATTGGTGGCCCGGTATGAAAAAAGACATTGCTCTCTTTGTGTCCAAATGTCTCACTTGCTCCAAAGTAAAAGCCGAGCACCAACGACCGTCAGGTTTGCTTGAACAGCCCGAAGTCCCCATGTGGAAATGGGAAAGTATTGCTATGGATTTTATTACCAAGCTCCCTCGAACATCATCCGGTCATGATAGCATTTGGGTAATCATTGATCATTTAACCAAGTCAGCTCACTTTCTTCCCATTCGTGAAGATTACAAAGTTGAGAAGCTAGCCCATATCTACACCAAGGAAATCATTTGTCGTCATGGTATTCCTCTTGACATTATCTCAGACCGTGATGGTCGATTCACCTCCCGTCTTTGGGAAACATTTCAGGCTGCCATGGGAACTCAGCTTAATCTTAGTACAGCTTTTCATCCTCAATCTGATGGACAAACTGAACGTACGATCCAAACTCTTGAGGACATGCTTCGATCTTGTGTAATCGACTTTGGTGGAAACTGGGATGCTCATCTACCATTGGTCGAGTTCTCTTACAATAATAGTTATCATACCAGCATCCAAATGGCTCCTTTCGAAGCTCTTTATGGCCGGAGGTGTCGTTCTCCTATATGTTGGCACGAGATTGGTGAAGCACAAATCACTGGTCCCGAAAGCATCCAAGAAACGACCAACAAAATCATTCAGATTCGTGATAATCTCTTAGCTGCTCGAAGCCGTCAGAAAAGCTATGCTGACAAGCGGCGAAAACCCCTTGAATTCAATGTTGGTGATCAAGTACTCCTTAAGGTGTCTCCTTGGAAAGGAGTAGTCAGATTTGGAAAGAAAGGAAAGTTGGCTCCACGGTATGTTGGACCATTCAAAATCATTGAACGAATTGGGAAAGTGGCTTACAAGCTCGAGTTACCCCAAGAACTCAACAATGTCCATCCCACCTTTCATGTTTCAAATTTGAAGAAGTGCTTAGCCGAAGGGAACATACACATTCCTCTTGATGACGTACGAATTGATGAGTCTATGCATTTCGTCGAAAAACCAGTGGAAATAACGGATCGTGAAGTCAAACAACTCAAACGAAAACGTATCCCACTAGTCAAAGTTCGTTGGGAATCGAAGAATGGACCCGAATTCACTTGGGAACATGAAGAGCAAATGAAGAAAAAGTACCCACATCTTTTCAGTCAAGCCACTTGAATAAATTTCGAGACGAAATTTCCTAAAGTATGGGAGACTGTAACCTTTGTACTTTTCGTATTTTCCATTCTAGTTCTTGTATTCTTGTATCTTTCCATTTTGTACCCTTGTAATCCCGAGCTTATGATCAATGGAAATGTATTTTACCAATTGCACTTAATCTTAATCTATAAACTTTATGTAGCGTCGCGTGATTCTTAATTTTCTTGTATTATGAATGCTATATTTAAACAAATTCCAAGCTTGCCGTTACTCGCTTCTTTTATGTTACTCATACCAATTCATGACGAGTCGCCATTATATTTTTACCCTATTCAATTTAGGCGTTATAACAAGGAACTTATTTAGTTAAGATCTTAATATATACTTATTATTAATAAAACATATATATATATATATATATATATATATATATATATATTTAACAATACAAAAAAAAATAATAATAATAATATTATGAAAAAAAAATTTTTTGGCTAAAGAATGGCCATTTCAAAATGGCCGTACACTTTTTTTAATTTATTTATGGTTTTATTTTTTTTATTTTTATTTTTTCTTTTAAAGATATATTACCACTAATTAACTTCTAACCACCCTAATTAATTCATTAAATACCCAACCCCTTCACCTCAACTATAAATACACCACTCCTACCCATTCTAACACTTGCTCATTTCTAAATCCTCTCTAAACCTCCAAATCTCTCAAGAATTCTCTCAAGAATAAGTGAGTTTCTCACTTCACCTTCAACCTCTCTTCTACTTTCTTCACTCCCCTCTTCTTCAAACCCTTTGAGGAAACCTCTAGGACCTCTCTCCTATTTGCCATGGCAAATAAACATGAGTAGGGCACCAATTTGAGGCCTCAAATGTGGTCATCTTCTATTATCTTTTATGCACTAAGTTGTTAATAATACCAACCAAGTTCACCAACAACTCAATGATGGAGGGACTTGTGTTATGGTTCATGGTTGACAAAAGGAAGGCCAAGGCTCATCCAAACTAAGTCACCATACCCTACTTTTTAAGTTATATTATATAAATACTAAATTATATAAACTCTACTGATTTAATAACTCGGAAAGGTTTGTGGATACATCCCTACCTTACCAATGCTTGACTCTCCTAACCATCCGAATCACCTCTATGGTGGTTTGTGTTTTGGTTCGCCTAAAAGGCTTGCTTGACTCTTATGACCATCCGAATCACTATCATGGTGGTTTGTGTTTTGGTTCGCCTAAAAGGCTTGCATGACTCTCGTGAATCTATAATCTAAACTTAAACCTAAGACTCTTAATTTTTTTTTAATTCTAGTTAACCAAGGCTAAGGAACTAATCCCCCAAGACTCATTCTTTTGGAACCTTGCTAAAACGCACCCAAAGGTGAGTTCATACTTGTCCCCTTTTTACTCTTTATCACTTTTGGGGTGTAAACATGTATCATATGCAAAACACACTAATGCTTTCATAAACACACATGCTCAATCTATTAAACATACTTATATGCTACTTGCCATGCTTATGATTCTTAGATACTTAGACATAAATCATTAACTATTATTAGCCCACTTAACATGTATAGCGCTATAGGACTAGCACACCGCCCCCTTTATGGGTCATTGTTAAGATTTAAACGGCCTAACATGAATATGTTAGGTATACGCTGTGGTACTCGCGGGTTTGAGTTATGTCTTTTGTATGATAGGTATGTGCAATGCTATAGTATGAGATTTGAGTAAACCATTCTAAAATACTATGTATGTAAACTAAAACTAGTATGCTCACCAATGCTTTATGTGTTGACGGATATTTTATACATGTTGCAGGAAATGTTTGATGCAAGATATTCAAGAAATCTACTTAGGATTGGACTAGAAACTCACGCTAGTTTAAGTTCTATAGTTTGATGTCGTATTTCTCTTTTCATGAAAACAATTTGTATTATGTTATCTTTTTAGACGATGATTATGCTATGAATGAAATTTTATCTTTAAATCATATTGTCACGAATTCTAGTGTCATGAAGTCTTGAACAATCTATCACAAGTCTCACCTCGATGTTTCCGCCATCGGTTGGGGTGTGACATTCAGTGTTTCCTTGGTCTTCAAGTGAAACAACTGCAAAATGGCACATTCATTCACCAAAACAAATATGTCAAAAATTTATTAACCAGATTTGAGATGAATGATTGTAAGCCATGTAGCACACCCATGAGTACAGTCAAGCTGCTCACTATTGATGACAAGGATGAACTGGTTGATCAAACACATTATAGATGTATGATTGGGTCTTTATTGTACCTAACTGCATCTAGGCCAGACATTATGTTTGCCACCTGTGTCTGTGCCAGATCCCAGGCCTCACCCAGAAAGTCAAACCTTATTGCTGTGAAAAGGATATTCAGATACCTCAAAGGTGCTCCCACACTTGGTATCTGGTATCCTGCTAATGGAAACATTGAGCTTTCAGGTTTTTCAGATAGTGACTTTGCTGGCTGTCACACCACAAGAAAATCAACTTCAGGAGGGTGCCAATTTCTAGGGAATGCCTTAGTTTCATGGCAAAGCAAAAAGCAGGCAGCTGTTTCAACTTCAACAGCTGAAGCTGAATACATTGCTGCTGCAAGCTGTACAGCCCAACTGATGTGGCTTCAAAATCAACTACTGGATTTTGGGATAACTGCACTTAGGACTCCACTCATGTTGGACAGCCAAGCTGCTGAAAATATCATCAAAAATCCAGTCTCTCATTCCACTACCAAGCACATTGACATAAGACATCATTTTGTCAGGGACAGCTATGAAAAAGGTTTGATTTCTTTACACCATGTTCCAACAGAGGATCAGTTGGCGGATGTGTTAACAAAAGCTTTAGACACATCTACCTTTACAAATCTGATTTCCAGAATTGGCATGTTAAACATGGATTAACCACATAAAATTTTTAAAAAAAAAATAAAATAAAATAAAATTGTTCAGAAATTAAATATTTTCTTTAAATAGCTGTTTGGTTGAAAAATCTGTTTATAACATCTGATCAGATAAAACAACCACTGTTTCATTCATTTCCACTGTTGGTTGAAAAGTCTGTTCCAAACATCTGATCAGATACAACAACTGTTAGTTGAAACATCTGTTTCAGAACATTTGTTCAGATAAAACAACTGTCCATATATATATATATACTATATTAAAAAAAAAAAAAAAAAAAAAAAAAAACCAACGGTTGGATCTATCAGCTGTTTGTATCAGTTGTTTACCAAAACAGCTGTTCTCCACCAGATGTTACATCCATCAGATGATTGCCACGTCTGCTCGTATAAGCAGATGTTTGGCCACATCAGCGGTTTCACTGAGCCTATAAAAACCCTGTTTTACCACAACAGATGTTACACTGTCTCATTGTATTCAAAATACTGTAAACCGCCTTCATCACTCTCAAACCCTTCATCAATCTTCAGTCATTTTCATCTTCGAAATCCATTACAATGGATCTTCAAGCAAAAGCTACACACAATTGTCTCCCCTATCTGATTAAAACAGAAGACAACACTCCATTTCATTCCATCATCGACATTTTCCTTAACTCCAAATACTTACCCATCCTAACCGCCAACGCCCCCATCTATCTGGATACACTCCAAGAATTTTGGTTGAATGCCGAGTTTCTTTTACAAGACAAAAAGCCTACATCCATTATTTCCAAAATTGGAGAAACCAGTATCGTTATTACCCCTGATATCATATCCACAACCTTCACACTGAATGACCTGGCAGGTAAGGATTCCTTCACTAAAACAGAGCTTCACACTGAGTTCCAAGAAAGAGGGTATGATGGTCAGATGACTGGATCAACTCTTTTCAAAAAGTTTTTCCCTCCAGTCATGAAATTTTTCTTCCATACTCTTCTTCTTTGTGTCTCTGCTAAGTCCACATCCTTTAATGAAATTCCATTAAGGATGCAATATCTGGGATATGCTATGTTGTCAAACTCTGACTTCAATCTTTCCCAGGGATTGTTCATGGACTTGGTATCAAATGTGAAAGCAGTCAAGTCTGGGTCAAACAATGCTTTTCTTATTTACCCACGAATTCTTAGTGTAATTTTACAAAAATTATTACCTGAAAAAGTTTTCAAAAAGGGTGCTGCTATGCAAATGAAAAGCTTAACTGATGAAACTTTCACAAGAATGCTGGGTGGAAGCACTCAAGAAAAAGTGTCAAAAGTGTCCAAAGTTTCTAAAACACAAACAAAGAGGACAAAGGCAACAACTGTTGTCAAAACCTCTGTTGTTGAGCCCACTGCTCCTGGTGATCATGGCACTACATCCAGTGCTGTGAAACCCACACCAGCACCTTCCAAAAAGAAACATTCATCCACAAAAACCACCACTCAACCACAAATGAGGCTTCTGGATGTTGAGGTACCAGAAGAAACCTCTGTTGCACAACAAAAGCAACCTGAAACCACTGTTGTTACTTCCTCACAACAGTTGGACATACCTCCACCTGACCAACCTCCTCATGAATCCTCTCAAAAGGATCATGTTGTAAGCCAAGGGGACACACATCATGATACATTTGAGTCACTTGACCATATGTTCACAAGCCCCTCTCCCAGGGCTAACTCTCTTCTTACTCCACCACTCTCACCATCACATGTTCCACAAACAATGCAACCCCTGTTTGAAGCAATTGAATCTCAGGAAGATCCCAGTTCCTCTCTTCCACCTGTCACTGAGAGTATACTCCAACAAGTGACTGAGCCTGAGAATATTCAATCTGCTATCCCCCAAACAGAAGAGGAGGTTACACCACCAGGGTTCAATGAAACTCTAGGTGAGTTTTCAAGTGGAGCAGCCACTACTGATGTAGAGAGCACTGTCTCACATCAGGACAGTGATTTCATAGCTAAGACTCCCTTGAAGGCAACAACTGTTGAAGCCACCATAGTGTCTCCAAAAACAGTTGGAAGTCCCCAGTACCAAGAAAAAGGGGCATCTGATTCACCTATTAGGCCTGAATCAGATAAAACTACCACTGGTAGGGACTCAGATGATCCTATTAATTTAGGAGATGAGTCAAAATACCAAGAATTGACGGCCAGAGTTTCTGCTATTGAAACATCTGTTGCTGACATCAAATCTGATGTTAAGCTTATCCTAAGCTCAATTGCAGATCTCTCCAAGAGTCAACCATCTACCACTGATATAGCCAATGAGTTATGGAAATCAGTTTCCCCCATCATCATAGCTCACAGGAAATTGGCTGATCAGACACATGAAACCTACATGGCTGAGATCAGAAATATGGTTGATGCAAGGTACAAAGATACACATGCTGACATCAAAGCCATCAAGGACCATCTGCTGAAGACTACTGGCTCTGCCCCTACCACCATCCTCAGGGATGAAAATGATGATGATTTCACGGCTGATGATGCCAAAAAGGGGGAGAGTGGCAGAGATAGGCTACCAAAATTAGATCCTTTTGGTTGCCCACCTTCTCAAAAAGGTCAAGCCAAGTCTGCCAAGAAACCAGAGTCTACCAAATCAGCACCACAACAACAACATCAAGCACCACCACCACCACCACAAACCACTGAAAAGAATAAGGCAGTAGATGACTCTGCAAACATAGAAGCTGAAAAGGCTGCTCAGTCCAAACAACAAAGGGCTGACACCTTGGAAGTAAAAGCAGAGTCATTGATCGAACTCAAGAAGAAACAACAAAGGGAAACTGAAGATGTGGGATCCTCTAAAAGGATGAAAAGACCTGCCAAGCATGTTAGAAAACCACCATCTAAGTTACAAACCTCTGTTGATAAAACCACTGCTGCTGAAACCACTGTCACTGAAACCACTGCCACCCAAACCACTGAAACCACTATACCCAAACCAACACACACTCCTGAACCAACAACCACCAAACATACATCACCAACCAAAACTCCAACATCTGCTGGTTCTTCTAAAAGGCCAACAGATGTTAATCCATCCACTGCTGCCAAATCACCTTCACCAAAAATCATGTACACAAGGAAGAGAAAATCAACCTTTGTTGTGCATGATGAGAACATACACACATCACCAACCACCATTTCAACTGCCCAATCCACTCCTCCCATCACAGCCATTCCACTCACATCATTCTCACCACATACATCCAAATTCACAACCCATAGACCACCACCAACCATTACACCATTGGTTGTTCAGTATCCCCTTGAACTTGATCTACTCAAGGGGGAATTACAATCCTTCTATAATACTGAACAACCCTCTGAAAGATCCTTCCCATCTCTCCCAAATTTCCCTGTTCCCTCAACATTGATACCTATCTAAAATACAAGGGTGAACAGGTGGATGCCATCATCAGGGAGAAATGCAAAGGGAAGGATGACAGGACTGCTCAGGGCATCCATTCAGCAGAGCTTAGCAAACTCAGAAGGATTGAAGACTTTGCTAAGACCCTGAGCAATTCCATGTCCACCATGCCTCTCAGTGTAGATCTGGAGAAGGAGGTAAGGGAATCTCTACTTGAACAGATCATGGCAACCAAGCCCTACAAAGCAAACAAAAAGCAGTTCAATGGCTGGACTACTCATGCTTTGAGGGAAGAACTGATCAGAATTGAAGAAATGGCCAAAAATCCCAAAGCTAAAGTCTCCATTCCCAACTTTGGCAAAGGCAGAGACCCAGTCAGAGCCTTGAAGTTCAAAAGAATGAGGCAGGAGATTGTAGCTGCCAATTATGGGGAGATGAGGTCTGTTTCCAGATGGTCAGAGCTTAGATTGGTTTAAACCTATAAAAGTCTGGAAGAGAATAGAAAGAAGGATCCCAGTCTTCCAAGAAAACCAGTCTACAATGATGAGCCTATGATGAAGAGACCCCAACAGACTTTCAACCTAGACAGTTTACTTGAAACCTCTGATCTCACTGCTGCTGCAAGTAGACAGTTCAAAAGGCAGAAGGAGATGTCAGAGGAAGACCAAAGAAAGTTTGCTGACACATTCATAAAGGAAGGGCTTTTCAATCAAATCCATTATTTCTCTGATCCCACAACAGAGAAACTAAGAGAACTCATAGGAAGACCACCATCACCCAACTCATCAAGAATAAAGGTTCATCTCAGCAAATCCACTGACTCAAAAATTCTAAAGTGGAAGGTCAACAAAGACAACCACGAATTGACACTGCTCAGGTCAGATGGAAAGGTTCAGAAGATCAGTATGGATGATGCTTACAGCCTTTGTGCAGAAGATCACCAAGCACTGCTAAATCTGGATCTGGAAAGAGATGAAGAAGACCTATTTGCTTTGAACTTTGAATTACAATTCAAAGGTCAAATCAGAGAAAGTCTGATGAGGAATAAAGATCAATGAATAAAGCTGAGTTTTGGCATCATCTGTTCTAGGGGGAGATTGTTGGGTCTGCTGACCTGGAGAAGAACAGATGATTGGAAAGCCAAAATATGCTATCTATTTGATCCTTGAATAAACAGTCTTTACAACTTACTTCTCCCAAAAGACTGCTGACCCTAACTACTGTTCTATCCAAACAACTGCTCAACAACTGCTGATACAAAGAACTGCTAAGGAAACAACTGATGAAGAACAACTGCTGACCAAAGGTCTGATGAAGAGCAACAGCAGATACAAGTACTGAAGACCAAAGCACTGCTGGAAGCAACAGCACTTAGGCTTCAGCAGTGGATACAAGATCGTCAGAGTTTATCTTTAACAGCTGTTTACTATCAGTGCTTTCAATGTAACAGTAGTTTGTATAGCAGATGTTTAAGTTTGTTATTCTGTTAGAGGTCACTGTCTTAGGTGACGTCAGCCTAGGTCATCAGTGGTTTGAGTCAGTCTATAAATAGAACAGTGCATGTACTGTTCTATTGCATCACACACAAAACATTCTCTCTGACAAACAACTGTGTGATCAGGCTGAGGGGGAGTAACTTGTACGATTGAAATCTTTTAATTAATGAAAGCATTCGATTGAAAAACATTTACTCTCTTGTTTTGATTTACAGTTTATTATTCCGCTGCACTTTCATTCTACTTTCATTCCATTATTATCATCATTTAGTTAAACAATCAAAACAAACAAACTCAGATCCTAACAGTGAGTATAATAAATTTTGTTGGTGTAAATATCAAAACTATAAAATGGATCCCTAATCTTAGTTGATTTCCGAATTTGAGTTATTTGTTTGGTTTGTATAAATTATTTGAATTTAGAACTCGTTTCAAGATGACATGTTTAGTTGAATAAATGAAGAGGTGAAATTATGTATTTCTCTCAAATTGAAGTGAAGAAATTCAATCAATTTGGCATCTTCATTCACACACTGTCGTCACCATAGTCAAATTTGACGTCACTATCACTACATCAATCGTCATTTGCATCCCCCCAATGCGTTACTGTCACAACCACCATATAGGCACCACCACTGCTGCTGCCGCCGCCACCACTACCGTAGCCACAACCCCCACTCCCACCATTTTCGTCGTCAACACAAACTCCCACCATTATTTCATTCATCGAATTAGTGGATGAAAAATTCCGCTTTAACATATTTTAGTTCTTCTTAGCTAGATATAATCACGTGCACAAGTAAATGGATAGAAAACGTTCTCTCTACATAGTAGTAAACTATGTACAAAACAACATAGTCTGACCATTGTAGAGTGGCTAGGGGATCCCCTTCTGAGGGTTGTGATGAACTCTGCCACAATATAGAAACTCACCTTAAAAAAAACATAGTAGTAACTATATTAAATAAAACGAGTATTTATCTGAATAAGGTTGCTATGTTACCCATTTACTACAAACACATTGTCAGGGGCGAAGCTTGGTTTTTGAATCGGGAGGGGCCGGATTCAATTTTTTTCGATCGGTAGTGGTAAATTGGCGGGGCCCGGACTCAATCCGGACTCCATTTACCTACGAAAATCACAAATTTATACCGTTGCGCCAAAAAACAGGGGGGCCAGGGCCACCCCTGACCCAACATAACCTTCGCCCTTGCACATTGTGTGTTTTCAGTTTCAATAAGGTTATGCCAAAAATTATTAATGTAATTATTATTTGTAATATTTGTAAGCCCGTCAAAGTATTTCAATTTTCAAACATATAGATTTTTTACTTCGTTCATAATTGACACTATCAAACCGACACTAAATATTTACAAGATCCAAGGATGGTCCCAGTCTCTCAGAAACCTGCTAACATGGCCCATACATACAGGCCCATATTCGACAAGCCCAGAAGTTTTTAACAGAAAGTCAGAACTCAATTTTAATTTTTAGAGACTATAGTAGGGAACCCGCGCGTTGCTGCTGAGTCGACAATACGGAGTGGAAGGTAATTCAAACCTTAAAACTTTAAAATTTTAAAACGATATTTAAGCGTATAACACAGAAAGGCAAGTATTACTACATGAACATTGTGTGATTGGGTAAAAAAGTGTGCAATTAGTAGTAATTAGCCATTATACTTTTAAGACAAAATAACATACGAGAATTTAGGTATCAAAGTTTTTCAAAGCCATCCCACCCAACAATTTTGACTCTCTACTTGCGAGACCAGCCCTCGACAAAGGACTATGTGTGTCACCTCCACCCTACTTGTTAGTGTATCTAATTTTAAGAGTTCAATAATAGGCTCAGTAATCTCTAAAAAAATTTGAGTTTAGCAGTGGTTTTTGTCCCTAAAGTTTTAAGACCATATAAATAGCAGAAAATGAGTAGCTTTGATGTAGTAGTTGTTGCTGCTATCAATGTTCATGGCTGCAAACGTTCAACTAATCGACCAAAAATGCTGGCAAATTTCTTTAGTTATTAGGAAGAAGCTGGTTCTTCTTTGGTGAGCTTGGTTCGAGTTCTGTTGATCAATGACAGTATTTTAGATTATGACTTATTATAAAAATGTGCTATTTTGTAGCTATGATAATGTCTTATCTGTAAATTATACATTGTGAAGAGTGAAGGCAATGGATGTACAAGTAAGAATGCATTAAGGGGTAATATGGAAAAGATTTATATGACATTATAGGTTTAAAGCATGTGTCTTTTCAAATGTCATCCTAACTTTAACAATTTGGACATATTTGTCCATGTCTCCCCCTATATAATGTAGTATAGATAAGACAACGAGTCGAATAAGTAATAAGTTTGCTATAACGACCAACAGAGCATATATCATTGTACTCTTATATACAATTTCGACATATATAGTAACGTTTGGATTATAGTTGTCAAAGGGGCACTTAGGTGAGAAAATGTGACACCCTAGGAAAAATCCCACATCGGCCGTGGCCAGGAGAGATCCTTGGTTCATAAGTAATGTCTTGCCTCTTAAATCACCAATGCGTTTTGGGGCTTAATGTTAGTGGATGAGAGGAGAACTCCACAGTTAAGCGTGCTCAGGTGGGAGCATTTTCAGGATGGGTTACCTCCTGGGAAGTTTCCACCGGGGCACCCAAAAACAAATCCGTGAGCTCTGGGAGGGCAAAGCGGACAATATTGGTGGTGAGAGGGGCGGGGTGTTACAGAAAACAACCAACGGCTTACTTAAACTCGCTGGAAATAGACGAAAACCAGTGACGGACCTTGAAACTTTTTTTTATTGGGACGAAAATATTTAGTCGCTTGTCTATCGCTATATAATACATATTTTTTTCGGTTTGATTCAAGTCGGGTCGTATAATTTTTCAAACTAGTTAGCTTGGATTATGAACAAGATGGCATCGTATTTGGTTAAAACCTATAATAACAAAAAAGTAATAATAATAGCAAAGTAATCTAACCTCTTCTTCTTGTTAAAGTTGTGTTTATCAATATTTAACAAATTTATTTAAGTCCTAATGCATTTAGCTTTTTTTTTTTTCTAATAAAATTATCTTCCTAAATATAAGAAATCAGCAAATACTTACAAAATATAACAAATAAAAAATTTGAATTTAAGTAATATATGGTAACGTAATTATATAAATCAATAATATATAATAATATAGAGTTAAGTTCATGTACAAATAGATTTACTGTACGAATCAAACAAAAAAGGACGGTGACATATTTGTAATTATATTGAAATGTCTTTTCTGTACGAAACCAATCCAAAACCACTATCAATCACATTTCACCACGAACAAAACCCTGATCGTACTCCAAAATCGAAGCGATCAACAGTGATGAAGTTCAAGATCATCAGTAGGAAGAAACCCGCAGGTACTATGTGATGCTGTTATAATGTAATTTTTTTATAAACCGAATGATGTCTCTACCCTAAAAAATTAGGGCTTATAACAATTCTAAACGATTTTTCTTTGATTTTAGTTCTATTTTCCTTTGTGTTGTATAATGTTCATGTTTGTATAGAGTAATTACTGAAATCATATATGCTTTTGCTTATAGCGTAATTTATGAACTTCGTATTGTACCGTTTGGTTTGTAGAGTAATTTCTTAAGAAATTGTTGCATGTTTATGTAGAGTAATTTTTGTAGTTTATGTTGTAGCGTCATTTCCGAAATCATATATGTTTTGCTTATAGCGTAATTAGTGAACTGTATGGTACAGTTTGATTTGTAGAGTAATTTACGCTTAGTATTTTTGTGAAGAAGTTATGTTTTGGATTGTATAGTAAATTTGGAATTAGACTCTACACACATATTTACCATAAGACTATAGGAATGGAGGGGGGGTGACATGTGGGATTTTTTTTATAAAGTATAATTGGAAAATAAATGTATTTAATAAAATTAATAAATAAAAAACTAAAAATTAAACATTAAACGTTAAAACTAAACATTAAAATTACATAAAAGAAAATATGTTAACGAAAATTTAAAATAAAACTACTACCAAATATGTTTTTAGGTGGCATCGTTACTGTCGTCATCGTCGGATTTGTCATATCTTGGTAGACTCCAAATATGATCGACCAAATCCGCTCGAAGGTTGTGATGTTTTTGCCTACTTTTGATTTCAAAGTTGTTTAACGTTCTTATTTCATCAGTAATGTGCCCCTAACTTGATTGCGCTTCCTCACCACAGTACTCGCATATTGCACGTCCTTCGTCTTCCTAAATCATGTTGTGTAAAATAACGCATGTGTACATCACATTTCTTATTTGGGGTTTTTCAAACATTCTACATGGTATGGACAAAATTTTCCATCTTTTTTGCAAAACACCAAAAGCTCGCTCAACTTTTTTCCGTGCAGCCATTTGAGCTTTGTTAAACTTTTTTCTCTTACCGTCTAAGGTAGTCCCTCGTGTAAAAGATTTTACGAACACAGCCCACTCAGGGTAAATTCCATCCGTTAAAAGATAACCGTACTTGTATTCTACCCCATTTACGAAAAAAGTTCCTTTTGGTGCAACTTCATTTACGGGATCGCTGAAAATTAGTGATTGATTAAGAATATTTATATCGTTCAACGAACCGGGCACACCAAAAGATGCATGCCAAATCCAAAGATCTTGTGATGCTACCGTTTCAAGCATCAAAGACGGCTTTTTATAATATCAACTCGAGTGTTAGCCTTGCCATGCAGTTGGACAAAGTTCCCACTCCCATTTCATAAAACCTAATTTCTCGAGCATCCCGGGAAAATCATGTTTTTCTTCGTGAAACTCCATAAGTTGTTGTACGTCACTAAATGTAGGTTATCTCAAATATTTTTTTAAATATAGTTCAATGACGTATGCACAAAAAAATTGAAGACTTTCCCTAGCTGTTCTACCCGACATTTTTAGATGGTCTCCATTATGTCGGAACTTTGTCCGTATGCCAACTGTCTAAGAGCGGCTGTGACCTTTTGCAATGGGGTAAATCCCTTGCTACCACGCGCATTGGGTCTCTGTTGAAAATATTCGTAATTATTTTCTAAATCATTACATATTCTTAAAAATAAATTATGACTCATACGAAAACGCCGTCTAAAACTTTTTTCATCATATGTTGGTTCGGTGAGAAGTAATCACGTACCAATAAATCATTTGTGACATTTCGGTCACGAACTATATATTTTCTACGTTTGGGTTCGGAAGTTGCTTCACTTTCCTCCTCCGCTATGTCTTGAACGACTTTATGAACAAACGACATTATCAGTTCCGCGGCGTCGTCGAATGAGGAATCCAAAGCGAATAGATGAAACGAATCAGATGAACTTGAAGATTGCATTTTTTTTATACTATTTTTATAAAATTTGAGAGATTGGAGAGTAAAAATATGGTGTGTGTGTGTGTGTGTGGGTGGAAGAGGATATGGCTGGTATATATATAATAAATAATAAATTATTTTTTTATTACCGTGAGTTAACAGTCAGATTTTATTTTTTTTCTTTTGCAACAGTCGAATTGTATAATATTTTTTTTTTAAATTCAAGCGGGTCCCACCTTATCACTAGGGCTGTTCACGAGCCGAGCGGAGCTTTGCTTATGCTTGGCTCGTTTACAAACCAAACCGAGCGGAGCGACTCGTTTACAATCGAGCCAAAAACCGAATGAGCATTCTTCGAGCACAAATTTTCCGAGCGAGAATCAAGCGGAGTATAATATGGACGATCATAAAATTGGGATGTTTCCTTCGATGTTTTCATTGTCGGGTGACAACTGAGGTCGAAATGTCCGATGATAACACTAAAATTGGTATCCTAGTGTCCAAGGATGAGGCCGGTGAGGTGATGAGCATACGTCAGAGAACAATTGTTGCATTGTGACGTAGGTGTGATATCAAGCGACAATTAGCGATGGACGACTAATAAAATAAAGAAGTCAAGACTGTCACCTCATTACTTATTGTTTTACTATTAATCTAGTGTTAATTTTTTTTTATTTAGTTAAGTGGGATGGTTAAGTGGGCTGATTATATTTTTTTTATTTAGCCGAGCGTACCTTTGCTCATGCTTGGCTCATTTACAAACCGAGCCGAGCCGATCTGCTCATATACAACCGAGCGGAAGATCGAGCGAACATTTTCCGAATGAGCGACGAGCGATCCACGAGCGGCGAGCGATTTAAACAACCCTACTTATCACCATGCACCAACCAACATGTGACACCTCACTATCACCCCAACCCCCCACGCTGATGGTAAACCCCCCCCCCCCCCTTAAAATGCATCCTAAATTTAATGATGTTGAAGTCAATACACCGACAATAAAGTACATTAATGATGTTACTCTGCAAAAAATGGAAGATTTTTTGTTTAATAATGGTCCATTAACTGACGACGAAGCTGGTGATGAAAATAATGATGAGAATGAAGGTGGAGATGAAGAGAAAATGAATATCAAAGTCTTGAAGATAAGAATGACAATGAAGGTGATTACATAATTACTTTAGTTATATGTAAACTGGTTATATAATTACTCTAGGTACTATTGTATACACCATTTTTTAAACTGGTTAATTACTCTCTTGATTAGATAATTACTCTATTTCAGTCGGGTCATTTTCTAGATTTGGGTTCGGTTAACTGCATCATCAAATGGAGCACTGCACCTGGATCGTGGGTCAAAATTTAGGCTTTGGGATTGCTAGCGTAAAGACAGTAAAGGATTCCAAAGACGGCACGAGATAAGCTTTTGATATTTTTAGGTACCATCAAAGCGGATATAATTATCATAGGTGCGTTTCGATAATAAAAGAAAGTTGACCAAGATTGCAATGTCCGGATGCTTTGGTATACAAACTGGGGAGTAGGCTGAACAGAAAGAGTGGGTGCAGAGATGTAAGAATCTTGTTCGAAACACTGGCGGACATAAACCGTGGTTTGTTCAGTTCTCACTTCAAGGTCGAGATTCATTTCGCGCAAGAGGACTACTGTGCCGTGGAGCTGCTTTCTTAGGCCAACATGTGGTGGAGTTGAGGAACAAAATCATTTGGTCCAATTACCGGTTTGGCGACTTATTGGGAGGCAGTGAAGGTATGCAACAACTTGACTATCTCAGGTCAACGTGTTTTCAAAGAGGGGATTTCCAATGAAACTCAAGCAAATGTCTTTTATGTGGTCAAGCTACACACAAAATACGCGTTCGGGTTGAAGATTTAAAGTAGATTCTTATTTAACTTAGGCGATATTTGGTTACTCTTTGCATAAAGTTAAGCGAGGAGTTGTATCGGTCTAGTATCTTGCTAGCTTTAACTTTAACTTTTTGTTTGTTTTGGGGTTATAAATGATAGTCGCTTGCCATTCAAAAAAAAAAAAGATAATTACTCTACTTATAGTTTAACAGGTTTATATAATTACTCTAATGATTACATTATTACTCTAGTGATGGTTAAACTGGTTAATATAACTACTCTAGTTATAGTTACATTGTTACTCTAGTAATAATTGGTTACATAATTGCCCTAGTTATAACTATTTAGTCATTATACTTATACTTACTATTAACCGTTTGTAAACTGTAGGAGGGGCTGGAAGCTGAGCTTCAGGTTTTATTAATTTGATATATTTGTTTGAAATTTATTATTTTTTAAAGGTGTTGAGATTAGTACTGATTTTTTGTTTTTATATAATGAGGGACATGATTCTCTGGATATCTTGTCTGATTAAAGGGGGCAACATCAGAGATATATTAGGGTTTAGGGATAGGCAACAATGAAATAGGATTTTAGTTAATTACGAAATTGCCACCGCCTTATTTTGTTTGATTCGTACGGTTCGTACGATAAAATACTTTGTATTTGATCTTTTGTCTAATAATATATAACAAAAGTAACTTAAATAATGGTATTTAAGTTAAAAAATAATATTTGATAAAATAAATTATTTGAGTGAAAGTAGGTGGTGAGTTGTTAAAAGACAACAAGACTGTGAAAAAGGTAGTATTTGGTAGAGTCATGTCCCTCGTTAAATAAAAACAAAAAATCAGTACTAATCTCAACAAGACTGTTTAAATGGCTTGGCACTACCCGATCGCCGATTGGTGAGCAATTTTGCTTTAGTCTTGCTCTCTTGCTACTTGTTTGAACCACATAGGTTCCTTGTTCCAGTTCCTTGCTTGATCGGTTCACACAGATCCAAATCGACTCCTGCTCTTCTAGTTCTCTTGCTTACCCTTTTTGGCAGCCTTATACCCATGCCACTCGATACTACTTCATCAATGATTCATCCCTAAAACAGCCCGAGCGAGCAGCTCTAGGATCCTACCAGCATCACAACTCTCACTTTCTCCTCTTGGTTCTTCGATCACATAACTCTCATCTATTGCTCTTTCCCTTTCTCTCTCTCGAATTGTGGCTTTGAGGTGCTTCCAATTTCTCTATTTTTCTTTTGTACTAACCATTTCCTTTTTATTCATTCTCATCGTGACTTCGCAATTCAGATTAGAAATCAAATTCTTTTGTTCATGCAAAACCGTTGCACCGCTTACATAGGACTCTTCATTGATCACATAAATCGACACATTTCTCGCCATGTAGGTCTCAATTCCCATCTTTTTGCGATCACACAAATCTTGGTTCATCTCGGTTCACACAGAGCAATCTTGATCACATATATCTTCTTCAACCTTTTCTCCTCTCGACTCACTTAGAACCGTGTTCTGTTCACACATAACCTCCACTACTATTGTCAATTAAAAATAATCGATCTTGCATTCTTTCTCTTCGACTCACTCAGAACCTGCCGCTCTTCTTCTTCGTCTTCTGTTGATGTTCTTTGTCTTCATCCATGCCCCATAGAGCTAATGGCTACTCCTCTCGAAACGACTCTCAAACCGACTCTCAAACCGGCCATGGTTTCATAACCTCACTAATCCCACGGTATGAATCTATAGCTCTAATACCAATTTTTGGGGTTTAAAATTTTATTCACACACAAAAATACCAACTGGCGAAGAGAAAACTTTGTTGCTTATTCATGCTCAAAATACAAGGTAAATAAAGAACGAACAACCAATTCACTACTTGACTCAATCAACAAAACATGACCCATGACAAGCCCACTACTGTACTAACAAAACACAAACATATAACTAAATAACCAAAGAATTGCAACCCGTTTGACCAGAGGCGAAGCTTGGTTCGCCAATCGGCGGGGGCCGGACTCAATTTTTTCGATCAGTAGTGGCAAATCGGTGGGGGCCGGACTCAACCCGGACTAAATTTACCTACGAAAATCGCAAATTTCCACTAATACGCCAAAAAACAGGGGGGGCCAGGGCCACCACTGGCCCTCAAAATGCTTCGTCCCTGCGTTTGACCCACAAAGCTCCAATTATATAACCCGGTTTAGAATCCTTAAAGATTAACCATTATCGAATGCATTAGAATGATGATTTTATGAAACGTTTCCCAATTTCAGTTCAGAAATTAGTAGTGTTAGAATAAATATAAATAATGTTCATTAAATTTATTTAGTGGTCATCATTATCATTATACTACATTTGTTTAATTACAATTACATCACAAAGTTAATAATAGTTGATTCTTTGACGGACGGAATTACCCTTAGTAACATTACTAGGGTGTTCCCTGAGTGTACAAATAGAGAGCTTATTAGAGGTTGAAGGGATTTGCAAATCATAACACCATAATCACTAAATGATTTGTCCCCTCCCTCTCTCTCATAACTGAGTTCCTCAAAACTCCTTAGCCATCAGTACGACACACCCTTAAGGGAATCCAACAATATTGACAAGGATGTCATATTCCACCAACACTCTCTCTGCATCTGTTGCTGGTCTTATCAATCTATCAGGTATCATTATTATTACATGTTTTCCATTATTTACATTCAGAACTGATCAACAAGTGAAACGCACTTCTGATTCTCCACAAGATTAAATAAATATTAATACCATTACACATGAGCTTCTCTTAGTAACGATTACATCTACTTCATGATTTGTTGTATCTTTGATGAACAAGTTGATGAATCCAATAATATAAATATTACAACGCAATAATGATACACTTATGCCAACACGAAACTAAAGCAAAAAATAAACAAAAGTAACACTGATTTTGCCATGACATGCATGATGCACCACTCTTTGTTGCATATTATTCAAATCTGCCATCTTGGTGTTAGGTTTGAAAGTGTGTACATGGACGGAGAAAAGTGCTATTGTGCGACGGTCGATCTGCTAATAAAATCATGTAAAGTCACATTCAACAAAATCAGTGATGCACATAATCAACCTAAAGAATTATAAACATGTTTAGTAAAAGCATAGAATAGGAACCTTAAATATCTTGAATCGTATCAAGAATATGCTTCAACTTATGGACAACATTTTCGATGCTCATTCGTTGTGATGGGGAATCTACGGAGCATGATACTCCAACCCTCATAGTTAAAGCCAAACATTCCTCCATTTTCTTTGTTTTTGATTCCATGCTCTCCGTTACAAGTGCATCATCTTGATGGTAATTTAGAAGCTCGCCATCAATAATATCAATTATATGGTCTGGCAAGGCCACAGAAGCAAATTTATGAAGGCTTAGGCCTTCGTTAAAGATGCCACATGTAGGTTTTTTTCCGGTCATCACCTCCAATAATAATATGCCAAAGCTATAGACATCCCCATTACTTGTCATTTCACTGCCGAGACCATACTCTGCAACTTATATGTGTAAACTATGTTAGAAAATTATAATAAAGAAACAAAAATATGAGCATCTTGGGATACAAGAAATAGACCTGGAGGTGCGTAACCAGTTGTTCCTATCACCCCTGTTGAGCTGTTTAAGTTTGTATCAACTCCAAGAAGTCGAGCTAAACCAAAGTCTCCAACATGGGCCACCATATCATCATCAAGTAAAATGTTGCTAGGCTTCAAGTCTCCGTGTACAATGGTCGTTGGACAGTGATTGTGAAGATAATCAAGCGCGGTTGCAACATCGATGAGAATATGTATTCTTTGAATGAGGCTAAGTCTGGGTGTATTTGCGCTTGAATGCAACCAATCATCTAAACTCCCTTTGGGCATGAACTCGTATACCAATGCTTTGAAATCATTTCCTTGAAAGTCAATACTTGAACATGATGTTATTATCTTCAACAAGTTTCGGTGTCGAATATTACGCCATGCTTCACACTCCCTCGTAAAGCTTCTTTGAGCCCCACGATTCTCCAGATGTATCACTTTGACTGCAACCAATTTATCATCACCATCAATGATTCCTTTATATACAGAGCTAAAGCCACCTTGACCAATCAAATTGGCTTCTGAGAAGCCATCAGTGGCCTTGAGCAGCTCATTGTACGAGACTTGCAAGAATTGTGCGCTCCTTGATGACTGCGATGGTTGGCCTCTTTTTTTCTTCTTACACCAGACAAAACATAATATGGTGAGTAGCGTGGATGCAATCAAAAGGCCTATTACAAACATAGGGAATTTTTTCCTTTTGTGTATCTTTGTCACCTTGCATTTAGGTAACCCAAGCTCAATCAAGCCTCCACAAAGCCTACTGTTCCCCGAAACTGAGAATGCACTTTCATTGGCAAATACTCCTAGGACTGGTACTTCACCCTCAAAATCATTATCGGATAGGATCAAATATTCTAGCGAAAATTGTTCAAAGAATCGAGGAATTTGTCCGGATAAATTATTATGAGAAAGATCAAGTGTGCCCAAACCTCTCAAGGAGTTAAATGATTGTGGTATCATGCCTTGAAATAAGTTTCTTTTCAAGGATAAGAAAACAAGGCTAGTGCAATCACCAAGGCTATTGGGTATGTTTCCAGATATACTATTATCATGTAATAGTAGATAGTTCAACATCTTGAGGTTTCCAATCTCTTCTGGAAGTGAACCGGACAAGTTATTCTGAATGAGGTTTAAAGCTATGGATAGAGATGGAAGTTGAAGAATTTGTTTAGGTATTTCACCGTTGAGTTTATTGTTACCAAGGGACAATATGGATAGGCTATGACAATTCCCCAGGCTAGATGGAATATGCCCTTCCAATATGTTGGAATCTAAAACAAGTGTAATCAACATCGATAAGTTCCCGATGGCATCTGGAATTGGGCCTGAAAATTGGTTACTATTCAAATGGGCATCTTGTAGCCTTCGAAGCTTACCAATGGCAGGGGGGATGTTTCCTGTGAATTGGTTATATCCTAAAACTAAGGTGGTCAAGCCAACTAGATCACATATACTTGAAGGGACATTTCCATGTAATTTGTTTTCTTGTAAAGTTAGATACGAGAGTTGATCAGAAAGATTACCTATTGAACTTGGAAGTGTTCCTTGTAAATTGCAGTTGTCGAGTTGCAACTTTTGTAAATTACTACAGTTTTTTAAAGAATCAATAAACTTCATTTCATCATCATCTCCTTGTCCATAGAGGTTGTTATGATACAAGGATAGAAAATTTATCTCTCTGAGGTTTGTAAAGTCGATTGTCAACTTCCCTTTAAAATTGTTGTTTTGAAGTTCAAGATATGTCAAATATGAACAATTAGATATAGAGGCTGGAATAGGTCCAGTCAGAGTGTTATTCCTTAATTGAAGATCAAAAAGATAAGGGAGCATTGCTCCCATGGCTGAAGGGAGACTACCAGTAAGCTGATTATCGGCCAAGCTAAAATTAGCAAGGAGCGAGAGGTTATAAATGGAATTAGGGATGATTCCATATAAATTACAACCTCCACACCGAATACTTCTTAACCTTTTTAGATGACCTAACGTGTCTGGTATTTTCCCACCCAATGGATTTCGGGCAGCTGAGAATGTTTCTAATGATGTTAAATTCCCTAAGAATGGTGGAATTCCACCGGTTAAGCTATTAGATTGAAGTACAAAAGTAGTAAGTTTGGAGAGGAAACTTATCTCCTTGGGTATACTTCCAACTAGTTTATTTTGACCAATCAAGAGTTGTTCAAGATTGGAACAACTTGACAAATTTATTGGAATGACTCCGCTGAAATTGTTTTCCTCAAGATCAAGGACACGTAACCTTGAAAGACGACCAAGTTCATGTGGAATGGATCCTTGAAAGCTGTTGTTCCCCAACGATAAGTCACGTAGGAAGCTGAGGTTCCCTAATTGAGGAGACAAAGAGCCTACCAAGCCTTGTGACTTTAGCATTACATGAGTCACTCTCCTATGGCGCTTTCCACACAAAACACCATTCCAGTCACAAAAATTAAAGGAATTGTTCCACGAGCTAAGAGCTCCATATGGATCTTGGGTAATCATCTTCTTGAACAACAACAAAGCTTGATGATCGGTTTCATTTTCGCAAGAGGAAGAACCTACCGTGGAAGCTATAAATATTATAACAAGACAGTAACAGTAAAAGAGGAAAGGAATATGAAAATAACACGATAGGCATAATTTTGGTTGCCTTGAGTGCATTTTGAAACTAGCTAGTTAATATTACAAGAATAGTTTGTGGCTCTTCAATTCAGCCGGTCAGCTTTATATACTATCATGCAAGTAGCAAAACGAACGACATCCATAATTTTTTTCTCACCTTCACAAAAAGCTTTTAAGCTGACTTAGAAAAGGGAAGACAAAAAGTCTTCGGACCACTCTATGGATTTAGAAAATCCAAATCTTAGTCTTATATCTATAACTATAATTAATTATAACCCTCAATGAGAACAAGAATAAAAAATGATGAACTCTTGCACGCAAAGATAATGTTGAATTTTGGAAAGGGTGCAAAAGAAAAGCTTTACACTACATGTACATAATTTATTGAAGATAATGTTCTGGTAAGTCAGCGCCCCCTCCTCCCTTTCAATTCCAGAATTTCGGAGTAAAAATGTGCCCTTTATCCTTTTATGTTTTAATTGTTGTTTGATTAGTTTTGCATACCATTTGATTCTTAAACAATTTGACTTCTTTTTACATGTAGTATTTTCATTTCTATTGTAAATAGTAGTCGAACAACTTGCTTAAAGGAAAATCTAACAAACCAATGTTTATGTTTGGGCGAGTGCATAGCCATCGATCTGAGTGATCCCACTCTATGATCTAGGGTCCTTAAGAAATCACAGTTAGATGTAAATAATGCTTTTCTTTTTTACTTTCCTTTTGGCTAGAGTTGCAAAGTCCATAGTCGACAAAGAAAGAACGATTTAGTATTTAACTATATATTATATAGAAGATTCGTTTTAAATGGTTGAGTTATGCGATAAAGGTTAAAAATTGAGACGTGTAGGAAACCACAACACTACAGAGTGATGTGTTTGAGAAAAATAAAGATATGCACCTTTTTTTGAACGGCAAACTACTTTATTCATCACCAAATATTACACCACTTTGCTAGCAAGACGCTAGACTATGCATCCAAAGCCTTACACCTCTACACATTATACTATATAACATTTTCGCCTAATCTTCTTTCATAAGATATGCACTTATTTCTCACATACTAAAAACATATGCATGCAAATCACATGCTATTTTCCTTCATATTTTAAATATCCGTAAGTTTTTTATACGTCATCTTTTTTTTTAAAAAATTATACCATAAAATCGGGTGTCTTTTGATCATTAATATGAGTACGATACTCTTATACTTTTGAAAAAAAATATTCAAAAACCCATTTATTTAAGACACAATGGAGATATTATAAAACACAATGTGTATCAAACTAAAAACGCAATGAACAAGAGGATACAAAACACAATGAACACCGACTAAAACAAAATGGACAACATAATAAAAACACAATCAACAACAGACTAAAACACAATGAACAAAGTAAAACACAATGTAAACCGAAAACACAAAACTGAGTTACGCAAAACATAACGAACAACGTAAAACACAATGGATAGTGTACTAAAAACACTATGAACAAAGTTAATTCATGTATAGAATAAAAACACAATGAACGTATTTATAACACATTTGTGCATACTGATAATATAATTGACGAGCAGAAGACACAATGAAATAAAAGAACCATGGATGGATCTTTATAACAAGTGTGAATGATTTGAAGTTCTATTCAAAAGAACCATGGACGAGGAGGGTGATCTCGTCAAGGACGTAGCAATGAGGTCACTCAAGTTGAAAATACAAGTAGGTACCGCCATAGTTTTGACCACATTTCAGCGTGACAGATGTTAAGGCCTAAATTAACTTAGTTATGCTTTCTAGTATTATTGTGTTTTTTTAGTTTAACAATATATTTTGCTAGTATTAATGTTTTTTTTTTGGTGTGTGTGTGTGGGGGGGGGGGGGGGGGGTTGAAATTGAAGACTTAACCACCATGCCTCAACTATTGTCATTTACTCGTAATTCATACCTGAACCCCACTGCTCCTTTCCCTAGCGGCGGTGTTGCAATAGGGATAGTGAGGTACCCGTCACCAATCCGGTACCGCCCCAACCCTCTAAGAGGTGTTATTGTCGTTAAATATGAAATGTTTATATTTCTAATCAATTCCACTAATGAAGCTTTCCCCCGTGTTTTGTTTTCCTAATAAACAATATAACGATTGAACTTCGATATAAGTAAGACAAATATAAAAGGAATCTAAGGTGTTGTTTGTTTTTGAAGAGGTAAAATGTCTGCAGTCTGCGGACCACATCTGCAGACATCTGTAAAAGAAGAGGTGGACCAAACATCTGCGGTCTGCACGAAAAAGACTGTTTGTTTGTTAACGTCTGCAGCGTAACCCAAAACCATAACCCACCATAACCAAGACCCTACACTGTAAAGCAACACCATAACCATAACCCACCACAACCCACCACAACCATAACCCACTTTATATTGACAATACATAGCCACCACCCACATAGTTCACCAAATATTTCACGGTCACCCACATACTTCACCAGAGAATTAGAAAACACCCACAAATGAAAGATTGGTCAAACACTCTTCTTCTTTCAAGTCTTATGTTTTAACCTTCCAACCACTCTCCTTCATGTTTTCTAGAAAATTAACCTTTATTATTATTTTTATTATTTAATTATATAATAATAATAATCTTGAAAGGCAGATTATTATTTGAATGGTGGCACTAATGAAATTAACGTGAATGAAGCCAAGAAAGTAGTTCCCCTTCAAGATCTTGATTTACAACTTCAAGTGAGCTTACAATATAATGGTTGATTTGGTTTTGAATAAAAAAATACAGAGAATTAGAGAGAGAAATTGAAGAGAGAGAGAGAGAGAGAGAGAGAGAGAGAGAGAGAGAGAGAGATGTAGAGAGGAGATCAGGAAAGTGATGTCGGTCGTCGAGGAGCGGCAGGTGGGGGAAAAGAGGAAAGGGATGTCGGTCTACAGCGGGGAAGGAGAAGCTGGGGTGGCGGCGGCGGTGGGGAAGGAGAAGCTGGGGTGATGGCGGCGGATGCTTGAGGAGGAGGGAAGAGGAGTTGGGGGGAGGAGGAGTCTGATGAGAAAATAGAATGAAGAAGAGGTTTGAGTGCTTAGAAGAGGTTGGGGAAGAGGTTGAACCATGTCTGCATTGAGAAGAGGACACGCAGACATTTTTTAGTGATATGTCTTCTAAAAAACAAACAGTCTGCAGACTCTAAACGTCTGCCCGCGTCTGCGCGGCGCAGACAAAAGAGGCCAGAAGCACTTCTAGGGAAAAATCAAACACCACCTAAATGAGGGCCTAAAAAGATTGGAGAAGACATCAAATCGCTACGGTCAAGAATAAGGTGCTGTTTGTTTTTTGCTCAGAAGCACTTCTGACCTCTTTTGTCTGCGCCTCGCAGACGCGCGCAGACGTTTGGGGTCTGCAGATTGTTTGTTTTTTGGAAGACCTTTCACTCAAAAAGGTCTTCCTGACCTCTTCTTGGTGCAGACTTGTTCTAAAGTCTTTTAAGGTCTTCAAAGGTCTTCTTCACTTCTCTTCTCCTCATCTACCACCACCACCATCACGGTCCGCCACCACCACCATGGTCCACCATCGTCCACCACCACCCACCACCGTGCACCACCGTGCACCACCACCACCACCCACCACCGTCCACCACCGTCCACCACCACCATGGTCCACCATCACCACGGTCCACCACCACCACCCACCACCACCACCACCATCCACCACCGCCACCGTCCACCACCACTACCCACCACCACCACCACCGTCTACCACCAACACGGTCCACCACCACCACTACCACCACCAACCACCAACCACGGTCCACCACCACCACCGTCCAATACCACCATCGTCTACCACCACCTACCACCATCCACCACCACCACGGTCCACCACCCACCACCACCACCACCACCGTCCACCACCACCCACCACCACCACCGTCCACCACCATCACAGTCCACCACCACCACCACCACCGTCTGCCACCAAACTGCTATAAAAAATCAGTTTATTTAAATTTCAGTTTATTTCAGCAGCCTGCAGACATTAACAAACAAACAGTCTTCTTCTTGCAGACTGCAGACATTTGGTCCACCTCTTCTCCTGCAGATGTGGTCCGCAGACTGCAGACCTTTTTTTGCCGAAAAAACAAACAACACCTAAGTCTCCCTCCAAAAATTTGAGTGTATAATATGGATATTGATCATCAATTAACAAAAAGGAAAAATTACAGAAATCGTCCTTTATGTTTACATCGTTTTTCAGTAGATGTCCTTTAACTTCAAAATTGACGAGAATCGTCCTTTATGTTGTAAATATTGCAGCTCTTGTCCTTTAGACCTAACCTAGTTAGTTTTTTTTGGTTAAGTTTGGTCATGTGCCTTGCACATGAGGGCATAATTGACATTTCACCTTCTATCTTTATTTCCCCTTTATTAAAACATGAAAACACTGATATCCCACCATAAGCGTCCACCGTATCCCACCATATTCCCTCCAAGCATTTGCAACTTGCCACCATCCACCACTGTCACCAAGTTGCACCACCACCTTCACCATCAGACCACAACACCACCGCTACCACCAACCTACCACCACCACAACCTGACATGAACAACACCCCATGGTGCCACCACGAACCTACCACCAACCACAACACCACCGCTACCACCAACCTACCACCAACTGCCACCACGAAATCCCATATATCCAACAACCACAAAAACCCCACCAAATCCGACACCCCCACCATAATTAACAAACCCTAAATCTAAATTCTCCAACAAACCCTAACCCCCAATTCGATTAAGAGTTTTCCCCAAACCATCACCCACCACCACCACCACCCCCCTCACCATCTGCCACTATCAAAGAGAGAAGTAGATTGTTTACACAATAAAGAGAGAGAGAGAAAGAGAGAGAGAGTATATGATTTTAATAGAGATAGAGAGATAGATCGAAGGTTAAGAACCTGAAGAGAGAGAATAAAGTCGGTCACCCCTTCGACTGTGGTGACCAACGAACATCGACCAGTTCAAGGACTATTCATCTTCATCGACCAGTTGAAGTCTTAGACGAATCCATTGGTGGTGATGGTTTAAGTATCAGGGCGGTAGTGGTGTTATTTCCAGATAACATAACCATGGTTATGGGAAGGATGAGGATTAGGCTGATGATGGTAGGTGGTGGTGTGATGATTGACCTTGGTGGTGGTGGTGAGTGGTGGTCGGATTTAATGGTGGTGGTGATGAGCTTAGAAAGAAAGAAACAGAGAGACAAAAAGGAGAGGGAAGGGGTTATGTATTATTATATTGAATAAAATTACTAACCTACCCTCATGTGCAAGGCACATGACCAAACTTAACCAAAAAAACTAACTAGGTTAGGTCTAAAGGACGAGAGCTGCAATATTTTACAATATAAAGGACGATTCTCGTCAATTTTGAAGTTAAAGGACATCTACTGAAAAACGATGTAAACATAACGGACGATTTCTGTAATTTTTCCTAAAAAAAATCATAATACCAAAGAGGGCCTCTTCTACTCCTTTAGCCCTTTGTTCCTTTTCTTGGGCTTTTGTTTCAACTGATGGCCCACTCCATTTCATTCAACATTTTTCTTTTTCTTTTTTTTTTAACAGCCCATGTAGATTCAAATAAAGCTTAAATAAATTTATCTTGAAACATAAATTTCTAGTGTTAAGCTTCATTTCTTTTCAACTGATCAAGCTGCTAAGCATATGTTTCCTTCATGACATATTGAATTAATCGATTAAAACATGTCCAACCCAAATAATCTCGAATAATTCAAGTAAATTATAAATACAATTACAATTACTCTTCTTGATACTTTTCTCATTTCACTCATTGTATATTAAAACCTATCACCACAAACTTTTTTATGGATTATTTAGGTGATCAATAAGTAAAGGAAGGTATGCAAAATGTACTGATCAGGTTACAGATAGTTTGCAAAATTATCAATGGACTCGGACAAAGGTATAGTCCATAGCTAACTCTTAACACCGTCAATCGATCATCATGAACAAACCTAGATATATATATTTCACACTATCAAACAAGATTTTTTTTTTCAAAATCAAAGTATGTTCAGTGGAAAATGAGAATTATTGATGAGTGTTTCTGAAGGTATTATTATTGTATCTGGAAGAACTGAACTTAATTAAAAAAATAGTAAAGATACTAATGTTATAGTTTATCATTAAACAATAAATGTTTGACTTATTTGTAGATAAGTACACAAGAAAAAAATAACTAATCAGTGACCTTCAAAAAAGATTTGAAATCTCAATCAACTTTGTTAAAAAGACTTTGTCAATGTTTGTGTTTCTTGTAAATCAATTTAGAGTTTGGAATTTTACACAAAAAGACAAACTATTAGACCTATTCAAAGATTAATCTTAAGTATGAATGTATAGACTTCTCATAGTTGTATAGCAGTCACTCTACTCAAGGATTTAAAAATATATATTGTCCATTGACCATGTATGTTGCAATGTGCATCAGATTAATTTCTTCTTATATATATATATATGCAAATAACACATCTGATCTGCATTTCTGTAGCAAACAACATGACAACTTCAAGTTTAAACTTTACTCCCTTTATTTTTCTTCATATGATCTTGAACCCTTACCTCTACTTAAGTGCTTATTCATCTTCCTTTTCCACTGATGCTATTATCTGTCGTCCTCAACAGCGCCTTGTGTTGCTTAAATTTAAGCAAGAATTTACCATCTCAAATGATGTTTACAATGATATGGAATGCAAAAGGCAGTTTGGTTCCGCTTCTGCGAAGATGATGACTTGGAATGCAAGTACAGATTGCTGCAGGTGGGAGGGAGTTGCTTGTGACCAATTAACTGGTGATATTATCGGTCTTGACCTCAGGTGTAGCAAGCTTAAGGGGACCATTGATTCCAACAGCAGTCTCTTCAGCATTCCACGACTTAGGAGTCTTAATCTCGCTTTCAACGATTTAAGCTCTTCACACCTTCCACCTGAAATTCGTAGGTTTGCAAGTAGCTTAACTCACCTCAACCTCTCTAGTTCTTCGTTTACGGGCCATGTACCCTCGGAGATATTACATCTAACTAAACTTATTTCTCTTGATCTTTCTTATAATCATTTTGATTCTATACACCCTCGGTTTCTTAGTGAACTCTTCAAAAACGTCACTCGCCTGCGAGAAGTTTCCCTCAAGTATATTAATATCTCTTCAGCAATACCCTCTAACCTATCTGCCTCTTTAACTTCTCTAGACCTTTCCGGAACTCATTTACTTGGGGATTTACCGGAAGACATCTTCAACCTACCAAACTTGCAAATGCTTGACTTATCGTTGAACATAGCACTCACTGGTTCATTACCAAAAGTTAACAAAAGCAGAAACATTCCTCTTAGGTTGTTAGATCTCTCACAAACAAGTATCACAGGGGATATACCAGCGTCGATCACAAATCTCAGGTATTTGGAAGTCTTGAATCTCTATGATTGTAAACTATCAGGGTTCCTTCCTAAATTCCTTGGAAACCTTTCAAACCTTGTCACTTTGGACATTAAGTCTACTAATGTAGGGGGGATCATCCCCTCATCTATTACTTCCCTAACACATCTTGTCACACTTGATTTATCGGATAATTCTTTCACGGGTCTTCCTGCTTCCAGCAACATAACTGGTCTTCAAGGGCTTGTCCATCTAGACCTATCTCGTAACTTGCTCGAAGGGATGATTCCATCTTGGTTTTCCTTACTCACCTCGTTGAAAGATATCCGCTTAACTACCAATATGTTAAGTGGAGTGATACCATCTGGGCTGTTTAACATTTCTTCATTGGAGGTAATTGATTTCAGCTACAACAAGCTTGAAGGGACAATTCCATCAGTATTTGCACTTCCATCATTGCATGAGTTAATGCTTGACGATAATAAACTTGTTGGGCAACTGGATCTTCTTGATGAAGACCTCGTCCCACAATCGTTTCTTCAACTCGTTAACATCAGCTACCTTGCACTCTCAAATAACAATTTCTCAGGTGTTTGGGATTTAAATATATTGTTATCTAGCCTCACAAACCTTCAGGGACTCGATCTGTCGTACAGTGGTTTATCTGTTGTAACCACTAATGCTAATCACTTTGTCAACCCTGAATTTTATGCACTGAGATTGGCGTCTTGTAAGCTAACTGTTTTCCCAGAGTTCTTAAGATCAGCTACAAAGCTCAGTGTTCTAGATCTATCACATAACGACATCCACGATCAACTACCTAGGTGGACAGGGGAGATGTGGATGGATTCGCTATCCATTTTAGATCTTTCACATAACTTCATAACGGGCGTCCATCTTCTTCCTTGGAGTTATTTATTGCATTTGAAACTCGAGTCTAACTTGATTAAGGGACAATTCCCTTTGTCAATTTGTAAGATGAGCTTCATTCAAATCTTAGATCTCTCCAATAACAACTTCATTGGAACAATTCCAGATTGCTTCGGATACTTCAACGAAAATCTTGTAATGATCGATATAGGGAACAATTCTTTTTATGGCACATTTCCGGTCATAAGTGGTTGTGAACGGTTAGGTGAGATTAATTTAAATAGGAATCTGTTTCATGGAAAGTTGCCAAGATCTTTAGCCATATGTGATGCTTTAGAAGTGCTTGATGTTGGAAATAACCAATTTGATGACGAGTTCCCTAGTTGGTTAGCAACTCTTCCAATATTAAAGGTACTTGTGCTTAGATCCAACAGCTTCCATGGATCTATCACAAGCTCCCATATGACTGAGGTTTATTTCTCAAAGCTTCGAATACTCGACCTTTCTCAGAATAATTTCTCTGGGATTCTTCCATCAATGTTTTTTAGGAATCTAAAAGCCATGACGAATGTAAGTGATGAGGAAACCGAAGAGAACTATTCAAAGAGTCCTATCGGTTGGAACATCTACTACCATACTACTGTGGTTATAAAGGGGATGTCATATGAACTTGTGAGAATCTTGACTACTCTCACAACCATTGATCTATCAGACAACAAATTTGAAGGAAGTATTCCGGATATCATCGGAAGTCTAAAGTCCTTGAAAGTACTCAACTTGTCCCACAATAGTCTCACAGGTCAGATTCCATATGTACTAGCAAATCTATCAAATATCGAGTCGTTAGATCTGTCATGGAACCAACTTGTAGGACAGATTCCACAACAACTGACTGCCTTGACTTTCCTCGCGGTCTTAAATCTGTCACAAAATCATCTTCAAGGGCGTATTCCTCAAGAGAGACAATTTAACACATTTGACGGAAACTCGTATTTGGGAAATCCAGAGCTATGTGGATTCCCTTTGCCAAAAAAGTGTGAAAACACACATGTAACGGACCAAAATTCAGTTGAGCATGAAGATAGCCAGGATACAGAGAGTGGATTTACATGGAAAGCGGTCGTGTTAGGATATGGATGTGGAACTTTACTTGGATTGGTAATGGGATATATAATGTTGTCGACAGGAAGACCAAAATGGTTCATTAGAATTGCCGATGCAGCAGAGTATATAGTCCGCGCAAGGCAAAACAAGAGAAGTTTTGTATATATTGGGAAATGAATTCAGGTTCTTTAGGTATGTTGTATTACATGTTTTCATATTTCATCAATTTCTGAAAATGTTTCAAAATGTTTCTGATGTAGGTAAAGATGTTTTTAGTGACATGGATGTTTTGAATAATGCAAATTCTAGATTTGCAGCTCATGCTCCTTCAGAGTTCTATTTTCTAGTTTATATTACTAAATCCAAATAGCATTACCTTCTGAGTTGTGTAAATGGTATATTAATCTGTTGTTGGGACTTGGGATTTCTTACTAGGTCACTAGTATGATCATCAATGGTTGTTTGACTAGGATGGAATGCTTACAAGATCATCTCATCTTTCATCATTTTTGTTTTCACCTCAATGTACATTCCAAGTTATTTTGTTTAAATAGTATTGAAGTTTTTGTGTTATAAAAAAATATATATCTCAATCACACAAACTAATACATGTATATGGGAACTTTGGAAATAAATAGCTTTAGAAGGAAAACACTGATGTGACATTTTGAAAGATTTGGTAGATACCCTCCATACTAACAATATTAAACCAAACATTATGTTGGGTCATAATTATAAGAATATAAAATACTTATAAATTATCATCGATTCGTTTCAAAATTTGACCTCCAAAACCCAGCCTTTGTGAACTGTACTCTCCCTAAAATTGTTCGTCTAGTTTAAATCTCCACGGTTCACATTTTGTTGTGGGCCTTAGCGAACTTTTAAATCCAACCCAAATTATTTTTAAATGAAGCCCAATTATAGAGAACTACACGATTAGTCCCTGCGGTTTATCATAAGTTTCACCTTTGAGTATTAAAGTTTAAAAGTTTCACGTTAAGCTGTTAAGTTTAGTTTTTGTAACATAATATGGTATTAGCACTAACGGGGGTTAATATTTAAATGAGTTTACACTCACGTGACAAATGGTAAACCACAAGGACCAAAAGTGAAACTTAAGTGGGGCTCACCACCAACCTTAAAGGTGAAACTAATGGTAAACCATAATGACTAGTTGTGTAGTTCTCTCTAATATTTAAAAACTTTAGTGGGACCCACCACCCATTAGTTTGAATGTTTAAGTGAATTTACATAATTAAAACATAATAATCTAAAAACAAAAAATAATGATGTTTGTAGTGAGGGTCGAACCTGAATTGATGGACGGGTCAATCCCAACATCCAATGGATCAACCAACTGAGCCACTTGTTCATTTGGTTTGTTACTGAAACGTTTTTTTTTAACCGGTTATTAGATCGAACCCCGTTCCTTATAATCCACAAATTCTAACGCTCAAACCCACTTCAATTGACATCGAATTAGACCACGACCGTGAATGAAATCATAGGGCCATTAATCTACATTGAATTCTGATCGAAACCATGTAAAATAATTAACTAACCTGTTCGAATCGATGGTAAATTGGCCGATTAAAGACGGGACACGTCAACCTTTAATTCGTCGAATGGAGCTCGATTTGAATGTTTTAACAGAACGTTTTTATACAGAATGGATTGACTATCATATATACAGGTGTTTCAGTTCTCAATTCATGGAATATACAATGAATTCGACATGTGGGTTCTTTAAATTTTAAAATCGAAAGTAGCTTCATTATTTAGGACTTTAATCATGATGTTAAAGCAGGTTGAACGATTTGGGTAGGTCCAGATTTGAGATTGGGTTCGATTTGAAGATGTTTGGTTCGGTTTTGTTAAGTTTCACTTTTGGTCCTTGTGGTTTACCATTAGTTTTCACCTTTGAGGTTGGTGGTGGGCCCCACTTAAGTTTCACCTTTGGTCCTTGTAGTTTACCATTTGTCACGTGAGGGTAAACTTAGTTAAATATTAACCCCCTGTTAGTGCTAATACCCTATTATGTTACAAAAACTAAACTTAACACCTTAACATGAAACTTTTAAACCTTAATACTTAAAGGTGAAACTTATGGTAAATTACAAGGACTAATTGTGTAGTTCTCTCCCAATTATATAAAGAAATAATTGCAAGATTCTAGGGTGTGGGACGGTGACATTTTTTTTTCTTTTTTCTCTTTTGTGGTCAAAGCTGGTAGACTTTCCTTTTTTTTTTATCCTTTTCTTTTCTATATATGGTCAAACTTGGCTTGCCTTTTTTTTTGTTTTTTGTTTTTTTATTTATAAGGCTCGATGGTTGGTGGGTGTGTCCAGACCCGATGGCTCTCTGGTTTGATTCTTGTCTCTGTCTTAGTTTTTTTTCCCATTTTCCCTCTTCATTCGACATGTATTCTTTGTTCCTTGCTGCTTAACATGTGCTCGTATAACTCCATGATCTTTGGTTCGACTCCTTCAAGCTATTGTGCACCAACTTTTTTATGCATTGTGTTTTACGCTTTTTTGGTAACTATATTTTGGGTATTGTGTATAATATCCATACAATTTATAATTAATTAATAGGCAAATAAGTTTATTTGATATGTATGTTCGGGGTAAATGCTTCAATCACACACACTCAAGAACTAAAGGGTTTATTTCTTAGAACCCACTTTTCATTCATTTGCAAACTTACATAAAAAGGACCCAAAATATAACAAAGATGCTCCTATTGCCTCATAAAATTTCACCCATCATGCCTTGTTTATTTGACCCACTACTTGCATAAACAAAATAATCCATGATCTGATTGAAACACTAAAAACATGTGACTAATTAACATTTTATTTAACGGTAATCTATTCTACTCCTACTCTTAAATTACACTCCATATATTACAATTGTCTAGGATAGAACCTGAGACCTCCCCATAAATGGTACTCGCAGAGACTTTGTGTTGGTATAGAACTTAGATATCACTCAACAAAGATTAACACACAAAATAAGAAAGCTATCACAGACTTTGCTTTATTGCTTTCAAATGAAAAGTGAGTATATACCGAAAAGAAATAACATGCATGCTTATATAGACTAGACTTAAATGGCTATCACCTAAGAAACCTCAACAACCCACAAGACCTGGACAAGACAACTAACTTAGCCAAATGGCTTTATTTGAACCACATGAAAATAGAAAGCACGTGAATGCATGCATCATGAGGGAATTTTAAATACTTTTAACACCCTCCCTTAATTCAAATTCCCTCATCCCTATCATCCTTCTAAACTTTAAGAACTTCTCTTTGTTTAATGCTTTAGTGAGAAGATCTGTAGCTTGATCATCAGTTCCATAGAATTCCAAACTAACTTGCTTCTGATTCACCATGTCTCGAATAAAGTGATTCTTCAACTTAATGTGCTTTGACTTCCCATCAAGCACATGATTCTTGGACAACTGAATTGCAGAACGACTATCACATAGAATAATTGTTGCACCCTCTTGTATCACATTCAAATCATCAAGGATCCTTCTCAACCATATTGCCTGGCAAGCAGCGCTAGTAGCAGATATGTATTCTGCCTCAGTGCTGGACAAGGCTATTGAATGTTGCTTCTTTGTACACCAAGATACAACTCCACTTCCAACTGAAAATACATATGCTGAAACACTTTTTGTATCATCTAGACACCCTACCCAATCACTATCTGTGTAGCCTCTCAATACCACTTCCTGATTCTTGATATAATTCAAACCAAACTGCGCAGTTCCAGCAACATATCTAAGAATCCTCTTAGCAGCACCAAAATGATTCTTAGATGGAGCCTGCATGTATCTAGACAAGACATTCACAGCAAAACTTATGTCAGGTCTAGTATTTTGCAGGTACATAAGTCCACCAATAAGACTTCTAAACATAACTTCATTGACAAAGCCACTGCCATCATCCCTTCTATGCTTTTCATTGGAGTTCATAGGGGTACCATCTATCTTATAACCCATCATACCAAACTTAGAAAAGAGCTCTTTTACATACTTACTTTGCCCCCACAAACAATCTTTCATAATCCTGATGAACTTCAAGACCCAAGAAAAACTTAAGTAGACCATGATCAGTCATCTCAAATTCTTGCATCATACCATTCTTGAAAGCTGCCAGCAACTCTTTACTAGGACTGGTATAGCTTATGTCATCCACATAAAAGCAAACATACATCATGCCCTTACCTTCAACCTTCTTTACATATAAAGTTGGCTCATTTCTGCTTCTAGCAAACCCATGATTGATAAAATAGGCATCTATTCTTGCATACCAGGCTCTAGGAGCCTGTTTAATACCATACAAGGCCTTGTGCAACATATACACCTTTCCTTCTTGTCCTTCCACTTCAAACCCCTTTGGTTATTCAACACAAATCTCCTCACCTAGAGTACCATTCAGGAATGTAGATTTGACATCTAACTGATATACCCACCAACCTTGTGTAGGTGCAACTGCTAGAACAGTTCCAATAGTTTCAAACCTGGAAACAGGGGCAAAAGTGTCCTGAAAATCAACCCCTTTTCTCTGATAGTAACCTTTTGGGCACAAGATGTGCCTTATACTTCAGGATCTCACCATTAGGACCTAATTTGGTCTTGTATAACCACTTCAGTCCAACTATGTTTCTGTTGATAGGTGCTTTCAACTAGTTCCCGGGTTCCATTTCTTTCAATGGCTTTGATCTCCTCCTCCCTAGCAAGCCTCCATTCTTTTTTTTTGTACTGCATCTTCAAACGTCATTGGATCACAAACATTTAGGCAAAATCACATACCATATAATCCTCAATTGGTGAGGTTTGTTGATAAACCTCACTGAGAGACTTTGTCTTCAGTAATGAGGAGTCTGCATTTACACTTGCACTTGCACCACTTGATTAAGCAGCAGAATAATAGAAGCTTGATTCACAGGATCTTTATTTGGTTGAGTGAAATAATGATCACTTTCATCATTCTGAATATCTATCAACTCATCAAATACACTAAGGTCCCAAAGATGCTTGTTTTGATCATTCATAAGCTTAGACCAGTCCCACTACATATCTTCAAAACACTTGATGACTTTTTTACTGATAATTTGCTTGTTCAAAGGGTTGTATAACCTGTAACCTTTTGATGGATAAGAGAATCCAATAAGAACACATTTGGATAAGGTAGCTTCAAACTTAGGCTTTAACTGACCATCTTTCAAACCATAAGCAATACTCCCAAACACCCTTAAGTCTTCTACCTCAGGTTTCTCTCCTGACCACATGTGTAGTGGGTTCTTTGCATCCGAAGTCTTGGTTGGTGACATGTTCAGAATATAAACTGCACTGGAGACAACTTTTGCCCAAAAATAACTTGGCAAACCTTTGGCTTGCAACATACATTGTGCTCTTTCTACTATAGATATGTTTTTCCTCTCAGTTACACCATTTTGTTCTGGGGTGTAACGAGTGGTTAATTGCCTTTTAATACTATGAAGGTCACAAAAACTATGAAACTCTTGTGACATATATTCTCCTCCTCTATCACTTTTTAGGACTTTAATAAAATTTTCACTTTGTTTCTCCGTAAGGGCTTTAAACATTTTGAACTTATTAAAAACTTCTGACTTCTTTTCAAGAAAATGCACCCAAGTCATACGTGAATAATCATCAATAAATAAGAGGAAATACTTGCTGCCACCTAGGCTCCTGACAGGCATGGGACCACACACATCTGTGTGGACAAGTTCCGGAACTTGTGAAGATCTTTTATTACTGGCTTGGAAGGGAGTTATATGTTATATGCATTTTTCCCAGTGCACATCCTTCACATGATCCAAATTCCTTCATGGGAGGCAGACCAATCACCATTTGCTTAGAGTAGAGTTGCTGAAGGGCTTGTGCATGCAAATGCCCAAATATGCAATGCCATAGTTTTGTTTCCTCATGATACTTAGGTTGACTACTAGTCTTAACCTTACTGACATCAAGAGGGAACATATTATTTGCAGCCAATGGAACCTTCATAAGCTTAGTTTGTGTCCCTTTATGAACAATGGAACAAGCATTGTCATCAAAAGTTAATGCATACCCTCTCCTCATCAATTGACCCACACTAATTAAATTATACTCAAGATAGGAGCATAATACACATCATCAAGATACTTAAAACTACCATTAGTTAACTTAATTTTAAATGTACCTTTCCTTTCAATAGCAAGGTTTTGTTTGTCTCTTAACTTGACATCAAGCTTGAACCCCTCATCAAGATTCACAAAGCTTCCTTTCACACTGGTCATGTGATTGGAACATCTGGAGTCTAAAAACCATAAATTTGGATTTTCAGACTCATGAGTTCCCATGGCCATGAACAGATAGGGTGTTTCATCTTGAGTTGCATCCTCCTTATCAGTATTAGTAGCCATACGTGCCTATCCCTCTTCACTAAACCAACAATCTCTTTTCAAGTGTCCAAATCTGTTACATTAGTAACATTGTGGACCCTTGTTTCTTTCTTCACTAGATCTGACTCTCCCTCTTCCTCTATAATTGCCAAGTCTTCTTCCTCTTCCAGTCTGCTTATAAGTCAATCTTTTGTTTGATTGGAAGGCATGCAATGCCTGCTCATTAGATTTCTTTTTATCTCCATTCTTTACAACATCATACTTGGATTCACTTGATCTGCAGTTAAGTCTTTTTTCCTGTGAATGTAGAGACCCCATTAGCTTCACAGGAGTAAGATTAGTCAGATCATAGGCCACCTCAATAGACGGCACGACATAATCAAATTTGGTAGTCAAACTTCTTAAAATGTTTTCTACAATCTTCTGGTCTGGCACTTCTTCTCCAAATGCCCTTTATTGGCTAACTATACTCATCACCCTTGGGAAATAGTCACCAACAACTTCATTGTCCTTCATTGACAGATTCTCAAATTCTCTTCTTAGTCCTTGCAGCTTCATTGACTGGACTTGTGAATCACCCTAATACTCCATACGTAGGGTGTCCCACGCTTCTTGGGCTGAATCAGCAGCAGCAATCCTAGAGAACAAGGTATCATGAACACCTTGTTGGATTACTACAAGAGCCTGGGCATCTCTCTTTAATTCTTTTATTGTTTCAACAACATTCTCACCATAATCTGTGATCCCAAGATTCACCAGATCCCATAAGTCCATTGACTTAAGAATTGTTGTCATTCTCACACTCCAATATTCATAACCCTCTCCTTTAAATACAGGATTAGGAGATAGGTTAGTGTTTTTCGGATTAGATGACTGAGCCATGACAAATCTTTCTCACAAAAGCTCTGATACCACGTGTTGGTATAGAACTTAGATCTCACTCAACAAATATGAACATACAAAATTGGAATTTAGGAAAATGTGATGAGGGAAAATGCAAAAACAATTGGATGTGCAAAATGGAGAGGGTCGTCTAACCGATTTTCAATGTATATGTTCTTAATCTGATCGATGCTTTGTTTTTTTTTCTAGGATTTTCGTTAATGCATCGATCTAATTCATCATTCATGTTAAGTTAATTTTTCAAAGGGTTTAAACTTCTGAAAAATTAAGGTTATTTTCTCTCTTTGTTATGTTTTCTAGTGATGACATCACTTGGTTATCTCGCAAAATCTTTTGTTCTATTTTAGGTCTTAGTTATCGTTAAGTATACAGTTGTATATCTATTTGATTTGTTTTTTTTTTTATCATTTTTATAGTGTGTAGATTTTCTGTGGCTTGCTAAGAATAACAGTTAAAGTTATTTGACGTTTTTTAAACCATTTATTGCACGAGTTGATGCCAGCCAAAACATGGATAGGTTGGGGGGGTGGGAAGGGGCATTACCCATGAGGTTTTTTAACTTCACTGATTTCAACCTATCCTGCACTGCCACATCACTTCACTGAAACCGTTTTTTAGAGGCAGCACTCCCCTGATTTACCCAACAATCAATTATTTTCCCACATAATAATAATAATAATAATAATAATAATAATCTATATCTATAATACATTATAAAGGAGGAGTGATGTACCATATTGGAATTTTGACATGGGTACAAGTTTTGTTGCTACATATACAATTTAATAAAGCTTGTTTGATAAGGGTAAATTAGTCACTTAGGTGTACATTAAGACACTTACAAGGTTATTAGAGTAATTTTATATTTTGTTTTTAGTTAACATGTAAAATGTGATTCCTTTAGTACCCTCCATCCTTGTAATAGATGGCTCAATTGAATGCGACATTATGCCCCATTCCTTGCCCCTCTCCTCACTTTATATCAGCTCATCTTTCCACATTCTTTAACGTACTCCGGTTGATATGTACATTTAATAATTCATAATTTCAATCAATACCAGCCATTGAATGTGAGAAGAGATTAAATGCTTCATCTGTTCAATTTGCTTCAACATGGCCGTTTTATTTATAACCATAACCACAGCCAATGAATTCAACAAAACTACCATCAAGTTCCCAGGTTCAGATGATGAAATTAGGGTTCTCATTCTTCAAATCCAAACACCAAGTAAGAACATTAATCTCTCAAAACTCGAATGCTTTTCTTCTTAGATTTCTTAAATGCTTTTTTAGGTTTCTTTCAATTGCTTTAAATTCTGTTCTCATTTGGGCTTTGCGTACCTTCATCTGTAGCTGATAAGCTATTTCGCTGGTTCGTTTAAGCCCTTTATTCTACCTCCTGTCTGGTTCTATACAAAATTTCATTGAGGTTCAAAAAAAGTAGTTACTTTGATATGAAATGCAGGTGCTGTTTATTTACTATTTGCTAATTAAGCCTAAAAAATGCAGGTTAACATGTTAAGTGGTTGTTTTGGTTTGTCAACTTGGGCATATAATTTGGCATGAGTGCAATTTTATTTGGATTGGTATTGGTTGGAAGAGCAGCCTTCGTCTTCCTCTTATCATTAGCCCTGCACGAGAGTTTTGATTTTTTTGGCAAGTATATTCTTACTCTTTTTAAACGTAGCAAATTCGTTTAGTTTACTTATACCTGGGGTGATTTTCAAACGTAGCAAATTCGTTTAGTTTACTTATACCTGGGGTGATTCGGGTCATGTTTTATGGTGGTTAATAAAAAAAATAGCTAAAAAATAATCGTGGTGAATGGGTTGTAGGCAAACACATCATGAGAAGGTATATAAGCATTGTCTGTTTCGTTAATTTTTGCGGTACCGAAGCTACTGTCATGCAGATTACATGCAAAAAAAGGTATCTATCCTATGCAATGACTATAATATCATCCTAAAATTTGAGTTTAAGCCACTTAATCAGTGGCTAATCTCCTTTGCTTACTTTTGTTTATCTCAAGGTTATAGAATTGAACTGCATATAAATGAGTCTAAGGCAAAAAAATTCATAAGGTATGCCACTTTATTTAAGGGGAAAATTCAACAGGTATGCCACTTTACTTAGAGGGGTTTATGTCTGCCATTTAGTAAACATGTTTGGATTAAATTGTGATGATCCATGTATATTTTTTAACTGGTAATTGGTAATTCAATTTTTTGCCACTTTGTAACAGTTTTAATGATCATTCAAATTGTGATGATTCGAGTCCAAGTCAATCTACTTACTAAGTAATAAGAACAATGGCTTGTTTGTAATGGGAGTATATGACTATGACAGTATTTGACTTCAACGTATTCAGTTGTCATAACTCATAATTTAATAATATTGTTGCTTACATTTGTTATTTTTCATTTGCTTACATTTTAAATTGATGGCATTAACAGGCCGTTGTCTACAAGCATTTCTTAATGGACTTCATGCTTTTTTAGTCGTTCTGTATAATGAATCTTCTAGAAGCTTTTGCTAAGTAAAAAAGCTCTCTCTATATGACATTGTGAAGGATCTCAGATGAGTTTACTTATGCCATTATGCAACTTGCGTTGGCTGTTGTATGGAAGCTACAAGAGATCAAGGAAACACAAGCTTGCATTGTAAGCCATTTTCTTTTATTTAATTGAATTTTCTTAAGTTGAAGGATCTACTGGCACAATGGATAACTTATTTTACATCAAAATTGGGTTGACCCATTTACCTATGAATGGATTAATTTGCTTTCAATACCTAACACAGGTCAAATAAGAAAAGGTGTAGCTAAATAAGGGATCAGGTCAAATGGTCGAATGCATTACCTTAAACGAGTTAAATAATATGTGAACTTTGCATTTCTTACTAATAAAGATATATAAAATATTTCTATTTTGCACTTTTGTAGTTAAATAGCAGGACTAAATCTGATAAAAAATCAGTGAAGGTAGATAAGCTTATACAAGAAAGGTTGCTTGCACTTGGAATCTACAAAGAGGACGATGCCGCAATCAGAACAGCTAAAGCAATTATGTAAGCATAAATGGTTTTGTTGCATAGTATTTATGCTTTTAACCACTGCTAACAAGCGGCCTTGCATTAGATTTTTGGAATTTTAAGAGCAAACAGAGGTACCCTCATCATGCCGACTGCATTTGATGCAATATGCCTCTGCATGGAAGAAAGATGGCATGGAATAGGTACTTTATCGAAGTTTATAAAGTTAGTTATGATTGAGGTGTCCTTAAAAAGGGTATGAAAGAGGCTGAAAGATTTAACAATTTAGTGATATAAATAAGATAATAGGGGTTATCAGGTAAAATGATATATTAGAAGTTGTTGGTATGTAACGAAGTTGAAAGGAAATCAAACTGAACTTCTACACCTACTACTCTTTAAATTCAAAATTTACAATTCAGTTTCTCATGTTGTAGCTTATATTATTGAGTATGAGTGAATTCTCATCGTAGTTTAATCTTGATTAGCACCTATCTCTCAATAACCAAAACCAATCCTCTCAAAATCCAATAAATACATGAGTTGTACATAGTCATTTTGCAGGGTGTCATTTGTATAGCTATGGTCATGTGTCATCTTTTTAGAATCCGTTTGATAAGGACCAAGATCCAATTCCACTATAGTATGTGTATATGATTGCATTTGTCATCTATTATACGCTTTGTGATTATGCAACTTAGAGATATCACTTAAACACTCCTCTTCAAATTGGATTCTAAACACTTGATGTGCATGAGATATGCGTTTTGATATAAGTGACAACATGCAACACACGTCCATATAATTATGTCGACGTCGATTTGCCATAACGTCTACCATCTCTTATAGAGTTATTGTTTTTTTATGTCAGTTCTTTGGTTTATATTCGCTTGCTTTATTGTAAATTGATATGTTATCTTAACAAATTGGTATTAAAAATAAATTATGTGAAACCTACCATGCAACATGTACCAAAAAACACGAATACCCGCAGCAACGCGCGGGCTTTCTTACTAGTATATTAAAAAGTTTGTTTTTTCTCACCTAATATAACCTGCAACACTAATAATAATATAATATATATTAAAAAGTTGGTTTCTTCTCTAATTTAACCTGCAACACTACGATTCTTCTCCATTTTCTTTTCCATCTTCTTCTCCATTTTTACATTGATTCTTCTCCATTTTCTTCACTGATTCTTCTCCATTTTTCTTCAACAGCATCTGGCCGCACACCGTAAAATCCCTTTCTATGAACAAGAAGAACGGTGGCGGTGGTGGCGCGGTGGTGATGGTTACAGATGGTGGTGATGGTTACAGTTGGGAAAAGGTGGTATAGAAAGAAATAATATTTTATTCAAATTCACGGGTTCACTCCCGTTAAATAGAACCCGAATTTGGTTCACGAAACCACTACCAGCATAGGTGGTGGCGGTGTTACCGTGCTAGTAGTGGGTACCCGTGACCAAATCGGTAATCGCCCCGTCCCCCCTAATCCCAACAATACAAATACTTATTAGTTTATCACAACTCATTATACACACACACACACAAATTGCAACTTCTCATGTGAGGGTCGATTACTGTTACGATGAATACAACTTGCTAAAGCGTTGTTTTGATGATGTACAATCATGTGAAGCAGTGAGCGAATAAACTATATTTGTCCCGTTCTCTCTCCTCCTTCTCTAGACCTTTCCTTCTCCATCCGTTGCTTCCTCTTTCTGTGCTCCTCCTTCTCTAGACCTTTCCTTCTCCATCTCTTGCTTCCCTATCATCCAATCCAAAAGGTATTGCACAGATTATAATTTATGAAGGCGACCGGAGATACATAGTCGATTGAGAACGAGGTGGTGGTGCTACTCGGTCTTTACCCACCACTGTTACCCCTTGACCTTGAACAACCGGGGAAGATAAACCGAGGTCCGAAAGGAAGGTATCCGGAGGTCGTGAGTTAGCGGAGGTTGATGAGTTAGCGGAGGTTGATGGTTGTTGTTGACGGTCGATGGTGATGGTTGTTTGGTTATTTCGTCAGAAAACAAGGTCGGAACCGAGGGGATTAAAAAGAGATGAAGGGTGTCGTGTGGTGTTGCGATTATGCTTCAGTTCTTATTAATGTTGCAAAATTCGCTAGGTGCTCCCTAATCGGAGTCGGGAGTACTCGGGGAGTTCTCGGCCTAGTCGGAGAGTATTCGGGGAATACTCGGCCTAGGCCTAGAGTACTCGGTGCTTGGCAACCTACCTTGTAGCGATTACTCGGGGAATACTCGGCCTCCGAGACCTAGTTTTACAACTAAACTTCTTATTTTGAACAACCCATCTTTTCCTGTTGTTGACTGCGGAATCCAGTAGTCGGTTTGTTGGGTAGTTTGCCTATCACCGATGGGTTTCATAGATAGGGAGAAACGAGCATACTGGGTGGTATTCCGCTGACCTGGCTCATGGATTCACTGTAAGTGGAGGTCAACGGCTTGAAGGCAGCAACGGTTAGAGGAGAGGTGGGGCGATTCTTCGAAGACCTGAAACCCTAGATTTACAGAGGGGAGACCGACACCTTTTTCATTCCGTAGCTTCCCCATCACGATTTATGTGGCATCTTCTCTAACACCATGTTCCACAACTGCTATTTGAGAGTGGTGTTTACGCATTCGCTTCGCCTCCAACGCTGGCTGTGACCTTAGGTTTCTGGTAACAGAATTTGAGCTCCGATCAGCCAAAAAAAAAAAGTGGCCCAGGTAAGTCCAACTAGATTTTGGCCCACGTGTACTGCTTTTGGGGTTTCTATGAAGTGTGGGGTGAATTGCATTTTGTACACGTTAATTATATTCCGTGTTAAGGGAAGTGCGGCTCAGGACATGAAATTGTTGCGATTTTATAACGCCTAATCTTCGTATCTATATATGTGCATGTAGCAGCACGTGGGCGTGATTGGTGTTTATAGTTGTTAACCATCTCATGTGTAGACAACTTTAGAAACTAAACATCCAGTTACCCCCGCCGCTGCAATGCGCGGCGGGTATAAAACTAGTTATAAGACAAAAATCATACACTTAAGTCACCATGAAATATATATAAAAAATGTTTATATATAGTTGTATCATATTATGAACATATTTTTTTTACTTGACATCTTATCTTTTATTTAACCTTATAGCACACGGGTCTCTATCCTAGTATATATATATATATATATATATATATATATATATATATATATATATATATATATATACTAGTAGGAATGTCCGTGCGTTGCGGCGGGTGCATCTGTTTTGCCCCTTGTGCATTGTGTTTGTTGGTTATTCGTTATGTTAAAGTAGAAAACAACGATGTATAAAATATATGTTATCAAAAACTGAAACTCATAAGTATATCTTCTGAATATTTTAAATGGGTACATCACAATAGGTCGTACTATTCCTTACAACACCCTTAGATTGGCCCACGTCCTTCGGTGGGACCCTTTTATGTATCTCAAAGGCAGATAAGTATGCCATCGTAGAGCGGTACTTAGTGTAGTGAAGTGGCGTTGTATCTCTTAATGACCATAGATTGTAGTGGAAGTGATGTAATTACTAAAATACAGCTTGTAGTGTGAAACATATTTCTATTATTTTAGGGCACCCGCGATATGTAGCGGAGTCAATTATTTACATAGATACTCTCGTTTTATGTTAGTTTGACAAGCGTGGTAACAAATATATTGGACCAAACAAATTAGTAATCAATATAGTTAAAACTACCAAATCGACTGATAAGAACTTGTCTTCTTTTGGATATGTAAACAATTGGTGACTTCGTGAGATCAGAAACTTAAATTCTATTCCTATAAGCTTATAGTAGCGGAGAAAACAAAAAACCATCGAGGAAGATGATGACGTTTCTCATGAAGTATCTCTACCATATTTGCTTATATAAACGTCAAGCCTACATATATCCCTCACTTTAATGGGTTGAAACGTGTCATGGGTTGGGTGTGTTGGTGATGTGTTGCAAAACACATCTCTTTTCCTATGTATTTTGTATATTATTTGGTCATGTTTTTATTAGTTTCGTGTCGTTTTTATTATGTATTTATTATTTTAATTATTTTGTAGGTGTTCGTGTGAATGAGCTCAAAACGAAAGAATTTTAATCGAGACACGAACACTTGAGAGGAGGTGTTCATGGACGTTAGGGCGTAAACGAGGAACTTTGGTCGAGCCTAGACCACCCGAGTCAGAAATCCTACTACTTACTAATAATAATAATAATAATAAATATAATATTACAAAAAAAAAAAGGAATAAAGTTGACTTGGGCTCGTGGCCCAAGTCCAAATCAATTCACCAAATCTTTACATGGAAGATTATAAAGGAGACATTAATTTGGGACAAGTAATCTGGACGGCCGCCTTGGACAGAAGGCAATAGATCGCACAGCTCTTAATTATTTTGGGGGATTAATTGAAGGCCAGGAAGGCACGGGTTTAAGACGAGAGCTACGGGTTTGATTACTAAAAGTTTTAGTTTTTATATTTATTTACTTTGTGTTAATGAATATTGAGACCATGATTAATTTTTATATTGAACCTTTGTTTTTATTGTTTTCCATTATTATGAGTAGCTAAATCTTGGACCACTACCTAGGTTGTATGATGACTGCATGCTAGTTTTATAGCTCTCGGTTTTGGATTATTTTTGAATGGTTAATGTTTAGGTAACGATTTGGTTGGTGTTTATTATGATGTGTGTGCGTACTTAGGTCTAATTTATTATCTTTGATAGTTCCATAAACGTCTTAGTGAATGTCTTTCATGTTTGGATGTTTATTAGGGTTACCTGCTTGGTGCTTGTAGCTTAGTTTATGGTTTTGGTACCGAAAGCCATAGGAACTTGATTAGAGAATTTAGAGGACTTAAGTATTCTTCCATTCTTGAGACCGGGAGGTGATGGAATGTTGGGTTGTCTAGAGCTTTAGGTGCTAGGTTTTGGTGAGACCGGGAGGTGATCCTATCCTAGTTGTCTTTAGTTTCTTGCAATTTCAAGTCATAGTTAACCCAATTAAATTACTCCTTTACATCTTCGGGTGTATTGTGATTAGAGAGACCGGGAGGTGATCGAGTCATTAGAGTACCTTTACATTCTTAGTGAGGTGAGACCGGGAGGTGATCCGAGCTAGATAGCCAGTGTTTTATTCTTTAGGATTCTTTGGGGTGTGTTGGTGAGACCGGGAGGAGATCTAGCACGTCTTAAGGTTTCTTAAGTTATCTTTAGAATCTGGTAGCCATTCAGTTTTCCATTACCGAGAGTTGTGAGTTTGCATGTAGGATTCTTGGCCTAGGTAGTTGCCTTCCTATCCTGACATTTTCCTCAGTTATCCGTGCTGTCTATTTATCTTATTTACTTTATTTATTTATTTTATTTAATTATTAAAAAAAACCAAAAACAATTTTAAAACTCATTTATTTTAGGTCTTAGTCGAGTCTAGTTTTGTTTTCCATTAGTGTCCTGTGGGTTCGATACTCGGACTTACTTAGTCTGTACTGCATTGATAGGTACACTTGCCTGTCGTGTGGTCTAGTATAGTTGAGTCTGTTTTATATTACTAGGTGTCTAGGTTAGTTTATATTTTTAGACCATACATAGCACATCAGTTGGCAAACTTCAAGCCTACATATTCATTTGTGTGCAGAAGTGTTACATCATACCATCCTGCAGCCACATAAATTTAAAAAGAAGATATAAATACATAATATATGATGTAATTTATTTACCATAAACATTGAAAGATATGTAAATTATGTATGTGAAGAGTCACCACATTAATTATGTACTAAATACATGACAACTATTTATAAGACTTTAACATTGATACAAACATAATAAAGACATGGAGGTTATGAATGTAAAGAGTCACCACATTATTGTTAATTTCCTCATCAATTTTATAATTATGTTTAAATTAATTTCTTCAACAATTTAATATTTAGGTAGAAAGACAATTTTACACTCTAAATGACTTCAATAAGCATTGTACTATAAGCAATAAAGGTTGTATTTACTTAAATTTTGCGGGTATCCTTCACTGATGCTTTATAATATATAGTATAGAAGATAAAGATTCGGGTTGATTCATTAGCGTGAGCGTGAATTTATGGCGTTTTGATTTCTTATTTCTTAACACAAATAACATAAGTAACTAACACATAGTTAAGTTTTTGTTTTCTTTTTATGCTAGTGTTTAATTTATTTTATTAATTAGAATTAGAACTTAAACAATATACAATTGCCGAAAGCAAAATAATATTGTGAACCACACTTCATACAACGTTTAAAAAGAACATTATTAGATAAACAAATACCTTAAAAGTCTTAGAACAAATATAGTTTACGTATAAAGTTATATTTGAGCATGCATATATAGATTTATAGAGTTAACTATTTCATGGCGTTCAAGGAGACCATGTTGATTGAAATTGAGGAATGTCTCCATACCCTTCTCCAACCATCCTCTCAATCATCTGTCCTTCATGTCCATTTGTTCCCTGCAACATCAGGTTTCATCCCATGCAGTAAGTGGAAGTAATATTTATAATATATTAGAAACGTATTAGCAAATCTAGAATGTTATATTTATAATTTTGTCCGTTGTATTTAGTTAACAATATATATGATTCAAGATAAACAACTTCTTAACAAGGATAGTTAAGAAAGCCACCTGTCACCTTCATAGGGGCCATATCATCCAATTCAGTAGAGTTGAGGTCAATAGGTCATACAACATCCTGGCTTCTGAAAGCTTCATGAAGAGAAACTAAAAATGCACAAAGAAGAGAAAAACTGTACTAATTAATTTTGAAAAATATTTTCTCATCAATAATTTTGAATATTGTTTGTTTATTGTTTAATTGTTAGCTGCACAATTAAATTACCTCAATTTGATTCTGCAACGATCCAACATAGTTGATTATTACATCCTACATCACTGGCATTCCCATTGTATATAGCAAATAACTAAATTTAAATGGAGCAAAAAATGATATATTATGAAGATAAATTTTTGTAATTGTCAAAGAAAATATGAACAAGTAGAAAAAAATGTATATATGTATATAAAGATTAACTCATATCTTTATACCTTGTAGCATCCGGGAACCATATCTTGCAAGCGTCTTAACTTCTCATTGATTTTTTTCTCTTCTCATCTAATGAAGACATAAAATTTTTGGACAAAACAATGTTTCAAAGCATGAAATTAGCTCTAAGATTTTGTTTGGGGTTATGAAAAGACTATTAGCATTTAAGAAATTGATTATAATGAAGTATATATAATAATATAGATGGGGGGTTGAAATGTCTCACATTTAAGATGCATCATAAGTTAAGTTGTATTTTATGTTTTAAAAGTTGGACATAAGCTCATAATTGGGATAAGATTTTAGGATGTGAGGTATTGGATTATGTTAAATTTACTAATCTACCCTCCTAAGTGTCTTAATTGTCACAACTATGCTAATAATACCCTTAATTTTTTTGCTTAAATATGTTGTACATGTTGTTTCTTAAGTTGTACGGAGGTGAAAATGACTATGTTGTACATCACTTCTCCTCTATAATGTACTAGTAGGATTGCCCGCGCGTTGCTGCGGGTATTTTTGTTTTATGTCATCTAGGAGTGCGCATGAGTCGGTTTGGTGTGGTTCGCTTTTTACAAAAAATCGTAACCATATCCATAACCAAAATTCGGTTATGGTTACTCGGTTATGAATTCGCTTATAGTTATTTCGGTTATTAACCAAAAAAATAAACTAAAACTAACTTTAGGGTAAAGTATAGAATTATAAGTCAATGGGTCTAAAAAACCAAAACCTACAATGTTGGACTTAGTTTGTGCTATTTTGTACAAGGCAATCAAGACTACACTTTCTAGTTATACTACTAATGTGGGATCTCTTTTAATAAGATATTAACAAAAAACACACTTAGCCTTGATTATAATTTTAGTTCGTCACAAAAAAGAGCATCACGTCAAGATCATTTTGTTAATAAAATACTTTTATTATAGTAAAACCTCTACATAGTTAATGTAATACATAAATCTATTACATAAAGTTAACATTACCAGTTCGGTTTGGTTATATCGGTTAACCAAAGCTTCATAAGTATAACCATAGCAATCGGTATTAGTATAACAACAGACACCATTATAGATTAACCTACACCTAAATTAAGCCCTAATTAGAAGAAAAAATTTAACTAATTTCACAAAAATCCTCTAGCCAAAACGTGAAAATTCCATAAAACATACATGATCACTTCACAAAGAATTGAAAATGTAATCGAAAATCAAACAAACGCACGAAACACCTCTAACAAAACATACTGAATGATTAAAAAACAACATATTCATTGAGTTCACAAAATACCTCTAAAAAAGTTCAATTGAGCAACATGGATCTGAGGCCTGTGATTTCTATGATTGACAATCAGAATCGTAAAATCCTTGTGGAATTTCAGAACCGATAGTATGATGTTTGAGTTGGTGGACTAAAGATGAATATTATGATTGAAATGATGATTTTATAGTTGATGTAATTCTGTAAGTCACTGTCATCAAATTAAATTGAAACAATAACTTTTTATCAATGGATCATTGATTTCTTGGAATGTGAAAGGTTTGAGAGTATTATGGGGATGAGATTTTAGTTTTTAATTAAAAACAAAAGACAAAATTACTATCATAACCTCCAAAGTGTTTTAATTGTCACAACTATTTCTATAATACTCTTAAATTTATTGCTTAAATATGTTGTACATGTTGTTTGTTAGGCTGTACGGAAATGCAAATTACCATGTTATACATCACTCCTCCTTAATAAGATAATATTCTTTAAATTAAAATAACAATATTTAGTATGATATGTAATAATATTAAGTTATTTCACTGTTTATAAAATGTTTAAAAATATAACATGTCTACTAAATCCAACTATAAATTATACTTTTTTTTCTACTGACGGTTCTAAAAAAAACTGTATTACTTATTAGGAACATTATATAGAAAATTACCCTTGCACATTATCAGTTCAAGTTCTTTGTTCGTGCTTCCGAATACATGAATTGTTGAAATTAAATGAATGTTGAAGTGATGTTTTAAGAAAATTATATTTCAACTCATTTGACAACAAAATAGGAAAAAAAAGGGAAAATGGAATTAATTACTTCAAACTATTGCGACCTCCGTTAGTTTGGGGGTGATGGAACAAAATAAGTTGAAAGTTGGGAGTGCTATTGGCCAAAGTGAAAGTTTAGAGTGATATCCGCCAACAGACGATAGTTGGGAGTATTAAAATCCATTTTCCCAAAAAAAAAAGGCCCGAAAACTGTCCATTCCATTAAATTAGCCTAGAGATACCCCCCCCCCCCCTTTCCTCAAACCAGTTCGGGTGGAACAAGTTAGTTTTTAGGTTTATTATTAGTGTTATTATTACTATTTCGTCTACATTTCCATTTAACTTTTATCTAAAATTGGTTTGTCCCACCACTTAGCGCGGGTCACCACATATAAAAACTGATAACAAACCACTTGCAAGGTAAAATAACTTGCACCCTACAAATTTATACATTTAAGAATTTTCATAAAAAAAATGTGGAAATATACATTCTCCACAACCAAATTGCAAATTATCATCCATACTAAAATTTAAAAAACCGTTGTTAGCTTCTTACATGACACGACCTGACACAAATTTGAGTGTTTAAGTTCAGTCTAAACAATTTCGAGTTCAACTCGCAAACATGTTTAGCTTAAAGAGTCATGTGTGGGCCTAAAAAAGAACATGTTACTACTTTATAAACTTCAAACATCTTCTAATTAAATAATAACAATTATATAAAAAAACAACATGAATCAAACATTCAATTTAAGAAGTAGCCAACCAATTTATCAATAAATAAAAGAATCACATACATGATAAGCTGCTCCAATTGAGTGCTTAATTTATAGCTTCACCAGTGGCTTTGTTAACCAAAGCAAAAGAAGGATAACCATGTTCGTGCTTCACTCCTGTGCTAAATGCTCATCTATATGCTAATGAAAAATGCACCAAACCGTTTCAAATAATACTCATCTATATGCTAATGAAAAATTAATGTCTACGGTTACCATATGGAGGATCAGATGCATCGGACAGTGCAAGAATCACTTTCCCGTCACGGATCGTGAGGGCGTAATCGGTGTTCACCTTGCAGTATACTGTAAGTCCAAGATCTTCTCTACCGGGTATCAAACAAACAATCGAGTGCGGAAAACAAGATTGAATGTGAAGAACAAAAGATTAAAACACGGAACTTAATAGTATTGCTGCTTCACCTTGCACACAATCTCTAGGATTGTCTGGTACAAGGTGGTGGCCAGAGAATTACAAAATGAGAGGATTATGAAAGTCTAACCCTAAAATGAACTAGAACATAACATAACATTATATAGGGTCCACTAAAGCCTTGGCCCACATGGCCTAACCCAAGTCCATTAACTAAACTAAGCCCAATTAACACAAACAGGCTTAATAAAGACAAGCGTAAACCTACTTAAATATAGCCCAACAATATCCCCCTAGGTTTATGCTGTCTTTATCATGGCTTAGTAGGAAGAATCTTCAAATCTTGATCTTCCAATCTTGGGTTCGTTTATCTTCTTTTGGAGGTAGCTTCACAACTTTAATCATCATCAACTTTTGCTTGAACATATTGCTAAAAGAGAACGTGAGAGGAGGATTCTCATAACTCTTTTCTTTGTCAGTCTTCTCTTTCAAGCAACTTCACAGGTACTTCTTCAGTTGTACTTTCATTGTCAAAAGATGATTCACTTCAGGTTCTTCTGACTCAGGTACATCTTCTCAGTGTGGTGATTCATGCTTGTCAGCAACTGGAACTCTTTCATTCTTCATCAACCCCTGTTTCTTAATTTGTATAAACTCTGCAAATTCTCATAATTTTGTAAGCAAATAATAGATATAACAGAGGGTCCAGTATACACATGAACACCAAGTACATCAGTGTACATCAATGTACTTCAATTTTAAAATCTCAAAAACAACCTAAATTTTGTTTGAGAATCGGTCAAGTCCTCAAGAATGGTTAATTTTTATAAAAGAAAACAAACAAAAATAAACCTCAAACTATTTACACTGCATCTTTTTGTGAGAATCATGTGCAAGAGGATCATATCAGCTTTGTCAAACTGTAACACACCGTTAGTATATTTGTTCTGATATACTTATTAAAGTGCCAAAAAGCAATCCAAGACGATTACCAGCATCGTTTATCCACTTAAACAAACATACACACACGTCTTCAAGTCCGATGTTTTCTTATTTTCTTAATGTGTGTTAGACCGAAATAACTTTGTGTCCCACATCATGACATACCCCCGCAATCAAGGTATGCACAAAGCTTCTTCATAACAGGTGAGTAAATTGCTGACATCTGTAATTTTTACAAGGTCAAGATTATCGGTGATCAGGTCTGCATATATCTGGATGCAACAGAGAGACCGATAGATTCTCGACCAGGGTTAGGACAAATACCAAATATTTGGTATGATTATTGCTGTAGACTTTTGATTTGTGCCTTTAGCATGAATTCTCTTTGAAAATTTTGGGTTTTGGCATTTCCTTATTGCTCTTTTAAGACGTCCTGACTGTGCCTAGGTCAGCATATATCTGGATGCAGCAGAAGGGCAGTCAGGACATCCCCAGATGTATCAACAATTTAAAGACCTGAAATCTCAGACTTTGGCAATCTATCAACGCAAGATTTAAGACCATAAAATCATACGCCAATGATGTGTTCCCCACAAGCTAGATAGTCCTTTATATTTATCATTAATTTTGGACCGAGTTCGTTGTGCAGTCTGCCTGCCAGTACATCATATAATGGAGCTGCAATCACACTTGATTTACTTTTCTTTTCGATTTTAAGGTGTGATAGTTCAACAGCTGATGTACTATCATTTCTTCTTTTTCGCACCATGAGATTCTCATTTTCTGAATTTTCTATTGTTTTTGTATTTTTCTGAGGATATATATCCCCCTAAATTTGTGCTTAAAATTAAAAATTTAAAGAACAAATTTACAACCTAAAACTAAGAAAAATCTTTTTGTGTTTTTCTAAAACCATTCTCGAATTAAAGACCAATTACATTCAAAATTTAATGCATCAGGTTTTGAGCGTGCCTTACTAGCTGATTTTGCCTCCATTATCTCCTTTAAAGGAAACATACTCACTGTATAAGAATTTTAAGATAACGTATAACAGAGAGATGTCACTTGTCATGTGCGTGGAACAACCGTTGTCAACATACCAGTGGTCGTCGACAATCCTCCCTGGATGTCCCTGCACTAAGAAAAGAGATTAATTAAACATTGGTACCCAGGCCATCGCGGTCCTGGGCACTCCTGAAGCATCTATGAAAGACACTTCTCTCAAGCACATGTCCTTTTTCTCATTTGGGACTGGTATTGTTGTCGCCTTTGCTTTCCAGACTTGTTTAGGCTTAGCACACGGTTTTGCCACTTTCGGAGTAGCAGCTTTCATTTTCTCAGGTTGTTTAGACTTCTGTGGAGGAACAACCTTCCGTTTGCTCTTGGCAGCATTCCAGTCTCCATCAGACGGTTTAACTTTGGGATTCATGTTCTTCCTTGCCTTAGGTTTATCAACCTTCATTGGCTTGGAGTAGTAGTTATCCCTTGGTGTAACCCTCTGATTCTGTCTATAATAGGGCACATGAGAACGACTTGTGCAGTTCCTTGCAATGTGACCGGGTCTTCCACAGTTGTAGCATGTCTGCTTCTTTTCATATGAAGCATATCCCGGTCTGTTCGATCCCACTGATGAATGTGAGTGATGGGATCTGTTGGATGATTTGTTTGCAGGCTTCCCAGTCTTCCTGCTCTGCTTAGAACATCTTGAACACCCGTGTGAACAAGATTGTGCGTGTGATGATAACTGTCTTTGAACTTTCTGTTTAACTTCAGGAACCTGTACATGAGAGTTAGGACAGGTAATTTTTCTATGTGGTGGCACGTATTATCAGTCGTGCCATTAATAGATAGCTCTGAAACAGTCTTTTTAATTTAAGGAACAGCATCTGCAGACAAATTATGCTGTTTCACACAAACACCTGTATTGTTAGTGCAAACAATATCATCCCCCTCAACCTTAACCTCTACTTTTACTAAATCTGCACATGAAGTAGAAACATCAGTAACATTCACACATTTAAATTCAGGGACTATTGGCTTTACCACACCTGTGCCAATAGTCTTGGATGAGGGATCCTCACATTCTTGTTTAGTCTCGACTGGCCTTGAGCACGCAGATTCTTCAGATTCTGGCTCAAAAGAGGGTGTTTAATCTTGTTTGGAGGTTGCTATTCGTGTTAGCACAATTTTCGGGATTCAGTTTGGAAAGCCAAAATATTCCAAAATAAAGAAAAGTCAACAGATCTAAAAATTTTGAACAAAACACCCTCTTTTGAATCTGTTCTTGATGTTCTTCAACAATTTGAACAAAAACAAATCTGCATAACAACACTAAAAACACCAAAAAAAAATGATTAGATGAATAAAATTAAAAATTTGAGATGTGAATAACCTGTAAAACCGATAAAACGCAGCAGCATAAACGTCTTCTTTTGATCTTCGAATGATACCGAACTGAGCCTTCGAAAGACTTCTTAGGCTCTGATACCAATTGTAAGTCCAAGATCTTCTCTACCGGGTATCAAACAAACAATCGAGTGCGGAAAACAAGATTGAATGTGAAGAACAAAAGATTAAAACACGGAACTTAATAGTATTGCTGCTTCACCTTGCACACAATCTCTAGGATTGTCTGGTACAAGGTGGTGGCCAGAGAATTACAAAATGAGAGGATTATGAAAGTCTAACCCTAAAATGAACTAGAACATAACATTATATAGGGTCCACTAAAGCATTGGCTCACATGGCCTAACCCAAGTCCATTAACTAAACTAAGCCCAATTAACACAAACAGGCTTAATAAAGACAAGCGTAAACCTACTTAAATATAGCCCAACATATACCTTTTCTGTTGGTATATTTTTCAAGAGGCTAGATGGAGACAAAAATTGGCATATCGTGACGATAGGTCGGTGTCAAAATATGCCCTTGTCAAGGAACCCTGGATGGTGCCTGGGTCATAGAAGACATGTTAACTATCAATTCCCTAGAACAACTTCCCTCAACTATAAATTCATCATTTCAATCATAATATTCACATTTAATCCACCAACTCAAACATCATACTTTTCATCAATTGATCATTGATTTCTTGGAAGGTGAAAGGTGGGAGGGTATTATGGGGATGAGATTTTAGTTTTTAAACTAAAAACAAAACACAAAATTACTATCATAACCTTCAAAGTGTCTTAATTGTCACAATTATCCCCATTATACCCTTAAATTTTTTGCTTAAATATGTTGTACATATTGCTTATTAAGTTGTATGAAAATACAAATGACTATGTTGTACATCACTCCTCCTTTATAATGTATATAGATATATAGATATAGATATAGATTATAGATTATAGATATATTCCCAAAATCCCAATCAACTTTGTTGTAGAAACTCTCTCAATGTTCATTTTCACAAATCAATTTCAAGTTTGGAATTTTATACAAGTAGACAAAATACTAAACCTTATTATATGGCCTAATGAAACCCCTTCCACCCGAAGACTTAGACTACGACCCATTCGTTCAGGATTGGATTAATACAATATTTTGACTGTCTTTTAATGTATAAACTGATTTCTAGCTTCTTGTCTAAATTTAATAGGTTACGGTACTGTAATTTGTCTCTTTTCATAAAAAAAAATGCCTTAAAATATGTAGAATTTATTAATTTGTACAATTTTTTTTTCTTAAATTTAATTACTTTCATTCCAGAACAAGGAAAATTACATCAAGATAACGGGTAGACGGGCAACAAGCTACACCGCCACCCCTTTCTGAATAGCAAATCCTAATCTACTAAAAATGTAACCCTGCCCACCTGGAGCCGAGACACTACTGTGAATAACCCGCTGGACCCTGGTCAGGAAACGGGTAGCCTCCGGTGCCAATGAGCCAAAAGTATCAAAGGCCAAAGGCACAAAAACGTGTTGGTTCTCCTCGCATGCTTTAACATGTTTTTCTACAATATTTGTACATATAATTAATATATTGTTGCTACAACAAGGAAAATGACCGGGATTAGGTTATGAGATGTTTAGGTTTATATGTTAAAGGTGTATTAGGTTAAGGTTATGATCTAGGGGATCCTCTGGCTCCTGGAATGGACCTGCACAAGGTAACAGACACCGCTAGCCTTAACGAAGGAGGGGGTCTCCTGCGTTTGGACTCCGGCGTGAGAATAAGTATGTATTCTTTGGGAGTGATAAAGTAGAGAGTATGAGAGTAAAAGGAGTAGTGAGAAGTGTGTGTGGAATGCATACCCAAGGGTCTCCTTATATAGGCAATGGAAATCTGCCCAGGAGCGCCCTTATGGTAGCATCCTTACTATACCTGGTCATGGTTGACTCTCTTTATGCTGCCAGCAGTGAGACTTTGCCCTTTTAGTGCATTTTCAGCTTTTACTATTTCCTAGGCAGGCTTGGAGCTGTGTGATGTTTTGTTTTATGCCAATAGTAATAACCAAAACACCTTTTTATATTTCCAATGTTTTTACTGTTCACTTTCTGCTGCATAGCTACCGTATGGCAGCCATGCTGCCTTATATTAGCTGTTCAGCTCCAAGAAGTCCAGCAAACCTTAACACTTTTTACTTTGTTTTATTTTCTTGACAAGAGTTTAGACGTGGTCGTTTTAGGACCCACGTCATGATATATAATAAAGAGTACGTGAAAACATCAAATATGTATAAAAATATCTTCATGGATAGCATGTTTGCTGGCCACTTTCTAAGGAAGTAAACTAATAGACATCCAATGAACCTTCATAAAGGTGGACGACAAGGGGATCCGTGATAGCTGTGATAACATTATACACCGCCCCTCCTATTGTGTAATGCCCTTGATAACATCATTGTGTGATCGGAGGCCATCACACTTCAAAAGCTGGCTGGTTGTTCCATCTCTCTCTCTGTATCTCTTTTTATATGGCTTTTTATATAGGTGAATGGGTGTCACACTATTATTTGGTGTGATAGGTGTGATGAAATGTGAACACCACCCCATGCAATTAGTGATGAATATGATGAAGTGTGATGAAAATAAAGTGACATAATATTATTGGGTGTGATTGTGTGGTGATATTATCACCAACCACCGTAAACGGTACGATGTTTTAGTCTCTCGTTAAAATAATATAGTGTTTAAACTAAAATATAAGTAGATAAAAATAAAATAAACTAGTTAAGGGCCTAAGAAAAGATTTATAATCCAAAATCCCAATCAACTTTGTCGTCAAATTTCTTATTAAATCAATTTTAACTTTGGACTTTTATACAAGTAGACAACATTAAATCAGTTTTTAGGGTCTACAACATATTACTATAAGGCATAAGCCATATTTTTCAAAATTCTCAACTCATCAAGTCAAGTTCCTAAAAGTTGTATGTAACCTATTAACACGCATCTAACATTATTTAATCAGTTTTAAGGTTCTTTACATGGAAAACTTGCAAAAACTACGATTTTCAAAACATAGCAAACGTACCTAACAGTATCATAAATATTAAAACATAGAAATATAATAAATTTGGAAGAATAAATCAACCCTAAATCACCATTCTCTATAGAAAATGAATCTAACACCATAGTGATAATTAGCTAGGAAAGTTGTCGTCGTGGTCAAGAGAAAATACTATTAGCATATGTGTGTATATATATTGAAAGCTTTGCGAATGTTTACACCAAGTAAACACATGCAACTACAAAGAATGAGTAATTCAAACTTGCTTCACTTCATATTCCTTTTCTCTTTTTACTTCAATCATGCTTCTTCATCTTCATTCTCTTTCACTACCACTCATAAATGCTCTACTCAACAGACTCATGCCTTGCTTCTCTTTAAAACAAAGTCTTTCCTCCATTAATAACTCAAACTATTTGCTTGGTTCCAATCATAATCCAATTATGTTAAACTGGAACACAAGTATTGATTGTTGTAACTGGAATGGAGTAACCTGTGATCAATCCACAGGTGATGTTATCGGTCTTGATCTCAGCGATGGGATGCTACAAGGTACTATTCATCCTAACACATCCCTATTTAACCTTCCTCACCTTAAGACACTCAACCTTGCTTTAAATGATTTTACTGTTTCCCATTTTCCACATGGATTTGGAAGGTTTTCTAGTAGTCTTACACATCTCAACATCTCTGGATGTGGGTTTTCGGGTCAAGTCCCCATGGATATCACACTCCTTCATAAATTGGTGTCTCTTGATCTCTCTTGGAACGCGTTTGATTTCAATCGTGAACCACATGTTTTCAACAATTTGTTTAGAAATTTTACTATTTTGGAAGAACTTTCTCTTGAGGGTGTTGTTATCTCTTCAGTATTACCTATGTATCTTAATATCTCTTCTACTTCTTTAAAAATACTAAATCTTCGCGACACTGGAATGCAAGGAAATTTGCCTCATAACATTTTCAACCATCAATCATTGGAAAAACTCGACTTGTCGTTTAATCATTTGACTGGCCAGATCCCTCGGGAAATCTCACTTCTTTCGAATTTGGTTGTACTTGATCTCTCAGTTAATGATAATTTACGAATACAGCCTGACATTTTCAAAAGTTTTCTACGAAATTCTACTCTTTTGAGAGAGGTTTCGCTTGCTGATGTTAATATAGGTTCGATTTTACCTACATATCTTAATTTCTCTTCTTTGAAATCACTAGATCTCAGAAATACTAGCTTGAGAGGGAAATTGCCTGATAACATCTTCAATCTTCAATATCTAGAAGAACTTTTCTTGTCAGAGAACAAAAACCTTAGTGGTCTACTGCCCAAAGTAAACATGAGCACTAGCATCCCCCTCAAGTGGTTAGATTTGTCACAAACAAACTTGTCGGGTGAGATACCCGACTCAATTAGCCATCTAAAATCGTTGAGCCACTTGAGTTTCTCAGAATGTGAATTGGTGGGATCCCTTCCCAAATCCCCATTTAAGCTTAGAAACCTTATTAGTCTTGACTTATCACATAACATGCTTAGCGGGATATTGCCATCTTGGTTGTTTAGTACTCTTCCCTCTTTAGAATATTTATATATTATTGATAACATGTTTAGTGGAAGTATACCAGTCGAGCTGTTTTCTCTTCGATCATTAAAAGAATTAAACCTTGCACATAATCAATTAGATGGCCAGATTGATGTGCTTGATCAAGGCCCCAATCTTCATACATTTCGACAACTCATCAACCTCACTTACCTAGACCTTTCTTTCAATAACTTTAGAGGTGACTGGGAGTTGGGTACGTTGTTATCAAGCCTCACAAACCTTGTATATCTCGATCTCTCTTACAGTGGTTTATCTGTAATGACGAATGATGCTACTCACTATGTCAACCCGGATTTTAATACCTTACGTTTGGCCTCTTGCAATATAAAGGTGTTTCCAAAGTCCTTGCGAGCCATGAAAAATCTCATATTTCTAAATCTGTCTAGCAATGATATACATGGCCCCCTTCCTGATTGGGCTGAAGAGGTAGGAGGCATTATGTTGCTCACATGGGATATCTCCAACAACTCCATAACAGGGTTGCCAAGCCTTCAGTGGCCGACGCTACATAATCTACATATTCAATCCAACCTGATTCAGGGACCATTCCCTCCATCAATTTGCGACATGAGCGAACTAAGGTATTGGGATATGTCCAATAATAAATTTGGTGGACCAATTCCAGAGTGCGTGGGAAATGCCATCTCTTCTCTTGTGATGCTAAATCTTGGAAACAATCAATTTCAAGGAACCATTCCAAATGTATATGACAATTGTGGAGAAATCGAGGGGTTTATTTTAAACGGAAATAAACTAGAAGGAGAGGTGCCCACTTCTTTGTCCAAATGTCAAAAATTGAAAATACTTGATCTAGGAAACAATCACTTAAATGGCACATTCCCTGGCTGGCTAGGAGATCTTCCAAATTTGCAGGCTCTGGTACTCAAGTCGAACAGCTTCCATGGTCCCATTGTAACCTCCTCCATAGTTAAAATCCCATTTCCTAGTCTCCGAGTTCTTGACTTATCTTATAATGGATTTGTTGGCCCACTCCCTCGAAAATATTTTCAAAATTTTAATGGCATGAAGAACGTGGAAAAGAAGGGCACAAAACTAGAATATTTGAAGACAGGTCGCGTGTATTATTCCATTGTTTTAGTGATGAAAGGGAGGGCGGTAGGTTTTCAGCAAATTATTGTTTATTATACAGTTATTGACCTATCATACAATAATTTTGAAGGGGAGATTCCCGACATTATTGGAAGTCTTAACTCATTAAAAGTGCTTGACTTATCCCACAACAACCTCACATATCAGATTCCACATGCCCTAGGGAATCTCTCGGAGATTGAATCATTAGACCTTTCTTGTAACCAACTAACAAGAGACATCCCTCAAGGCCTCGCAGACTTGACGTTTCTTTCGTTCTTAAATCTCTCACAAAACAATCTTGTCGGGCGTATCCCACAAGGGAAACAATTCAACACATTTGATGAGAACTCATTTGGAGGAAATTCAAAACTCTGTGGGCTTCCATTGCCAAAAAAATGTGGTGAGGATCAACACAAACCACAACTTGAAGACGATGGAGATGAGGAGGGGAGTGGATTTACTTGGAAAGCGGTGGTGTTAGGATATGGATCCGGGACCATACTTGGACTGGTGATAGGACACCTCATGTTGTCGACTGGAAGACCAAAATGGTTCATCGCAATTGCTGATGCAACAGAACATATGATTTGGAACAAGAAAAACATGAGAAGACACATATATATCTCGCAAAGACATTAGTTTCTATAAGGTACCCATTTTATATGTTTTCCTATTTCATGAGTTTGTGCAAAAAAAAAAAAAAAAAAAAAAAAAAAAAAAAAAAACTTAAACTTTTATGTCTTGTTTTCTTCCAAATTGTGTCTCAGGTAGTGAAGTTTGGGGTGGAGCTGGGACTTTTGAACTATGCAGTTGTATAGCAACTACTTAACTATGTTGTACTTTTTTTTATCTCTAATTTATAATATGTTAGTTGTTATAAAAGTTATTTGGTCACTATGTGTGTCATGTGCTAATGTTGTTGAACCTTAATTTCAATTCAGTAAGTCGGTAAGCGTATGTTACATTAATGATCAAACAACCACTGCAGAGACACAGACATGTCAACACGAATGGTCATCTAGCAAACTATAAATTCGAATGCAAATATAGGATTGTGTTAATACAACTGTATTTAAGAATAAAAGTAACAATAAAAAAAACAAAGATTGATTGATCAGAAAGTTGTCATGGGAGTAAGACTCAAGAAAATGATTACTTCAAAAGTGAGATTTGAGTACCTAGAGTTTTGGCCACAACTAACCATTTGATGTGCCAAGAAATGATCTGAAATCAAATGAAATCTACTTAGTACGTGGTTAAAGACATTGTAACGAGTAGCTTCTCTAGTAAGTGTTGAGGGTGAAAATCCTCAGGATGATTTTACCTCACATCCCTAATGTACCATCCCCAGGATGCTGAAGGACTTAACTAATTTCAGGATGTGACAGTGTTGCAGCATGTGCACATCCTGAGAATGAACTAACGAGTTGATTCTCCTATGCATGATTGCAGGTACAAATGAGTTATAATATGGATTTACATGCTTAGAGCATTCACAACCCATTCACCAAACCTTCCCCCATTTTTAAAATTTAAAAAAACCTACTAAAAACATACTACAACCCATCCACCATTTTATACCCTATCTTTATATTATAAAAATTTGTCATTTTAGCTTTTCATATATGAAAAGCTACTATTCATCCTCCACCAAATTTGTGTGAGTGTATAAAAACGAGAAATATAATAAAATATATGTTTGTGAGTAAGATAAAGATAAAAATGGTGGATGGGATGTGGGAAGTTTTTTAAAGTGGGAGATAAATTTTAAAAAGTATGATTTTTAGTTAAATTATAAGGTAAAAAATGATGGATGGGATGTGAATGCTCTTAGTAACGTCTGTATTAACATCCTCAATTAAAGAATTCAAAGATGGAAATACAACTCGTGGTCAAGATGGAAGATATGGTCAAGATGGAAGATAGAGTCAAAGTTGTAACTGATATACATTTAATATCGGCGACAAATGAGGAAACAGCTGAAACATTAAACTGGCTAAGGAGAAACCGTTGTTGCAACGTTCACCTGAGATGAAACAACCACAATGGTCATGAGAAGACTTCAAAGAACTTAACTACTTAGCGAGTTTTATGGGATTGTTTGTTTATTTCATGTACTATATAAATGGGGGTATTGGACGAGTATAGGACACATTGCTCACACTATAGCTACACACATATATGTAGCTGATCACAAACACTTGCACAAACATTGTAATCATAGTACACTCGTTCACATACTCATCCAAAGTTGTATCATTTTACCATTTTAATATTAGCAAACAAGGCAGGGGCCTAGACTCCTCCCGAGGTTTTATGCCGACGATCTATAACTGATCAAGGGCTTTCCTCGTAGATCGTGTGTTGTTTTTCTTGTTTATTACTTTATTTGGTCATTCCTAACAGTTCCATCCTGAGGATACAACTGTCCATCCTGATCATATAACTGTCCATCCCGAAACTAACCTTAGCCATCCCGATCATAGTTGTTATATTTTTGCTTATTTAACATTCTGATACACCATCTTGAGAATATTATTGATTTACAAACATATTTCTACACATTTAGCACTCTACTCACATAAACTAATTTGGAATACAAAGTTATTTATACTAGATAATTTTTTACCAAAACAATTTGGCGCCCACCGTGGGGCAAGTGGTTCTAATTTAACAAAAAACTTTGTTAAAACTTTCTCTCATTTAATTCTCTTTTACAAAAATTTGACAACTATGGCTTCTTCACAAAACTCTGTTTCAACATCCATGCCATCCACAACCTCTACCAGAAATACTGCCTTACCACCTCCACCTGCACTTTCAAGAAGTTCCACTTCCCAAATCCCACCTAGACCATCTGGATCTACTCCTCCTGTTTTTGTATCGAATGATGAAATACTTTCTATGTTTGCACTGATGAAAGATTCAATACATCAACAACAAGACACAAACCGGATGTTGATAAGAGAAATACAATCTCTTAAATCATCCTCAAGAAGGCCAAGTGAAGACTTGGGGACACCATTGCAGCCCAGGGCGTTAGATTTTAATTCTAGCATCTCTGGAGGGGTACATCAAGGAGATTTTATTCCCATGAGTACTGGGTTCTCTACTCCAGAAACAACTACTACTCCCAGGATGGCGACTACCAGGGATACAGGATATGCACCTGTGCCATCCTAAGGATATAACACTAACGGTAACAATTTAAGTTCTAGAATTTTACTGTTAATGAGGTTGCTTCTTTGCAGGACACAGGAATAAGTCCTCAGCTAGCAAGGGAGCTTCATAAGATCAAGGATATGGTATCGAGCGTGCCAGGGATAGTACAACCCATCCCTGAAGTATCCTCAGCATGCCATAGGGTGTCAAGATTTGCACATCCCATATGTGATGCAGAGATTCCAAAACGATTTCAAACTCCAAGCATGAAGCTCTATGATGGATCTACAGATCCCGAGGAGCATGTGGCTCAATATAGGGAGAGGATGGAAATAAATCCAATCCCTGCCAAATCTGAAAGAAGCATGTTTATGCAAGGGATTTGGCTCAACTCTCACCGGTCCGGCTTTGAAATGGCTCCTAAGTGTTCCACCCTATTCTATTACTTCTTTTGCACATTTGATTAACATGTTCAATAATCAGTTTTCTTGTAGTCGAATGTTCGAACGTTTGACAAGTGATCTATACCGGGGTGACTCAACCACAAGGGGAATCACTAAGGGAATACATTACTAGGTTTGGAAAGGAGGCACTTGACATCCCAAATCTGGATGTCACAATGGCAGTACAGGCGTTCAAGATGGGGCTGCAAAGAGATTCACCATTCTATCAAGAATTGGTGATGAATCCATGCAGGAACTTGGATGAAGTCAGGAACAGAGCTCTAAGATTCATCCGACTTGAGGATGATAAGAAAATTCAAGAGAGGATAGAATCATCCTCAAGATATAACCATCCCAATCGAAAGTCTACTCCCACATACGAACCATATAAGCATAAACCGTATGCTAGACCTGATAATAAGAAGGTCAATGTGTTAGAGGACGACGATGAGGATGACTGCCCTAAATTATCAGATTATTGTTTTTCTGTGGATGTAACAGGACTGATGTATTCCATGAAAGATCTAGGGGACAAAGCAAGATGGCCAAGGAAAGAGAATAAGGCAGGATGGAAGGATAAATCCAAATGGTGTGCCTATCACGAAGATTTCGGCCATGTTACTGAAGACTGTATTGCCTTGAGAAAGGAGATAGCCTATCTCTTGAGCAAAGGTCACCTTAAAGAACTCTGGGCAAAAAGAAATCAAGAGCTCAGAGCAACATCCCAAAAAGAGCAGCATCCTCACCTAAGGATGCTGGTATTATTAACTTCATTTCAGGAGGGTCAGACATTTGTGAAACCTCATACTCAGCTGCCAAAAGACATGCGACTAATGTTGTTGAACCTTAATTTCAATTCATTAAGTCGGTAAGTGTATGTTACATTGATGATCAAACAACCATTGTGGAGACACAGACATGCCAACACAAGAGGTCAAATACTTAAACCAACTAAAGGTCCGGTTCACTTTATTATTTATCATTCAGGTAAAGAAGTTTATGTAATCTTGTATTAGTGATTTTCATCATCATCATACTTAGTTAATCCCACCTATAGCAAAGTTAAGGTAGAGTCTGAGGAGGGTAAGAAGTAGACAACCTTACCTCTACCCCTAAGAATAGAGAGGCTGCTTCCAGTGAGACCTCGGCTCGATGTGGTTTGGGATCAAGCCTTGGACATAAGGCACAAAACACTTAGCAACTGGGACAAACCCAATTGGTGCATGTACCCTTTTGTCTTTTGGCTATCCACGCCACCACATAATGCATGATTAACCGTCCATCGTTTTTAACGTTATTTTCACAAAATTAGTAAAATAACGTTAAAACTAGTGCAACTTTACTTTTACCCCCAAAGGACCACACATATATACATTATATGTGCACACCGTAAGTGGGGTGTGGTATTATTGATTTTGAATATTAATATTAAGTGAGTATGCTTTTGTTATTTTGATGGCCATACAACAATTGGGTAGAGTCTATAGATTATGTGTTGAAGTGACAAGGATAACTATGTCATTGTTTGAAATGGCTTAACTGAGTTATAAGTTTTTGCTAAATGTTAAATCACATTTCCAAACCTCTTATTTGAAACAGGTCAAATGGGCTAAATGTGGTCCAACACCAAAAGCCCAAACACTGGTCCATCAGGCCCATTTGATCACTGAAAACATGTTCTTTGAATAACTGAATGGATAGCTTATCTCTAGTTGTTATATCTTAATTTAGCCTCAGTCATGGTCAAGATCAAGTGAGAAGTCAACCAGTGGCGGGTCTATAAATGAATTTCAGTAGTAACGTTTTTTATTTTTTTCATTTTAGTAGCAACGTTTTCCAAATTTCGTAAAATAAAACCAAATTTTCCACTACGCGCGCGAAGTTGAGCAGCAACGAACGCGACACCTAGTTATACACATGTCCGCCCCTGAAGTCAACTCCAAGTTTATGGTAAACCATTCAAGTTCATTAGTCAATCAGTTATCTACTTATCTTAAAAGAAAAAGTCTTGGTCTTTTTTTATTTAATAATAACTAATTGTAGATGCCACCTACCTTCCTTTGTTTTTTTTTTTTTTTCTAGTATCCTAAACATGACCAACAACTACCCAATTTACTTAATAAAATCACCTTTTGATCACATTCTACACAAAAGTCAACTGTCACATATAAACTTATAAAAAAATGCAACATGGTATATATAAAACTTGGACGAACCAAGAGACTGGTAAAGAAAAACAAACAATATGGAAGAGGAATATGAATACTATACATGGCTCATCTTTTTTAAACGGAAGTTCAAGGTCAGTCAAAGGAGACCACTGCCTGAAATGATCGACGCCTTCAATGTGTGCACTAACAACGAGTCACAGATGTTGCCTGATCACTTTCGAAGGTTTTTGATCGAGTTTCAGGGAGAAGAAGAGGTGACAGTTGATCATGCTAAGGTGATAATGGAACAGGTGCTGCATAAACTCAGACAAGACTTTACTATCTGTTGTTTTAGTGTTGATGATTTCTTTAACTACCTGTTCCTTGATGACTTTAACGGTCCCATTAATACTGAGGTTTGTAAAAAATCTAACACTTGTTATTTATATGGTTTTAAGTAATTTTATACTTGTTATTGACTTTACTGTAGTTAAGAATCAGCCCATTTCAGTTGCAACTTATAGTAGAGCTGCAACTAGAGGTGCACACATCTGAATCTTGTTGAACCGGGTCAGGTTGGGTCAACGAAAGTCAAAACCATGTACTGGCCAAACTGGGTAGCGTTGGAACCCGATTTTGAGGGCGAAAAAAATCTAGTTTCACCAGTTTAAAACTTTTTTTTTTCGGGTTCTGCCGTTCTACAAGCCTGCAATCTTGAACTATCATCATCATCATCAACATACTCAGTTAATCCCACCTATAGCAAAGCTAAGGTAGGGTCTGAGGAGGGTAAGATGTAGACAGCCTTACCTCTACCCCTAAGAATAGAGAGGTTGCTTCCAGTGAGACCCCCGGCTCGATGTGGTTTGGTATCAAGCCTTGGACATAAGGTACAGAATACTTAGCAATCGGGACAAACCCGATCAGTGCATGTACCCCTTTGTCTTTTGGCTATCCACGTCACCACATGATGCATGATTAACCGTCCGTCGTTTTTAACGTTATTTTCACAAAATTAGTAAAATAACGTTAAAACTAGTGCAACTTTACTTTTGCCCCCAAGGGCCACACATATATACATTATATGCGCACACCGTAAGTGGGGCGTAACAATCTTGAACTATGATTGATGATTTTTAAAAGTAATGTTTTGCCAATGATAATGCCTCCTGAAATGCCCATTTTTCATGTCGCCTGCGACAAGAACGGCTGCATTTTGTTGTGTTTGTAAAATCTAAGTTTTCTTATAATTAAAATCTAAGTTTTGTATAAAATCAATATTTTTTTAAAGAAACCATCTGTGTTGGACCCCTTGGTTGTAGCTAGCAGACATGGCGATAGTACCACTTGAGAAACATACATCCAAGCGCACACTTTAACGCGTATATTTCCAGGTACACCATGATATGACTGCCCCATTGCAGCATTATTTCATATATACAGGACATAACTCATACCTCAAGGGGAATCAACTCATTGGTGATTGTAGCGAAAAACCAATCATAAAAGCTCTTAGAAAAGGTGTGAGGGTAATTGAGCTAGACTTATGGCCAACCAGTTCAGAAGAAAGAATTCACGTTCTTCACGGGCGGTATGTCATATTGCCTTTCTTTCCTTTCTCTTAAGTTAACCGCTTTTCTAATATTAGTTTTAGCGATTCAAAAAATGTAAATGACAATATAGGACGATGACAACCCCAGTGCGACTTGAAACATGTTTAAAGTCCATTAAAGAGCATGCTTTTGTCAAGTCTCCATATCCAGTGATCATCACTTTAGAAGATCATCTTACACCAGACCGTCAAGCTAAAGTTGCAGAGGTTAGCGTTTAGCCTTGTTGTTCGTTTGAGTTTAAAACGCCGTTGGCACTTAAATTGTTTTGGTTTTAGATGGTTACAGAAATATTTGGAGATATGCTTTACTGTCCAAAACCAGGAGATCACAATGAATTCCCTTCGCCCGAAGCATTAAAGCATCGTGTTCTTCTCTCAACAAAGCCACCAAAAGAACAGATAAACGGTAATCAGGATAATTTGTCGCAATTTCTTCAAATTGACTTTGAGGATGAAAACGACGATGCTGCAATTGAGAATCCGGGACAGAAAACACCTCTCGAGTACAGAGAAGTCATTGGAATTCATGCTACTAAACCAGATAAGAAATTAGGGAAGGCGTTAACAGTTGGATCAGGGAAACCTATACGTCTAAGTTTGAGTGAACAAACTCTTGAAAGAGCTACATCTCTTTATAGAACTGATTTGATCAGGTAGTTAACAAACACTACAGTTTTTTTTTTTTTTTTTTTTTTTTTTTTTTGTGCTGCGGTGAATCATGATATAATTGTTACATTTTCGGTCGAATGGGTATGTTTTCTGTAGGTTTACTCAAAAGAATATTCTTAGAGTGTATCCCAAGGGTACGCGGATTACCTCTACAAACTTCAAACCACTCGGTGCATGGATGCATGGTGTGCAGATGGTCGCTTTCAACATGCAGGTGAGTTTTGAAGTTGAAACCATTTCGTATTATAGATTGTTGACAACACAAGAGGGTTGAGTAACATGTCGAAATGGACTAGGTTTGAATGGGCCTATGTGTAAAGATATGAGCACATTGTAAGCGACGTTTATTTGACCCGTTGGACATGTGTTAACCATTTCAATATGAACATTTTGAAATGACCATCTTCAGGGATATGGAAAATCGCTTTGGATGATGCATGGAATGTTCCGATCCAACGGAAAGTGTGGCTATGTTAAAAAAACCCGATTTTCTGATGAGCATAGGTCCAAATGATGATGTGTTTGATCCAAAACCAAAAGTAACATTAGATGTGAAGAAAACTTTGAAGGTCAGCACTCTGCACTCAGCATAGCTAATGTATATTTCATATTAAAGCGACGTGTTTGGATGTGTGTTTTGAAAAACGTTTCAACTCGTGATCACACATCCAAACACCCCTTTACTTTCACATCTAATAATTTTACTTGATATTCAGGTGACAGTATATATGGGTGACGGCTGGCGTAAGGATTTCAGCCAGACTCATTTTGATAAATACTCACCACCAGATTTCTACATAAAGGTTAGTCATAGAGCTAAATAACCAAGTAAACAATGTTTGTAACTTGACTGTTTTATTATCTTGAATTGACCAACAGTTGCATATGGTTGGAGTCCCAGCTGATGTTAGGAAGGCGAAGATTGGAGTAATTATAGATGATTGGATACCCATATGGAATGAAGAGTTCACATTCCCATTGACAGTCCCTGAGCTAGCGTTACTAAAGATCGTTGTGCGAGAATATGATGCAGGGAAGGATGACTTTGCGGGTCAAACATGTTTGCCTGTGTCTGAGTTGAGGACTGGGATTCGGGCTGTTCGATTGCGTGACAGAAAAGGAAAGAAATTTGAATCTGTAAAGCTTCTTATGCGGTTTTCATTTGACTAGACAATTCGCGGTAACTACTTGATTAATATCTTTGGAGGTCTTTAGATCTTATTGTAACCGGACTTGTAACTGAGAGCCTCTAATGACAAGACTAATGTAGGTTGTAACATATGTTGTAAACTATCCATTCTATCTATGAAACAGTTGGAAATATGGGTGGCAACTCTGACTCACCAGAAATAAACATATACAAGATGAATATGTTACAAACTCTAGATCGTCTAACGAAAGAGAGAGAAAACTCTAAAACGAGTCATTCATATATTTTTAAAGTTTTGTACCTCAATTTATGTATTTATATCTTAATTTTATGTACTTTTAAACAAAAAATTTAGACAAAGGACCAAAATTAATTGAACAAACTAAAAGATGACAATCTAGCTAACTAAACAATTAGTTATAAGATCGATTAGCCGAGATTATGGTTTCGCATAAAGCTAATAACCAAATTGAACCGAACCAAACCATAGACACCTTAAATATGTGTTTTGTGTCGCATTGTGTTGACGCTCTTCCGGTACAAATTATTAGGGGTGTAAATGATGCGCAACAGCTCGAGAGCTACCCGGGATCGGATCGGTAAAAAGCTCGAACGATCCCTAGCCTGAGCCCGAGCTCGAGCTTGAAACATTACTCGTTTAGTTATCGAGTCCGAGCCTGAGCTCGAGTTTTTCATACCAAACCACATCGAGCCGAGGGTCTCACTGGAAGCAGCCTCTCTATTCTTAAGGGTAGAAGTAAGGCTGTCTACATCTTACCCTCCTCAGACCCTACCTTAGCTTTGCTATATGTGGGATTAACTGAGTATGATGATGATGATGATGATGAGATATATTGTACTTACTATTTAATATTGGCTAGTCGAGTTCGAGCCGAGCTTTGGCTCGTTAAGCTATCAAACCGACCTCTAGCCAAGCTTTTAGCTCCTTTTAAATTGTTCTATAAATATTTCGAGTTGAGCCGAGCCGAGCTTAAGCCCTTGAGTTTTACTTTCGAGTCAAGTTCGAGCTCAAAGTGTTAGGCTCGAACCGAGCCTGAGCTCGAGCATAATCAGGCTCGGGCCCGGCCCGGCTCGTTTACAAAATCATGAGCATCAATATCAAGGTGAACATAACATACTACAATCTCACATCACTCTTCCAGTTCTCCAATCCCAACAATGACATCAACCACCGTCCACCACCACCCTCAACTACCACCACCATCCCCTCCCTCCTCCGACTCCGATTCCGACTCCACCTCCCCTAAACCCCACCACCACACCGACTTCTCCACCTCCATCTTCCACTCCTACACCACCCTTGACCACCACCACTCCCCTGACCTCATCAAGATCCAATCTTTCCTCACCTCATCTCGTTCCAACGCCTTATCCTGCCTCATCTGTCTCGAACGCATTCGCCCTATCGACCCCACTTGGTCCTGCTCTTCCCGTTGCTTCGCCATCTTCCATCTCCTCTGTATCCAATCATGGGCCGTCAATCGTCCGATCTCTCCACTCTACGCGCCTCCACGCGCGGCGCAGACCCCTCCACCTCCACCTGGAACTGCCCGAAATGCCGTATCGAGTTCCCCAAAACATTAATCCCCAAAACTTATTATTGTTTCTGTGGTAAAGTTGAAACCCCAGTTCATGATCCTTGGGTTTTTACCTCATTCTTGTGGTGAATTATGTAACAGGCCGTTGAAATATAATTGTGGGCATAAATGTTTGTTGTTGTGTCATCCGGGTCCTTGCCCGGCTTGCCCGAAATTGGTTAAAGCCCGCTGCTTTTGCGGCGGGCTTGAGGATGTTAAACGGTGCGGGTTTAAGGAGTTTTCTTGTGGGAGAACGTGTTCTAGGTTGTTAAATTGTAATGTGCATTGTTGTGGTGAGATATGTCATGATGGCGAGTGTCCGCCTTGTCGGGTTAAAGGGGTTTATACATGTCGGTGTGGGAAGGTGGAGGTGGAAAGAGAGTGTTGTGAGAGGGAGTTTAGGTGTGAGGTTGAGTGTGGGAAAATGTTAGGGTGTGGGAAGCATGTTTGTGAGAAAGGGTGTCATGAAGGGGAATGTGATGATTGTCCGTTGCAGGGGAGGCGAACGTGTCCGTGTGGGAAACGGGTTTATGAAGGGATGGGGTGTGATGTTGTGGTGCCGTCTTGTGGTGGGACGTGTGATAAGAAGTTGCGGTGTGGGATTCATCAGTGTCCGGAGAGGTGTCATCGAGGGAATTGTGTTGAGACGTGTAGGATTGTTGTTACGAAGTTTTGTAAATGTGGGAGCTTGAAGAAACAGGTGAAATGTGGATTGATTTTAGGGGCTGTTTGGTTGATTAAGTGCTAAATCATTAAGAGCTCTGAATATTTAAGTGCTAAATGGTTCAGCTATGCACCAAGTCTGAATGGTTCAACTCTTAATCATTCTATTCAGAGCCTTTTTTTAGGTTGAAACAAACAGTCTGAATGCTAAACCATTCAGAGCTGAATGGTTCAGAGCCTCATTAAGAGGCTACCAAACAGGCCCTAAGTGGTTTTTGAAATTTTGTTGCTTGATGTTTGAATATGCTCATATTGTAGAGAATGTGATTGGATTTTATATATAATAGGTTCCTTGTTATCAAGACGTAGTATGTGAAAGGAAATGCCAACGAGTGCGGGATTGTGGACGCCATGCTTGCAAACGGAAATGTTGTGATGGTGATTGTCCTCCTTGTTCAGAGGTGTGTTTTCTGATAGCAGTTCCTGTTTTGTAGCTTTCTTGATATTTTCTTTGAGTTTTGTTTATGTTTTTGACGTATCAGATATGCGACAAGAAGCTAAGATGCAAGAATCACAAATGCCCGTCTCCTTGCCACAGGTAGCTTGTGTTATCTTGATAATTAAACATTTAGCTAATGAGTATGTGTACTGTATTTAAATCGCGCTCTCATAATAATTGTTATCTCGTGACGGGGTTCTCACGGTTATAGAAAAACATCTGAGCTTATGTTATTTACTTTTTGCATGATATTATGTCTTATTAATATGATTTTTCTATTTATGTAAGTCATTATATTCTGATTGACTAAGTTTCATTCTTATAGAGGTGCGTGTGCTCCATGTCCGGTAATGGTGACTATTTCATGTTTCTGCGGCGAGACACACTTTGAGGTGAGACTTTAAGCTCGATATGGATTATGCAATCTTTTAGATAAATCTAGCTTTCAGTTATAATAACGTTAATAATTTCTAAGCTTTTCTTTCAGTTTTGATAATGTTAATAAAATTCTAAGCGTTTCTTTCAGTTATCAAAACGCTAATGAAACTATAAGCTTTTTTTTTTTTAAGATTTATGATATATAATTATGTATAGTGAAATTATAAGCTTTTCTTTCGAGATTTAAGGTTTATGATACATAAAGTCAAATATTCACTGATTTTGAGCGACATTCTGTACATAGCGTGGTCTGACGTTCTTTCTATTTATCGATGTGATTTATCCTTTTGGGAAAATGTATCAGGTTCCTTGTGGTACCGAAAAGGAGCAAAAACCTCCTAAATGTTCCAAACGCTGTCATATAACCCCTTTATGTAGGCATAAGTCAATTACTAAGGTAACTAATTCTATCAACGAACGTGCATTCCGCTTCCATTTATTATTTAGCAAATATGTACCGATGTATGTATTTATATTCGTCCAGCCACATAAGTGCCATTACGGAGCCTGCCCACCATGTCGCCTGGTTTGTGACGAAGAATACCCGTGTGGTCATAAATGCAAACTAAGGTTTGACATCATTACTTTTTATTATTTTCTTTAATGTATTTTGCTTATTTTGGTTACTTTTTTTATGATTATATATATGTTAAATGAAGATGCCATGGTCCTATACCTCCTCCTAATCCTGAGTTTACATTAAGACCGAAGAAAAAGAAACAAAATCTTCACATTGATAGCACTCCTGGTTCCGCTTGTCCCCCTTGTCCAGAACTTGTTTGGAGGCCATGTGTCGGTGAACATATTGGAGCTGAGAGAATGGTAGGTGCAAAATTCGAATAAATCTTTTATGTGATCCGTAAATATTGTTCGTTCTGAAAATGAAAAGAAAGAAAGAAATAAAAACCTTTAATGTTGTATTGCAGATGGTCTGCTCAAATAAAGCAAGATTTTCTTGTGATAATTATTGTGGAAACCTTCTGCCATGTGGTAATCATTTTTGCACTAAAACGTGTCACGACCTCAAGATTCAATGTGAAGAGTGCAATCTACGTTGCCAACGGGTTACGCTTCTCTTATTTGACAATTATCTATTCCCTTTTCTGCTCTTTTAATATATTCATATCAATCTGTGATTTGGCTTGTATACATATAGTATTATACATCCGCATGGTTTTAAAAAAGGGTGAGGCGTGCGCCTCGAGGCGTGCCTCAAGGCGAAATGCTAATAAAACGAATCTGAGGCGCGCCTCATGGGGTTCAGATTGTACATACGCCTCTAAGGGCTGAGGAGCTAAGAAACTGTGTGCCTCAAGTGCATCTCAGGTGGCTTAGGCTGTTTTTTATGTGTGTGTGTTTTTTTTTTTTGTGTTTTTGACTTTTTGGGTCAATTATTTTATTTTTGATGTGTGGTTTTGATGTTTTAGACTTTTCTAGGTCAATTATTTTATATTTTATAAGATATATAATTTTTATATTTATTTTTTGACTGCGCCTTGGGCTTACGCCTTGGTTCGTCTCGAGGCTCGTTTCCATCCTTTTAAACTTTGTACATCCGTGAAAACTAGTACATTTATTCTAAAAGTTTTCGACTTGTTTTAGGAGAGGAAACCTTCGTGTCCACATTCATGTCCCCTGCCATGCCATCCTGAAGAATGCCCCCCATGCAAGGTGCTAATAAAACGTTCATGTCATTGTGGCGCTATGGTGCATGTTTTTGAGTGTTTATACTACAACAGCTTGTCTGAAAAGGAGCAAATAGCTGCCCGCTCATGTGGCGGGCCCTGCCACAGGTTTGACCATTTTTAGTCAACTTTCGTCTGAATATTTTATATTATGTTTGTCTACAAGTTTTATGCTTCATTTGTCCTCTCATTTATATGCAGAAAGCTTCCCAACTGCACACATCTGTGTCCAGAAACATGTCATGTTGGCGAATGCCCATCTCCAGATAAATGCTCCAAAAAGGTAATAATATTACCAATGACATTTATTTATTTGCAATTTGCACCGCGATAAATTTTGTTTTTAATCAATTTTTTTTTGGTTCTAATTGTTTTTTTAATAGGTTGTAATAAGATGTAAGTGTCAAACCGTGAAAAAGGATTGGCCGTGCCATCAAGTACAGGCTGCTTATCACAGTAGTGGTCGTGATCCAAAAGATATAACTAAAAATCAGTTTGGTATCGGACTTCTTCCTTGCAACTCAGATTGTAAGAGTAAAGTCAAAACTGATGAATCAGACTTGCACCTTCGAAAATCTGTAGTTCCTGAGGTCAGACATTCTTTCTTTGTTTTTTGTTTTTTTTTTTTTTTCTCAATAAAAAAGAAGAAAAGGCATTTCAAACTTCAAAGCTAATATATTTAGTTTTTGTGCTAATTTCTCAGAAAAAGGAGCCAGATGTGGAAAATCATGTACGAAAGCGTAAAAGAAGGAAAGACAAAGTACAACACGACCACCAAGTTTCAGCATTCCAGGTTAGTTTCGCTTGCCAGCAGTGGAAATTTCAATCCGTTTAGTAATATGGGTTGATTCTGGCTTTTATTTCTAACGGGTCAAAATACATAAACCAGATTATGGACATAAAGTGTTTATCAGCGTTATGACCCGTTTACACATCCCGCACTAACCCAACCTTTTTTTTTCTCACGCTTGCACTATCCATTTTTCTTACGCTTCACCCTTGTTATCTTTTTGAATATTGAACAGAAAATTATGGGAATTTTGAGGAAGATATTGCTGTTTGTGATCATTTTGGCGAGTTTGATTGCGATGGCATATCTTGGTTACAAGGGGCTTTTATGGTTAAATGACTGGATGAATGAAATGGAAATACAAAGACAAAGGAAGAGATATCCAAGAATCTAAAACTTTTTTTTCCTTTCATTTATTTCCTTTCTTTTCTCTCCTTAAGTGAACTCGAGACACAGCGTAGTTTTGGAATCTTTGTTGAGTGGAGGTTAGTAGTTAGTTGACAAGTTATACAAAAGCAAGTGGTCAAACCTTTAAAAGAAAAAAACTGCACATTATTGTATTTTTATTTGCAAAGTTTTTAATAGCTTTTTTTTATTAATAATATACCATGGAATATTGTAAACCCCTGTTCTAGTTGAATTATAATGTTTTTTAGTGTAATTTGATGGAGGGGATTTGATGGACGGGCTGTGAATGCTCTTATAAGTGGGAATATATGATGCAAAATTAGTATACTTACATTTCATAAGACCATGTGTAATAGAAAGAGTATTTGGGCGTTTTTGAGGCAAAAACGCCCCCCCGTGATTGGAACACCGCCCCCTAGCGGGTGATTTGGGGCGTTTTTTAAAGAGGGGGGGGGGGGGGGGATTTCCACGGCGTTTTGTTAAATGGATTGGCCAATCACATGCAATCTGGCTTTCTTTATTATTATTTTTTTATTTAAAAAAAAAAATAATTAATATTAAGTGATTGATGCTCCATGAAAATTTTCACCTTCCACTACACCACATCTTAATTTGAATCCCTTAATGATCCAACATGTCACGTGTCGATTAATGCCCCATAGGGCTTGAAAATTTTCACCTCCCACTACATATAGTCTAAGCTTATTTCATAATTGATTTAAAAGTGTATTATAATTTACAGAGTTTTTTGTTTCCAAATTAGGGGTTGTGGAGAAAAATATTTATAAAAAAAAAAAGGTGTTGTTTATAAAATATTTATCGTAATGGGTGTTTTAGGTGTTTTTTGAAGTTCTCCTTTCAAAAAAAAAAAAAAAAAAAAAAGTTGAAGTCTTTGCATATAATTTAAAAACGACTTTACCTTTTCCACCATTTTTATCTTATATTCTTAATTGTTACTTACTTACCGGTCATAATTGAGGGTATTGTTAGACGGTCAAACCATTAATAACGATTTCAATGAACAACAAATCGGTTAGATGGGTTGACCGGACCGGTGTCTTTGGCGCTTTAGTAGTGTGGTTTGTATTCAAAATTCTAATGATAAAGATAGTTTATGACTACGTAAAATAAAATACCTTTGTATGTAAATGATAAAAGGTTGAATGGCCGGCTTAGTTTATGCGAATGGTTTCAAGTTCTATACTAGACTGAACTGTTAAAACATCAAAACCAAAAGGTTGGGATCTCAAGCTAGCAACTTGCACCGATTTTTATGGTTCGATCTACTTTTAATGCCTTATAAACACCACACTCCATGATCAACCTTTAAGCCATTTCAAAAGTAAAATTTAAATGACAAATGTTATTTATTTCAACCATATATAACAATGGTTGAACCATGAAGATTGTTATTATTAGCTGAATTTTACTTATTCAAAGTTATGTATCTTGTTTAATAAGCAAGTAAGCAACTATGAAAACTAATGATTGGTCTCTTTTACATGATGTCTAGTTTTTTAAAGTGAGGGGGTCATGTTGTCTTCCATGTGATAAATGTTTGGTGGAAAAATAAATTTGTAAATACAATACTAGCTTATACCCCGGGAGCGTCCCGGGTTGAGAAATCTAAGTAAAGTGAATAAAATTAGAAGTATCCAAACTATAAAAATGGCATCTATGTATCAACTTACATTAGACACTTAAAAAAAAATACCAAAAGATCCATTTCACTTTACAACATCAACACCTAAAACAAAATATTAAGATCCCAAGCACTTCAAGAGGACATAGATTGTTTAGCACCAATACATTCAGTCAAAGGTCTTTAACTGCATACAATAAGATTTGAGCTATTTCAGAATATGGTAGAAAAAGAAAACATAGCAATTACCTGTTGGAGAGCGTCCCGGGTTGAAATATCTAATATGACATAATAAAATATCTAATATGACAACATAATTAATGGCTTGCCAATATATAATTAATGATTATGATTATTATTATTATTATTATTATTATTTTAAATAAATCTCTGCCATAAGTTATCATATTCTAATATAAAAAAAAGGATAATTGGGTCGGGTATCACCTAATCCCAGGCCCGACCCAAACCCACAATTTTTTTTAAACTAATTCCAAACCTGACACAATACCTGTCGGGTTACAAAAAATAGTCGTTTTTTTCTCTGTTTTTTTATATAGCACTATGGTACTCGTTGGAAAGATAATAAAACGCCCGTTAATTTGGTGTAATTTTTTTCTTTAAAAAATATCGTGTATAAAAGATATTAACGTTTAAAATTTATGGGAGGAAACATTAGAGATAAAAATCTAATTTTGTTTTTAAATTTTAAATTATTAATTTTCTAAAATAAAGGCCTTGCCACATGGGATGACACATGGCACACTCAATAAAGAGAATACCCTCTTTGAATGCCATGTCATTAAAATGGCTTTGGTTTATTATATGTATAGATTATCTACAAGTCTAAAATTAAAAAATAAAAATGATACGAAAAGTGATTGAACTGGTGAAACCACCTCATTTTATATACGGAAGAAAACAATTTACTAAACGAATAATTATATTTAAATAAAATAAATAAGGGAGAAAAAAATATTGTGAAACATGATTCATGAATCCTATATAGTCGATGTCTCTCCAAATCGAACTTAAATAGCTGATGTATCTCTAAATCGAACTTAAATAGTTGATATCTCTCCCAATAAATCTTGATGGTGGGAATCGAGCAACAAGTGTCAAACAACAATAATGGTTCGATGTAGTCATATGAAAGTGAAACGGTCGTTAGATGGTAGAACTTGTTTTGGGTGAAAGCGAGATCTAAAAACTCGTCTTTGGATTGGAACTCTTGGAGATCCTTTAATGTTTCTAGTATCGGGTGGTGATGATATTTTCGTATTAGGTATAATTGTATATTTGGTGTGCATTGTATGGTGTATCGCTAGTTTCCCGCTAGCGTTTGTGGTGAAATAAAAGTTTTGTTGATCGTTAAAAAAAAAAGATGGTAGAACTAAACTATCGGTCAATAACAACAATCCAATCTTATACTTATAAAGAATAAATTATACATTTCATATAATCAACTCATCTACACTAATTAACAAAATACAAACAATCAAACCTTACACGGTTTATACAATTAATATCAAAGTCCTCTTTGCTTTTGCTTTATATATTTAAAAAAAAAAGGTACATTGTGTATGTTGATTTTGATTGTTAACTGTAACCCATTTCATAATAAATATTTGGTATTCAATTTTGGGATTGAGAGGCACCACAGTCGAGTCTGAATGCACTTTAATCAGCATTTTATTATATTTATTTAGAAACATTAAATTAGAGGTGAAGCAAAGAATCACATAAAATAGCAATTTGGGGTTCCTGCCTGGGAGGTCACATGTTCGAATCTTATTTAGAGTAGGGTTATTCTGAAATGAGGGATTTGATCTTAGGAGGGCTCGGAGACCGCACTGCAGGGCTTTGTTATGGGTGTGTGCCATTGACCGTTAAAAAAATAGTCATGAAAAATCTGAACACTGATTTTATTATTTAAATTTATGAAAATGTAAAATTTGTGACTCAAAGTTATAAAATTACTTCAAAAAATTATTTCTTAGATTAGTTAGGAACACCATAATTGACCTATCATATATTGGGACCAAGTTTTGCATATTTCAGTTGAATTTGGGAGTCAATTTATATCTGCTTTTGAATTAAAAAAAATGGACCACTTTCCCTTTTCTTTAGACTTGGTCTTAAATCACAACTTCATGGAAACATCCACACCATTATTATGCATGAACTTGTTGCACTACCTGCATTATGACTAGTACACTTGTGGAATTCAGCAACTCTCTTTTACAGGTCAAAAATAACCTTTATATTTATAATTTAATATGTATAAAATATGCAAATAAAGATGAAATCTGGTTGTTATTAACAAAGACATTATATATTAAATTCAAAAGAAAGTTGCAAAAAAAGACCTTTCTATAGAAAACTACAAGCACTAACCTTTTTGGTTCTAGGTGCATCAAATGACAAAATCTTGTTCTATAACACTAACCAAAAAAAAAAAAAAAAAAAAAAAAAAAAAAAACATGAAAAGAATTTTAATCTTTGGTGTTTACAAATATATACTTACCCAAAAGATATTTAAAAAATCACCCATAAAAAAAATAGAAAATCATTCAGAAATAATTGAAATTTGGCCACTGGAAATGCTACTATGACTATCATCACAGAGTGCCAAAGCTCTTTCCAAATTAGCAACAATATCAGTCATTGTTGGTCTTTCTCTACCTTCCAAGTTCACACAATGTATGGCAGTGTAAGCCATCAGCTCCACTGCATCCGCCTCGTTAGCAGCCTCCGGCGGCTTTACCCTCTTATCGAGTATCTTTGCCAATTCGCCGGATATGATTGTTGGTACAGCATAGTCCACTAGAGTTATAGGAGTACCACCGTTACCATTACCATTACCATTATCACTACTCTTGAATATTGCTTTTTTGCCTGTTAAAAGCTCGAGCATGACCACTCCAAGACCAAAGACATCACTTTTGGCAGTGACTACATTTAGTCCATAGTATTCGGGATCAATGTAGCCGACTGTCCCTGCTGCCTTAGTCGGTCTGTGCTCTGAATCGGATTCAGGGCCCATTAAAGATAGCCCGAAATCAGAAACTCTAGCAACCCAATTCGCGTCGAGTAAGATATTTGATGATTTAATGTCTCTATGGATTATTGGTGGGACTGCGTAGTTATGAAGGTATTCGATTCCTCTAGCAGCGTCCAACGCAATTTTGATCCTCATTTTCCAAGAATTTAACAAACTGCTAGTCATCTCGACGTTTTTCTTGTCGTGTAAATGATCATACAACGCGCCATTTTTCATGTACTCGTAAACCAAAAGCTTTTCTTCCCTCTCTTCACAATACCCGACGAGTCTAACCAAGTGCCTGTGATGCAGCCGCGATAAGAAAGCCAATTCTGAATCAAACGCGCTTTCTTTATCTTGAAACTCTTTCGCCTTTTGATTCGTCTCCCCTCTTTTAATGGCGACTTCACGACCATCCAACAGCTTTCCTTTGTACACCACACCAAAACTCCCTGCACCGATTTTATTCTCATGAGAGAAATTATCCGTCGCTAATGCCAGGTCAGCGAAAGTAAACTCCTCTTCGCGATCAGCATGTTTTGAAGACGTTCCACTTCTTTGCCGTCTAAAAGCTCTTGACGCCTGTCGCCTAATCGTAGAAGATCTTGAAACTTGACTACTGTTTGATAACTGAGGACCATTGTGAGTAGTAGTACTAGTAATCGTAGGCTGAACCGAATTATGTATCTTTTTATTCCCACAACAAATCCCAGTCCACAAACAATATATCACAGTACAAATACCAGCAAATGTCCCAATTGATCCTACTATAGCAAAAGCCAATAACCCTTTTCTTAACGGTCTAGAATGCGAAGCCCCAATTGGCGGCGATAAGGGTGAAACCGGCGGCACTGAACTAGCTAAACCACAAGGCATACATATTGATCCAGAGCCGGAACACAGACTATCCGACTGCGGATATATACCACATTCGCAATCCGAAACAGATCTAACACAAGGACCAGGAAGAATACTTCCCAAAGGAACCTCAAAACCTAATGAACCCCAACAAACAACAGACAAATTCTTACTACTCAATCCACAAGTAAAATAAAGTCCAGCCACAATTGCTTCGAACGAATTACCAACCACATTATTATTATTATTCATATTCCCCCCTCCCCCTCCCCAACAAACCACAGTTTTGTTCACTCTCAACCCACATGTATGATTCAACCCAACCGCTAAACCCGAAAACTCAAACGGGTCATGACCCGGTACTTCTATCTTCCCATGATCATTCCCACCTCTACATATTACATAACCTGTCACATTCACTCCACATGCATGATCACCTCCCACAAAAATATTCAACATACTAATATTATTAAATCCACTTTGAATAATATTAGCTTGTTCTGTATTATTTCCAATACATATTATCCCATTACTATTATTATTATTATTAATTGGGACAGCACATGTAACGCCTAAGCCTGAAGAAATCGAACGAAACCGAGGGTTTCGAGTCGAAAACTCTTGATGATCTCTCCAGCAATGAACATTGGAACCGGTATTATTATTAAGAGCACATATTTGACTATCACCAACGGTTAAGTCGGTTAAGGTAACAGTTTCGTTATAATATAAACGTTTTGGGGTTAGGTTATGGTCCCAACAGATGAGGGTGGAGCCGCCGGACCTAATGGCGCAGATTAAGTTCCGGCCACCGGAGATGGAGGTGAAGGAGGTGTTGGAGTAGAGGTTGAAGAGTTGACCGTTGACCCAGCATTGGATGTGTTGACTGGGTTGACCGGCGACTATGCCGCAGATGGTGGTGGTGTTGGAGCCGTAGCTTATGGCGAGTGTGGTGGCGGAGGTGGTGTGGAAGATGGAGGAGAGGAGGATTACGGCGGTGTAGATGACGGAGATGGTGGTGGTTGGTGACGTCATTTACCGGTGGTGGTGGTGTTTTGCATTGGTGGATTATTATTTGATCGGAGAATAATATTATTTAGGAGAGAGAGAGAGAATAAAAGGGTTTAATGTTTTTTTTTTTAAAGATATGTTACAGTGATGACTGAGAATGTATAGAAGTAGGGGTGACACGCTGTCATGTAAGTGAAGCTGTGATTGGATGACACGTGTTATGAGGTCACAAGAGTGAAGCTTCGTTTACACGTATGCAAACACTTTAGTCATAGTTTAGCAAGCTGCCAAAGTTTGACCGCTTACCTTTTGGATAAGGGAAAATGACCAATATAGCCCGTTGACCATGCATTTTGCACAACTAGCCCTCTCCACCGTCTTTGGAGAGACGGTACACGGCTCCCAATCAGCCTGAACCGTCTCCGAGACCGTTTGGTTTTATAGCCAATTGCCAGCCAACACGTGGCGTCTCTGATCCCGAGGCTGTACCGTCTCTCTCCAGACGGGTCAGAGATCTCTCCCAGACGGTTCACGTTTCCCCATGCCGGCTGCGACGGTTCACGTCTACCAATGCCGGCTGACCCTTCGGTTCAACCGTCTCAAAAGACGGGTCACATTTCCCAAGACGGCTGGCCCTTCGGTTCAACCGTCTCTCAAGACGGTACACATCTACCAACGCCGGTGAGTCCCGATGACCGGGCGACGCTTCGGTTGTCCAGCTCAGCCCTATAAATACCCGTCTCAGGTCCCATTCCCGTCATCCAACCCCGTCTAAACACTATCCACCACCGTGCAACTCCGTCTAAACACTATCTACAACCCGACGACCACCGTCCAACACCGTCTAAACAATATCTACCACCCCACCACCACCGTCCAACACCGTCCTACATCGTCTAAACAATATCTACCACCCCACCACCACCGTCCAACACCGTCCAAATCATACAAAAATGGCACCTCAAAGATGGACGGAAGAACAAGAGATTGCCTTGATTGCAGCATGGCTTCATGTTGAAGAAAGCACACACCTTAACAACAAATGGTTCCGGATACTGAATGAATACAACCGGCTCGTTGGAGGGTCAGAACGTACCACCGAGTCTCTAAGCCGCAAGTTGAGCGATTTGACGACAAAGTGTCAAATCTTCAACGGGCACCACAACCGGACTCTTTACGACGTACCCTCTAACTTTCCCGAAGACGTGGCAATTAGACACAGTCTAAGGCAGTATAAAAACAGGGAGCGTAAAGAGTTTAAACATATGTCCGTTTGGCAAATGATAAGACATCGTCTTAATTAATTTGTAATTTATTAACTTTTTATTTAATGCAATTAATGGTTATATTTTTATTAATATTAATGCAATTTTGTTTTTTTGTTTTTATATTAAGGTAAATATCTCATTAAACGTACTATACTATTACAATCACAAATAAACAATAAATACTATTACAACAACAATTAAAAAACTACACTATTACAACAAACTTCCCAAGAACTAAGAAGCAACAAGTGAAAACTAAGAAGCAACAAGTAAAAAACTACACTATTACAACAAACTTCCCAAATTTACTTCCAGAACTAAGAACTTTGTTTGAAGTAATAGTAATGTCTAACCAACTGTTGAGGACTACATCTTAGTGTTAGATGTTTTGTCCTCCACAGCGGCGGTAGTAGCAATGGTCTACATAGACGTTGTTTCGAATGGTGTATGTGCTCTGCACAGACAAGTCCGAAACGTTTCCTCGTTTTATGTAACAATAGTTCTCAGTGAGCACACGTCGAACATCGAGACATAAATTCGGAAAGCGAACGAACTTGCCTAAAATGTAGACCACCACATCATCGATCCATTACACGGGTTGCAAACCACGCGCAGATGGAACAACAATCCAAATAGCCGTACGCAGATGAAACAACAATCCAAGTAACCGGGACATATTTTCCGAAGCCGGTAGGCTTCGGCTGGGAAAGTAAAAAAGGCTTCGGCTGGGAAAGTAAAAAACGTCATTGGATTGGAAGATGAAAGCTTAGAGGAGAGGGGTGGGTGCATGGAAGATGAAAGCTTAGAGGAGAGGGGTGGGTGCAAATTTCGTTAAGTGAATTGGGGTATTTATATACACTCGTGAGACGGTTCAGACGGTTCAGACGGTATCACAAAACGGCTTAAGACGACTTGGGGTGGGTGCATATATTAGGCCAAATGTTATGTATAAATCTATAAATATTACTATAATTTGTGCGTATATATATAATTATATATATATATTAGATAAATAATAATTTATTCGAGCCGAACCGAGCCGAACGGACCTTTGCTCGTGCTTGGCTCGTTTACAAACCGAACCGAGCCGATCGGCTCACTTACAACCGAGCGGACGATCGAGCGAGCATTTTCCGAACGAGCGGCAAGCGATCCACGAGCGACGAGCGATTTGAACAGCCCTAGCTGATATATTGGGTGTGGGGAAAATTAGTAAAATACACATTGGTTAAAATTATTAAAAATCAGTAGTAACCACGCACTCCGCGCGACCAATCAAAGTGCAGTGGTAGTCATAAATATGGTGGCCAAAAAGCTGAAGCCATAATCTTGACTATTGCACCGACGGTTCACTTAATATATATAATAATAAGCAAAACAGGTATAAGATGGAAAATTTGGAGGTTAAGTCTGCAATTTTACCCATGAATTTACCGCCTTAATCCCAAATTTTGTAGTTTCAGTCGGAATTTTTCCATTATGGTACCAAGTTCGAGTTACACTTTTGACATGAATAATGAGGAAACTTTCTGGGAAGGCAGGGGTTCGATTCCCAATCTCTATGTCCATCAGTGGAGGGGATGATGATATTCTTCGGAATCGTGGGAGACCTTACTAGTTCTTACTTGAAAGCGTCTTTGACGCATGTGAGCCGTATCAAACGCAGGTCTTATAGGTTAACAAGTATGCACACTACTGCCACTTAATCTAGCATTCAAAAATTGCCTAAATAGACACTTGAACAATTAACTCATCAAAATGGTCATTGACTTTTAAATTTCTCCTAGGCAAGCAAATTTGAGGGTTAAAAAACAAATTTTGAGAAAGAATACAAACACAGTCAATAACAAACACAGTTGTTGCTCGTTTACCCATTATTCAGATGTAACTTGGTTTTTACTGCTTTGTTTAAATAAAATTAAAATTAATTAGGCTAAAAAAATAAAAAGTTGGTTAAAGATGTATATTTTAACAGGGGCGATGCTTAGTGGGGGCGGGAGGGGGCGGCCGACCCCCCGAATTTTTGCGCAAAAGTTCCGATTTTATAGTATTCGTATATAAAATTTTGGAAATATAGGGTTTCGACCCCCCGAAACTAGTGACTTCCAAACCCCGGTGACTTCCGACCCCCCAAACCTTCGGGTCAATCTTCGCCACTGTATGTTAGTAAAGTATTTTTTTTAATAAAACGATTAAATGGACTGGATTTTAAAAAGAGTTCATATAACTAAAACTAACGTTATATATTTGCACGTTTTATTACACAAGAATCAAATAATAATATATTTGCACGATTTATTGCACAAAATACTAACTGATAATAAATAATTGTATTATTGTACTGCGTTTTTGTCTTCTTATTATTCATTTTTTTAATGTTCTCGAGAAGAATTTGAAGTTGACGAGAGAAATTACGAATTAGCAGTTGGAGCTTGTCGTCATATTCTAATATTTCTATGTTGAAGCTTCTAAGAAGGTTCCGATTTCTGATTGATAGTTTCTCTTTCGACCATCATAAACACTTTCAATGGTTCTCACGTTTTGATAGAGTGGTATGGAAAATAATAGGTAGAAACTAGCTCAAGTTCGATTCATTGATCTCAGTGGGTTTTACTGATTCTCCACTGTCGTGCTTTTGAGCGGATGTGAGGTCAGGTTTTTCCCGAAACTTGTGGCTTGGTGGGTTCTGGCTACCCAGCGCTACCTGTGGGCGCGCACCTAAGACGTGTCTTCATCTATGGACGTATGAGGTGCTTTTGTAACCAATTGGTGGGTACCAAATAGTCGTGCTTTGTATTTTTATTGGTATACTAAGCCCCATTTTTTTTAACGAAATTCATCACAAATAATTATGATTCAAATGGTTTAGCTGGTTTCATTCAGTTGAGACTAAAAAAAATGGTCCACAATGCATCTACACCCTGTACTTTGTTGATTGTTCTCTTATAACATGTGACAACCTTAAACTAGTGTTGCAAAACTCGGTTTGGGCTTGTACTTGACAACTACCCTGGAGCGAGTACTTGGGGGGGGGGGGGGGGGGGTCAAATCGGCCTATGCGGGGAGTACTCGGCCAACTCAACGACCTACCTGAAGTGAGTACTCAGGGAGTAAACGTTCAATTCGGTCTTGTTTTGCAAATTACAACACTGCCTTAATCTTCATAATATTATATAAAATGAGAATTATTATAAATTAATCGCCTAAACGCAAATATTTATAACTTCATAATTTTTTTTTGGGGGAAATCTATAATATCATAGCTTATGCCTTGTGAATTCTTTACATCACACCAAACATCCTAATTAGTAATTACTTCAGAAACTTAAATTCTTTTTCAATTATTAGCTGGGTGGCCCAAATTATTATAAAAGCATTTCCTTGATAATCTGATAGATTTTATATACTTCGACTATCACAACATCAAAATTTTAAGTATATTTCGTAACGATGCACTTTTTTTTTTTTCTTCATAAAAGCGCATATGTTCAGTATGGAAGAAAGGTAAAGAATAATAATAATAATAATAATAATAATAATAATAATAATAATAATAATAATAATAATCGTTATATTTCATACCAATAATAATAATAATAATAATAATAATAATAATAATAATATATTATTAATATTATTATTAAACAAACACAACAAATAAGATATATAAAATGCTACAGTGTCTTGCAAGACCGGGTGCTAGACAAAGCATGTTTCATACATAAACTACCCTTTTCATATACACTTTTCATTCATCACCATCATTGTTATAGCACATGGATGCATAGAATGTTGGGCACATTACGGCATTACGCTACTTGTTTAGAAAAAAAAAATCGAGGTTAAGTCTTTTTTTTAGCTTTACAACTTTATCTTATAATAACAAATAAAAAACACATTTAACTGTTAATGTATTGAAACATAAACTTTCTAGTGTAACAAACTTAATTATCATATATGATAATTAGTTAATGTAAAAAAAAAAAGACCAATACTTAATTCTTTTATGTAACAAACTTATTAATTATTACATATATTAGTGTAAATTCGATATGGTGTAATTCGATTTTTTACGGCGGCTCTTTCTCCACCGTGGAGCAAGAGTTTGCGCGCGGTGTTTAATAAAGTTTACTTTTCAAAAAAAAAATATTATATATTAGTCTAATAGTGTGTTAAGCCAATGATCTCCAGCCTAGCTGGTTTGAGGTAGGGTGGGTTTTCCCTTAGGGGTTCCCATCCTGGGGGTAGGTCACAAGTTCGATTCATGCACACCACAAAAAAATTCCCCGTGATGGTTTGAGCTTAGGCAAGGAGGACACCAGTGTGTGGGTAGGGATTCGAACTTGAGATCGCTTGGTTAGGGTTGTACAAGGATTTCCACTGAACTAAGCCTTTCAAAAAAAAGTCTAATAGTGTGTTAGTGTTAGTGTGTTACCAATAATTCTTACAAATCACTTTTGATATAATGAAATAACTTCATCAAGAAGATTTCTTTTATTAATTTGTCGAAAGGAAAACTCAAGATAACTTGTAATTCAAGTCTTTTAAATGATAGACGATTCACGCCCTGATTTGTTAATAGTAGGTGATGTATCAATGCAACAATCTCACCTTTGGAAGGTTATTAAGTTTAAGTTATCAATATTAAGGTAACAAATCTATATAAATTAAAAATTGGAATTTTCATATAAATTAAAATTAAACAAAACAAATAACCGAAATACTTTTTTGTATTATTCAGAAGATTTTTTTATTAAATGAGTAGTTCAATAGTGAAATCCTAGTCCTAACAACTTTCGGGTCACAAGTTCGAGTCCTCCTACACGCCGGGCCCTTTCAACCTTAATGGGTATGATTTTTTGTTGGACGAGAATCGAACCTATGACCAACCCCAAGCAGGAACCCTCAGAAGAGATAAATTCTCCCACCTCAAACCAACTGGGCTGAAGATAAGTTAGGACGAGCTGGAGATCATCAGCTATATATTCAGAAGATAAGTTACAACATAATTCAGTTTACACTAGTGTGTGATCCAAAAACTTTTAGTATGGGGGCAAAAATTGGTTAGGACGAACTGGATCTATTGAAAAAACAACAAACAACAAACAGCATAAAATAAAAATATATTTATTCATTTTATTTGTTTTTCCTTAAAGATTTTATATGTTTTATAAATATTTTTTCATTTTATTTTAATTCATTGCTAAAGGTGCTCCTAAACGTTTACACCGAATGGGTCGATTTCGAATGATTCCTCGTCTATGCGGGCGTATTGCCTATGATATGGCAAATATGAACCCAACTTTTACATTACAATGGGATGCCAAAGGTAAAAAAGGTTTTACTACCTTACAAAATGCACATCGACGATTCGGCAATGACATACGACACTTGTAGTGACACATGAGATCAGTATTTGAAGATGTCTCAAAGAACATCACGGATTCTCTATATAAATTTTGCAAATGCATGGTCAAACTATATAGCAAGAAGTACTTGTGTAAACCAACACAAAAGGACATCGAAAAACTAAATGCAGTCAACGAAGAAAGGCATGGATTCCCTTTAATAATAGGCAACAATATTACAGTTTTGAGGGTGGAATTTAAACACGGGGTATTATTTAGTTGACGTTAGTATTTAAGCAATAAAAACATACCCTACTTCTAACGATAATAAATGTTTAGGAAAACCGTATTTAAAAATACCTCGTACCTCAGATCTCAGGGGCTACATCGATTTTGTTATCCTTTGTTCCTTTCAATTACGGGTGTGCATGAATCCGGAAAAAGCTACCCGTATTTGAAATAACCAAACCCAAACAAAAACTAGCGGTTTGGTTTTATGTTCTCAGGAAAAAAAAACAAATTTATGTTCGGTCTTGCTTTTGCACGTAACTAAACCCGTACCAAATCGAATATATGGATCTTCCTGTTTAATTTTAAATGTTTCTTAAAACAAGAATTATGCTTCATTCCATAAAAGCGAAGATTACATCGAAATAGCTAAATAATTTATAAGAATTTAATAAATAGCGTAACCTGAATATTCTTAGCTCCAAATAATCTGTATTCTGTAGTATCCTTTCTTTATTTTGGGTCAACTTATTTGCAAAGTTTTAGGCTCATAAATGAACAAAAAGATTGAGTCCCAAAAATTTTAGGCCCATAATTCATTATTTTGGGTCAACTTATTTGCAGCCCAAAAGTTTCATGACACTCAAAAAATGCATCATGCCTTTTGAATATGCCATCTGGAATTAATTGATTTTACGAAAAAAAAATTAAAAATAAAATTAGGTTTTTTTCTCTTATGTTTCCTTCCATAATTTTTAAACGTTAAGATCTTTTATATACGAGATTTTTTTAAAGAAAAATATTACACCAAATTAACGAGCGTTTTATTATCTTTCCAACGAGTACCATAGTGCTATATAAAAAAAAACACAAAGTGTTCAGGTGATTCATTAATCATGTATAGGCAAGTCACTAATTATGTTCAAATCAGTAAATATGAATTCTATTTTCAACATGTGTTAGCATTGGAGTTGTATACATTGTTTAAGGTTAGACGTTAATATTGGAGATGCATTGCTAATTGTTTTAGATTATATGCTACCCGAAGCTTTCCTGCATATAACTATAAAGCACGTTATTATATTTCATATGTAAAATTGATATGTTAGTTTCTTTTAATAAACGAGTGGGTCCCACAAAAGTTTCTACTACACTTTTGTTCTGTTCAGTCAACCAATATTTTTGTATACTTGTATACTTTACTTTCGGTTACAAAAAAAATCTTAAGAAATAGCCAACTCACATTTATAACTTGATGTAGCAGTGCCCAACCAAACAGTTGTCACTGTACAAAAGTTCATGGGGAATCTGATACACAAAACAGAATGGGTTTGAGACCAACTGACAATTCATTTTTACCCAATTCCAACTGTCTACCTCCCATAAATGTCCTTCATATAAATACAAATAATAATTATATTATTATTAAAAAATAATATAACATTAGTGACAATAGTATTTATAAAAAAAATATTTATGGTGGTAAAAGTAACTCATGTAGTCATATCAATGGGACCAACCTTCTTTTAAACTGACGCACAAAATGACCTGTTTTGACCCGTAACCCAACCGACCAAAAGAGAGTAAAAAAAAATGGTATTTTCTTTATGAAAAACTGGTGTTCATGTATGTATAGGTCTGTAAGAGTTCACATCAGCGAATAGATTCATCGTAATCTGTACGACTGTATACACCATTGCGCCATACTCGCATCTCTACAACAAAACAAAGGCCCGGATTATAAACAAAAAAAATGGACTTCAGTCGTAGGGAAGCGAAAGCCAGGGGTGTTTCAAGGCTTCTTTAGCTGTGGGCCGCCTTCGTGGGTTGATCTCAAGTAAGTTACTGATGAAATCAAGTAATAATGTATCCGAAACTTGTAGGCGTTCTTCCAATGATGTTTCTTGTGGGGTTATGTATTCCAGTTCATTTGTTTCCTGGACGCGTTAACGTTAAAAGTTTTAAACTAGACATACATGAATTTATAAAGTTTAGAAGTTAGCTATCTTTTTTATTATGATTTTTTAAGAAAGAAACAAACCTCGTTTATGCGATAAAGATCAAACTCTTCTGTGAAATATTTGCTTGTTTCTTGACCCCTTTGTAGCATATCAAAATCAACTGGCCCGATCATTCCAATCACTCGCGCAAGCAAGAACACAATTTCGTCGTTTGGAAATAAAACCTGCGTGAATTCAAATAAAACAACCGCGAAAGTATATTGTTATTTTACGACATTGTCCCAATAATAAATAAAAAATAATGATGAAAGATTAGAGCTTTATGATGGAGACATACATCACCAGATAAGAGTTCAGCTAAGATGCAACCAAGTGACCAAAGGTCAACTTTTTGGTCATATGGAAGGCCGAGTATGACTTCAGGAGCGCGATAAGACCGTGATTGTACATATAATGACAATCTGTCGCTTTTAAAGCAACTGCTTCCAAGATCAATAACCTTGATCTCACATCGGCTATAGCTTTTGATAAGAATATTTTCAGGCTTTAGATCACAATGTATTATTCCCAATTCATGCAAGTAATCCAATGCTTCCAAACATTGTCTCGTTATCGCCTGATATTGAACAATAGTCAATCTTTCTCATCCAAAAAAAAAAAATTGCACATATCATATGTAAAAGGCAGAGGTGTCCACTTTGACCCGTTTGTACCAAATGGGTCAATTTGGGTTACGGGTTAGATCCAGTGGCGCAGCTTAGTTGGGGCGGGCCCCCCCCCCCCCCCCCCCCCCCCGAATTTTCGCGCAGAAGTTCTGATTATATAGTATTCGTATAGAAAATTTTGGAAATATAGGGTTTCGACCCCCCGAAACTGGTTTTTTGACCCCCCGAAATTAGTGACTTCCGACCCCCCGATGACTTCCGACCCCCCGAACCTTTGGGTCAAGCTTCGCCACTGGTTAGATCAATAAATTTATGGGTCAAAATGTTTAAAATTTTCCATAGCTTCTATTTGCAATCATAACTAATGCATGTTAACTCAATCTGACCCGTCCTAAAAAGTGATTGCTTTTAATCCGAAACCCTCCCCAACCCGCCGCTTAGCCCTTCTTGCCAACTGTATTAACGAACAAACCTGTAGCCTGGGCATGGTAAAATAAGGCTCTCCACCAGATTCTTTATTGTACTTTTGAAATTCATATAAGTTAGCGCGCAGCAGTTCACTAACGATAATGAGATGTTCCTGTAAAAATTTCAAGAAATTGTTAAATAAAATTAAGCAGAAACGAAACGCAGATTGTATCAACCATCAGATTACTTCAAACCGCTTACATGAAAATAAAAATAATCATAAAGCCGTAAAATGTGGCGCTCATCTGCCGGATCATGCTTGTTTACAAGCTTTAAAAGCTTGATTTCATCTAAACTTTGGTCAAAGAAATCTTTTTCGTTCTTTATTATCTTCAAACAAACTTCATTTCCTGTTTGGAGATCATGTGCCTGAACGACTTTGCTAAACGCAGCTGAACCAAGATACTCTGAAACAACATATCGCGAGCCAATCACACTGTTTAAAACAATCGGTAGATCCTTATGCTCTTCAAAACCAGTCCTGCATATTCCATAATATTCCATAAAGTCAGAACATTATACATAAAAAAACATCCTTAAATTATAGCAAACCGCGTGTCAACTAACCTGTTTTTCCTGTGTATAATTCTTAAATCAAATACTTCATATTCATCTTCGTTTCCATTCATTAACGATACATCAATGGCATCACCTTCATCAACTTTACCAGCGTCATAATCACTATTTCGACCAAAGTCAGCATCTTTTTCACACATATTATTTTGCAATTCACGCGTTCTTTTTGAATCCCCATCAAGATCATCGTCACAACGTTTACTATTCTTCTCAGTATCAAGAACATCATCTAAAACAATTCCTTTTACACCATCTTCCAAATACCCGATGGAGGTAGGCCATACTTTATCAAGACGGTTACTTTTCTCTAACAACGGATCAAAATCAACTTCAAGATCATCATTTTGGTTCTCTTTCTCGAAGGTCATTACAAACTTGTCCTCACTTTGACCACCGAAAGGATCTGCATCGTCAAAACAAGACGGCATAGCATAGTCTTCATCGTTCTCTCTATACCAATTCAAGTCATTTTGCATGTCGAATTCATGGTAATCTCGAGCTGTACCAAACTGAGATAATCTATCCGACGAAGCATGAGAGCTAGCCCCTTTAAGATTCCGGATCGCATAAGGATTTGTGAATTCTACACAATTCAGTCACAGAAATTTCCAATGAGCACAATGTTACCAAACCAGACATACATTTGAATCTTTGTGATCAAACAGTCAACTACCGAATTAAACGTCGACAATCTTTTCGAATTTATTTCAAAAGTAACAATCTTTTGCCATTGCTAGTACATTCTTTAAAATTCAATAAATACCCTTTGTTTTTTCTAGTGAATTAAGTAACACATTATTATTGTCTGATCCTAAGTGTAACTAATTTGACCACATACTAAAGAAGTTACCATACACTACAACCATCAACAATTCAACACCATTAATAATATACCTGCAAAATCATAAAACTTTTGACCATTTTAATTTTTGCTAATTTAGATCACATAGTTTTCAACAAAAATCTAACTCCTATTTTCCAAATTTTTTAACATAATCTGATCGATATATAATATGACTGAAAAAGTTACATCAAGATAGCGGCAGGGCGGGCAACAAGCTGCGCCGCCACCCCTTCTGAATAATCCAATAAATAAATAAGTACATAAATAAATAATTAAAACTATTTTTTTTTATCTAAGGTAAAAAACAAACAAGAACCCTGAAATTAAGGCAAACAAGATACTAACATAGCTTGTGGTCCTAAAATATTAAAAGGGTAGTCAAACAAACACAAAACACAAACAAAATCCAAACATAAGTCACCTAATAAACAATGTAAGTACTAAAACAAACTTACCAACATAAACAATAACTTTTCTTGATTACACAAACCAATTTAAAAAAAAAAAAAAACAAAAGGGGTACCTGAGGAACCCAAGCTAATGAACTCCTGATCATCAGAAGAAGCATCAGAGGCTGCAACAAGATGATGGGGTGCAGGAATCTTGATAGGTGGTGGTGGGAAGAGGAAGTTATGAATATCAGAAGCATTAAGATTGGATTGTTCAAAGAGATCATCAATGAGTGCTGATTCAGAGGTTGAAAGATGGTTTGTTCTGAGGAAATGAAGTACAGATTCTATGTCAGATGGTTCCATTGATGTGTTAAGGGAGTTTGGAGATTGAAGTCAAATGTTGTGGAGAAGAGGTAGTGGAGAATCCATGAGGTGTGTGTTTTTTATATTATTATTATTTTGTGTAGAAGGTGGAGACGTGAAAGAAGGTTCTGTAACAGAGAAAGCTTTGTGGGAGGGTTATATACTTTAAGTATGTATGTATGATTGTATGTATGTATGTTTTGTCTCCTTTATATGATAACATTTTTTTTTTATCGGCGAACAACTGTGTGTCAATCATTTTTGCGGGGCGTCGTGTTCAAAAATTGACTACTCGACCTCCAGCAGCCCCCGCCTTCTCCCAATACGCGGAAACCCGAGCCCCACCTGCCCGAAGGCACGATAGTGTTATAGAACTCGGTAAAACCTCGCCGCCCGTCAGATTCGAACCGGCGCCACCTGTATTCGATCTTCACCCGGATACCAAACCATAAATGATGAAAGTGGGGATTGAACCTTTGATCACATAGGTGAAAAGAGTTGGAGGGTGATTTTTTTAATGGTAAGAAATGAAGTGTCAATCACCGTGACACTGGGTATTGTGGTTAAGATCGACTACTCGACCGCCGCTAACCCTTTGGCTCTCTCAGATGCGCGAAAATCCGACCTCCACCCGTTTGAAGACACAACAACGGAATAGTCGGTAAAACCTCGCCTCTCATACAAGTCAAACTGACGACATCTGTATTCGCTATTCACCTGGATGCCGCATAAAATAATGGGGAGAGTGAGAATCTTAGTTGAGGAGAGTTGGAGGGTGATTTATTGTGTGAAAACTTATTACATGCATTTACAATATTAGACATAATCACATGTAATTTAAGTGAAAAACACGGAGAAATGGTTAAAAATCGTATGATGTATCGTGTTTTAAAACAATAAGTATACAGAATTATAAGTAATGAATTGTGAAAATTTATAAGCATTTGTACGTAATACATAAAGTATAATTACATGTAGTGAAACTAAACAAAAAAATGTACATTTAAATCAATAGATACGTCAATTATGATTTTTTAATGAATATTATATTAGGAAAAAAATTACATACTAACATTAAGTTTGTTATGTTAATTACCTAATGGTGTAGTGAGGGCTTTATGAACTTCTAATGTGAGGTTGGATTCTCACTTAAAGCAAAAATTTTATAGGTTAGGCTAGTGATTTTATCATAGTTACGTTTGGGTGGTGAGTTTTCTCTGAATTGGTGGCAGATCGAGTCACCAACATCGTCTATGTTTGCCGGTGTAAGTGGTTTTTTGTCATTGGATTTACTCGGGTGATCGGGCTTTTGTTGATCGCTAAAAAACAATAAGTTTGTTTTTGAATAATAATAATAATAATAATAATAATAATAATAATAATAATAAAGGACAATAATTGAAAAGGTATATTTATTTTCAATTAAAAATTATTCTATTATTATATTAAAAAAGTGTACTCGAATAGAAAACAGATACCTCGTGAGTTATTATTAATGTGGTTAAATTAAAATTAAAATGAAAATAATATGAGTTCAATAATCACCAACTAGTTTTGAGGTGATTAAAATTTGGTAGGGGGTAATAAATGGTTATTTTACCTTATTTGAGGGGTTTAAATAATTACCACTTATTATTTGGCCCACCGCATTTCATAATGTTGTCTGGTGTTTTCAGTTTCTTATCCCGCCCTTACATTTTCACTTTTTGTCGTTGTGCCCACATTATTTATCATTTTTGCTTTTTTTTTTCTTTTACTTTTTCTTTCTTCTAAAAATATACACACCTTAATTAATTGCTTTTGTTTGGCGTTACGTACTTCAAATTTCAAATACATTCTCTTCTAATAGATTTTAAATACAGTATATTAAAATTACAAGAGATAAAATTATCTAAATTAATTCTTGGTTATCATGTTAAGGATAAGTATCAGAGTAATAAGAGTATATGAATTGAAAAATACTTAATTGTGTATCTATATCAATCTAAGACAAGGCAGATGACTGGAATGAATGACTCAAAACAATCGTACCATACACAATGATATTTTGAATATTATAATTGGTTAATATATTTTTGACATGGTCAATTATGAGTGAGATCGTGCAGGGCCATTGCCCTAGGTGTTAATGCGGTATTGCAAGATGTTTTGCGAAGTTGACATGCTCGATGTCGTTATAGACTGATAGCAGTTCGGATATGAAGGCCAAAAGTTCACAGTTTACATTTTAAGCACTAAAAACACACTTTCTCTCATTGTATTGTTTCCTTCTCCAAGCTCCTAGTCTTAGTTACTATCTAGCATTTATTAACGTGTTTATACATTTTCCTTCTATTTTCTCCATATTTATATTCTTACAAGTTACAAGTATAGCGTCTAGTCCTCTTAACAAATTAGAAATGGGTTTGTGCATGATAGATTGATAGTTGGTAAAGCACTTTAGGGATATTAATGATATATTTGCGGTTCAAATAAGGTTGCATCCTTATTTACCCACTACTGATATTAAGGAGTATGATTGTTTGACATCACCCTGCTGGTTGTAATAGATTGACTTTCATGCTAGTTCTTGCTCCAGACCAGTTAAAGTTGAACTGTTTCCGCTTTTTCCTACTTAGGTAGCGGGCGAAGAAGTCCTAATTTATTTATGTATCATAATTTTATATACAATAAGATGGCCTATCACTATTCAAATTCGAAAATCACAAATCACATGATTTATTGACTTGATGCGAAAAGATATACAGGTCAAACTGGCTGAATCATATCTATACTAATATAGTTAGTAATATGACCTACCATAAGTGTTGTAGAAAACCTCAAACATATATTCTAGTAATTGTATAAAGTTCTTATATCTATTCTCAATGATGTTTCATACATTGAAAGTATTTTATAGGAGCATTGTCACAAAATAAACACCACACATCGTATGACACTACACAACATACTTTAAAAGTTTAAGTTTGCAAAAGTGGGCCTTAACATGTGGGCTTCGTAAACCATATTATCTACAAATACATGTGAAGCATTAAAGGTTTATATTTATTGTGTAAAGATCTTGTCAGTCTTGAAAACTCAGGCCCATTGGACCAGTTCTTTGTTTTTATTGATTGATAGTATCATTTACCAGCATAAACTTTTGACTTTTAAAATGAGATTCCATCATGTTGTGGGGCAAACTATTGAATTAGTGCCTTTTTAATGCAAAAGAAAATGATAGCAAAGGCTGTCAAATACCTTTTAAAAAGTGTGGTTATAAAGATTAGATATCAGACTCAGACCTTTTTTAATAGCATTGTAGACCCTTCAAAGTCCAACCCACAAGCTATCATTATTTCATTACTTAGAAACAACTTAAAGAGTGCAAACGTAAACTTCATAATAAAATAGAACATAGAGGTCCTGGTAAGTTGTAACATGACTAGTATTCGGGTTTGGGCCCATTGAGGTTTGGCCCACCTATGTTAAAATCTAAAGGAAGGCCGTCCTCCACGGAGCCAAGCCAATTGGATCGAACACATTCATAAATAACTGGTACATGAAAAAAAAAAAAAAAAAGAGATAATCTCTACTACCTTATTTAGGAGGAGAAATGGGTAAGAAGGTAATTTCACCATCATTTTAAGATGGCATACAAAAGGTCTCATGCATAAATCTCTAACTTTTACCATTTTCTTCCATCTATGCCCTTATGTACAAGTCACTATCTCTGCTACCTTATTAAGGAGGAGAAATGGGTAAGAAGGTAATTTCACCATCATTTTAAGATGGCATACAAAAGGTCTCATGCATAAATCTCTAACTTTTACCATTTTCTTCCATCTATGCCCTTATGTACAAGTCACTAATACAAATCAATTGCACCATTCAATATATTTAATTCATGTATTAACTTTTTGTTACCTAGAACCATTACCAAGTAAAAGATTAATTCATGTAACTTTTTTTTTAATGGATTAACTTTTTGTTACCAATAGAATTTGAATTATCACCAGAAGAAAAGGCTAAGCCTTATTTAACACTTTGTAACCAGTAGGCTAAAGACTCTTTGGTTCATGTGGGTAACTAAATGTTGCAAATAAAAATCAAGCACGGATCGGATTGGATAAATGACAGTATGGTGTATAAAGTTTTGGCAATTTAAAATGTGAATAAAAATACATACTCGCGGCAACGCGCGAGCATTCCACTAGTCTTGATAGTGAGTCACGTTTTCATATAATCAAAACTACAAATAATACAATGATCCTATACCTCTATTTTATACTAATAATAACTTGCATCCTAGTCTAATTCTAACTTCTAATAATACTCAAACATATTATCTATAATCTATAATACATTATAAAGGAGGAGTGATGTACAAGATAGTAATTTTGTACATCATCCAACTATTATAGCAACATGTACAAGTAAATTAAGCTTATATCACAAGGGTATAATTGGAACTTTTGGTAACATTAAGACACTTGCAAGGATATCTATGTAATTTTACTATGGTCTCCTACCTCACATCCTAAAAACATATTCCATCTCTGCCCTCATGCGAATACCAATCGACTGAAAACTTCAATTTCTTCAATGTGATAATGTGATAACTGATTCTCAATGAATCGATTCATCTCCTACGCGCCATTCAAAGAGAGAGGGAGAGGTATAGTCGGAGATCTGCCATGGGTGTGGTCATTTCATTTGAGAACCGGTTAAGGTGACTTTCTTGCAATCAATCTCATACACTTGATTTAATGACCTGACGCTCTGTAACCATCTTCGTTTGATTGTGTTTTGGGTTTCAACGTTAGGGTTGTTCGCTATCGATGCCTGTAAACAGCTTTCCACCGTCACCAGAACTTCTCTTGGCCCAAATGGTATCATTCTTTCTTTCTTTTTTTGTCAGATATTCACGGGTTCTACTGATCTGTCGTGTATTGTTTATGCTATGTTGTTAAATCGTGTATCGATTTGGGTTCTCTTTTATTCTTTTTAACATTTAAATTTTGTATGTTTTTAAAACACGTGTAGTTTTTGTTGCTGATTTTGAACCTTTGTATTTTGTTTGATGATTTATGATTGTAGATAGGATTGTACAATATTGTGCTGGAAACATTAAGCACGGATGGTTAAGAAGAATCAAAGAAAGCATATAGAGCTGCCAGAATAGAGACAAACCACGTTGTTGGGAAGGCAATTGATCATAAGCTATTATCATCTCTTATAGAATAGATCCTCAATTAGTTTTGGTATTCGTTTTTTAGGTTGATAATATGATCAAAAAGCTAGAAAAGGAGATCACTTATGTGGATGCTAAAATTGGGACCGATGGAACGAGCTTGATAGGTATGTTTGGGATAGATGACTTTTATCATTAAATTTTCTTCATACAAACACTGTCATTGTTGCTTAGTTCGGGTTCGTACTAATTTACATGGAAGGTGAAAATCAAGTTGAAATTTAGGGATATATGAAAACTAGATTAAGTTAAAGTTGAAATGATACATTTATACTTGCATCACAATCTTTATTGTGGACTACAGGTCTACATGTGTAAAATAGATAGGTTATTAAGATTGTTGAAACATGATATTAGAATGGGCCAGAATCTGATTATAAATACTATTGAGTGCAGTTATGTTTTCAGTTTAACCCGATTATAAACTGAGAAACAACCCGAAATCATATACATCAATTAAGAATTAACAATACTTCTGCGTAATTTATATAATTATTGTTATTATTTTTTAATCAGGCATCTGGCCAGAATCTAAGAGCTTCCATGAAGAGCCTAACATGCTTCCAATTCTAAGAACTTGGAAAGGCAAATATATTAGCGGACAGAATTTCAATCCCAAAACAGCTTGTAATCTAAAGTTCATTGGGGCCATTGGGGCCAGTTATTACCTCAAAGGATACGAGCAAGAAAATGGCCCACTGAATACTACCGAGACCTCAAAATATCGATCACCACGTGATGCAAACGGTCATGGGACAAACACGGCTTCAACAACAGTGGGGTCCACTGTTAAAACAGCTAGCTTTTTTGGTTTTGGACAGGGTACGGCTAGAGGAGGCACATCTAGAGCATGGTTAGCAGTGGATAAAGTGTGTTGGGCGGATGGCAGGTGTAGTGAAGCAGATATTTTAGCGGCTTTTGATGAAGCAATTAACGTCCTTGGTACCTCAACCTTTAGCGAGTACACGGTTGTTCATTCCGGGTGTGTTGCTAAGATCAACCATGATGCTCCACTTGATAAAGTCTGTGTTCTTTGCTGTGGCATTTCGACAGGTTCGTATTTTAATCCAGCTTTAATTCATCATTATGTTTACATTTATAAATAAAGTTGATTATATAAAGAGAATTTTATTAAATTGTAAATTTATACCTATCTTTTTTTAACCGGACTTATTTTGGAACGAATTAAAATTTTAATGTGGACAGTTTTGGGACATTGGTTGTAACATGATTTTTGAGTAAAAAGATTTTGAAGGTCGTATTTAGAAGTACTTTTCGCTTAATTATTTGATATGACCCGTTTGAAATAAATACAACTGGTATTGGCTGATATTGTGACATGTATACTATAAGATCAGCAAGTGTCACCTAACATATTTTTTTGGGGCATGAAGGCATGGGTGCAACCCTGAATGTTGCGAAGCCGAAAAAAGGGTATGAATGTTGCAGAATTCAGTTTTAGGTGTTTTCAAACTGATATCATGTGTGTTTTTATCTTCATTCGTCTATTGTGCAGGTACATGATAATACTTGCAGATTACATAGACGTAACATATTATTCTGTTTTTTTTCATGTGGCTCATTTACTTTTTTTCTTGTTTTGTTTTCAGCAAACTCGGGGACCAAAACTGGTTTCGAAGGAAGCCTTGTGTCTTGATCATATTTTTTCTATTTCTGGTATTTTCAGTGGCATATTTATTGTGAATTATGTTATGATGAACTCAGCTTCAAATGTTTTCTACAGCACTGGGCTTGATTTTCTTACCTTTCAAGATGCTATGGATCAGGTTTGGTTACATAAAATAACTTGCATTCTAAAATTGACCATTGTGTAGTTAAACTATCATGCTAACTAACTACTTTATGCAGGTCTTCACGAGTCTGCTGGGACCTTTTGCTTTAATACTTATTCTAGCCCTTTCAAATCATACTACAACATTGACATGGAAATTTAGTGGTCAACCCGTGGTTGTTAATTTCTTCAAAATCGACGTTCCGGGCTGGTTTCATCACTCAACTATCAGATTCATTGCCATCATCCCTGCACTATTGTCTTCATGGCATTCTGGGGCAAAGGGTACATACCAACTGCTAATCTATCATTCTATATTACATACACACCTATTGATCATTCTATCCACTGATACAACAAAAGTTGAGCAAACCAATGTAATGAACAAAAGAAACACTGAAACAAGTCAACAGAGAGTTATGTTATGTACTTATTATGTGAGTATTAAATAAGTTTCAAAATAATATTAATTACTACTGTTTTTTTTATAAAAAAATAATAACAATATTAGATAAGATTGACCGGGGAAAGCCTTTTCGCTAAGGGTGTAAACGAGCCGAGCCAAGCATTAGTCTGACTGGGCTCGTGCTCGGCTTGTCATGCTTTTATGAAGCTCAAGCTCGGCTCCGTTCGACCCTAATACTTTGAGCTTGAGCTCGGCTAGAAAGTAAAACCCAAAAGCTCGAGCTCGACTCGGCTCGGCTCGAAATAATTTTAAAACAATTTTAAAGGAGCTAAAAGCTCGGCTCGCCAATGTTAAATGGCAGGTATATAATAAATAAAATAACAATAATATAAAAAAATTTTGGGCTCGTTTAAGGCCTTCGTATGAAAAGCTCGAGCTCGGGCTCGATAACTAAACGGGTCATTTTTCAAGCTGGAGCTCGGGCTCGGGCTTGTTAAGGCTCGGCTCGTTCGAGCTTTTTTACCGATCCGATCCCGAGTAGCTCTCGAGCCTTTCCGCATCATTTACACCCCTACTTTTCGCGTTGATCAGTCTTCTTGCATTATGCCTCATAATTTTTATCTTCATTCGTCTATTGTGCAGAGTATTTTGGTTTTTTTTCTCAGAATTTTAAATTAATTTTTTAATCTGGGATTAACTTTATGTTGCTTAAAGTGTCTTAAAAGCCGTATGTTAGTGTTTTTGTTTTTGGCTAGGTCCGGCTTATGCTTCTAAGGCGTTTCCTCTTCAATTTGGATCAATTAGTCCTCGTGTTATTAATGGAATCTAGGTTTTTTTTATTACTATGTGCAAACAATTGAATAAAACTTCTTTGAATTGTGTTAATCTAGATATTAAAAGTGGCATGGTGGGCAGACTAGGTAGCAGGTCTGAGTGGGTTTAGGGTGACCCAAAACACTTTTTTTTTCTATTCTATTAAATAGAATTGTAAGTAACTAATGTCTTTATTATGATTGAAAACAATTTTATGTTTTATAAAATTGTCCTAAATCAAGTGAATTAACATACAGGAAATGCAGTATTGATAGGTGGAGAAACAACGGTGCAGTGATCATGTGCTTCTCAACGCAATGACCAGTTACTATTGAAGATGCAGAAGTAGCAGCTTGGATTGCAAACGCCGCAGGATTGATCCTTGTAGTCTCGCCTACTCGTCGTTATGTTGATGTGGATATAATCCCCAGTTCCCCACCATCCGTATTCATATGAATCAAGGCAGTAAATTAACAGTTATCTATCTCAAAGCTTGTAAGAATTTGTAATTTATTGTTTTAACAATTGCACTTTTGCATTAGTAGTTACTTAATTGTATAGTAACAGAATTGGTTTCTTGAATTTTGAAGTACAAACCATACTAAGGTGCGCATATTCCCAAGCAAGACGGTAATCGAACAATAACAAAAAAAAAAAAAAATGTAACAGCCCACTCCCGTACCGCGATATTGTCCGGGCATGTCCCGATTTTACATTGGTCATAGGCAATTCCCACGGCAAAACGCGTCACGATAGGGAAGGTATCCCACCTCTTATAAAGAAGTGTTAGTTCTCCTTCCCAACCGATGTGGGATCGTTACAATCCACCCCCCCTTAAGGAGCCCAGCGTCCTCGCTGGCACAACGGCCCGGTCCTGGCTCTGATACCATTTGTAACAGCCCACTCCCGTACCGCGATATTGTCCGGGCATGTCCCGATTTTACATTGGTCATAGGCAATTCCCACGGCAAAACGCGTCACGATAGGGAAGGTATCCCACCTCTTATAAAGAAGTGTTAGTTCTCCTTCCCAACCGATGTGGGATCCCACATCGGTTGGGAAGGAGAACTAACACTTCTTTATAAGAGGTGGGATACCTTCCCTATCGTGACGCGTTTTGCCGTGGGAATTGCCTATGACCAATGTAAAATCGGGACATGCCCGGACAATATCGCGGTACGGGAGTGGGCTGTTACACTTAGGGACGGGGCTAAATGGCTTTGTGGAAGGTGCATGGTGATGCATGCTCTTAGCAAAAGGTGCAATCACAGTGCTGATGATGTCTTCTCATTCTCTGTGGTTACGGGAGATGTGGAAGATTTCATTGTTGGGATCCAGAAACCTCGCTGCGTGACTGTTGACATGGAACCTGGTCCTTCAGGAGGTGTGGTTGGGGATATTTCCCTCTTAGAAAAGGTTTTCTCACTGCCCATTCAAACTGTTAAGAGCATCCCCCAAGCTGTCGGTTGGCTTTTGTCCAGGCCTTGACAGGTGCCTTACGCAAGGTGGTGGCTTCACCAGGCTCCGTAGAAAGCTGGGTCAAACTGCTTTTATTGCCCCGGTGTACCCTGCGGGTGGTCAAACCGTCCACTAGGCAGGAGCGAAGGTCTGGGAATAGGAAATCTTTGCAATGTAGCAGCATCCTGCAATCGCTTTCTTTGTGGAAAGATGGTTCTGGGTTTGCAGATTTGATTCCTTCTATCTTTGATTGTGTGAGGGGTGTTTCTTTTAGCAAGCAGGAAGCAATGGAGAGTGAGGCTACTGAAAAGAGCCCCAATGTCAAACAATGCCTCCGAAAAGTAAGGGATGGTCATTTCACAGCTGCTGTCAAGGTGTTGTGTTCTAGTGGGGTTGCTCCTTTTGGGGATTCTACCATGAAAGCCCTCATTGATAAACATCCTGTGATGCCTCCTCCGTCATTGCCCTCTAACTCCGACATCATGCCCGCGCTTGTTGTGGATGAGGACTGTGTGCTTCGATGCCTCCGATCTTTCCCTAAAGGGACTTCCTGCGGGAGGGATGGGTTGAGGGCCCAACATTTGTTGGATGCCCTTAGCGGAGAGGGGTCTGTGGCTTCCACGGGGTTGCTTTCAGCTATTACTAAAGTCGTCAACTTATGGCTAGGGGGTTGTGTCCCAGGGTACTTGCTGAATTTATTGCTTCGGCCTCCCTTACACCTCTTCTGAAACCTGATAACGGGATCCGACCCATTGCAATAGGGGCCATTTGGCGCAGACTTGTATCTAAAGTGGCTATGAGGAAGGTTGGTAAGGAAATGGCTGAGTATCTGGGGGACTTCCAATTCGGGGTGGGGACTCCTAATGGGGCAGAGGCGGTGCTCCACAGTGCGAACAGGTTTCTTAACTCCTTCCATGAAGACGGTTCTTTGGCTATGCTCACTGTGGATTTTTCAAACGCGTTCAACATGATTGACCGCACTGCCCTTCTTCGAGAGGTTCTTCAGCATTGCCCGTCTATCTATTTGTGGGTCCGTTTCTTATATGCCCAGCCAGCTAGGTTGTATGTTGGTAATGATTGTATAGGGGCCACTACGGGGGTTCAGCAGGGGGACCCTTTAGGTCCCCTCCTTTTCGCCTTAGCACTACACCCTATGGTTCTCCGGGTGCAAGAGAATTGTAACCTCCCGTTTCATGCGTGGTACCTTGATGACGGGACGATTATTGGGGATGCCACCGATGTGGCGAATGCCCTAGACATCATCCAGAAGGAGGGGCCATCCCTGGGGCTTCAATTGAATATTAAGAAAACTGAGGTTTTCTGGCCGTCTTGTAATGGAGTGAAACTTAGGGATGGGCTCTTCCCCAGTGGAATTGGTAGGCCTGAAAAGGGGGTGAAGCTCCTTGGGGGGGGCTGTTAGTCGGGACTCTTACTTTATACGGGAATTGGCAGGGCGAAGAGCCTCGCGCGCGGTTGATCTTATGAAACTTTTGCCCTGCCTTCGGGATCCTCAAAGTGAACTCCTCTTGCTCAGATCTTGTATGGGAGTCACTAAGTTGCTTTTTGGTTTGCGGACCTGCCAACCCGCCATGATGGATGAAGCGGTATCATATTTTGTTAAGGGTCTGCGGGAAGCTATTGAAGACATAGTGGTATGTGGGGGTCCATTCTTTGGCGACCTACAGTGGCGACTAGCTTCCTTGCCGATGCGTTTGGGAGGATTAGGGCTTCTCTCAGCAAAGGATGTTGGGGTGTATGCTTTTGTGGCATCCCGAGCTCAGTCTTGGAATCTCCAAGACCACATCTTAAGGAATAGCGGGGTTGTGGACGTGGACTTGGACTACGTGCAGGCCCTTGACAGGATAAATGACTATCTCCCAGGTTTTGATATTGGCGGTTTTTCTAACAAGGACACCGCCCCCCCAAAGCCTTAGAAAACTTTGGCGAATGCCCTTTTTGGCAAAATCGCACAGAGCCTGGGTGAAGCTTTTGATCTGTCTTCCCGCCAAAAGGCAGTTATAGCATGCTTGCAAAGCCCCCATGCCCAAGATTTCCTGAATGTTATCCCGATCGAAGGTTTGGGCCAAACCATGTCTGGGGTTGAATATAGGGCCATTCTCAAATATCGTTTGATGATCCCCATGTACCACAAAGATGAAGCCTGCCCGATTTGCCGTAAGGCATGCTTGGACAAATACGGGGAACACGCAGTTCACTGTAAGGAGTTGCCTGGTTTCAAATATAGGCATGACTAGGTACGGGACGTTCTTTGGGATATTTTAAGAAGGGCTGGGATCTCAGCAAAAAAGGAGGCGCCTGTGAATTTCCTCTCGGACCCGCAGAAGGGAGATCCACCCTACGTCCAGCAGACCTGCTTGTCTTTGGGTGGGCCGGGGGGAAACACGCTTGTGTCGACCTAACAGGTGTATCTCCCCTGGTTGGTTTGAGGGATAATGGTTTTGTAGTAGGGCAAGCGGTGCGGAAAGCAGAGGTGAAGAAAGTTGAGAAACATGCTAAAGCTTGTGAGGAGAACCAACACGTTTTCGTACCCCTGGCATTTGATACCTTTGGCTCCCTGGCACCGGAAGCCATCCGTTTCCTGACTAGAGTTCAACGTGTTATCCATAGCAATGGCTCGTCGCCACGAGGGCATGGGTTTGTTTTTAGTAGGTTAGGGTTTGCCATTCAGAAGGGGTTGGCGGCGCAGCTTGTTGCCCGTCTGCCCGCTATCTTGATGTAATTTTCCACGGTTATGTGTTAATTAATAGATCATTTTAAATAAAAAAAAAGGATATATATTTAACTTAAATACTTAAGTTATAGCTTTATGATGGTTTGCAAGTTATTCATGCAAACAGCTAGATGGAATGACTTGAACTCTCTACAACATTGGTAACCAAAATAACAATACCATTGATGTAATAGCATTATAGCAGTTCAAAATACATGTCAAATTACATTTGGAATAATTAGAACAGTTGAAGTTATGATTTCTTCATAAAAAATTCGAAACCTTTTAAGGTAACAATCTATTTGCATAAACAAAAAGTCAACGTCATAAGCAATTCGCTTACCTTAAGTGTGGCACTTTTGTCGCGAGTCCATGAGTCCATCACTACTTGGCTTCCTGAAGCCTCATCTCTTTTGCCTAAATAGATTATCATCCATTAGGTTGCTAGATCACATATGATTCCTGAAGCCTCGTCCCGTTTGTTGCTTGACTGTGCTAGCATGTTTTTGTTAAATTTCATTAAGGTTAGAATTTACCATCATAGTATCAGGAAACTTGATTACAACCAGGAAAATTGGTTTCGGACTTAACTCAAATGGTCTAACTTATTAGGACACGTGAAAGTGCAAAACAAAAGAAATAGGTCTAGAAAATATAAAGCTCTCTAATAATTAGGAAATCCTATAATGATTTTATTATCATAATGTATGTTTTTAGTTTTTGTTATGTTAGTTTTCAGCAATGTAAATATCACATCTCTCATCTCATGTAAGGTATGGATGTTTTGACTATGCCTGTGACTCCAGTTGGTGATGCCTCCTTAAGAATGGATGTTTTGTCTGCCATACATGAAACTTTGAAAAATTAATCCAACAAAGATGATGAGGGAACAACAGAGGTCTATTTTTGGTTTGCCCGGTTTGACTTTCATTTTCAAAGTCAACCGACTTAGCACTTGATTTTTTTTTCAACCCTCGATCCATATTTGTTTTAAATTTTAATAACCTGTATTTATGAGTTACACCATACTACTAGGTTGCTTCCTACATACTTCACGTCACCATAACGAATCATCCACATACACACACCACAAAGCCCAACAAGAGCTACGAGACAACGAAACAAACGCACCCGCAGCAACGCGCGGACATTCCCACTAGTTATATATAACAATTTCCATCGTTAGCTACAGTAGTTTTGCAAAGTTGCTCCGTGGGTGACTAACGAACCCACACATAGGCTACCACGTTGTCCTCTCTTCCTCAATAAACACTCTTCTATTTAGAATTTAATTGCGAAAATGCCACTGAATTTGAGACTACTTTAGTTGGCACCATCATCTGCTCCAAACATCCACGTAATAATAGTTGTTGGAGCTTCGCTATAGTAGGCTCCACAGTAGCACTGATCATATTCAGAAAACGCCCTCTCTTTTACCTTTTGTCTTCGTCGAATGCGCAATAACAGTTGCATGTTATCGTCGGCTAATCGCCGCTGCCGTATGTCGATCTCTTTTACCTTTTGTCTAAGCTCTATTCCAACACGTCCACGTGCACCGGCTGATCGGGATATCAAACAGGCATGTTGGTCGGTTATGTTACGCCGGTTGGCGTGTAGGTCGGTACCTCGAAAGTGAAACACGGTGGGTTTGGTGGCTGATGCGTGGTGGTTGTTGCTGTTGTTGTGGTATTGACTTGTATTTTAGAGTTTAAGAGAAGAATGGGTAGGTGTCTTTGTAGCTTTTGTTTTGTGCAACAGAAGGAAAACATATGTACAAATATAGGCCAACTCAAATAGAGGGTGTTTGGCAACAATGTTATTCACATGATGACAACTCAGGGTGTTTGGCAACAAGATTATTCAGAATAAGGGGTGTTTGGTAACAAATGAACTTCATCAATAACTTCAAAGGGCATGCTCAGAACCTTGAAAGAGGCGGCTACACAATGTTCACGCCACATTATATAACATGGTAGTGTTCAAAACCATTAGTTTTCAGCTAGCAGTTACATCGGGAAAATCTTTAGGTTTTCACCAATCGGCGCCGATTATGTTTCTACGCCGCGCCTAGCGCGGCGCGTAATTTACTAGTTACTATACAATTATCTCTAATTCACTAAGAATTACCTATATCTTTTACATTTATTCTCAAACTTTCCTTCTGTCGAAATCGGTAGCACAAGTGTCACCAATCCAGTGATCACTATTCTTGGAGATATAACTGATCCTAACACAACGACTTCATGTGATGCAAAAGTGATCATAGAAGATTGGGTAGATGATGCGGACTATGAGCTTGATTTAATTGCTTTAAAAAATAAAATTCAGGAAAATAATGTTTCTGTTTCCGAACAACCAAACAGTATTTCTATTTTTGCTAAGCCTTTTAAATAGCGGTAAACTCTGTTGAAACCATTGACCATTTTGGCCCCAGCCTTATTGCTAAATTACTATTTTGCCATCTACACGGCTTATTCTTTTGGGCATGTCTAAAACTTTGGGCTTATTTTCTTAAACATTGTTGTCTTTTGGGCCGAAAGAGAGTTTTTAATTAAATTTTGAGATTATTTTTAAATGTTTTTCATATTTAACATTATTTTTAACTCAAAATTGAAACGGTTTTAAACTTAAGCAAACTGACGAGTAGGTTGACCAAGTTTACGGTCAAAGCTCTGGAAATTCTTAAGCGAATGGGCCGAGGACGAGCCCCACACCCCATAGCCTATGAATTAAAACTTAGCCTATCTAACGAGACGTAACACCACACCACACCGAACTTGCACTTTTGAATTTTTATGGATCACTCATCTATCAAATATATTCTGAATAGGACAGGTGGATTTTATGTTTTTTTGTGTTTATCGAATATAACAAAAGCTTGTGATTGATTAAATCATCCACTAGGCCATTTGCCTTTGGTTTCGTTCGGCCTACAAATCTTAATTTGATCACACCCTTACCAAATAGGGCACATGCTCAATTCCTCCTGATTCATTCGTTTATTAATGGATAACGCAATGAATAAGGATAAAAGTTTAATAATTGTATGTGGTTTGAAATACTTTGTAGTGTTTTATACCGATTTCCTTTCTACGTGTATAATTATGTGAACATGTTTATTAAGTTCTAGACATCATATTTAAGTACTAGTATGAACCCGCGGCCGACGGGCCAGCACCCACAAACTTTTATTACATATATATTAATTTTAAATTAAAAGTTATCATGTATTCTTGTGTGACAATTATTTTGGTGAAAGCCCTTTGATATTGAAAGCACGAATAAAAAATAAAAATTGATGTGGGAGAATGCTAAAACCTTGAATCAGAAGACAAAATTTCAGCATCTGAAAAAAAAAAGTAGCTAAATACTCTAAATGAAGCCATAAAAAAAAAGAATGGTGTGTGGGATGGGTTTGCCATCCCGTAGTACTAACTGGTCGATTTTGTGGTATATTCTCGAATATGCTCCGAACGTATATATGTTGTTTCTCATGTTGGCGATTGTTTTGTCCAATGAGACACCCATAGGTGTGAAGGAGAAGTTTGTGTTGTATGCGCAGATCAAAGAAACCATGACATTTGATCAAAGAAACCACGAGGTTGCTCCTGATTAACACAATAGCAATGATGTTGCTCTTGATTAACCCAACATTTGTCTGATTGTAATTTTTAACCGTAAACTTTTATTGCATATACAATAACTTTTAAACTAAAAGTCATTATGTATTCTTGTTTGACAATTATTTGAAAGACGACATTGGTGTAAAAAACTGAATGAATATTATTGATAATATGCGATCCCTTATATAGGGAAGAGTTACAACAAACCCTAGCTATAAACTAGGAAACAATATCAATCAGCACAATTACAAATATATACACCAATTATATTAATATCTCTAAGACACCCCCGCAGTTTGAGCGGGCGGAGAACAAACGCTCAAACTGGACCGAAAGGACTGAAATAACTGTTTGGACAACCCCTTTGTAAATATATCCGCGTACTGAAAAGCAGCTGGAACATGAAGCACTCGAATGTCAGCCACCTTGACTTTATCTCGAACAAAATGTATATCAATTTCGATGTGCTTGGTGCGTTGATGCTGAACCGGGTTGTTGCTGAGATCAACCGCATATATGTTATCACAGTAAACTACGGATGCTTGTCAAAGAGGCATGTGAAGCTCAAGAAGTAAGTTTCGGATCGAAGTTGCTTCAGCCACAACGTTTGCCACTCCACGATAATCAGCCTCCGCGCTCGATCTAGAAACAGTAGGCTGACGTTTTGAAGACCAGGAAATAAGATTATCCCCTAGAAACACACAATATCCAGAAGTAGATCATCGTGAATCTGGACAGCCACCCCAATCGGCGTTCGAGTAAGCGACAAGTGAGTGTGAAGGGGACCTGATGATACGAATACCATACTCCAAAGTGCCTTGAATGTACCTGATAATGCGCTTCATAAACGCGAAATGTGAATCCCGTGGCTCATGCATAAACAGACATACCTTTTGAACAGCGTAGGCTATGTCAGGCCGGGTGAATATCATGTAGTGTAAGGCCCCTGCTAGACTCCTGTATAAAGTTGGGTCTTCAAACACTTTACCATCCGACGCACTTAGTTTAGTAGATAGATCCACTGGTGTAGTACAAGGCTCGAACAAAATGTATATCAATTTCGATGTGCTTGGTGCGTTGATGCTGAACCGGGTTGTTGCTGAGATCAACCGCATATATGTTATCACAGTAAACTACGGATGCTTGTCAAAGAGGCATGTGAAGCTCAAGAAGTAAGTTTCGGATCGAAGTTGCTTCAGCCACAACGTTTGCCACTCCACGATAATCAGCCTCCGCGCTCGATCTAGAAACAGTAGGCTGACGTTTTGAAGACCAGGAAATAAGATTATCCCCTAGAAACACACAATATCCAGAAGTAGATCATCGTGAATCTGGACAGCCACCCCAATCGGCGTTCGAGTAAGCGACAAGTGAGTGTGAAGGGGACCTGATGATACGAATACCATACTCCAAAGTGCCTTGAATGTACCTGATAATGCGCTTCATAAACGCGAAATGTGAATCCCGTGGCTCATGCATAAACAGACATACCTTTTGAACAGCGTAGGCTATGTCAGGCCGGGTGAATATCATGTAGTGTAAGGCCCCTGCTAGACTCCTGTATAAAGTTGGGTCTTCAAACACTTTACCATCCGACGCACTTAGTTTAGTAGATAGATCCACTGGTGTAGTACAAGGCTCGAACAAAATGTATATCAATTTCGATGTGCTTGGTGCGTTGATGCTGAACCGGGTTGTTGCTGAGATCAACCGCATATATGTTATCACAGTAAACTACGGATGCTTGTCAAAGAGGCATGTGAAGCTCAAGAAGTAAGTTTCGGATCGAAGTTGCTTCAGCCACAACGTTTGCCACTCCACGATAATCAGCCTCCGCGCTCGATCTAGAAACAGTAGGCTGACGTTTTGAAGACCAGGAAATAAGATTATCCCCTAGAAACACACAATATCCAGAAGTAGATCATCGTGAATCTGGACAGCCACCCCAATCGGCGTTCGAGTAAGCGACAAGTGAGTGTGAAGGGGACCTGATGATACGAATACCATACTCCAAAGTGCCTTGAATGTACCTGATAATGCGCTTCATAAACGCGAAATGTGAATCCCGTGGCTCATGCATAAACAGACATACCTTTTGAACAGCGTAGGCTATGTCAGGCCGGGTGAATATCATGTAGTGTAAGGCCCCTGCTAGACTCCTGTATAAAGTTGGGTCTTCAAACACTTTACCATCCGACGCACTTAGTTTAGTAGATAGATCCACTGGTGTAGTACAAGGCTCGAACAAAATGTCTATCAATTTCGATGTGCTTGGTGCGTTGATGCTGAACCGGGTTGTTGCTGAGATCAACCGCATATATGTTATCACAGTAAACTACGGATGCTTGTCAAAGAGGCATGTGAAGCTCAAGAAGTAAGTTTCGGATCGAAGTTGCTTCAGCCACAACGTTTGCCACTCCACGATAATCAGCCTCCGCGCTCGATCTAGAAACAGTAGGCTGACGTTTTGAAGACCAGGAAATAAGATTATCCCCTAGAAACACACAATATCCAGAAGTAGATCATCGTGAATCTGGACAGCCACCCCAATCGGCGTTCGAGTAAGCGACAAGTGAGTGTGAAGGGGACCTGATGATACGAATACCATACTCCAAAGTGCCTTGAATGTACCTGATAATGCGCTTCATAAACGCGAAATGTGAATCCCGTGGCTCATGCATAAACAGACATACCTTTTGAACAGCGTAGGCTATGTCAGGCCGGGTGAATATCATGTAGTGTAAGGCCCCTGCTAGACTCCTGTATAAAGTTGGGTCTTCAAACACTTTACCATCCGACGCACTTAGTTTAGTAGACAGATCCACTGGTGTAGTACAAGGCTTACACGAGGTCATGGATGCACGTGCTATGATGTATTTTGCATATTGAGACTGTGACAGAAAGAGGCCCTGCTGAGAATGAGTGACCTTGATTCCCAAGAAATGATGTAACTGTCCAAGGTCTGTCATAGCAAACTCTCGAGAGAGTGTGTGAATAATCGCATTAAGTAGGTTGGTATTGGATGCTGTCAAGACTATGTCATCAACGTATAATAACAAGTAAGCAATATTAGCAGGGTCCTTATGATAGATAAATAGAGACTGATCAGATGCGCTGCTTTTAAAGCTGTGGGATGTGATATAAGTAGCAAACCGATTGTACCACGCCATGGGAGCTTGTTTCAGACTGTATAAAAATTTCTTCAAGTGACAAAACAAAATTGGGGAATCGTTGATTAACAAATCCCGGTGGCTGATTGTGACATCCGTCACTTTTCTTTGTATTTTTTTATTAATTCTATGTCCGTTAAACTTCAATTAATGAGACGTTACATTTTCATCATTTTCGAACGTTTAAAAAACATTCTATTACATATTCGGGTTTATATAATCATACTATAAGTTTAAAACAACTCCAAAGTCGTCAAATAATTGTAAAAAATAAATAAATGCTTGGGACGGGGTTCGAACCCGCGTCCCAAGCCGGTTTAAATGCACACCACACACCAACCAACTGGGCTACACCATCTTATCTGATCTTAACCCACGCGAAATAACTATATCACATGCTGAAAATCGAACAGTTTGACTACCAGAGTCAACTGTTAGTATCGACCATCATCATCAACAATCCTTACGTGTTAATTGATCCAATTATGGAAGGTAATTGATACCTTTGACCATCACGCGTATAATTACCTGGTCAATCGTCATCAATCATGCCAAATATACATCAATGACACGTCATTATCATTCAAGACGGGTCAAACTTACCATTCATTCTTTCAAGCCTCAATACTATAAATTGAACCCCTCTCTTCAATCCTCAATCGCCGAAAATCTTCTCTTCACCTCCAATTTCTGTTAACAACCTGATATCGAAGCCTTTTTTGATCGTGTTTGACGTTTTCGTTGACCAAGCTTAATACCCGATTACGAGTTCGTGTAAGTTCTTTTTTTTGTTGGGGTTCACTCATCGGCACCCTAAGATCAATAGCCCCAAAGATTTAGGGGCTATTGATCACTAATTTTAGTGATTGAAAAGTTAGGGCTCGATTGGGTGATTTAGGGAAGAACACGATTTGCAGAAACAGAGTATAAGTTTTTTTTTTAAACTGAAACATAACAACCAACTGACTTAGGTCAGTTGGTTTACATGCATAAAGGTGGAACCCGAACCAGCCATTGGCCAAGGTTCGAACCCCACAACATTGTTTTAATTTTTTCTTATTTAAACCTATTATCAAAACCAACACATTTAACCTATATAATTAATTACAATCCAGTTTAATTCGTTCTCAGGGTGTGGCTCAGTTGGTGGCCACGCTTGTGATAAAACCCGAACTGGCCAGAGGCCCGGGTTCGACTCCCATAACCAACAAACATTTTTTTTGCCATTATTATATATATACTTAATATATTAAATCTTTTAAAATAGTTTTTAAATACTAAAAGTGGTTTATAAATTCTACAAAAATTACTGTATGATCTTCTAATGGTAAAGTTCATTTTACAATTTTTAGTTTTTCAAAAATAATTTATTTAATATATATTATTAATAATACAAGTTTATTCATTTATAATTATAAAATTTAATAAAAATATCTAAACGATTTTATTAAATCTCACAAAAATTATTCCAAACTTGTATATCCTTAAACATTTCAGAAATTATTTTTATTTCAGAAAAACCGTTCATTTTATATTTTTAATTAATTTTTGTTAGTTTTAAATCATAAATAAATCATAATAAATTCATTTTTCAATATTTTTGCACCAAAATTTTATATAAATTATTTCTAACTATCTAGAACTGAAATACAATTTTTAATTCAGAAATTCTTTAATTTTAATATTTTTAGATATTAAAGTTATATTTAGACAATTTGAAATAAATAGATTATATATTCTATTTTCAAGAAAATAATTTTATAAAAATTATTTTCATACTTAAAACCTTATGTTGTGACTATATTCAACTTAAAAATTTACAAAAAGACTTTTATTTATTTATTTATTAAATTTCTTATAATTAATAAACAATTTGATTATTAATCAAATAAATACTTATCCCCAATTCGAAACCCTAGAAATACATGTACCCTAGAAATACATGTATCCTAGAATTATTTCCCTTACACGTTATCAAATTCTTTAGGTTGATCCTTTGGGATAATTCCAACGCATATTTCGTTGTCCAGTTGAATTTCAAGCTATTACGTAAACAGTGAGTATTTCCTATCCCCTTTTTGCTTTTATTCATTTTTGGGGTGTTACATGTACACTATTACAAATTCAAATACAAGTTTACATTTTCACAATACAATTCTAGTACTATGTGCATTGCTTACAACGTGTTTTATGCTTAGACAATACATGTGGATTACATTTGTACTTAGTGAAATCATTAACATGGTACAAGCCGACCTTAACATTGGATAGCGCTATTTGGATTGACAACCCGCCTAGGTTAATTCTCCCCCTTTTTCATCGGAGAATCCGTGGCCACTGTTAAGTTATTATCCATTTATTGGATGAGTACACCGCCGTTCATACAGTACATTATACAGTCACAGGATTGATTTCGCTCATTTGTATGATACATAGTTTACATATTTGCACTGTAGCTTGCACTTGAATTGTACATCTTTTTGACTTACTATATATATCAAAACTAGGAATGCTCACCAACATTTCATATGTTGACCAAACCTATTTTTGTACACGTTTCAGGTGCAGTTTGATCTAGTGCTTTAGCAAGGGATACTTAGTGCTTTATTTTAATCAGTTATTGCAATATTTACATTTCATTTAGACATTGTATTTTCCATTTCCATGTAAGACAATTTTGGCTTATTCAATAATATTTACATTTTAGTACCATGTGCTTTTGAACAATCGTCACTACGTGACACCTCGATGATTCCGCCATCGGTTGGGGTGTTACACTGATGCATATAGACCGTCTCATGTAAATCCCCGTGTAAAAACGCGTTCTTGACGTCGAATTGATGGGCCAAGAACGAGAGACGACGAGGGATAAAACTGTCAGTATAGTCGCGGGTTTAACAACCGGACTAAATGTATCATCGCAATCAACCCCCACGGTCTGAGAGTTACCATTAACCACCAAACGAGCCTTTCCAATGTCCCATAAGATTTAAATTTGTGCCGAAAGAGCCACATACATCGTATTACCGGCCTATCAGTGGGACGTGGAACCAACTCCCATGTTCCGTTTTCCTGTAAAGCGTTATATTCAGCTTGCATGGCATTAGCCCAGTTTGGGTCAGACAAGGCTTTAGCATATGATGTAGGGACATGAGAGAGGTGATGTGTGTTTAGGGCTAGATTGACTGAAGACCCGGTCCGTGATTTGGACCGGGTTGTCATGGGATGTGTGTTGGAAAGTTTGTAGGGGCAGGGCCGTGGGTGGGGGCTGTGGTGCGGATGGTTGGTTTGGGATGGGGGCCGGAGGTGGTGGTAAGGTGGTTGATCGTGGGCGACGAGAATAGGTAATAGGAAATAGTGCAGTGACCGAGGGTTGTGGTTTGGGACAAGTGAAGTCAAAACCCATGGGAATGGTGTCGTCAAGAAAGTTATAGGACCCGGGAGATTGTGGAATGGTGTAGGGGAAGGTGTGCTCGTCAAAGGTAACATGACACGAGATGTGCACCTTCCCGGTTGTGGGGTCAAAGCACCGATAGTCTCAAAAATCTGGCGGATAGCAGAGGAAAGTACACCTAACCGCCCGAAGATTAAGTTTATGAGGTTAGGTGGCAGACGTGTTCGGCTAGCAGGCGTAACCGAACACGCGTAGGTGTTCATAATCTGAGTGGCGGAGGTAAAGGACAAAGGTAGGGGTGTAGAAATTAAGGCGTTTAGTGGGTAAGATATTGTGTAAGTAGGTGGCGGTGTGAAGAGATTCCACCCAGAAGGTAGGCCGAAGATTGGCATGAATAAGAAGTGCTCAGATGAAGTCATTTAAACAATGAATCATCCGTTCGGCCCGACCATTTTGTGAGGAGGTTTGAGGACAGGCAAACCGAAAGCTCCGCTCGGATCGGCTCGCCTCATGAACAACCCTACCTGAAATTAGTTTTCACTTTTAATTTAACCTCTTCCCACTAATAAATTTATAGCTTTTATAATGAGAGAATTGCATGGTTGGTCCCTAGGGTTTACTAATATTGCACTCTTGGTCCTAATGCTTCAACATTTACACAATCGGTACTTGAGTTTAACAAATATGCACTCGTGTGATCCCTGCCTCTAACGTCAGTTAGATTACGCAGTTAAGTGAGTATAAATTGACTATTTTATCCATGTAGTTACAACCATACTTTTATCTTCTTCACTCAACCCCACCTCCCTTCACCACCCACCTTCACAAAACATCACCTCCACCATCTACAAGTGGCATGTACTAGTATCACTGATGTTGATGGTAAATATTGCAGTCTTTTATATCAACCAATTGTTTTATACTTTTACTAGCTGATTACCCCGGGAGGGTCCCGGGGTTGAAAAATCTAATTTTACGTGATAACCTATTGCAAATGGCTTAAGTTAACTAACAACAAAATCTCTCAATCATTGCATTTTCATAGTATTCTAATAAGTAATAACTCATATTCTCTAATCTAAAACCTAATCAGTAATCATCTAAATAATCACTTATGCAAGCTACAACTATTCAAAAACTCATTACATCTCTCTAATTTCTCACATTCTAATGGCTCTTATAATTCCTAACCTAATCAACTAAACAAACACTTAAGTTTGAAGTTGTAACCATTGCATCTCATTATGCCACGTGGCATAATCAAGAGATGGTTGATGCCACCATTGAAAACCACGTCAGCAACTATCAATTCTTCCCGGTAGCGTCCCGGGGTTGAAAAATATAACCATTCTAATAATACTAATACTAATAGTAATAATTATTACTCTTGTAATTAAATAAATAAAAAAATAACCTTGCTATAAGGTGACACCATGTGTTGCAGTGTTGCGCGATTCTTTCTCTTAACTTCTCTTAATGAAGTATACCTAGTAAAATTCCAATGATAACATGGCGATTGAGCTGATTTTCAACATCGTAGATAAGAACCTGGTTTAAAAGAAAAAAACATGATTAATGAATAACATGAACATTTTGGTGTTTTTTTTCTTGTATAAACAAGACCTCACAAAAAATAGTCGATTTTTTCTCCGTTTTTTATATAGCACTATGATACTCGTTGGAAAGATAATAAAACGCTCGTTAATTTGGTGTAATTTTTTTCTTTAAAAAATCTCGTATATAAAAGATATAAACGTTTAAAAATTATGGAAAGAAATATGAGAGAGATACTTTTAAATGTATTTTTAAATTCTTTTTTCCTAAAATAACTCAATTTAATTTTAGTAATTGAGAATTTAGGGTTTTATGTTTATCTTTTTTTAATTTAAAAAGGAAATAATTCAAAAACACTAAAATCTTTCAATTATGATGCCACGTGGCACTCTCAAGGAGAGGTTGAGGCCTCCATTGCACGCCACGTCAGCATATACGTTTTCTTTTATATATATAGATAGATTTTATTTGAGATATGATAAATATTACAACTAATTACCTTAAATTTCATGTGAAGTTCAAAATTCAAACTTGTCATCGTGCCATAACCTCAGCTGCCGTCGTTAATTCCACCACCCACCACAAACTCAGCACTGTAAACCCACCTTTCAACAAGAACCACTACATCTACGTAACCCCTAACTATAAACAACCACACCTCTGTTCACCAACCTACAAAACCCCCATAACCATCATAACTATAATTTTAAACACCACCTTAAACCCCATCACCTACATAATCATCTCCACCATGGAACCGCTGCTACCACCGTTCCTACACCAAACTCTATTATTCACTGTCAATCACAATCGATTTACTAGCTTATTTGTTTTTTGATACTTTGAGTCAAGGAAGATAGATTTTTAAGGGCATTCAATTTATTTGTTTGTTTATGACAGAGAAAAGGAAGCAGGTTATTGATTTTGATTTAGGGTATTTGAATAAAGATTCGATAGATAGAGAGGAAACATTAGTGGTCATTAAATTAAAAAAAGGGTTTGTGTTGGTCATTGTAGTGATGGAGCAGAGGGTGGTTAGTTGTAGACAGCGAAGGTGGTTGTAGATGGTGGAGGTGATGGTTTGTGAAGGTGGGTGGTGGGATTGGAATGGTGAATAGTGAAGGTGAAGGTGGAGGTGAAGGGTGAAGGGAGGTGGGGTTAAGGGAAGAAGATAAAAGTGTTGTTGTAACTACAAGGGAAAAAAGTCAATGAATACTCACTTAACTGAGTAATCTAACTGATGTTAGAGGCAGAGACCACACGAGTGTAACTTTGTTAAAATCAAGTACCAACTGTGTAATTATTGAAGCATTAGGACCAAGAGTGCAATATTGATAACCCCGAGGGACCAACCATGCGATTTTTTCCTTTTATAAGTGTTAAACATAGGTAGTACCACGAGAGGATGAGAGAGAATGTGTAAAAGAATAAGACACGACACATATGAATTTGTGCCGTTTTCCTTTCTTTTTCACCTTTAACTATATTTGGTAGTGTTGTCACTAATTTTGTGGTTTGAGAATAAACGAGTTAACGTGAACCCGCGCGTTGCGGCGGGATGTTGATTATGAATGTGTTTAGTATAACTATATGATATACCAAAAGTGTTAAAATTTTGCAAATCATACTTTTTATTTTTGTTTTATCCATGTCATATCACACTAAAGCATTTTACAATAAGATCGTGTTTTAAAGAATGGCTTTCAACTTTGCTGACATAAGTTTGAACCAAATTAATAGATTTGTTATGAATGCACCAATAATATGGTGACTCTCCACATACATAACCTACATCTATTTTTATGTTTGTATTAATTGTATAGCCTATAAATAGTGGCTCATGTATATTGTATCATACACACTCATGTATATTCTATCCCTCTCTAAATCTTCCTCTAATCTTTGTTCATAGTTCTTATATTTTGTATGCTAGTAAGCCGTTGTTTTACAACACGTTATCAGCACGAGTTGCTTTTGGAGTTAGATCATATTAACATATGGTAAGTCTACATGTTCTAGTTATTTTGTTTTTGTTCACTCTCTCAACACAATCCATATTGTAATTCATACAATTTTGGGTTAAACGAGATTTATATATATATTACTCCAGTACAATTATAAATTATGTATAGTTAAACAAATCTAATTGTTTTAAGTAAGTTATTTGGTATTGTAATTTTTCTATAAATTCTCGCTTATATCTTCATTTTTCTATTGCTCATTACTTGGTACTATTCTGAATAAACATAACAAGTTGTGGTTTTTATATAAATTTTGGAGAATTTTAATCAAACAAAACTAGTAACTGGGGTTGATAGCTTTTGAAGGCTGTTGATATTTTCTACCGGTCCATTTTAATTCCCTTACTTTAAACTTACATTTAGTTTTGGTTAATATGTTTCTTATAAATTAATCATGAAATTAAAACTCTCCAAATAAAACGTTTCATTTAGTTTTAATGAATATATTGAATTTGAAAATTGATTATAATTTTGTCATGATTATTAACATTTCATTTAGTTATAATGAATATATTTAATTTGACAATTAATTATTATTTAGTGAGGGTTATTATTCGCTCTAATAAGGCTGGCGTTTTACGTTTGCAAAAAGGATAATAACCACACAGGACTTAAAGGAAAGAAAATGGAAACTTTATTTTATATACTACAATAGTATTGTTTAACTTTCAAACTGAAAAAAAAAACTTATAAATTGCAAAAACCGAACATTATGTTTCCATAATATATTTAGCAAGCATTATGAGATTATATGTTTTAAAAAATTTAAAATGGTTAGATCATATATAAATGAGTATAATTGAGAAAATGGTTAGTATGAAGTTGGAGGATAAATGCAATTTGTTTATATATTCTAATCTAATGTTGGGATAATCATATTAGACCCATGCTTGAATATGTCTAGATACATGTATTGTATATAGAGATTATTAATACTAGTTTGTTGTCTAGTTATGTTTCATTATTTTTATTTTGAAATAATTGACTTACAAATAAAGTTACATGTCTTTACGTTTGCTTTTACGTGATAGGCTTTTGATTGTTATGTTCTAAGCAATTGGTTTTCACTCAAATATATAGATATATGATATCCCATTATTTCATGATAAACTAATATATAAATTATATGTTTTCTTATAAATGATGAAAACACTTAATTTCATAAAGGTTATACCACATCTTGTTTTATTGGTAACATGTTATAACGTCATGAAGTATATAATCCAACTTTATGTATACATTGTGTTTCGTATGTTATCATTTTGAAGAGAACATTATGGTATATTGTCACAAGTTATATGATTGAATTGTGATCAAGATTCATTTATTATAAATTTATGGAAGCTTGTAAGAATTTTGATCGATAAATCGTAATGATTCGATCATATAACTTCTTCTCAATTAGTGTTATGTGATGAGAAGATTATTTATACAAGTTGATTGAAACAGTTTCCATCGTCATATCTCATATATGCTCTTGAAGTAGCAAATTATCAAAGAATATATAAGGTTTGAAATGACCACCATGAAAGTGGTGTAGTTCTTATCCATTCCCTGAAGTGAATGTGATGAAAAATGATCGGTATAAAGGTTAAAGATCATGTACATAACTAAGGAAGTTGTAATGATTCCACCATGAAAGTTTTGTGGTTATAATCCATTCCCTGAAGTGAATGTGATGATATAATGATCAGTGTAAAGTCCATGATCATGGTAATTGAGGAAATATAATTACTTCTTAATTTTATATGGGAAAATTGGATAGAACGAATTTTACTTATCATACCTCAAATACGCTCCTAAAGTAGCAATACCATTAAAAGGGTATGAAAAGTTTGAAATGACTTTATATTCTTATGTTCAAGAAAATAATAAAGCTTGGTTGGTTTTACTCCATTTCTTGAAGTGAATGAGATTATATAATAATAATTGAAATTGTCATGATCATGGAGATAATTGAGAAAGTTGCAATGATGGTCATAATGTGATCAACCATCAAAGATTATTATTATAGCCAAGTTACTAATGAGATTGATCATCAAAAAATGCAATAATGATCATGTTACTAATGAGATTGACCACCACATGTGGCAAATAAAAGGAGTGATTATATAACAAGATGGTTTGAACATTGAAGTTACAATACATTCTTTCATGTCATATGTTTTGTATTACATACGTGCAAGTAATACATATTCGATCATAAACTAGAAGTTTAGTTTATGGATCATAATTATTTAATTAATTGGCATGACCGGTAAGACCACACCGAGTCGATTATGATGTGAACATAATGAAGAACTTAAAGATTCTTCCATCTGATACATAGCATGTAATGTTTGCTCTTAAGCAAAATTATATATTTGCCATATAAAGTAGCGTGAGTATCACTATATATTTTGTAATTGATTAAAGGATACGCATATCCTAACATGATACCATTTAGTATTTAAAATCGATGCATCGTCTAAATGGTTATCAAGTTTGCAACCTGAAGTTTGCTTGATTTATGGCTTAGCTAATAAGATAGCAAGCATATTATTCTAGATTGGCATACTTAATCAATTCCCAAGATAATAATGATCATTGGAATAAGTGTTGAACTTCATATAGCTTATGTTCATAGAAATATTGCTTTCATTGAGATGATCACTAAAACGTCTACTATTGATTGCAATGTCAATGATCATGAGAGCAAAAGTTCATATTTGACTTTACATGCAGTAACATTTATTCACATCAAGCCAATACGTGGTAATAGTTTCTCCCCATTATAATTGGTTTTTGGTCAGAAACCAAATGTTGCCCATCTAAGATTTTTGTTGTGCGACATATATTGAAATTGATCCACCACATGGCACTTTAAAAGGTGATTGGGAATATATGATGATTTATAGAGCCTTCAACAAGAGATTTATTTACATCTCAGTTAATTGATATCCATCTCAATGGATTAACATTCCCAACATCAGGGGGAGATAAAAGGCAGTTGGAAATAGAAATGAGTTAGAATGAAATATCATCGATCCTCGTACTAAACACTGTGAACCAAAAGTTCAAAGGTTAATTCATTCACAGAGATTAGCGAATTAATTACCAGACGCATTAACTGACCTAAGTATGATGAATAGCTAATCAAGTCACATATACCAACTGCCAATGCTCCATTTAAGATGAGTGTCCAGGAAGGACAATCGTATATTGGCAACAAGCCTTTTGCACGCCTAAAGCGTGGTAGACTAGTCGATTCCAAAGAATAAAAAAAAATCCTCGAGAAATTGGAGCAAGTAATAAAGATGGTCAAGTCGAGGTTATAGTAAAAAGGTCTCCTGAAGAGACATTAGACATGATAGTTCCAGAAGAACCTCAGGTACCTGAAAATAAAGAGATCTCGTTATATAGTATCATGTCTATGAAATGTATGGAATCGAAATAAAATCGACGTCGTTATAAATTTTATCTAATGTAGCGCTTAAAATGAGGATCAAGATTTAAGATCTGCCTATGAATGAATACAAAGAAATGATTGGCCAAAATGGAAAGACGCAAATACGGCAGAGTTGAATTCTCTATTGAAAACGAAAGTTTTGGACCAGTAGTCCATACAACAAAAGTTGTAAAACATATAGATATGAAAAGGTCTTTTGTGCGAATCAACATTTGAAAAGAAAGTGATACAAGGTAAAATTGGTGGCACAAGAATTTCGCAAAGACCCATAATTGATTATGAGGAGACGCATTCTCCAGTGGTGGATATAATGATTTTTCATTATGTTATTAGTCTGGTAATGCAAAGAGAGAATTGAAATGCGTCTAATAAATATCATGATTCACTTGACACTGAAAGTTTACATGAAAATACCTGATGAAGGATTTAATGTGTCAAAATCTTGTAACGTAAGTTCTCGAGAACGTTATGATCGGAATAAAAAGATTCAATTCGAAATACGTTATGTTTGTTATATGATTGAATTGAATATAAGTGGAACTCCTCATGAGTATCCTAAAGCAACCAAGCGCTTAAAAGGTAATATGAAACATCGTAGGATGTAATTATTGTGCACCAATATACCATGGGTAATAAACTAAACCTAGTGATTATGATACTTCAATGTAGAAGAATGGTACTATATATATTGGAAAAATAGATGTTATTGATTTTCCAATTGAAGAGTGAATGCACTTGCGTAATTGGTCAAGATGGAAAAGTCCATGATGGATTGAGAATGCCTCAAGCATTGATATGAATACCTTAAGAAGTATTATGTAAAGGTAATATAATATGTATGGACTAAAATAAGCGGGTTGAGTGTTGTACAACTCATGAGATATCCCGATAAAGAGCAACATAAGTTTGATAGTATTATCCAGCTTTTATCAAAAGTTCTCTCTTAAAAGTTCACTCGCAGTTTACAGTGATGATGTCTGAGCATTATCGAGAGACTCTGTGGAACTTTTAAAAGGGGGATTTTTTTGAAAATCCTTGACATAGTGCACTTGTTGCTTGACCTATAATTCGAGTATATAATGATGTGTTTACCAATCCATCAAAGTATATCTTGAAAAGATGGTGGGACATTTTACAATGGACATAGCTCATATTTAAAGTGCACTAAAGGTTGTCCAATTACTTGATATGAAAAATTATTCATTTCATCTCCTACCAAAGTAGAGATTTTCACTCTACAAGTACCATAGTTAAATATATATGTACATTAGTATATGTCTTGCTAGTTATGCATGATTATTATATCTTCCACATGAACTTATTATCATAATATAGCCTATGTCAATCGAGGAGACACCGGAATGAGTTAAAACAAATACTTCAGGTATGAGAGATTTTTGATTATATTTCACTAACCCATGCAAACAAGTTTGGTTAGTCTTGTAGATGCAGGGAATATAACACATCACATTTGTTGAACTTGTGACATTTATTTACGAGAGGATGCAACATTAGTTCAACTTAAAGAATTGCACTTACGAGAGCAGGGACTAAAATTCTGGAATGAAGATCATACATCAATGACTCAACTTAAAGATTTTCACGTCAAGTGATCAAGAATGCAAATCATTGACTACAAAACTTTGAGCAACTTTCTTAGAAGATCGACACCATCATTCAAATAATACATATTAAAATGAGGGGGAGTATTCGATACGTTGCACTCTTTTTCCCTTCACTAAGTTTTGTCCCATTGGGTTTTCTTAGTAAGGTTTTTAACGAGGCAACACACCTGATCCAGAAGAATCAGGGGGAAAAATACGCGTTGCACTCTTTTTCCCTTAGCTGAGGTTTTATCCCACTGGGTTTTCCTGGCAAGGTTTTTAACGAGGCAACATCACTAAGCGTATTAGAAGAATTGTGTATTGATTTATTACATTATGTGGATAGTCAAGGGGGAGTGTTATGAATGCACCAATAATATGGTGACTCTCCACATACATAACCTACATCTATTTTTATGTTTGTATTAATTGTATAGCCTATAAATAGTGGCTCATGTATATTGTATCATACACACTCATGTATATTCTATCCCTCTCTAAATCTTCCTCTAATCTTTGTTCATAGTTCTTATATTTTGTATGCTAGTAAGCCGTTGTTTTACAACAAGATTTAGAATAAATAATATTTAGAATCAACCTGAATAGACAATGATTTAATACTAAAATAAATGAATTCGTTTACTTAAATTCTGAATGGTTTTGTTAATTCATTTGGTAGATTTTTTTGTGATAAATTTTTTTAATTCTTTTTTTCCCCAGTTTTCTAGTCACTTCGTCTTCTCCCCGTTCTTTCTTCTTCTTCGTCTTTATACAGATCCATCATCTTTCACATCCGTCATCATATTGAAGTATAGAATCGTATGACCATGAATTCTTTTGAACGGTATAATGTGACTTTAGTTTTGCTATTGGTGGGATTACCTAACTATGAGTATGATGATGATAATAATGTTACCAGCCTTTTTATCCAAACCGTTGTGTCCCTTGGATTAAACGGTCGCGACTCATTAATGGAACCGAAATGGAATTGAGTCGCGGCCGCGAACCAAGTGACATTCTTTGTGATCGTTATTGTCCGGCGAATGAAACACGTCGTCGTTGGTTCGCTTCGCTCACAAAACCCATCAGATCTGGTTACGCCGATTCTAGGGTTGGTGATCAACCTGTGTGTTGCAAAGAGGACTGATAGAGATAGTATGTTTTAACCCAATGGGATGGTCGCAGGGTTAACCGGGTTTTTTTGGTGTTGATTAGGAAGCCGGTGTAAAAATTGATGCGGCCCAAAAGAGTTTATGAAATAAATTAAATTGAGGGGTTTCCGTTTATAGTTCAAAAACCTTTTCACTAACCATCAGGACTCTCTGTGAATTTAACACCCCCATTCCCATTTATATATGAACCAACGTGTATTGAAGCGGTATGACATTCATGCGACATGTCAGTTTAACTAATATGTATGGAACTCTTCATTAATTATACTCAGTATACGTGAGATAACAAATAAAAGGATGTGTCGTTTAGTTTGCCATGCTTTGTTATACAATTAATTACTATATGTACCGACGTGACATTTGAACGATTCCGTCAACCGCTTTTCCTTTCACCACGGGAGAAAACAGAATGCGTCCTTTCGGTTAGAATTTTTCTTCTGATTCTTTGATTTTTTAGGCGTTAGAGAACGATCTTGTACTCGGTTTTTGACGTTTTGTGTACTCGAGGAGGCGATAATCGAATGTTTTTACTATCATAGATGTTAATATTCTGATGATTTACCAGCACTGCGAACCAAAGAGAAAGAAGCGGAGGTTGCTGACGGTGGTGCAGGAAAATCTCCGGTGACCAGAAACCTAAAATGGCCAGCGGTTACGATTGAGATAGAGACAATAAGGCGCCTTCGGCGGAGTGACCGCTGGAGAGAAAACTAAAATCATTAGATCTATATGAATACAAATTAAGTTAGAAAGATTTACGCTACTTGTAATAATTATCAAAATCCGATGCATAATTCCAAATACGAAGCGTAAACATGAACCACATGTCTTGTTAATGAAGAGAATTTATATGAACAGAGAAAAATGGAGGCGATAATGGGAGAAAGGAAAAAGGAAAACGTTGGAAAAATTGGCGGGGTTACGGTTATGTGGGGTTTCTACTTTTTAAGTATAGGAGTTGTATTTGATCTTGTTGTTCCAATCTCCGTTAAATTGCCGTTAAAGTGGTAAAGAGAAGTTAAGTTGGGGTTAAGTTACTTTTTGTATAGTATATATAATGAGGATGGAAATGATGTAGCGGTGCAAAATTGATGAGTGCTAAGTTACATGTGTTAGCGCCCCTTTCATCCAAAGGGTGTTTATGGTACGTTTGAATTTGTAAAACTGTTTATGCTGGATATCTGTTTTGTTTCATTATTAGGTTTCAAAATTCATTAAAAGACATAATGTATTATAAAAATGACACAATGATGAAAATAAGAAAAAGACATATTGCTACATAAAAGACACAATGATATAACGTAAATTCTAAAAACTACAAGTTAAAAAACCAAAAAAGCGGAAACCTAAAAACTAAGATCACAAGGTTCGATAACACGGTTTCAATGCTGCTTGAATGAGTTCAATCAGAGTCCGTTTGATACCCTTCCTACGACTTGCTATTTTTCTTTCATTGTGTATTTGATCCTAACCCACGAATTTGTACATGGACTTAAAGGTATTATTACAAAATACGACACTACAAGAGATCTAAAACTCTCTCTATATCTATCTAGTTTCGAGAAAGTACCTACATGATTGATATCATATACACATTTACTCTGCTTTTATCATCTTGGTGATTTTAAAGACTCGACTTGAGATTTTCCTTGTGGACCTCTAGTTCGTATAAAAAGTCGGTATTCATCAAAAGTCATCGAGGGTAGAGAGAAGGTGCCTCGGGTGTTATGAGCTCCGGTGCAGGATGAATAAGCAAATCACTCTTTGGGTTATAGAAATACGCCAACGACACTCGCTCTCTATTTGGATTCACAATCACCCTGTGTTCTACACTCTTGTATATAGCGTTGCTTATAACCTAGAAGGAAAAAAAAAAAAAACATGATATACACGATAAGCCAAACAAGCAAGTCATATCATATATGTGCAATATGCCTAATCAACAACAAACTTATGTATAATTAAGAACTTGTTTTATATGGGGGGGAATGCTCCCGTTTCTCATGCATCACAAGGGAAAAAACCTTACCTTGTTGGCAACCTCTAAGACCTCATGTAGGTTTTTAGGTATTAATAATTTAATATTAGTATAATCAAGTTTTAATCATCACATCAACAGTCCAAATTGACATGTGCAATTATTTAAAGTTTTTATCGTAGACATGTGAATTGCAATGTGCATCTTATCTTATCGGACATATAGAAACAAACAAGTGACAACCACCATTAAACATTTAAATGTATGGCCCCTATTTGCATTAGATTGAGAAATGAGAACCACTTGGAACCGAATTCCCTTTATAGGATTTAACTTTTTTTTTTATATATACTTTAAACTTCATTCAAACACCGACAAAGAAAAAAACAAATGCCGCCTTAATTACAACATATACTTTAGGCTTTAATTGTATTTATCTTTTTCAAAAATTCTAAACGGAAATATGTACCTGAATTTGATCCCCAATATTGACAATGATCCCATGCCGAACTGGTTTTACTGTAACCCATTGTTCGTCTCGTCGGACTTGAAGCCCGCTAACGTTCTCATCGGGGAGGAGAAAGGTCATGCCACCGGGGTCAGAATGAGACGAAAGACCTAGTGTTAAATCTGGTTGCGGGCATTTTGGATAAAAATTTACTCTTAAACAAGCCCCAACATCCTCTCCACCAAACGTCTTTTGAAGATAATCATGTCGTAATCCGAGGTTAATCGAAAATACCTCTAACAAAACGTTACCCAACCGCACTATCTCCTTTGAGTATTCTTCCACAACTTCCCTATATTGAAACATGCAAAATGTTTTTATAATTTACAATATACAAAAATGCATGGTAAAGATGCGTACATCAAAATGTTTATAATGTACAATAGTCGTGGAAAATATAAAAATGCATGGTAAAGATGCATACATCAAGCGCAAATTAACCCTACACCCGTGGACCCCACACATGTGTAAAAAGACATTTTGAATGGTTTTAGATGGCGTTTTCGCGGTTCGCACGAAATATATGTGTTCTTAAATTAACTTTCCCATATATATATATATATATATATATATATATATATATATATATATGATTTTTTTAAATATGCCCCCAAGGTTTATGGACCATGTCCGGTTGGCCTCTTCGGACCTCTCTAAAGACGCCTTTGAGGACCCACGCATGTGGGAACACATGTACAAGTAGTATAATGTTGAGTTACTTATGTTGACTAACCTCAAAGAAGATGGCTTATCAGGCCATTTACGGTGATCCTTCAACGAAGAAGGAAGATAATGAAGGAAATAATAATCATTCCAATCAAGTATCGCCCCCTTCTCAAGTCCTAATCGGCTTCCATAACCTTCATAAGTTATTGGCAAATTTGCATATTTTTGCTTCACATCCATCGGTTCATGAAAAAACTCTCTCCAAATCTCCCTTACTCCATCTACCAGCTCTGGCTTCAAACCATGATTAACCACTTGGAAAAACCCCCACTCGCGACACGCGATGGATATTTGGTTCATGGTTGCTTCACGAACGGTGTGATCACTATCCGTGAGTCCGGACATATCAACAAGTGGTATGTTTATGTCTGAATGAGGTGAGTTATTAAGTGACGGTCGATCTGATTGCGGCTTGATGTATCTATCGGGAATTATCGATTCCCCGCTTTCGGATAAGGATTGCACTCGAACCACAGGTTCGGGCCAATCGCGGGGGCAACCCATCATATATTTTTCGGGCAACAAGAAATTTTATTAGAAAAAAAAAAAAAAACTAGCCAAAAGTTAGTACAATTGAAAAATTGACGAAATTAAAATTACACCAATAAAACCATTCTAGAGCGAAAACTAAAAACTAGGTAACTCATGGGTGGTGGTGAATAGAAGGGGAAGGTGAAGGCCTAGCTTTTATAGGCTGAGGTGCATGTAGATATGGACAAAGAAGTGAAGAAAAACGTGTAAATGTTGGATATGGGCTAGATATCACGATTCGTAAAAATGAAGGCCGACATGAATTGTGGTTATGACCTATGAGGTTTTCTAGTTTATGATTGGTGGTTAACTTTCACAAGTTGAGTCAGCTTTATGAAACAAAATTTAATGAAAGATCACCTTGGAAGTATGATCACTTTTTCAAGTCTATCCATTCGGTAAAAGAGTTTTTTCCTATAGCGGCGTTGGTAGAAAAATTATTTACCAAAATAGTGTTGATTGAAAAATATTTACACTAATATTTACTGATATCGTGTTTTTTTAAATTCATTTGTTTCTCACTTCTAAATCATGTTATTTTTCCTCACTTCTAATGATTTAATCATGGTATTAGATCTCTCACCGAACTTATTTTTTTAACAAAAAAAACTATTAAAAGAAAAAAACCTGTTTTAAAAATCTTAAAATCTGTATTTAATAAAAAAAAACTACCACGTGCTATACTTATACTCATAACTATTTATTTTATAAAAAAATAAAATTATTCAAATATGTAAACGTTTATTACCAAAACTAGATATTTGCCCGCGTTGACACGCAGTTCAACAACGTACGATTATTTGGAGTAGTATAACGTATAAGAAAAATAAAGTAGAAACATTTTATTAAAATTTAAAAGCAACGAATACACATCTATTCAAATATCGCTGAAAATTTCCTTATAAACCACATTTTTTGTTTTAGTCATCACTTTCCCACCAGCATCAAGTATAAGTAACTTCACGCCTGCCCTGCTTTTAACTCTTGACAATGCGACAGAAAGCTGGCCATGTGAGAATACAGGGTTTCTTAAATACAATCCAACCTGAATAAGGCGACTTAAATGGTATGTGTTAAAAATAGACTTATGGCATATTCAACAATAAGAAAGTAATAAAAATGAAAATAAGAAACTAACTAACACCTAAATTTCACAATTTAATTTGACACGTCTGAGAAGATGAGCATTACCCATATCGACCCGCTAAAAAAGCTTCGAGCATATTTTATTCTATTTCACACATTTGAAAAGGCAAACATTACCCAAATCGACCCGTTAAGAAAAGGGAAGATTGCCCCAATTCACCTATGGCCTTTGTATAACTAAAAGGAACATCAATCTAATCAAAACACCATAAACACACTGTTGGCGACTTTTACCCTATTTGACCCATTGGAAAAGTTGAACATTACCCAAATCGACCGATTTATAAGTAAACAAACATGAACCTACACCACTAAAACAACATTTTAACCGACTATTACCTTATTTGACCCGTTTATAGGAAGGAACATTATCTAAAGTGACCCATGTATCATATCAAGGAGCATTACTCAATAATTTTAACCGACTATTACCTTATAGATGCTATTTATACGCTAAAAATAGTAATGTGACAAATCAAATAATTCAGCATTTATTTTGTGTTTAAATGTCATTAATTTTAAAAACTGGATTTTTTTTAAATTTTGAGTTTGAATGTTTAAAAATAAATTTATAAATGTATTTATATATGATTAATAATTTTATGTTTAAAGATTATTAATTAAATGGTAATCATAATTATTAACATTAGATGTTTCCAATATTGCGTAACTAACGATAAATGCTAATTATACGCTCCATATTTGTGAAATCGTTGCTAACCCCACATTGTGTAAATCTTCTTCCACATTTTGCTTCCCGGACTACTCCACAGCCGGGTGTTTAATAATTTTCCTAAACACTATAATCCATAATTTTTATTTTTTTTAAAATAAAAACATTTAATAACTATTCTATTTTTAAAATTCAAAAAAAAAAGTCATTATTGTTTTTATAAATGTTTTTTATTTTTTAAAAATCGAAATCATTCATTAATGTTTGGGTCAACGTGTTTAATAACTTTCCTAAACACTGTAATCTAGATTTTTAATTTTTCTTAAAATAAAAAAAATTTAATGACTATTCTATTTTTAAAATTCAAAAAAGAGTCATTAATGTTTTTATAAAATTTTTTATTTTACATCAACGAAAATTATTCATTAATGTTTCGGTCAAAGTGTTTAATAACTTTCCTAAACACTATAATCCAGATTTTTATTTTTTTTTAAATAAAAAACATTTAATGACTATTCTATTTTTAAAATTCAAAAAAGAGTCATGTTTTTATAAAAGAATTTATTTTTTAAAAATCGAAAATCATTCATTAATGTTTCGGTCAACGTGTTTAATAACTTTCCTAAACAATATAATCCACATTTTTTGTTTTTTTTTAAATAAAAAACATTTAATAACTATTCTATTTTTAAAATTCAAAAAAGAGTTATTAATGTTTTTATAAAAAAATTTATTTTTTAAAAATCGAAATCATTCATTAATGTTTGGGTCAACGTGTTTAATAACTTTCCTAAACACTGTAATCCATATTTTTAATTTTCTTAAAATAAAAAACATTTAATGACTATTCTATTTTTAAAATTCAAAAAAAAGTCATTAATGTTTTTATAAATTTTTTTATTTTTTAATAATCGAAAATTATTCATTAATGTTTCGGTCAAAGTGTTTAATAACTTTCCTAAACACTATAATCCAGATTTTTAATTTTTTTTTAAAATAAAAAACATTTAATGACTATTCTATTTTTAAAATTCAAAAAAGAGTCATGTTTTTATAAAAGAATTTATTTTTTAAAAATCGAAAATCATTCATTAATGTTTCGGTCAACGTGTTTAATAACTTTCCTAAATACTATAATCCAAATTTTTACTTTTTTTAAAATAAAAAACATTTAATGACTATTCTATTTTTAGAAGTCAAAAAAGAGTTTTTAATGTTTTTATAAAAATAAATATTTTTTAAAATCGAAAATCATTCATTAATGTTTCGGTCAAAGTGTTTAATAACTTTCCTAAACACTATAATCCAGATTTTTAATTTTTTTAAAATAAAAAACATTTAATGACTATTCTATTTTTAAAATTCAAAAAATAGTCATTAATGTTTTTATAAAAAAAATAATTTTTTTAAAAATCGAAAATCATTCGTTAATGTTTCGGTCAAAGTGTTTAATAACTTGCGTAACATTGTAATCCCGATTTTTAATTTTTTTTAAAATAAAAAACATTTAAATTATACTAAATTTAGGAAGTGAGTAATTTGAATGTAATAAGGAAATTTAATGAGTTCCTAAATTACGTCAGTTTCCTTTCTCATTCTCATTTTTTTGCTTTTTTTTTTTTAAAAAAAAAAGAAGTAAAAAGACTAAAACGTGAAAACGTGACATATCTTCAATTTATCAATATCTCTATCATACAAAGCATGAACATAAAAAACAGCCTTGGAATATGACACATTTAACAAATTGCCACTAACGCCGTTTTAACAACACCTTTTAAAAACGACCCAAATTGAAGACTTTGTTTTCCAAACCATTTTTTTCTTTATAAATTTACGCATAAATCCAAAAACAATACATTATTATTATCTATAACTGAACCTAATAATCGTTTTAGAGGTAAATTGAATGTAATTCATAACATGAGCATGGGAAATATTGATGAACAACTAAATAAAGAAGATTAGAAACTCTTACCGTGAGGTGAACCGTCTCTGGGATTGAAGCTAATAATTGCCCGTCCTGTATATCGAGATGAAAAAACTCGTGTATTAAAAGCCGCCTAATCAAACACCGAATGATCCCAAATGCAAACCCGAGCAGTCTAAACAACCAAAAAATATGTTGATAAAAAAAACAAATTTGTTGATAAAAAAACAAAAACAAATCAGAAAAAAAAATTTAAAATTATCAACAAAAGTGAGCAAATTTATTGTTCACAATTTGTATCGTTGTCCATTCAACAATTAACCTAAGAAAAAGAAAAAAACATATGATAATTAACCTGGGAATTCATCGCTGCGCATATGTATCCTTAAGAGCACTCGAGAATTCATCCTAACTCAAGAACACATTTGTATAAGTAGAACATACCTACTGAAATTAAATCTTCGGTTTTTGTATATGAAGAAGATCGTTCAAGTGTAACCACTCAAACAAAATGGAGCCAAGTATTAAGGTTTGCGAATGAAAGGGGATGCCTAAATACTTGTCGAAGATTGACTAATATTATGAAAGAAGAAAGTTATTAATGTGATATAAAAATAATTTTGATTAAAATGAGACAATTTTTGTATTGTTACCTCGTATGATATGTTATCAATATCGAGCCACCTATCCATGCCATAGAACATTAACCTGAAAATCAAATGAAATTACGAAATCATACACATTCGAACTCAATGAGCATACTGTAAATTATACATACACATTCGAATTTACAAAAATAAAAATAAATTGGGAGATGAACGAACCAGTAGAATGACTCAAACTTATACATCCATTTGTAGTTTATTTGATTGTGCCTGCACCATAACATATAATATTATAAAATACAAAGCTTAATTAATTAGAATAAACTCATAAAGGCATGGCTCTTAACCACCGCACCATGGTCACCACTGCCATTACCGTCACCTGTCACAGCCAAACGAAGTGAAACATTGGTTTGAAATTGAGAAGATGATGAACTCCAAACATGAGACTCCTAAGACTTCATTTAAAATTAAAATCCAACCATTCACACCATTATATAGGTAATAGATTATTTGAAACGAACTGTTTTACAAAAACCTGAATCCAAGTGAAAAGGAACCGTTTTACAAAAAAAGTGTGAATTTGGTTCGGTCAAACGGGTTCTGACCAAGCCAGTACACCCCCTCTTTAAAAGACTTTAAAATGTCTATCATTTTAATATAATAAGGGTTTTTGATTTCTTGTTCATTTATATTTTCAAAAGATTCAAGCAACCTTTAACTAAAATAAGTAAAAAGATGTGAGTAAAGGAGTATATACCAACCAATGTCATTATGCCAACCACCCAGACAAACAACTTTCTTCACAATGCCTTGAAGACCATCCAAAACTGAGAAATAAATAGCAAAACAATTCACAAGAACAACAGATGTAAAAGGTGGCGTATAATAATCATCGACCAACGTAAAAACTGAAAAATATTAATAATACCGCCGCCACCGTTCACCGCCTAGATGTACAACACAAGACCAAAACGTGAACCATTCTGCAGTGATAAACAAATAATATCCATTATTATTAATGATGATAACATAGATGAAAAAAATAAACTAATATGATGAAGTATATACATATAACACAATCAATAACAAAACATAATCGAAAACAACCAGATTCTAAACATCCTTATCATAACATTTATTGTTATACTCAACCATCACATACGATTTAATAATATCACAACCAACACGTGGAGGCTTTGTATTGTAACGAATCATTGTACCATAACCCACAACTCTTTGTTCTAGTAAAATAAACAATCACAAAATAGATAATGAACATACGCCTCATTCACTAATATTCCTAACTTTCTATTAGTATCAGCAATCCTAAAAAATAAAAAAATTTAAATCGAAAAACCATTAACACATAATTTTTTTATTGGCTTCTTCAATGATTTTTGGGTTGCACACATGAATACGCTTAACCAAACTAAAATTGAAAGGCATACCAATCAACTTGACTTTATCCATTACGATCGATAACAACATCCGCAATATAATCAGTGATCTCAAACAAAACGGAGACGTGTGACTATGCATCGAGTAACCGAACAACTTCATCCTTCGTGACCCGCCGCCATCTCCTTCATCCTTCAGGTCCTCTCTCTCTCTCTCTCTCTCTCTCTCCCTCCCTCCGTCACTTTCTCTCTCTAGATCTCTGCGTGTCTCTCTCTCTGTATTATGTTCTCTATGAATTTTGAGTTTAAATTGTTTTAGGGAAGTTAATTAATTGAATGAGAAGCTTTGACCAAATCATAATGAATTACCTAAAAAATTAATATAATTACCTAATTTAATATAATTAATGAATTTTGATTTTTAGAAAAAAGAAAAATTTTATAAATTCTCACAATGGGGACACTTGGCATTAGTTGATTGGCTATGTAATTGGAGGATGAATGTGGGAGTGCCAAGTGTCCTCATGGACTTTGTTTTATTAGATGTATAGATTCCTTTCGCTTATGTTTCTTGTAAATCTATATCTATATCTATATCTATATCTATATATATATATATATATATTGCAAAGGGATTAATCCTACATGTCATAATCTTATGCAATCGTGGCAACTCTAGACCAATGAAAAAAAAGGAATAAATATGGTTTAAATATAGTTTAACCTAATCTATTAAATACATAATCTACTAAATGTAAATATTAAACCTTTATTATTTTCTCTCTCATGTTTTATCCCATAACTTTTAAACGTTAATATCTTTTATATACGAGATTTTTTAAAGAAAAAAATTACACCAAATTAACGAGCGTTTTATTATCTTTCCAACGAGTACCATAGTGCTATATAAAAAATGAAGAAAAAAAACGACTATTTTTTGTAACCCGACAGACATTGTATCAGGCTAGGGATTAGTTTAAAAAAAATTGTGGGTTTGGGTCGGGCCTGGGATTAGGTGATACCCATGAGTTTTTTAAAATAATAATATGATAACTTAGGGCAGAGATTTGTTTAAAATAAATAATAATAATAATAATATTCATTAATCATATATTGGAAAGTCATTAATTATGTTGTCATATTATATATTTTATTATGTTATATTAGATATTTCAACCCGGGACGCTCCCGGGATAAAAACTAGTATATATATATTGCAAAGGGATTAATCCTACATGTCTTATTCTTATGCAATCTCCTTTGAGAGATGCCACATAGGATGTGATGTGGCAACTCTAGACCAATTAAAAAAAAAGAATAAATATGGTTTAAATATTGTTTAACCTAATCTATTAAATACATAATATACTAAAGGTAAATATTAAACTTTTATTATTTTCTCTCTCATACTTCCTCCCATAACTTTTAAATGTTAATATCTTTTATATATGAGATTTTTTAAAGAAAAAAATTACACCAAATTAACGAGCGTTTTATTATTTTTCCAACGAGTACCATAGTGCTATATAAAAACGGAGAAAAAACGACTATTTTTTGTAACCCGACAGGTATTGTGTCAGGCTTGGGATTAGTTTAAAAAAAATGTGGGTTTGGGTCGGGCCTGGGATTAGGTGATACCCGACCCAATTACCTTTTTTTTATATTAGAATTTGATAACTTATGGCAGAGATTTGTTTAAAATAAATAAATAAATAATAATAATAATAATCATTATATATTGACAAGTCATTAATTATGTTGTCATATTAGATATTTTATTATGTCATATTAGATATTTCAACCCGGGACGCTCCCGGGATAAAAACTAGTAACACAATATAGTAACTTATTTTCTTTTTAACTCGAGTTCATTTTTTTTATCACCAATTATGTTGTTACTTATTTACAAAAAATAAAAATAAAAAAAATCAACTTTTCAAGGTTTGGGTTAGGCAGTTTTTATTCCCTGGCATTAGTAAAAGTGTAAAACAAGACGAAAACAAATTACAGTTTAGCCGGCAAATAAAGAGATTTTCTTTATTTTTTTTACAAAAGAAAGTTTGTAGACAATATATAAAACTCTAAATCGTGTTTTGAGTAAACCATTTTTTAAGAAAAACCAAAAACCAAAATATATATATATATATATATATATATATATCTATTGTGTAAACGAGCCGAGTCCAAACCAAGGTAGGTTCGGTTAGTTGCTTGATTGTTTGAATCGTGACTCTTTTATCAGCCTAAATATTTTTGTATCTATTGTTTTTTGGTTTTCATTATATCAATACGTGCAACAAAGATAAAAAACATTAAGAAAATATTAGTATTTTTTTTTTGAAAAACAAACAAGCGAGCTCGATGAGCCATGAGCCGGCTCGAGCTTTGGATGAGATAATCTCAAGCCTAACATTTCAGCTCTTTTAGAATAAAAAAACGAGGGTATAACTAAGTTATTCGAATCACACATGGGTTTCATTTAGGTTTTTTATAGTAGGTTTAATGTTATTATTTTTTTAAGATTTTTTAAGAAATAAGGTATGCGAGGGACCCAATATTATGATTAAATCAGTTATTATTTAATGAATTAGATTTAACCAATGAAGTTATGAGTGAGAAACAAATAGATCATAAAAACATCATTTTAGTAAATACTTTTCTAACCCATGATCTCTTGGTCTAGTGGTATGGTGTCCTCCCTTACAAATGTAAGGTTGTGAGTTCAAATCTTTGCAAGTGCAAGGTGAGATGGAATTAAGGTGTAAAAAATTTGTCGTTAAAAAAAAAGTAAATACTTTTCTAACAACACCATTTTGATAAATATTTTTCCAACAACATCATTATCAGTAAAAACTCTTCAGTAAGATAATAAAATGTATAACCAATAGTTTCGTGACACATACTCAGGCACTATTTCTATTCATCACTATTCCTATTCACCAAATATAAATAGATTTATCTATAATACATTATAAAGGAGGAGTGATGTACAAGATAGTAATTTGCATTTCTATACAACTTAACAAGCAACATGTACAACATATTTAAGCAATAAATTTAAGGGTATTATAGGCATAGTTGTGACAATTAAGACACTTAGAAGGGTAATATAGACATTTCACCCACCTCCTCCTTTACAATATCAAAACAAATTTCCATTACTACCCTTAATTTCCCTCCCTACCCCTAGAATGCTGGTTTAGTCTTCAAAGCTACATACAGGTTATTTAGACGAAAGGGTTTGAAATCAATGCTATGGAATATGTAAAGTCTGGAAATTTATTATAGGACCTGGAAAAGTTTATCTCTAACCTCCCTCTTTTCATCTCAAAGCTTGCAAATCCGCCTCTCCGTTTCCGGTCCCCGCCTCTTTAATAGATCATTCTGTTTATCAGGTACCAATTTCCACTTTTTTCTTCTTTATTTCATTTCAGAAGTGGGGTTTTTCAAATTAGGGTTTCTATCGTTGGTCGAAATCCAGAAAACCGTCCGTTTGAAATGTTGATTGAATTCAATTGAATCGTCCCCTTATTTCTAGGTGGTTCATTGTTCCATTGCGTTGATGTCAAAGTTTTGAAGGTATTAATCGCCCTTTCTCCGTCTTATGTCGCCGGTCAAGGTATGAACACCATCGTCATTTCCTTTTTCTTGTCTATTTGAAAATTTGATTGAATTCAATTGAATCGCCCCCTTATTTCCAGGCCGTCCATTGTTTTGGTTGATTTGTATATAATAATGGAATTGAAGGAGATATGATTCAGAAATGGAAAACTATAATATCTAGATTATATAATATATAGTTTTTATTTTGTTTAATAAAATTGTAGGATCTTATGATCCTAATTGCATTATTACATTTAGTCGTTTTTGGTGTTTCGTAGGTTTGTGTTGTTCATGGCTGGCCGGTAGTAATGAAATCAAAGCTAATGAAGCCCTATTTTTGTTTTCCAAGATCAGACAGTTATGTGAAGGGAATATTTCATAGAATAGTAACCAAGTTTCAAAAGTGTTCCAATTAGGTCACTCATCCTTTTTTTGGCCCAATTAAATGACTAAACATTCAAATCGAGTCTTGTAAAATTTTGTATGTGTCAAGAATGACATGAAGGAGAAGATGTTGGAGTCAGGATTTTAAATATATGTAGATGTATTAAAAAAAGAAAATAACATGTTAATTATATTAAAAAATTAAAAAAAATATGCTAAATCCACATCATTACTTAACGTCGGCATTAATAGATAGAAAAAAAATAAACAAAAAGCCACATTACCATAGTTACCTACAAAATAGATGAAAAAACCTCTAATTTACATACTAAGTGAATGTTGAGTGACCTAATTGAGACAAAAAAAATTGTTGAGTGACCTAATTAGAACGCTTTTGAAAGTTGGTTACTATTTTACAAAGTTACCCCTTATGTGAACCACACATTTGTTATCCTCCAAACCAGGTTACCAACCCTCTTTCATGTTGGCCTCTGCTTCTGATAATCTTTGTTTCTGCTGATTATTGTGGGCGTTCATACTTCTCGCATAGGTATGATGTTGCGACTGGTGATGAATTCGTGTGGCAAACGAAAGCATAGGAAGGCGTGATTGTAAGTTTCTTTCTCTTGATTAAATCCATAAGTTGGGGCTTTTTTGTTCTTATCTATTTCTGTCCACCTTAATGCTTTTGGTTATACTTGAGAGATTATAGCTTTTTATGTGTTTCTGCCGACTCTATCACATGTATACATAACTTGCTATCTGTATCTTTTTCTTAGTTTTTAGAAGTGAGTTGATATGCATTAACTTTAATATTATAGAGAATCCATATATATTATGTCTCAACATGCACTCTTAGTCGACTTAGGTTTTTAATTTTTTGGAGATTCTTCGTTGATTGGTTAGGTTTATTGGTTGTTGCAGCCGTGTGAACTAAATGGAATCATTTAAGTTTTTCCTTCACTTGAATATTTGGTCCGTACGTCTCTAAACACATGGATAGCGACACTTGATTGATGAACAAATGCATATGTGTTCACCTGCCCTTCTTTTAATGTGCGTGCTAATTACTACATTTATGCTGGAAGGTTCGCATTTGTTTGTTGTAGCGTGTATTTGAGGTATGGCATCAATTTTGTCATCTATCTTTAGTTCCAATATTTGATGTTTAGTGGCGGTTTGGTTTATCTGTTGCGGTTTATATATATTGCTCTCCGTTATTGTTAAGTAGCTTTTTTTTTGTTTGACTTCATTTGCTTAATTTCCTTGGTAATGGGTTAAGGTTTTGTATCCTTCTGATGTATCAGGTTGTCTGTTATGCACATTCTCTATGTTTTTTGTTAAGTTTCTCACTTTTATTTATCATATACAATAGTAAGGATTCCCCACAAAGAAGCTTAGACAAAATAAATAGGTAACCACCATTCATTGCATTTGTAAGATGTGACCACCTTTAGTTGTATCCATCGCTGTTGATTACTATTGATTACTATTATGTTACTATTGATAATAACACAATTCATTTTGTTTCATTTCTAGCTCCAATTTGTTGCCCCAAATGGGTTTACATTTTCTGTACTATCAAATGCAAGTTTTGAATCAGCATCACTAGGATACATGTATTCGTTACACGCACTTGCAGAGAAACAGGGATTCAAGGGTCATATGAATGATCGGAATAGACAAATATTCTATTCATGTGACTTTTGTTGCTGTTCCTATTCCTTGTAAGCATTTGGGAAATGTTGATTTACTTTATTTTTTGCTTTCTACCAACTTTTCTAAATATTCGCTTGAACATTTTGTTCGCTTGCAGTATAATCATCATACAGATAATTTTGGTGTTTTTTTTTTAAATAATCACAGTATCACTACATTTGTGGCACACATTGAGTGTTTGTAGTTCTTTTTGAGCTTTTGGAAATTTATAGAGCTATCCTATATATCATTTATTAGCATTGTTGTTTTTTGTTGTTTTTCTTTTCTTGATGAGAAGAGAGGATAAAGGTCAACCTTTAAAGTGTGCATTTCACTTTCATATGTGCCATGAGTAGTTCCTTTATTTTACGCCTAGGCTTTCAGCGAGCCCTTTGCGCCTTTGACTACCTAAATTTAGTTTTAATTTATGAAAGAGGGAACAGTAACATTTGTTATTGATAAACTTGGGTATTATTATAATGAAGCAATAAGTGATTGGGACAAGTCAGATATACTCCTTGATTTGATTATTGATCTTAGGGTTAAGTTAAGCGTCATTAGAGATAACCTACATCTCAATAGTAGGTGATTTTTGAGAGACGATCACCTCTCAAAAGCACAATGATATTATGATAGTGTGTTTGTATTTTCATTATTTTCACTATAACATATTTTTGGGTCCTGTCAATCGATGGTCTAAAATGCACACTATTTTTTTTTTTTCCTTTTTTGGTTTATTTTACATATTTAAGTATGTTTTGGTATACACCAATATTAATGGGTGTCAATTGACTATAGAGCATTCTTTAAGGCTTAAGTCTCCAATTTAAGCAAGATATTATCAAAGTTTCTCCTCATAGTTAAGAGTGGAAAGTGGAAACAAGTTTACAACCATAGTACCGATCATTATTAGTACTTATACCCATTTTTCCGTTTTCTAAGACCGGTGCTTTCTGTACGGTCCGGTACCGAGCTCATCCCTACCATACAATAACACACATCCCAAACCCCAACAACAACTACGAGGCGATAAAACAAACGCACCCGCAGCAACGCGCGGGCATTCCAACTAGTATATTATAAGACCACCCACCGTGGAAACAATAATTCACACCTTTCACTTCATATGGAGTACATGTTACTTGATTAGCTTCCAAAGAAGAAGCATAATTCACGCCAAAGTTGAGGGTGATTATTTCCACGCCAAAGAAGAAAAGTCACCCAAAACGCCTAGGGGCGGTGTGCCATGGCGTTTTGGGCGTTTTCCATCAATCCACGCCCTATAATTCACGATCCATTACACCCGGCCTAATGACAATGATAATGATAATATACTTTTATGTATTTTATTTTTCTCACTATAAGACCACAACCCTCACCTTTAGGATGTATTATACATACATTGCTAACATTAAGCTACAAGTCCTTTAGTCATTATATATAGAAGACAAATTAATATAACATAAACTAAACTATGGGTATGTTTGGCAAACGAGTTGGAGGCTGGTAGCTGCAAGCTGATAGCTGGAAGCTTTTTAAATATATTTTGTGTTTGGCAGAGTAGATGGAACTTTTAATAAAATGTATAAAATGACCAAAATGGGCATAATTAAAAGCTTGTAAAGAAAGTTTTTCTTTTATTTTTAAAATAGAATGGCGAATGGGTATTTGTGTCATTTACTACTTAAAAGCTTATAGCTAGTAGAGCTCTTTCTTAAAAGCTACTAGTAGCTTTTCACTGTAGAGCTTGTTCTCTAACCTAAAAGCTTCCAGCCCCTTCAACCAAACAAGACTTTTCATTAAGTAGGAGTTTTTTCTTAAAAACTTGAAGCTTCTAAAAGCTCTTAAAAGCTTCTTGCCAAACATACCCTATATATAACAAGTAACATATATTGAAAAACAAATTCACAATCAGTGAAACAAAATGAAAACAAAAACTCAGGGTACATGTTTTAACTTTCACCTAGCTTATAATGTTCTTAGGTTGTGTGTAGTGGGCGCTTTGGGGGGGGGGGGGGGGGAGGGGGAGGGGGGCGTTTTGAATTTTTTATTCCCTATAGCGTCTCGAACACCGCCCCCTTGGGGGTTATGGGGCGTTTTCGGTGGGGGGCGCTATACACATAACGAGCGTTTTCTGGTTTGAAAGTATTTTTATATTATTTTTTTAATTAATTTTCACACCCTCTTCCCACTACACCCTTCTCCCTACAATAATTATCCAATCATTTATAACCCCCCATAACCCCCATTCCCACTACACCCTCTTTTTTCATAACCCCTCATAACTCCCCTTCTATTACTTTTTAATATTTTAATACCTATAACCCCCACCACTACACATACACTTAATAGTAAAAAAGTTGAGATTAATTTCATTATAATTATTTGATTTCTACTTCCTCTACGGTCCTCCATCGTGGACCTATAGTGACCTCTAGTGTGCCCCTTCTAAGAGACTTGGAGCTATTGTATCCCCAAAAAAAAAATCAACTTTTGGGATAAAAAATTGAAAAAAAAAATCTTTTTCTTTAAAAATACTGTTAGAGCTATGAGCCCTGTATCCATTTTTGTTATCTCGACTTTTTTTTTTTTTTAAATAAAACAGTTAGCTCAATAGAACCTAAACTACTTTGGCATTATATACTGTTGATATCACTAGACAATAAAGCCTTTGATAAATCTCAACTGATAGATTACATACTTCAAAATAAGTTTTGGTATATTTTTTTTTGGTTGACGTACTTACTTTTATAACTTTATCGTACACATAGTTTATTAGATTTATCATTTATTTTCAAATCATTAGAATTACCTAAGGCTGAGGGGTATGGTCACCGACCCCCCTTAAGCCACCTCATGCCACCTCATCTTCTTCCTCTTCTTCCCCCATCAAGGGGGTGGTGTTCCCCCTTCCCCCTTCACCCTTTCCCTCCTTTTCACACACACACACACACACTATTTTAATAATTAAAAAACAGATCGGTACCATCGGTGACATTTCCCCGCCTTTGCCGTCGGTGGGTCGGGGGGGGGGGGGGTGTTCCCCTTCGGCAAAATGCTCCAGCTCGGATGCCGAGCCCCTTCCCGAGCCCATACCCCATAGCCTAATTATGTTAGGAAGTCTTAGTTACATTATATATTAAATCAAATGTTTCTATCAATCCATCACAAAGTCTCACCCTTCCCTCTAGTCATATTACTCATTCAAATGTAATTATTATGTAACTCCTATTGTTGTAAATGTGGAGGATTTCTCTCCACATATTTCTCTCATTCTTTTAGTTAGAGTTAATTGTTAATTTAGTTTCTAAGGTTTGTCAAAAAATTAACATTTTCATCCAAACGTTTTTTTTGTCATCTGTGTCCTTGTGTCCCTGTGGTGGGATGGGATGGGAAGTTGTGGTGGTGGTGGACTGGTGGTTATGGTAGAGAGAGAGGAGGGGGGGGGGGGAGACTGGTAGTTGGGGTTGTGTAAAAAGAAAAAGAAAAAAGAAATATGTTTTATATGGTTTTTGGATGAAAATGGCATTAACTCAAAGATAAATATAAAGTGACAAGAATACCCCTTGTTTAACTGAGTTTTATAGACGGAGTTAGCCAAGTTGATTAAAATGGCAAAAAAATGAAAACCATAGGGACACAAATAAGAAGAAAAAAAAACATTTGGATGAAAGTGGTAATTTTTAACAAACCTCGAGGACTAAATTGACAATTAACTCTTTTATTTTGTATCTCTCATTGTTATTATTCTATACTTACATTTTGAGTAGGGTCTTAGGACCAGTGTGTTGCTTCTAATGTGCGTCATTTAAAAAAAAGTAAAAATAAATATACGCCGTCTTTCCTTCGCTGGATAACAACAGCAACATACCTTTGTTTATGCGAGATCCCCCCAAATCAAACAACACCGACCACCACCGATCACTCGCGCTCTCATGCAATTCAAGATCTACGGCCAGCCAAGATGACATCAACAGAGACGAACCGTCACAACCCCGCCGCACTCGCTGGATATCCGTTACCGTCACCGGCAACAGGTACGAATCTTAGCCGATAATCGAAGGTATGTCTTTATCGGTTTTTATTTTTGGTTTTCCACCAGCCCTTTCCGTTTTCTAAACAATACTCTTCTTTTTAGGTCTCTGGTAACTTTACTTCTTGATTCATCTTCGTCGGTCCTTCTTCTTCTCAGGTCGTCGGTTGTCGCAGGTTCGACTTTCTTATTTTTACGACTTTTGTGGGATTACGAATACGATAGTCATTTGACATCACAACTTTGATGTTGAAGTGATGGCAACTTTATTGATATTATTTATGTTAAAAGGGTTTAACATCATTAGAATTATGATGTAATGAGGGTTACTTAAGCTTCTGACATTGCATACATGTTTTAAGGTATGATACGTTTGAGTAATAAATATATTAGATTTTGTTTTTGTTAAAAGGATTTCACAACATTGAACTGAATGATGTAACAACAGATTGTAGGTGGGTCTTTGCGGGTAGCTTATTGATTATAAGAAGGGACATATGATTAACTTATATTACTATGAATAATTAGTTTTAAATTAGCAATCTAGGAGTCTACAATTTTGTACACTAAAATAGGCAGGAACATAGCTCATTCCTCATTGGATTGAATGATGCAATGAGAATTACTTAGGCTTTTACCATTGTATTGCATGCATTTTGAGCTGGTGTTTGCTGGGTAACTTACTTACAATAAGCAAGAACATATGTTTGGGGGATAGCTTATTTCTACAACGTTTATGGAACATCCGTCTTGATGAAACATAGATTTGGATAGGGATGGTAACGGGTCGGGTATGGGTCGGGTTTGGCTAATACCATACCCGTACCCAGTTATAAAATCTCATACCATACCTGTCCCATTACCCATCGGGTATTTGTCGGGCATTACCCGTCGGGTATAGAACATACCCGCGGGTATCGGGTATACCCGTTGGTATTTGCATGTATATATATATTTATTTTCTTTTATAGTGCTATGTTTTAAAAAATCTAAAATATATGAAATTGTAATAAGTAACATATATATTATCACCATAATAATCTTTGAAACATTTAAAATTTAAATATATATTATAGTATGAATTTTGAAAACTATTTTTATATTTTATAGCATATAAATATAAATAAAAAATGTTATTAGAATATATATTTTAGACGAAAAGTTTATTTTTCAAATAATGAATCTATTAGAATGAAACATTACTAAAAATAGTTAAGAAAAGATATATATAAAACTTAAAAGTCTTCGGGTATATGTTTCGAGTAGACGGGTATTTCGTTTCGGGTAATCGGGTCGGGTATCACCTAATACCATACCCGTCCCATACCCGCGAAATATTTTTTTTCCAATACCAAACCCGTCCCATACCCGTCGGGTATCAGGTATACCCGTCCCAAATGCTTCGGGTTTCGGATATACCCGTCGGGCTCAGGTTTTTTTGCCATCCCTAGATTTGGAGAAGAACAGGTGGCTGACGGGTTGGTATAGGTGTGGAAGGAGCTGGTGGTGTACATTTTCTCACGCCATCTAATGTGCAAACCTGATTTCAAGTCGTTCTGCGCGCGACCGTTAACAAAACATATTATTTCTTATGATTCAGATTTTAGGCTTTTGCCTTGATCAAATCCACACATAAGTAATTGATGAGAATTGTGTTTGTTTCACAGTTTCAATACATTCTTTCGATGGTGGTTGGCCACACTCCAAACTACACGAGCCAATTGGTAAGCAATCATTATGACACTGTTGTTTTCTAAGTTACACTCTTAGTATACGATATATTTTCTAATATCTTGACCTCTTTATTCAATCCTTTTCGTTTACGATGTATGGTATGTTATCTCAACACAACACGACGGTTAACACGTCACGTGTAACATGAGGTACCACCCGCCACGCACCGCCGCAACGCGGGGGTAAATCACTAGTTGAAATACATTGAAGAAATTGATTCAGATTGATTAAAGTTTCACTTTAAAAAATAAAATCTTACAATGTTAAACATCATCTATTATAATCAGAATTGAAAACTTTATCAATCTTGTACCGAGAATCAAATACCTAAAATTGAATGATAAAAAAAATATTCAAATGTATAATTTAGTGAACCCTCATAGTCATACCAAAAGCGAATGCACAAAAAACGGCAACAAAAGATGCACCTATGACCTATCAATTTTTATTTTGATAAGTTTGCACTTATGAAGGTCAAGTTGTATAAACTATTAAAGAATATAGTGGCGTAAGATTAATCACCATCAATTCAAAGGTCAAAAGTATTTTAATTTCTCAAATCATGAATACCCCGATGCAATGTATCTATCATGTCATATTATTTTTTGTAATTGGCTTTTTAATGTCCATCGACCATCAGTAATATTTCTTGCTTGCCCAATGCTTTATTATTGAGGCTTGAGAGGTGATACGGACGCATCTAGATATTTATTCTAGTATGTTCTTAAAAAAAAATAGGTCAGATAAAACTTTTTAACATTATATGAGGGAAGCCAGGGCCGGCGTAACTTTTTAAGGGCCTGAGCCATGAGGTTTTGACGCAGTGTTGGAATTTTACGATTTTTGTAAGTTATATTGAGTCTGGGTTGATTCCAGCCCCCACCAATTTGATCTATTGACTACTACCAATCGAAAAAAATGAATGAGTCCGAGCTCCATTTCAAGAACCAAGCTTCGCCTCTGAGGGAAACTATGATTTTCGTTAACCGACCCTGCTTATAGACCCTTACAACTAATACATGTATATTGAATGACAAGTTGGAGATTTTCAAATCTTTAAGGATTTGTGTCTACTTTGTAAATCTCTGTTAAAAAAATATTTATTCTATTGAGTGTTATGACTTATAAGTTATGGGTAGGGCTAACAAATCGTCTCTTAACATATTTAATAGGTCATTGACGACGTGAACAATATAAGTTATAAACTTGAACATAATTTTCTTAATTACTTCATATCGTATGTTTATAACACAGTTATATGTTTTATGTACCAACAAAGAGATATGATGAATCATATCATCCCAATTCTATTTATTTTTTAAAAACTAAAATTTTACATAGGGTACTTTTTAGTTAAAAGGTATAATCATGTCTTATACATGTTACCTAGTGTCAGACCTTACCACAAAAGAGTACAGAAAAGAAAATTGCAACACTATAAAGTAAAATACTTAAGTCAAACTTTAATCAAGTAACTTTATCTTGTGTTAAGCCGAGCTTTTCTGATTAAACGTAAGTATATAACTTGATCATAGTGATTGTTCGATTAACTTGAGGAGAGGGGTAGAAGGGTGGAGGTGAAGGTGGAGGTGGGCGGTTAGGGGAGGTCAAGAGTAAAGAAAGTTGATAATTTGAGTTGCGGATCGACGAAGATAGGTGGGCTTGGTTTTAGTTTAGTTAGGTTTATTTCTTTTGTATACATGTATATCTAACACTTATTTTACTTCTATTTTATTTTCATTTACTTAGGTTATGTGCAATGGCTAATGGATCATGTTTAGGAGCGTGATAACCCTCGGAAAGTACCACATAGGCATATTTACTCACTTTAGCCCTCACTCATGTCATTATGCTCATGCATGCGTCCATCATGCCTCTCATGCCCCCCACCGGAATAGTGTATAATGTCTTTCACACCTATAAATGATGATGATAATGGTGATTGTGGGTGAAGGATAATGATCTTGATGATTGGTGATGATTGTAATATGATTTGGAATGTTAATGATGATGAAAAGATCATGAATAAATGCCCCAAATTGCGATTATATTGACCCCCTTTCAAAATTGGTCAAACCCCCTATAAAGCCCCTTAAATGCCCCTTAAATTCCTTATTAAAACAAGGGAATACGCTGATGTCAGTAGAGCCTGTCCCCGACGGCCTTGACTCCTTACGGCAATGGCCAAAGGCAGCCGGCAGGTGTTCTGGCTACAAACTGGGTGGAGATGGACAACTTGTTTTCTTCGTAACTTTTTCATTTCAACTCCGTTTTCACGACCATGTCTTCGTTTTTCTACTCTCTATCATGTCTTACACTAATATCTTCATTTGCACTTCATGTATTTTTTTCAAAACATCAATTTCTTGTAGTTATTCAATTCCACGAATATCAACAAACAAAAACACATATTATTCAATATTTAAGCACTTAAACACCTAATGCCAAACCATGTCATCATCGGTCACGGTGAGCGGCAATGGCGGTGCCTGTGGTTGTGGGTGGATGCGGTGGTGGTTGGTGGTGGACGATGGCGAGAATGGTCAGTGACGGTAGGTAGTGGCGGTGGTAGTAGTGATTGTGAGGCGGTCACGGCGGTAGTCGGTGGTGGTGGGTGGTGCTGGTGCTGGTCGATGATGGTGATGAAGGGTGATAAAAGGGAATGGAATGAAAAATAAGCATGAGGTAGATGGAATGGGTTTTGGGGTTTTCAGAGGGAATGAAATGAACATGATAATAAATGATTCCATTACCTTGACCAAGCAAACACTTTTCTTTTTTTCAATTCATCGCGATATTCCATTTCATTCCGCCTCTCATTCCTGCATACTAAACATTACCTAGCTTGAATATCCAAAACCCGAGCGTGATTAGAATTTAATATTGTTACAACCATGTTAATCATTGTTCTTTATAATTTTCCAAAGTAAACAAAGCTGTTATTCGTAATTTTACAAATCACTCTATTAGATAGTAGAATTCGCAATTTTTACATGAATTTTCAAGTGGAACGGAATCTAGTGTGATCATTCCAAATTCAAATCAATTATTCTTCAAGATACCGGCTACAAACTCTTAGTAGTTCACCACCCTTCTTGCCATTACTTACTCCATAACATAAATGGTCATCTTGGTGATTTTAAAGACTCTACTTGGGATTTTCCTTGCGGACCTCTAGTTCGTATGAAAGTTCGGTATTCATCAAAAGTCATCGAGGGGTAGAGAGATGGTGTCTCAGGTGTTATGAGTTCCAGTGCTGGATGAATAACCAAATCACTCTTTGGGTTATAAAAATATGCCAATGACACTCGCTCTTTGTTTTGATTCACAATCACCCTGTGTTCTACACTCTTGTATATAGCATTGCTTATAACCTAAAAAATAAAAAATAAAAAATGATGGTATACAAAATATGACAAAGAGCCAAGACATGCATTTTGATAAAGATTTGTACCTGAATTTGATCGCCGATATTGACGATGATCCCATGCTGAACCGATTTCACAGTAATCCATTGTTCATCTCGTAGAACTTGAAGCCCGCTAACGTTTTCATCGGGGAGGAGAAAGGTCATGCCACCGGGGTCAGAATGAGACGAAAGACCTAGTGATAAATCGGGCTGTGGGCATTTTGGATAAAAGTTCACTCGCAAACAAGCCCCCACATCCTCTCCGCCAAACGCGTTTTTAAGATAATCATGTTGTAATCCGAGGTTTATAGACAATACCTCTAATAATACGTTTCCCAACCGAACTATCTCCTTTGAGTATTCTTCCACAACTCCCCTACACCAAAACATGCATAAATTTAAATAGGGCTTACTCATGCAAGTATCTTGGGCTCGTCTCGTGGAAACAAAGTGTAGAAATGCATTGTAAAATGGCACGCATCAGACCCAAATTGGCCTCACATGCCCGGGATCAAAATTTACTCCCCCCCCACCCCCACACACATATATGACGAGGATATTAATTTCATAATTTGGAGAATCACCCCAAGTTGAGAGAACCACGGGAACTCTCAGAACTCCTACGTACAACCATCCGATTTTTTTAATTTGTTTTTTCAAAACATGTTTATATTACTAACTATGTAAAAAAAAAAAAAAAAAAAAAAAAAAAAAAAAAGTTGCCATTGACTTAAATACATGTAAAAGAAACACATGAAAAGTAAAAAATTATACGTAATTAAAAATTTCGATATATGTTTAAAATTTCAGTCTTACATTTACGTAAATTGATTGCCAGTTTTTATTTTACCTTTTTATGTGTCTTAGCTAGTCACATGTTTTGGTAAAAAAAAAAAAATTGCAAGGGAGATAGGAGTTCACTCGAGATGGTTCTCAAAGTATCCATCCATATACATAGGGGTGGGGAAGTTAACCGCCGTAACCGACAAGCGAACCATAAACGGCATAACTTAATCGATTTTAACTAAAAGACGGGGTTCAGTGCAAAAGACGGGGTCAAGAGAAATCTAAAGACACGGTCTATTATTTTTTATATAATATATGTGTATCCTAAAAGACGGGGTTCGGGTGTAAAAGACGGGGTTTGTTGAACCCATCTCTTGCTGAGTGACCAAAAGACGCGATGGCTTAAAACGGGGTTGTAAACCCCGTCTTAAAAGCTTATTCACCCCGTCTTTAGCCTATCATTTGTACTAGTGGGTTATGGTTATGAAGCTTTGTTAAACAATATAACTGAAACAAAACCGAACTTGTAATGTGAAGTCTGTGTAATAGATTTTTGTTTTACACTAACCATATAGAGGTTTTTACTAAGATACATGTATGGTAGTAATAAAATGATCTTAATGTTAATTCGATGAAGAATTGAACTTGTAAACAAAACCTTAAGTAAACTTTTGTTGTTGTTGAGCTATATATTATTAAAAGGGAAGCCGTATTGTAGTTTAACAAAAAAGTGTAGTATTGGTTATCTTATAAAAAAACTTCAAGCTAAGTGTGACACTCGGCATTTTCAGCTGGCTACTTTAAAACTAACACAAACTATTTTATCTTGGTCAAACATCCATGCATTACACTTGATTTGGATTAATTAGGTACATGCACACCACTATACCTTAACATGCTTTTAATGCTTAGATTAAGGTTGTCACGAGGCTCTTTTGGAAAAAAAAAAAACAATATAACATGACAGACGTTAAACACAAATTATTATTATTATTATTATTATTATTATTATTATTATTATTATTATTATTACTACTATTACCGGAAAATCACCATAATATCTTTGACCCTATAATTAACAAAATGCCATTAACTTTTGGCGATTATCAAAATATTCAGTTTAGTTTCCTAGAAAAAAAAATTCGAGTTAATTGCCAATTTAGTCCCTGAGGTTTATCAAAAATTGTCACTTTCATTCAAATTTTTTTTTTATTGTCAATTTAGTCCACGTGGTTTCATTTTTTGTCATTTTAGTCCCTGAGGTTTGTCAAAAATTGCCACTTTCATCCAAATCTTGTTAGTCCGCAGGGACTAAAATGACAAAAAAATGAAACCACGGGGACTAAATTGACCAAAAAAAAGATTTGGATGAAAGTGGCAATTTTTGACAAACCTCAGGGACTAAATTGGCATTTAACTCAAAAAAATCAGTATTGGGTCAACTAATATCATGCCACCACACGTCAACACCCTGCGCTGCAGATTAAACCTTCGCTAAAAGCATTCATAAGCCACTCTAAACCGTTACGTCACCATGTCACATCATTTCAAACCATTTTAAACCACAACTCACTTTTTTTCCTTAAACCATAAATCATTTCAAACTTCCATCTCATCACCTCCTATTTATTTTATACCCCACACAAAAAAAAAATAAAAAAAAAAATTATTTGATAATATAAAATACAATAAGGGCCTCACCCCATCCCCAATGGACCTTCTAGTGGAACAAACCAACCCAATCCAAACTCTCCATTGCTAAAATGAAATTTGTGTGGTTCGTTCCAATGAGAGCAAACCTTCCGTTTGCTCCCATAATGGATGCTCTAAATGACACATGTGAATCCATGATGCATTGGTAATTTTAAAATGTCCATAACTATTTTTGTTAGTTATTTCATTGATAATTCAGTACTTTCTACATGTCTTAAACTTTTAATAGCTTAACTAACCTCAAAGAAGATGGCTTCTCAGGCCATTTTTGGTGATCCTTCAACGAAGAAGGAAGATAATGAAGGAAATAATAATCATTCCAATCAAGTATCGCCCCCTTCTCAAGCCCTAATCGGCTTCCATAACCTTCATAAGTTGTCGGTAAATTCGCGTATTTTTGCTTCACCTCCATCGGTTCATTAAAAAACTCTCTCCAAATTTCCCTTACTCCGTCGACTAACTCCGGCTTCAAACCATGATTTACCACTTGGAAAAACCCCCACTCACGGCAGGCGTTTGAAATGTCCTTCAATGTGGCCTCACGGACGGCTAGATCACCGTCCGTGAGTCCGGACAGGTCGATAAGTGGTATGTTTATGTCAGAAGGAGATGAGTTGAGAGATGGCCGCTCTGACAGTGGCCTAATGTATCGGTCGGGGATTATTGAATCCCCGCTTTCCGATAAGGATTGGACTCGAACCACTGGTTCGGGCCAATCTCGGTGGCCACTCATGGTTGGTGAATTAGTTATTATTATTATTATTTTTTTAAGATAACGGAAATTTTATTAAAGAAACACAAACTAGGAGAGATTAGAAACATATTATTTGTGTTTACAAAAGGAAATTAAAGAAATTAAAATTACGTTATTGTGACCACTCTAAATTAATAGGTTATAACTTATAAGAGATTATGTGGTGGTGATGGTGTAAGAGAAGGTGAGGAGAGGTGGTTTTATAGGCAGAGGTGCATGTGATGTGGATATCAATTGATATAAAAGAACACGTGCAAAAACTGTAACAGAACTACAGTCTCACGATTTATAACATGAACATTGGACAACGACATGAATTGTGTTTTTGTGGTGTTCTAAATTTCTAATTTTCGATTGGATGACTTTGAGTGACTCAACTTTATAAAAAGATATGTAATAAACTAATAAAAACTAAACTGGTTGTCGTGTATTTCTTATATATGATTTCTCGTTATAATTTTTTACCAGCGTTTTATGTTTTTATCTTTGTTTAATTTGCGATATAGAGTTTATGTTATGTAATAATAAGAGTAGTAAATACAGAATCAAGTTATTTTACATAGTATAACAAAAATGAAAATAGTGAGAAAGATACAAAAAACACAATAGATCATGAAATATGATACGATGAGCCATAAAATATAACACAATGAATTGAAAAAAGACACAATGAATTGAAAAAATGACACAATGATGAAAATAAGAAAAAGACACAATGGTACATAAAAGACACAATGATATAACGCATATTTTAAAAACTACAAGCTAAAACCCAAAAAACCAAAAACCTAAAAACTAACGTCCTGGGTTTGATAAGACGGTTTCAATGTCGCTTGAATGAGTTCAATCGGAGTCTGTTTGATACCCTTTCTACGACTTCCTATTTTTCTTTCACTGTGTATTTGATCCTAACCCAGTAAATACAATAATTTTTAATAGTGGTAATGTTGATCTGATTTGTATGTATATAAGAGAAAACATGATAAAATTGATACTTTACAGATGTTGGAAATTAGGTATCTGTTTTAATTAATTTTATATAAATAATAATTATTTATATATTCAAAGTGCTGAAGCGCGAAAAATCACAAAACAGAAAATATCCCAAAAATAAGTGATCTAGTTACACATAATAACCAAAAATCCGCACTCTGGATGTTGCAAACGATTCAACTAGAAAACCGTATCACAAAGTCTACAACACCTTAGAGATCCAACCTTTAACCTTGAAACCAGATTTGATCTGATACAACAACAAGATAGCACAACAATCGAGGCAACTTTGTGACACAAAAACCGAGGCTGGACAAACCGCATGTGTGGCGAGTGGGGTTAGAACAGGTCACTCGTGACTGCGGCATGTGGGGTCGGTCCCGGGTGGCTGGCGGGGGTGGTGGTCGGCTGTGAGGTGGAGGTTGCCAGATGGGAGGTGGTGGTGTTGTATTTTCATTAAAACTCTTTTAATAAAAATTTATAGGGTTTGTTAAGGTTTGTGATTAGAGATGTAGGGTTAAGATAATATGAGAACTCACCCAAGTTGTGAGAACTAGAGATTGAATGGGCTAATAAACAAGTGATACATGAGGCCTTCTTATGTTTTTTTATTAGTGAGTATTTTAGGTAATGCACCTTATTAAGGGTCAATAAACACTGTCCCAAAAAGTTGATTAGTACACTTTTAGTAATATAATAATCTTGATTCATGTCAGTATTCCATCATCCCAATAAAACACTGTATATTTCTCCCGCCCATATTATTATTGTTTTGGTAAAAAAAATATTTAGTAAAAATAACTTTGTATTCCAAATTAGTAAAAGTGAGGTAGAGTGCTAAATGTGTGAAAATAAGTTAAGGAGCCAATTATATTATGAAGATAATATATCAGGATGTTAAAGAAGCAAAAAGATGACAACTATGCTCGGGATGGTTAAGGTTAGCTTTGGTATGAACAGTTATATCCTCGGGATGGAACTGTTTGTAATGAACAAATGAAGTAGTAAAAATAAAGAACAACACACGATCTACGAGGAAAGCCCTTGATCAATTGTAGATCGCCGGCATAAAACCTCGGGAGGAGTCTAGGCCCCTGCCTTGTTTGTTAATATTAATTTGGTGAAAAGATACAACTTTGGATGAGCAAATGGATGAGTGTACTATGATTACAATGATTGTGTGAGTGTTTTCTAATCAGCTGAGTCTATATGTGTAGCTATAGTGTGAGCATTGTGTCTTATACTCGTCCAATACTCCCATTCATATAGTACATGAAGTAAACAAAGAATCCCATGATATCCGCCATCTTTAATGATCTTGTGGGCTGTTTCAGGTGACCGTTGTGTTGTTACAACTGAATATGACCGTTGTAGTAGCTGTTTCAACTGAATATAGTCGTTATTTGGCTGTTTCCTCCTTTCTCTGCTATATTTAATGCTTGTCGGTTACAAGTTTTACTTCTTCTTTGAGCTTGGACTTGTTCCACACGCATAGCTATTCAATGATCAGTTCCTTTGACTTAAATGAGTCAATATAGCTGTTTGGGAGGAGTTACAAGCCTTAATATTGATTAAGTGTACCTGCAATAATATCATAATAAAATTAGTCCATCCTCAAGATGCATAGAAGTGAGAACACCGTTACATCCTGAACCCTGCTTAGTCCTTTAGCATCCTGAGGATGTTACTCAGAGAATATGAGGTAAAATCATCCTGCATTCATATAACAATAAGATAGTTCGTTAGTCTATCATCAGGATGCACATAGGTCAGAATGTTGTTACATCCTGAAGCCTGACCAGTCCTTCAGTATCCTGAGGATGCTACAGATAGGTTAGTGCTATCCTGAAGAATTCACCACCAACAATTATGTGATCAGATTATTTTACACAACACACACAAAAAGCTCTAAAAACATACATGCAAAAAGCTTCCTAAACACTCTCAACTACCCACCTAAAAATGATCGACAAAAACACTAACAATCTAGCAAGGAACGAGAGGTCGAGTGGCTGTGCTAGGTTTCTTGAGTACAACATGGATTTAACGAAAATAGGCCAAAAACTGGATTTTTCAACAAAGGATTTTATTCACCGTGTAAGCCTAAACAAGGTGGGGCCAACAGTGGCGCATAGAATGCAGGTGAGCCTAAAAGGCAGACACCACAACATGAAGGGTACCCCTGTTGATTACAAGAATTTTGCAAAAAGTATCCGTATGTTCATTGGGAATAGGGATTTGTCAATGATGATCGACAAGCTGAATGATAGGGTTAAGCACCTGCCAAAATTTTCTTTTAAGTACAGTCTGGTCAACGGGGAGCTTAGATATGTTTTTTGGGCAGATGAGATATCAAAGATTAACTATCAGCATTTCGGCGAAGTACTTGCATTTGACGCGTGATGTGTTGGTCAAAACACCTTGTTAATATTATAGTTTTGTATATATTTTAGTCTTTTATTGTGTACTTTTAGTTAGTCTTAGTTATTTATTAGTGCGTGTGTGTTTTGTAGGTGTTCGTGGATAATGAGCTCAAAACAAAAGAATTTCAATCGACACACAAACACTTGAGAGCAGGTGTTCAGGGACGTTGGGCGTAGACGAGAAATTTTGGTCGAGCGAAGAACACCCAGTGCAAGAGCATGGAATAATAATAATATATATAAATAATAGTATATAATATATTTTAATAATAATAATACTAATAATAATAATAAATTGAAATAATAAAAGAAAAAAAAAAAGAAATTGACAAATGACCCAAGGCCCAAAATCGTAGAAGTGGTCATGCTTCTTAATGGAGGTTGGATATTATATTTTTGGGGGAGGGCGAGAACATCTTGAAGGAGGCGCAGCCTTTGGCTGCACTTTTGGTACAGAGCATCATCGCACGAAGAAATAATAGGGGAAGGGGCATGTACGCGACCAAGATGCAAGGCTAAATCTTTGTAACTTCCTCTAGACGAACGGTTTGATTAGGTTTCTTACTTTTTATGTTTATTTAAGTATTAGATTTTGTTTTTGCTTGTGATGACAAACATCTTAAACATTATTGATGCAATAGTTAATTAAACAGTTGAACTGTGTTTTGAGTCCTTTCTTTACAACTTGTTCGGTTGATGACAAAACTTAGTAGCGAGTTGGGTGACATAAAGAGGGTAGACTTGACACTTACAACCGGGTAGTTAATAGGGTTTGATGACAAGAACCTGTGCTACTAGCTAGTTAACTAATTTCCAAAACTATGTCTATGTGGTTCCCAATCTTTAAACTGAAAACTGTGTGAAACTAGAACCCGAAGTTTAGAGGGAGTTACTTCTTTATTATTATTGTTTTCTTTTCAAATTAATTTAATTCAGTTTTTGCAAGTATGACAACATTCTACTTCATAAAATATTATTTTTAATTAATTAGTTTAATTGATAAAATTGCTATTAACACTAACCACATACTCCTCGTGGTTCGACAACCCTACTCCCTATACTGCAGTCCTTGTAGCTAAGGAGTTGTTTTTAAAATATTTTTTGATTAGCACTTCGACACGTGATCAAAATGGCACTAGCTATGATGATTTTGATCAGGATGGGTTCGACTTGCATCCTAGGCGTCCAGTCCCACGTAATCAGGTACGTCAATTTAATCAAGGGAACCGGGTTGGAAGGCAAAGGGTAAATAACCAGGCACCAAGAGGTGTGCCACGATTTGATGCAGGTGATATGGGGGATGATTTAGAGTTTGTAGATGGTGTCCCACAGCTTGTTCAGAGGGCACCAGCTAGGGGTGGAGTAGATAGTCACTTTAGGCCAGTCATTATGTCTAATTCATCAGCTATAGTGACACCCGTAGGTAGGAATGGTAGAGCTTTTGAGGTTAAACCCGATTATTTAGGCCATCTACCTGAGTTCTATGGTAAGAGATCAGAGGAGCCTTACTTACATATTGCAGCTTTTGAGTCTATTTGTAGCACTGTAGGAGGGGCTGGGTTTACTAAGGATGAGGTTATGCTTATGTTTTTTCAATTCACTTTGAAGGATAGGGCTAGGCAGTGGTTTGCAACCCTGACCCCAGGTAGCATTTTTACTTGGCAAGAAATGCAGCAGGTGTTTTTAGAAGAATATTACACTATGGGTAAGACTTTCGAGGCTAGAGAAGCAATTAGGGCCCTTTGAACAGAATTCAGGTGAGACATTTCATGAGGCATTTTCTATATTTAAGGAGTTGCTTAGGAAGTGCCCGCATCATAGCATTGAGACTTGGGAGCTTATTAAAGCATTTTATGATGGATTATTTCCTGATGAGGTTAGGGATCTAAAAGCTATTAGCAGTGGTACTTTTCTCACTAACACGGTAGCTATAGATTGGGGGTACTTAGAGAGGATGAGTGCAACTTCTAAGAGACAGGCACAGTCTAGTAGGAAATCTAAATCATCTTCTGTTAGGGCTGTTGATTATGAGGCTGAAGAGAGGATGGAAAAGCTTAAGCAGCAGAATTTGATCTTAGAAAAACAGGTAGCCCAGTTGAGAGTAAGAAAAAGTGATGAGGTGAAGGTAGGTAGTGCTTTTAATATTTGCACTGAATATAATGAATTGGGTCATATTGCAGCCGAATGTGCAGGTGGACAGGAAAAACCGGGTGAACAGGTAAATCAAGACTATGGAGAAAGAAAACAGTATGACATGTATTCAAATACAAATCATCCTGGACTGCACAATCATCCCAATTTCAGGTATGGTAACCCGAATAACCAATTAAATCCTAATTTTTCTAATTCTCATGTGCAGGGGGAAATCAGCAGCAGCACTGGAACCGAGAGCAGGGCACTTCAGGTGAAAGCAGTAATCAGTTACATGTGATTCTGGAAGCTATCAAGGCAGTCCAAGAGGATGTTATGGGAATTAGGCAGGATAATGAAAAGCAGGACAAGACTGTGGAAGCCTTGTCAAAACAGGTAGGCCAGCTAGCTACTCAGATGTCGGGGAGAGACCCAGGTTAACTCCCTAGTGATACTGCACTAAATCTTGCTCACCAGTCTTCCTCCAGAAGTTTGCACATCAACGCGGTAAGTATTTTCCCCACCTTTGAAATAGGTAGTGTAGACAGTACTCCACCAAAGTTTGTTGAGGGAGTGGTGGAGGAGTGTAACACTGAATCTGAGGCTGAACCTGAACAAGAAAAAAATTTCAAATTAAATCTTAAGAGTAAAAACGTTAAGAGTGGGTCTAATGAGGCTAAGTGTGGGGTGAGAAGGTGAAAAAAGGTACCATTTCCTATGGTTTTATTAGATCTTGCTAAGAGAAAAAATTTAATTAAACGGGACCCACCAAAGGATGAGAAGTGGGAAAAATTTAAAACTGTCAAAATCAATTTACCGTTAATTAATAAAATTGAAGAATGTCCTGATCAGGTTCAGTGTCTGAAAGAATTGAGTACCCAAAAACAACGTCATAAACTTCCTAAACAGTTAGATTTAAGTGCCAGTGTGAATGCCGTTTTGTTGGGTACCCTTCCCCCAAAACTCCAAGACCCAGGAGCGCCTATTATTGTTATACAAGTAGGTGATTTTCAAGTGGATAGAGCGCTTCTGGATTTGGGAGCTAGTGTGAGTATTCTACCAGGGAGTTTATATGATCAGTATGATTTTGGTCCATTACAGAAAACCAACACAACTGTGGTGTTGGCCGATCAAACTCTTTCGTGTCCTAGGGGATTTTAAGGAATGTGATTATTAAGGTTGGAGAGTTTTATTACCCGGTAGATTTTTTAGTGCTTGATTGTGTCAAAAACACACAACCAACTGTCATTCTGGGTAGACCGTTCCTGGCTACTGCTAAAGCCATTATTAATTGTGTTGAGGGGACAGTAAAGATGAGGTTTGGGGATAGGAAGATGAGTCTTAAGGTGTTCTCTAATACTGCTAATCATAAAACTGACAAAAGTGGATCTCCTGTGAAGGAGAATGGAAAAGAAAAGAAAGAATGTTTTGTGATTGACAGGATGGATTTAGTAGGTAAGAATAACACTAAGAGAAAACGAAGGAGAAGGAAGAAGAAGTCCAAGAAGCCACCTGAACCAGATAGTGAGAAGGAAAAGTTAGCATTGTTGGGGTTAATAGGGAGAACTGTGGAAGAGTTACCTGGGTGTAGGAGGAGCACACACTTGGAGGTGTGGGGACACAAAAATCCCACTAGACCACCGTGAGTAGATATGTCAGGTATGTTTACTTGTAGAGTTTGTATAGTTGTGTAGAGTATTACATGTACGTTTTTTTTATTTTATTTTTAGAGTTTGAGTCTGTTTTGGTTTTTGTTTTTTTGGGAATGCTTGGAGTTTAATTTGCAATCAGATAACCTCGCTTGTACTCAATCTCCATTCAGGCGGGATAGATCTGTACACCATCGGTGTATAAGGCATCCCAGAATTTTGTGTTTTTATTTTTCTTTTGAGTGTTAGTTTCAAGTTTGTTTATCGGCCGCGAATGAAATGCTATACGGCTGGATTAGAAGGAGTTTAACGGACTCATACGCGTATTGCTTATCCAGGGGAGTCTGTTCCTTGTACTGTTGTATCTTATTTTTATTTCTGCTTTATTTTATCCCTAGTTCACATTGAGGACAATGTGTCGTTCAAGTGTGGGGGTGGGGAAACTTCGTTTTTATTTATTCTTGAGTCTAAAAAAAATTAAAAAAAATGAAAATTGAAAATGTCTTGAAATTTTTCCTAAAAAGCATTCTAATCAGACATAAAGCAGCTCTTTCGGTACATACCAATTGTTTCTTGATTGTTTTGACAGTAGATCCTTAGTCATGGTCTAATTTGTGGAAAAGTAATATGAACCGTTTTCAGCAGGTATTTTTAAGGAAAAAAAGTTTAGAATTGCCTGACTAGGTTTAACAAGCTATTGGTAATAAATGCATGCACACATCGGTAACCCATTTCCCCACTTCTGTGAGATCTTGAGCCTACTAGATGATAGGTTGATTTATATATATATTTTCGTTTGTTGAGAGTAGGCCACATGTTTCTCTGTGGCAGAACTTGTGTGATTTGATACATGCTAAGGTTGTAGACTAGATATGCGCATACATGACAAAGGCGATTTAGGATTCCCTTTTTGTTTGACACCTTTTATTTGTTTTGTGTTAACCGGTTTACCCAAAAATATTACCATTAGTAGCCAATTTTGAGCCTTATACCATTTCGTTTGCTAAACCACATAATCACCCAAAGAAACCAGTACCTTTACCAAGTGTTGATGACATCAAAAGTGTTAAGTGATTGTATTTATGTTAGAAAAATATGTAAATGAAAAAAAAATGAAAAAAAAAAACAAAAAAGAAAAAGAAAAAGAAAAAGAAAGGAAAAGAAAAATAAAGAGAAGTTGTTCGTTATGGGTCAATTCTATCCTATGTTTCGCTTGTTTAGTTTTTATCATGAATAAAGGATTGTCAGTCACTTTGGTTACACCAGTTTTATTTTAGCCACTTTCTAGCCAAATCATTCCTACCTTTACCCTAAGACCAAAACCCGTAAGTCCTTTAGATATGTGCATTGTCTACAGTTGATGTGTGATTGTTATACAAGCCTATGATAACAGAGTTACATGTTTGGTTTTAAGTGAATTATACTAGCTCATTACATGCTAGTCCAGATATTAAACCGAGTTGAGTGAAAAATTGTGAGGGGTGTGTTGCATGAAAGTAGAAACCGGAAGCATGTTAGGTTTAGTCGGGTTAATTCTGGTTTTAAATGGAAATCAATTTGACTTGCTGAATTAACACATCTAATGCTGATCTTTAAATGGGGTATGACTTTGTACCTTATCTAAGGTATGATGGGACAACTGGGGTGCTAGTCTGTGATAATGTGTTGAGTAGAGTGAATATAACTTTTTCGAGACGAAAAAAGATAAGTGTGGGGGGTGTGATGTGTTGGTGAAAACACCTTGTTAATATTATAGTTTTGTATATATTTTAGTCTTTTATTGTGTACTTTTAGTTAGTCTTAGTTATTTATTAGTGCGTGTGTGTTTTGTAGGTGTTCGTGGATAATGAGCTCAAAACAAAAGAATTTCAATCGACACACAAACACTTGAGAGCAGGTGTTCAGGGACGTTGGGCAGGGACGTTGGGCGTAGACGAGAAATTTTGGTCGAGCGAAGAACACCCAGTGCAAGAGCATGGAATAATACTAATATATATAAATAATAGTATATAATATATTTTAATAATAATAATACTAATAATAATAATAAATTGAAATAATAAAAGAAAAAAAAAGAAAAGAAATTGACAAATGGCCCAAGGCCCAAAATCGTAGAAGTGGTCATGCTTCTTAACGGAGGTTGGATATTATATTTTTGGGGGAGGGTGAGAACATCTTGAAGGAGGCGCAGCCTTTGGCTGCACTTTTGGCACAGAGCATCATCGCACGAAGAAATAATAGGGGAAGGGGCATGCACGCGACCAAGATGCAAGGCTAAATCTTTGTAACTTCCTCTAGACGAACGGTTTGATTAGGTTTCATACTTTTTATGTTTATTTAAATATTGGATTTTGTTTTTGCTTGTGATGACAAACATCTTAAACATTATTGATGCATTAGTTAATTAAACAGTTGAACTGTGTTTTGAGTCCTTTCTTTACAACTTGTTCGGTTGATGACAAAACTTAGTAGCGGGTTGGGTGACATAAAGAGGGTAGACTTGACACTTACAACCGGGTAGTTAATAGGGTTTGATGACAAGAACTTGTGCTACTAGCTAGTTAACTAATTTCCAGAACTATGTCTATGTGGTTCCCAATCTTTAAACTGAAAACTGTGTGAAACCTAGAACCCGAAGTTTAGAGGGAGTTACTTCTTTATTATTATTGTTTTCTTTTCAAATTAATTTATTCAGTTTTTGCAAGTACGACAACATTCTACTTCATAAAATATTATTTTTAATTAATTAGTTTAATTGATAAAATTGCTATTAACACTAACCACATACTCCTCGTGGTTCGACAACCCTACTCCCTATACTGCAGTCCTTGTAGCTAAGGAGTTGTTTTTAAAATATTTTTTGATTAGCACTTCGACACGCGATGAATGTGGCACATTATGAAGAAGCTGCCTACAAAGGTACTGACGCTTTTTATCATATTTTTCTTTCAGCCACAGGTTCATACCATTTTTTTATCACATTCTTCATCACTTGTTTGTTTTTTTTATAGGTTGTAGGAGTTGGGGTTGACAATGCAGAAGTAAGGGCAGCCATACATAAGTTGGTGTGGAATGTTTATTTAAAACCGGAGACATTTGAAAGGCGGTGTGGCTAAGAGACATGTTCAACATCAAGGAGCTTTGGGTGCCTGCATACTTTCGCGAGATCTCCATGTCATGCCTAATGAAGACCACGTCCCGATGTGAAAGCTCAAATACGTCATTTAAGGTGAATTCTAGCTGGGCCAACATACTTGTGCAATTTTTGTTGTGCTTTGACACCACAATGGACTCTCAAAGATACAAGCAAAGGGTTGCGGAGTACCAGGCTGAGTGTCGGGTCCCTGAATTGAAAACTGGTATGGCAATTGAGAAACAGTGTGCGCGGGTATATTCTCAAACCATATTCTATGAAGTGCGAAAGGAAATCCAGAAAGGGCTGCTGCTGTGTTTCATTACAAACCAAGAAGAAGTTGACGATGTGAAGGTCTACACTATAACACACCTTGACAAGCGCACAGATGTGGTGAATGAATTCCAACTAACTTTATCCCTTTTTTTTTTTGTAAAACTTATCTATGTTCTTACCCTTTTTATTTTTGGTGTATGGGTTTTTTTGTTGTTGACTATACAAGTTAAGGTTGACGCTGTTGCGGGGATATTACATGCTCATGTAATTCGTGGACTCGGATAAGATACTTGTGCCGACATATATTTTGTGTTTTCAGGTACACAAAAGTTGAGTCTATCCCCGAGAAGTATATTATGGATCGGTGGAGGCGCAACGTGCTGCCAAAATCTGTTTTCAGCATTGATGCTCGCTATGTGGTGGACAAAAGCGATACGGCTGTTATGCGGAATGAAATGCTTGACATGTTTAACCAATGAACGTTTATCTGTGTTTTCAGAGCAATTCAAGGGTTTGAAGGATGTGGTGATGGCGAAGAGGGTTGAGGTGGCTGAAACTGGGGCCGCGGATGAATATGTGATTGCGAATCTGTTGCGTGTGCCAGAGGATGTTGAAGTTTCATGCAGCAACCCGCAGGGTATTAGGAACAAGGGTTGCGGAACCAATCGGCGGATGGTGGGCCCTGGTGAAAAGGCAGTAACTAAGAAGAAGAAGCATGCGCGCCAATGCAAGACGTGCTGGGAATACGTCACTGATCATGACTCTTGGAACTGTCCGACCAAGAAGAAAGACGCAGCAGCTTAGCTTATGCGGCAGGCCCCGAGCACCGACCCATCCACATTTTGATTATATGTAGGATAAAAAATATATAATTATGGTGTGTAGAACAAAACTGATACCGACTCTGATGGGGCGGTTTTTATTTTTGGGTGTTTATAGTCTGTGATGGTGTAAATGTCCATTCCGCATATCGTGCCAGAATGTGTGGAACGAGCATTTTTGTAGGCCATGTGAGTGCGCAAAGGGGGTAGCAGATGACTGTTTTAAAAAATGGTCGCGCCGGGGGTTTGGTGCTTTTTTGTTTTGCAGGGGCAGTTTGGGTTTATATATTTGCCTGTTAGATGTTTTTATATGGTATGTGGGACATATTTTCAGTTTTTGTGCATCTGTTTTTTTTTGTCTGTGCTTTTTGTGTTTTATATTGTATGGATATATTTTTAAAATGCACATGATGGGTGGCTGGGGTTGTTTACACCAGTGTAAATATGACACAACCAACATAGGACTTAAGATAGTAAACATAACACACTACCATCACCACATATACATTTTTTGTTATTTAGATACATTGGCCTAATCTCTCACACGCACGGCCAAATAGATACTTTCAGTAATGCCCTTTTGGTGACATAACTGCATCGAAGTCGGTCTCGTCCTCGGATGGACAGTCAAAGCCCACGGGGTAGTCATCATCATCCTTCTTGTAGTCGTCCGATCCCCAGAAGACTTCTTCGGGCAACTGTTGCGAGGCACAGTTGTCTGTTATTGCTTTTGACGCAGTCACGTTGGTGCACGTTTTACGTGGGGCCGATGACGTGCGAATTGGTTTGACTGAACTCCCACCCACGGGGGAACTAATGTCTGGGACATCAGTGTGCAGCGGCTGACCAAACCCCAGGTCGAGCAGTTTCACCTCACGGCCTTTGTACCTAGTAGTGGCCCATAGTTCGGGCGGGGCGCATAGGTCTGTGGGGTGCCGTACCTACCCATGTACACCGGCGGTGGCCAGTAGCTTGGTCGGGGGCTGTAGGCGCCAGTGTACACCGGCTGTGGCCCGTAGCTTGGTCGGGGGCTGTAGGCGCCAGTGGACACCGGCTGTGGCCCGTAGTTTGGGCGGGGGTTGTACGCGTCTGTGTGCATCGGCGGTTGGCCGTAGCTAGGTTAGGGGCTTTTGCCATGCACTTTTTGCGTGCTTGCAACCGCGGTAGTAGGTTGTCTCGTCGGGGGGGGGGGGCAGTGGTGTCGAGTTGTATTCCCATCTGTAAGCGATGCCAAACTTGAACCAACTTTCCTTTGTGTTCATTACGTGCGAATTTGTGAGGTCTTTCCTCGCTGCCACCCATCTTGTGAAAGAAAAAATAAATAAATAAAAAAAAGAGGAAAAGGAAGAAAAAAGCAAAAAACAGCAACTCAGTATTAATATATATGGTAAAAAACGAAAGGGAAAAAAATATAAAAATACAAAAATTAAAAAGTGTTCATTACGTGCGAATTTGTGAGGTCTTTCCTCGCTGCCACCCATCTTGTGAAAGAAAAAATAAATAAATAAAAAAAGAGGAAAAGGAAGAAAAAAGCAAAAAACAGCAACTCAGTATTAATGTATATGGTAAAAAACGAAAGGGAAAAAAATATAAAAATACAAAAATTAAAAAGTGTTTTTTACACCGGGGTTTTTTTTACCCCACTCTTATACAATTCTTTATTTTTTACACCGGATTTTTTTTATGTACTTAGTTACCCCCACCCCCCGAAATACCCCCATCCAACTCTGTATACAGAAACACATGTTTACATCGATGTTTTTTATAAAAACGGGGGGGGGGGGGGGGGGGTACAAAAATCCGCTATTTTTTTTTCATACATTGAGGTTAACACAAAAACCACACCCCCATGTGTTTTTACACCGGTGTCTCTTTATTGTTTTCTGCTATGTTTATTTTTGGGTGTGAAAAAAATGGAATGCATGCTCATTTTGGTTTTACACCAGTGTTTTTTGTTTTAAGCATAAATGGTGTAAAAAATGCCTTTTTTTTTGTTATTGGATGAAAAACGATGTGAGTTCCTATTTTTGTGGCTCTAGCATATAAATACACGGAGGTAGTGTACTTATTCAAATGGAGCAATTATTATACGGGTTTAAAAAAAAACACATCTACAAAAAAAGTACCCACGTGAATGATGTAGACTGGGAGATTTGTTTTATTATCACTATAGGATTTGATTTCTTTTACACTGGTGTAAAAGTTAGAGGGTTTTGATTTTTTTTGCCTATTTTAATTTTTTTTTACTTCAACACATTTTTACATTGGTGTGGTGTGTGTGGTAACCTAAACACATTTTTACCTTGGTGTAAAAGGTGTAGAGTGTGGGGGAATATTTTATGGGACCACTCAAAAAAGACAATGAATTTTTTTCTTTGTCCTTCAATGAAAAATAATCTTACATAAGCTAAAAAAAAACCCATGTGGGGGATAAAAAATGGGGGCCACATACACACATATTTTTTATACTTTTTTCTTTTTTAGGTGTTCGTGTTTATTATTATTATTATTTTTAATATGTTTTATACCTTCGAAAAATGAGGGCACACACATACCTTTTCATATTTTGTTTTACACCGGGGTAAATTGACTAAAACCACATGCCAAAGCATATTTATATGGATACCAATGTTAACCATTACATAAGCAACCATTAAAACCCAACAAAAAAACACAAAAAGAACAAATGTTTTTCAATAACAGTTATAACCCATCAGACACTACCACGCTAAACCCGATCGTTGTAAATGTTTATGGATGACAACGGGATACTTGAAGCATATTGCTTCCTCAAAATGTCAAGCTGTATTTGCTTTCGCTTCCCATTGAGGCTAAACCCACACCGGAAGGGCACGGAAGCTCCACAGTAATTTTCCATGTGCCTCATCACGAACACGCCGCAGTCGCAAGTGTTCTTGGTAGTGGCCCAAGGCAGAGGTACCGGGCGTATGCTGCACGAGCGAATCAATGCTGTCTTTGGGTGATTCACTGTGTCAAGGTAATCAGCAAAGATGTGTTTATGCAGAAAACAGTTTTTAGAGATAAAAATCAGCGCACGCAGTCATATAGAAAGAAAACAAAAAACTTACCACTTTGAACGGCGTGCTTTTAACAATGTAGACGTTGCTCTCCGTTGTACCATAGGCGACTTCCTCGGTACAATGTTATCTATCGCGCAAACGTCATCATTCTTCAAATCAAACACCAATAGGTAATAATGTTCGTTTTCTAGCACGGGCACAAAAACCATATCAACTGTGAGCAAATTCAGTTGCGATTCATCCCCACCCTTTAATCGGAGACACACGATAACGATGCAATCGATCATGTAATGATCGTAACAACGGTGACCCTCTTTTTGGAAAAATAACTACTTCTGTGTGTGTTTTGTGCAAACGTTTATATATGGTGCCATTTGTCAGATGAAGGAGAAACGATATGACAGTTTTAATCTATTGATACCCAAAATGCCCTTGTAAAGCTCTTTTTATAATAAAATAATCAAAACAATTTACAAACTCACTACAATACAAAAAAAAATGTCAAGGTTGATTATCATCCGTTAGATCAACAAGATCAATGGTTCACATGGGTTATCTAGTTCTTACAACTTGGGTGAGTTCTCTTATTATCTCATTCCTAAAGACATATTTATAAAAAAACATAGTTATACTCCAATCCCCAAAATATTATACCTTGTACTATAAATATTTCCTTTTAATTAACTCTTTATTAAATACATCCCTTTGACTTTTATATATTAAATTGATTACATTGATTTAATCAATAAAACAATTTATTAATTAAAACTCAACATTTTTTAATAGTTAAACGATTAATTCATAAAATGACGTAAAAATTAAAATAGTAAAATTATTACAAGTGAACCTTTGAGAGTCATGAGAGGAGGTGGAAGGTCTGGCGCCGGGAGGTCACAAGATCAGCTCCGGTATCGGAACTATGGTGGCAACAACAACAATGGGAAGCCTGTAACTACATTCTTCCTTACAAACCTACCAGGTGGAGTTTTAGAATCCTTATTGTGGAAAGCCTTTCAACCACAGAACCCGACCCATAACCCGCCTTGAAAACCCACCAAAATCTACGCAATTTGGGACCAAATATGGAAGCTATGTTGATTGCTTAAGGACCGACATAGTATTCTCGGCCGCAATCACCTCCTAGTTGACTCAATTATACGCAGATTCAGCACACATCAAGATTTAATGACGTGTTTGACCATTTCGGGTCCACGAATTATGATACTTCCAAGTATACAGCGGCATTATAAATTAAACTCGATTTCTCAGTCTAGACTCGCAAATAACAAAACCCTTACCCTCAATTTCTCCTAAAACCTTCCTATAAACTTCATCCCCTTCGCGTTTGACTTTTTGTTTGACCAAACAATCATCATCAGTTATAGATTGTAAGTTACAATTCTTTGCATATTTTCAATCTCCGGCATCATGTGATCAATAACCCTATGAATCTAAGGGTTATTGATTCATGAATTGAACTATTGATGTGGCTAGGGTTCGTTATACACGAATTGGGGATGATGGATCTGCTGCAATGAGTATTTATTTTTTTCGAAACAATCTCCAACACCAACTGATCAGCAGATCAGTTGGTTGGCCTCTTTTTATAAAAAACATGAACCGGCCGGACGGCCCGGGTTCGAATCCCACTTGAGCACCTTCATTCTTTTCATTTTAATTACATGTAAAACAGAATTTTATTATATTATATAATTAATATAATCCAAGATTTAACGTTCTCAGGGTGTGGCTCAGTTGGTGGCCACGCTTGTGATAAAAACCCGAACCGGCCAGAGGCCCGGGTTCGACTCCCATAACCAACAAACATTTTTTTACCCTTTTTATATATATACTTAATATATTAAATCTTTTAAAATAGTTTTTAAATACTAAAAGTGGTTTATAAATCCTACAAAAATTACTGTATGACCTTCTAATGGTAAGGTTCATTGTACAATTTTTAGTTTTCAAAAATATTTTATTTAATATATATTATAAATATTACAAGTTTATTCATTTATAATTGTAAAATTTAATAAAAATATTTAAACGATCTTATTAAATCCCACAAAAATTATTCTAAACTTGTATAGCAATAAACATTTCAGAAATAATTTTTATTTCAGAAAAACCGTTCATTTTATATTTTTAATTAATTTTTGTTAGTTTTAATCATAAATAAATCTTAATAAATTCATTTTTCAATATTTTTGCACCAAAATTTTATATAAATTATTTCTATTTATTTAGAACTGAAATACAATTTTTAATTTAGAAATTCTTTAATTTTAATATTTTTAGATATTAAAGCTATATTTTGACAATTTGTAATAAATAGATTTAATATTCTATTTTTAAGAAAATAATTTTATAAAAATTATTTTCATACTTAAAACTTTATTTTGTGACCATCTTTAATCTGAAATTTACAAAAAAAGACTTTTGTTTATTTATTTATCAAATTTCTCTTATTTATTTAAACATATTTTTTATTAATCAAACGAACATTTATCCTCAATTCGAAACCCTAGAATATATTTGTAGACTAGAAAGACTTAGACATATTTATTACCTTAATTATAGGGTAATACTTGGCATCGTTGAGCAACATATATTCTATTTCACGAGACTTAACATTTTGCTAAGGTGAGTTTACATAGCCCCTTTTTTTTCTGTTTTACATTTTGGGGTGAAACATGTTTAAACATTTTATACAATATCATTTACTCATTCTTACATTATTGAAATTTGTGATTCAATTACACTATCATTTACTCATTCTATCATTTGACTGTAACAAAAAGACACAGTACAATCATTAACATTGATCAAGCCGCCTGTTTAGATTATAGCACTATAGGTCTGACAAACCCATCCCCCCGCATAAATTCAGGGATGATCGATAACAGCAACAACATTTAACTAACTTGCGAGTTAGTCATCAGTCGACACAAGGTTTGATTGTACAAAGACGCATTGTTACATGTCGGTCTCATACTCTATCATCATACAACTGTGATTGTTGTACAAACTATTGTTATCAATTATATTCAAAAACCTATGTATTCTCACCAACTTTTGTTGACCCAAAATATTTTCAAACTTAACATGTTTCAGGTTCTACTTGCTTGAAGATTTGAGTTAATGCTCGAAGATGTGTGCATAGTATTATTCATTTTGATGTACGAATTCTTGTAGAACAATTGTATGTAATTCATTTAAATCATTTAATGAAATTTATTATTCACCATGAGCTACTGAACAATCATCACTACGTGACATCCCGATGTTTCCGCCATCGGTTGGGGTGTTACAGATTGGTATCTGTAACACCCCAAAACCATTCGTTCGCCTAACTACGCCATTAGGCGTGATTAGCAAAATATTAACACAAGACTTAGAGAATATAATATGGGTTATATTCTAATATGGAAATAACCTAGTTAATAATATTATGTTTATAAATGAATAAAAGGTGTTGGAAACTAGCTTATGAGTTAGTTTTTTTATAGCAAAATGAACCGAGACTAAACTTGAGGGACCATAGTTGCCTAAATGATAAACTTGGTTTTATCATTATGAAATTTAAAAGAAAAAAAAACACACACACACACTTGGTGTGTGCCACGAAAATGATCAGGAGACAAAGTCTCCTTTGTCTACAACCCTAATCAACAAGAACAAGCCCAATCAAGGCCAAAATCAAAGGGGTTCTTCTTCCATGAGCCCTAAAACGAATCACCCAAGTTTGATAAACGCAAAGGTAACTTTTATTTGCCTTAATTTGATGATTTTATTCAAGCTTGAAGTGGGTGAAAATCTTGATTGATTACAAAACGTGAGATTATTAGTTGTTAGAGGTTTCTCTAGCTTTAGGGAGCCTCAATCATACCTAATTTGCTTACGAATCACATTCTACATGTATGTTTGATTCTAGTCATATGGTTATGCTAATATGTGAAAATTGGGGTTTAACCTCTAGGTTGAAACCCTCTATATTTAATGATTTAGTTAACTCTTAGGAGCTTTCTTAATGAGGAATTTAGGCTAAAAAGTCTAAATAACATGATATGATGATTATTAGCTAAATGGGTATGCTTTGGCTAACTTAAAACTCATGAAAAATCAATCAAATTGGTGGGTGCACACCAAGTGTTTGATTAAATCCCAAATTGGTGAACGCTAGTGAAACTATGAAGTTAGAATCATGTAAGAGCTATTAATCGTATGTGATATTGGTTTGTAATAAGCCAAGTTAATTGCATATTCTATATAAGAAAATGGCTATGGATGTAGCTATAAATGGGTAATGAATACATGATTTATGGATAGTGAATTAATTCCATGTTATGTATTCTAATAATCAAGTTTGACATATCCCTAAGTAGGTACAAGAACTAGGGATGCAAACGGGTCAAACGGATGCAAGCAATGCGTATGGAAGCAAGAACGGATATGAGGTAAGTTGTACTTACACCACTAGAGTATAACATAGCTTAATTGTTGTATACATTTGTCTCGAATCTAGTGTATGTGATAATGGTAAATCCCAAGGGGTGGAATGTATTAAATGAGTTGCCTTATGTGCACTCAAAACAAAACGTGGTTTACGACTTTAATCGAGACAATGAGTTATGACCGAATGGTGAAATTTATCAAACGGGTCAATTAAGAAGGTATGTGAGAAATGATGTTTTAATCCAAATGGAATCAATTGAATGGAATCATTAAGCATGATGTTAAATGGGTCAAGTTGTGTCACTTGAACCATAGGTAAAAACTTGTGTAATATAGTAACTTGAACTATGGGTCTAAACGGGTCAAATGGTGAAGTCCTCATCATTTGAGTCCAATACTTGATGCTTGTATTTCAAGCAATAAGATTCATGAGGTTAAACGGCTCAAATGGCAAGGTATTACCATTTGAGTTTCGAGGAATTAATGAGTATATATAGAAAGCACGCAGGTAGATGCATTTGCGCATGCACGCTTGATGCTAAGAATCGTGGAGGATACGCACAAGGTATGAGAATGGGTCAACACCACCCGGTAAGTCCGTAGTCGAATAAACGCCTTCGGGCGAAGCAACATAGGTGATAAAAGTACTCGCATGAGGTGTGGGTGCCAATCAAGTAAGTTATTTTCATAACTGTGGCAAATGCGCGCTAATGCGCTTAGAATTGACTAAACAAGTGAAAATTTGAGAAAGGATGAAACTCTAAGTCCGGAAGGACTTAGAGGTTTTTAAACAAGTCATTGAGTCAAAAACATTGGAGTTGAAACAAGAAGTTTCGCCACGAATGGCTAAATTGAAAGATTTGGTCATGAGGGGCATTTTGGGGATTTAAAGGATTAATAAAGATTGATTCTAAGAATCTAAGTCGTAATGAAACAAATCGGACAAACGCTTTTGTTGATCAAGTGTCTAATGACTTGACAACTCAAACGGTATGCAATTTAAGTGGTCAAAAGTGCCTTGTTTGATTTAAGGCCTTAATGGGTCAAATTGGGTAAAAGTCGCCATAAACATTCAAAACTAAGAACCGGATCATGGCGACATAAACCGGACCATAATTTCAGTTAAACAAAGGTTTATTTAGTCGGCAAGTCATTACTTAGGCTTCGAGAATCATCAAATGCGGTTGCGACATGATTCCCACGCTTAAAAGCCACCAAAATTACATCAGAAGCTTCGAGCGGCCGCGCGAATAAACCGACCGGCCGCGCGAATAGACCTGCATGTCAGCACGATCTTTAAAATTGCATATAAAATCGTAGAAAAATCGTTAGGAGGCGTTCTTTATATGCCTGGAAAGCTCTCGGAGCGTAGAACAATTCTCATTTGAAAGTCGAAGTCGGATTTTGGGTTTTAGAAGGGGTAAAAGCGATCCGAACAGCTGCTGCGCATAAGTTGCAGCAGTTTGTTCTCCTGATAAAGGGCCGTTTGGCCTGGTTCGTTCCGTTTCGACGTGTAACGACTATCGTACTAGTTAAATGTTTCATTTGACCACTCACTAACCATTCTTTGTGTAATGGTGCTAGGTAAACATGTGATGGAAGTCCCGGAGCAAGGATCTAGTCGCGATAAGAGCCGAACACACCCGATCACCCATACAAGCTTCCGCACTAGAATCTAAGGTACTCCCGTTAAAACGCAACATCTTAAAATATGTTTTAACTATTAAAATGTAAAAATTTGTGTGAGCCAAACATGTATTTGATCTTAATGGGTTGACTTATAAAGAAAATTTCAAAGTTTTAAATCGGGAGTGGTTTAAGTAAGGTCCAAACCCGTATGATTTGGGCGTTGATCGCGTGATTACGGGTTAGGGTCTTACAAGTGGTATCAGAGCCATAGGTTTGAGGGATCCGAGTGTCGGGAAGGATACTTGGACTCAAACCGTGCGCTCAAAGTGTTGAAGGGTGTTCGGTTCAAGACTTGATCGAGGAATCCGGTAAGTAATACCTATAATGACCATCCGTTTTGATCGGAAATTGTTATAGGTAATCAATAGTTATATCGTGTAGATACACGCTATCTCAAAAGCTTGATAAGGGAATGGTTAGGTACTCATGGGGCCTATCCAAAAGATTGATTCGGGCAACGATAATCTCGTATAACAAGAATTCTAACATCACTATTGCAGTGATGCATACTAATAATGAAATGTCATGTTACTAATTAATTGAAATTATAAATGTGACAGGGATGATAACATCTTATTCGATCGAGAGAGGATCAAATGATTCACCAAACGAGGTTGTAGAGGTTTTGGGAGCACGGCTGATAGCATGCTCACTAAGGACCAAGTCAAGTAACGACTCGGGCTAATGGATCAGTAACGAAAGGGAACACGGGAGCAAGTATCAAACAGGTACATGCTCGAAACCATAGTAGGTGCATTAGTATGCAATTATCACCTGAAGAGTGGTAATTGCATATGCAAGCAATAGGAAAAATGTGAAAGGTGCATAGTTCACGATAATGAACGATCAATGCACAAACTTAACTTGAACATTGAGACCGGGTTGGGGGTAATCATCCCAAACTAACGTTTAAAATCAAAGGATGCTAGAAAGGGGTTGTGATCATACCAGTGAGTGTGATCACACAAAGCTTTACAAAACGAAAACACAACGTTTATTCTTAATTAATGAAGGTAAAACCTAACATGGAATAATTTATCAAGGAAGGGTTTTACCAAATAAAATAGGGGGCACAAGCATGAGCTGAAAATTTGTTTGCATAGGGTGTGATGCCTTAATTATAATAAGTCTGTGCGTACCATATGCGAATTACTTACCCTGGCCAGGTAAGTGTTAAACATATGATACCATGGGTTTCTTATGATTAATACATATACAACCTATGTAACAAAGGCTTAGTAAGTGTGAGGTGCCAGGGGATTTTGGACGCAGTCCACTGTCTAACACGGCAGGGATGCGATCCATGCAAGACCTTGAGCGAGGCACCAGCTAAAATACGATGGGCTAGCAAAGAGGACAACAAACCAGAGCGTTTGGACGTAGTCCACTGTCTAACACGGCAGGGATGCGAACCATGCAAGACCTTGAGCGAGGCACCAGCTAGAATACGCTGGGCTAGCAAAGAGGACAACAAACTGGAGCGTTTGGACATAGTCCACTGTCTAACACGGCAGGGATGCGATCCATGCCAGACCTTGAGCGAGGCACCGGCTAGAATACGCTGGGCTAGCAAAGAGGACAACAAACTGCAGCGTTTGGACGTAGTCCACTGTCTAACACGACAGGGATGCGAACCATACAAGACCTTGAGCGAGGCACCAGCTTATACGTTGGGCTAGCAAAACGGGCAATATACGATACGAGTTATCCTGGGTTGATACAAAGATTGACTTGAATCTTAATCAAGGCTTAGCCATAAATAGATTCAGTTCGGAAATAAACTTGAACCTTAATCAAGGTTGAGTTATAAACAGATTTAGCTTGAAAACAGACTTGGACCTTAATCAAGGTTAAGTCATAATTAAACTCGGACTTTTGTAGAAGGTTAAATTCGTAAACGGGGACTTGAACCTTTATCAAGGGTTGAGTCATAATCACATTCGGGTAAGTCATGAATCTTGGGATTAATGACCTAAAACAGCGGATTGGGGCTGTGATAGACCAGTAAATCATTCAACCCTCGTGTAAACTGTGAAAACATTGAATTGTATAATCGGTACAATCTAGTGATAATCGGGACAACGGGAGATTAGTCGATACAATAAGTTGTAATGACCAATCTACACCGTGTTTTATGAAAAGAAAACCGACCTCAATTTATAGTGCGATCGGTAATCATAAAAAAAAGGACTTTTAGAAACTAAGCGTTCTAAATATATATAAACGATTTGAAATCTAAAACTCAAAAATCTTTAAACGAGTCGGTTGGGGCAATGACCACCAATCGAGTTAACAAAACGGGAACTTGGGTAAACCAAATAAATGGCAAATTATTAAAATAAGGATTAGCCAAAGAAAGGAAGTGATAGTGTAAAGCAAGGTTTGTTTATGACATTATAGCAAACCAAAAAGAAACGAGAGTTGGATTCGGGGGTGAATCCAAGAAGCTAGAAAACGGCTATGTTAAAAAGTCGGGTTAGTCTTGGAAACCAAGACAAATTACTTGATAGAAATAGACGCATAGACATGTATGCATACGCATGCTACAATCGAGTATTACAATAGATGCCCTAAGGTGCATGATAGAATGGCCCCTTAAACCATTACATCATTCGGGATAATGGTAGACGGGGATAGTCTACGGATCTAAGAAAGACCTATGGAGAACATACGTAGCTAAAATGTCGGGTAGGGGGTAAGTATGTAGATATTGCCCCTAGTTAACCGAAATAATAGAATGACTCAAGTCATGTTATGAAAGCTAAGGCTTTCATATAATAAAAGTTAGAAAGCCGGGTAAAGGGATACAAAAAATAAGTATATAGTACTACTCGTTAGACTATAGAATGTCAAGGGATTGAGCGGTGCTCAAAATTGATTAGAGACACTAAGGTCCTTTGGTGTGACCAAAGCAACAACACAAGAAAGGTTTCGAGGACGAAACCTCTTTAAGGGGGGTAGACTTGTAACACCCCAAAACCATTCGTTCGCCTAACTACGCCATTAGGCGTGATTAGCAAAATATTAACACAAGACTTAGAGAATATAATATGGGTTATATTCTAATATGGAAATAACCTAGTTAATAATATTATGTTTATAAATGAATAAAAGGTGTTGGAAACTAGCTTATGAGTTAGTTTTTTTATAGCAAAATGAACCGAGACTAAACTTGAGGGACCATAGTTGCCTAAATGATAAACTTGGTTTTATCATTATGAAATTTAAAAGAAAAAAAACACACACACACACTTGGTGTGTGCCACGAAAATGATCAGGAGACAAAGTCTCCTTTGTCTACAACCCTAATCAACAAGAACAAGCCCAATCAAGGCCAAAATCAAAGGGGTTCTTCTTCCATGAGCCCTAAAACGAATCACCCAAGTTTGATAAACGCAAAGGTAACTTTTATTTGCCTTAATTTGATGATTTTATTCAAGCTTGAAGTGGGTGAAAATCTTGATTGATTACAAAACGTGAGATTATTAGTTGTTAGAGGTTTCTCTAGCTTTAGGGAGCCTCAATCATACCTAATTTGCTTACGAATCACATTCTACATGTATGTTTGATTCTAGTCATATGGTTATGCTAATATGTGAAAATTGGGGTTTAACCTCTAGGTTGAAACCCTCTATATTTAATGATTTAGTTAACTCTTAGGAGCTTTCTTAATGAGGAATTTAGGCTAAAAAATCTAAATAACATGATATGATGATTATTAGCTAAATGGGTATGCTTTGGCTAACTTAAAACTCATGAAAAATCAATCAAATTGGTGGGTGCACACCAAGTGTTTGATTAAATCCCAAATTGGTGAACGCTAGTGAAACTATGAAGTTAGAATCATGTAAGAGCTATTAATCGTATGTGATATTGGTTTGTAATAAGCCAAGTTAATTGCATATTCTATATAAGAAAATGGCTATGGATGTAGCTATAAATGGGTAATGAATACATGATTTATGGATAGTGAATTAATTCCATGTTATGTATTCTAATAATCAAGTTTGACATATCCCTAAGTAGGTACAAGAACTAGGGATGCAAACGGGTCAAACGGATGCAAGCAATGCGTATGGAAGCAAGAACGGATATGAGGTAAGTTGTACTTACACCACTAGAGTATAACATAGCTTAATTGTTGTATACATTCGTCTCGAATCTAGTGTATGTGATAATGGTAAATCCCAAGGGGTGGAATGTATTAAATGAGTTGCCTTATGTGCACTCAAAACAAAACGTGGTTTACGACTTTAATCGAGACAATGAGTTATGACCGAATGGTGAAATTTATCAAACGGGTCAATTAAGAAGGTATGTGAGAAATGATGTTTTAATCCAAATGGAATCAATTGAATGGAATCATTAAGCATGATGTTAAATGGGTCAAGTTGTGTCACTTGAACCATAGGTAAAAACTTGTGTAATATAGTAACTTGAACTATGGGTCTAAACGGGTCAAATGGTGAAGTCCTCATCATTTGAGTCCAATACTTGATGCTTGTATTTCAAGCAATAAGATTCATGAGGTTAAACGGCTCAAATGGCAAGGTATTACCATTTGAGTTTCGAGGAATTAATGTGTATATATAGAAAGCACGCAGGTAGATGCATTTGCGCATGCACGCTTGATGCTAAGAATCGTGGAGGATACGCACAAGGTATGAGAATGGGTCAACACCACCCGGTAAGTCCGTAGTCGAATAAACGCCTTCGGGCGAAGCAACATAGGTGATAAAAGTACTCGCATGAGGTGTGGGTGCCAATCAAGTAAGTTATTTTCATAACTGTGGCAAATGCGCGCTAATGCGCTTAGAATTGACTAAACAAGTGAAAATTTGAGAAAGGATGAAACTCTAAGTCCGGAAGGACTTAGAGGTTTTTAAACAAGTCATTGAGTCAAAAACATTGGAGTTGAAACAAGAAGTTTCGCCACGAATGGCTAAATTGAAAGATTTGGTCATGAGGGGCATTTTGGGGATTTAAAGGATTAATAAAGATTGATTCTAAGAATCTAAGTCGTAATGAAACAAATCGGACAAACGCTTTTGTTGATCAAGTGTCTAATGACTTGACAACTCAAACGGTATGCAATTTAAGTGGTCAAAAGTGCCTTGTTTGATTTAAGGCCTTAATGGGTCAAATTGGGTAAAAGTCGCCATAAACATTCAAAACTAAGAACCGGATCATGGCGACATAAACCGGACCATAATTTCAGTCAAACAAAGGTTTATTTAGTCGGCAAGTCATTACTTAGGCTTCGGGAATCATCAAATGCGGTTGCGACATGATTCCCACGCTTAAAAGCCACCAAAATTACATCAGAAGCTTCGAGCGGCCGCGCGAATAAACCGACCGGCCGCGCGAATAGACCTGCATGTCAGCACGATCTTTAAAATTGCATATAAAATCGTAGAAAAATCGTTAGGAGGCTTTCTTTATATGCCTGGAAAGCTCTCGGAGCGTAGAACAATTCTCATTTGAAAGTCGAAGTCGGATTTTGGGTTTTAGAAGGGGTAAAAGCGATCCGAACAGCTGCTGCGCATAAGTTGCAGCAGTTTGTTCTCCTGATAAAGGGCCGTTTGGCCTGGTTTGTTCCGTTTCGACGTGTAACGACTATCGTACTAGTTAAATGTTTCATTTGACCACTCACTAACCATTCTTTGTGTAATGGTGCTAGGTAAACATGTGATGGAAGTCCCGGAGCAAGGATCTAGTCGCGATAAGAGCCGAACACACCCGATCACCCATACAAGCTTCCGCACTAGAATCTAAGGAACTCCCGTTAAAACGCAACATCTTAAAATATGTTTTAACTATTAAAATGTAAAAATTTGTGTGAGCCAAACATGTATTTGATCTTAATGGGTTGACTTATAAAGAAAATTTCAAAGTTTTAAATCGGGAGTGGTTTAAGTAAGGTCCAAACCCGTATGATTTGGGCGTTGATCGCGTGATTACGGGTTAGGGTCTTACAGTATCAGAGCCATGGTTATAGGGAATTAGGTTATTAGGAAAATAATCTAGTCTATAACCATAGGATTATAACCAGTATTTGCTCTTACTTGCTAATCTCTATCTCCCTCCTACTTCTTATCCCTACTTTCATCCCTACAAGATGGTTGCTCTCCATCACCGGATCTACTCTTAGACTAATAGGACAAAATCCTCAGGTTTAACCTGAACCACCTTGAGATCTCGTCGAAATTCTAGATTTTAATAACGAACACGTGTAATCTGGAAGGGTGAACGCCTGTATTCTGAGTCTTCTGTCTAGGCTGGCATTGCGCATATATCCCAATCAGACGAGGGACCCGGATGCCTACCTGGGAATTCTCGGGATGAGTGTTCACTTATAGGCTAAAGCATGTCTTCACTATGTTATTAGAATCTGGAATCTTTGATAAGTCAACGTTTTCGTTTATTTGTTTTAATTAAATGAATAAATGATTACATTCCTTATATAACCTCATTCATTTCATTGTGTCTCTTACAGATCATGCCTCCACGTCGCAGCACTCGCAATAACAATGGTGGTAATCACGAGGAAGGAAATAGCAACAATAACAACCACGACAACCATAACAACAACAATAACAACAACAATGGCATTGATGCCCAACTGGCTGCGATCATTTCCCAACAAATGGCGCAACAAATAGCAACTCTTGTTCCTAATTTACTGGCTCAAGTCATCCAGATGAACGGCAACGGAAACGGTAATGGAAACGGAAACGGCAATGGAAACCACAATGGGAACAGGAATGGAAACGGGAATGGTCTCCCAGCCTGCACTCTCAAACACTTTAATACCTATAATCCCCCTAAGTTCAGTGGAGATGAAGAAGCTACTGGTCTTCTACAATGGTTCGAGGGTATTGAGAATACCTTCATTAACAGTGAGTGTCCCGATAACTTTAAGGTCCGTTATGCTATGAGTGTTCTTCACAAACGAGCACTCACTTGGTGGAATGAGGAAAAGCGCACCCGAGGAGCTGAAGTTGCACTTACTATGACCTGGGATCAAGTCAAGGAGATAATGAAAGATGAATTTTGCCCACGTAACGAGGTCAAGAAATTAGAGGACGAGTTCCACACCCTTGCTCAGGATAGTGGGGAAAACCTTGCTTATAATACCCGCTTCCATGAGCTCAGTCTGTTGTTGCCACATAAGGTCACTCCACTACCGGTGGCCATTGAGAAATATATCGGTGGTTTACCCATGCAAATTCAGGACACAGTATGGGGAAGGAACCCTGCTACCCTTGAAGAGGCCAAGCGTTTAGCAGCTACCTTAACCGACAATCACGTAAAGAACGGGACCTTAGTTCGGAAAGGCAATAAAGCAAGTATTGTAGCCGCTGTAACTACTGAGAATCAGAAGCGTAAGGCTAGGGATCCTGATGTCAACCTCACTACACAAGCTTCTAACAAGAAACCCTATATAGGAAACTATCCATTGTGTAACACATGCAACCGACATCATCCCACTGCTTCAGCGTGTCGCTTGTGCACTAATTGTGGAAAGTATGGCCATTTGGTCAACACGTGTCGTGAGACCCCAAATGCCAACCAACCCACCAACCCTGCTCAGGCTACTAATCCTAATCGATACAACTATGGTCAGTGCTATGAGTGTGGAGACCCAAATCACTTCCGTAACTGATGCCCTAAACTAAACAGAGATCAAGACCCTCCAACTACTTAACAACATGTCTCACCATTCGAACGTTGTTTGCTTTTATTATATGTATTGACGTTATTTGATTCAAGTAATAAATTCTAGTATTGAAATTTTTTTTCTGAAAGTTGTTTACATGGTGCATGATTGTTTGAATGTGAACTAATTATATAAATCTATACAACTACAACTCATATACTGTGCTTGTTATACTTGCTTGCATAAACATGCCATCAATTTGCAATCTATGTGTGTAATAAATGCTGCACTTAATAGAAGTCATCATGCCTTTTCAACAGTCCGGAGAGGCCCTACAACCTGCTCCACGACTGGTGGAGGCTATCTAACCTACTCAACAATTGGTAGAGGTCATTATGCCTTTTCAACAGTCGGGAGAGGCCCTACAACCTACTCCACGAAGAGTGGGGGCTATCGGACCTGCTCAACAATCGGTGGAGTCATAGAAGGACGCAAAACTTTAATGTAAGGTAAATTGGTGATTGCGGTCCGGAATGTAATCATGAATTTACATGTACATTAAGGTAGTGTGAAATTCTACCAAGGTTATAAACTCTAGTTGTCTGGTAGTTCATCAACCCACACAAAACACGAGACAGTTTATTCTATTCATGCTATAACCCAAATCACAACTATTTTTATTTTTACCCAATCACCTTCAACCCCGTGTTTTCAATAAACTTCGGGACGAAGTTTCTAAAAGTAGGGGAGACTGTAACATCGCGCATTTTTCCTAAGTGTTGAAGTTAATCAAATCACCACTTCACCCACTATATTATATATGTATTCTTTTAATTTTTATTTAGTTATTTATTTATTTTTACCACTTTATATACTTCTAATATATATATATATATAAATATATATATGTAATAATAATAATAATAATAATAATAATAATAATAATAATAATAATAGTAAGATCAGATTTTTTTTAGAATGTCAAAAACATTATGTAGTTTATTTACATGAATATACATAACAAAACTTAAACCAAACTCACCCAAAGATCTTAAACCCAAACTCCCTAACCCACCCTTCCTAAACCTTTCGGAGCCCAGTTTTAAACCAACCCAGAACAAGAAAGACCCGGCCCAAACCAACACCCTTCTGCCCTCGTCCCTGTTACCCAGTATGCCGACCCGACCACAGAACCCGACCCATAACCCGCCTTGAAAACCCACCATAATCTACGCAATTTGGGACCAAATATGGAAGCTATGTTGATTGCATAAGGACCGACATAGTATTCTCGGTCGCAATCACCTCCTAGTTGACTCAATTATACGCAGATTCAGCACACATCAAGATTTAATGACGTGTTTGACCATTTCGGGTCCACGAATTATGATACTTCCAAATATACAGCGGCATTATAAATTAAACTCGATTTCGCAGTCTAGACTCGCAAATAACAAAACCCTTACCCTCAATTTCTCCTAAAACCTTCCTATAAACTTCATCCCCTTCGCGTTTGACTTTTTGTTTGACCAAACAATCATCATCAGTTATAGATTGTAAGTTACAATTCTTTGCATATTTTCAATCTCCGGCATCATGTGATCAATAACCCTATGAATCTAAGGGTTATTGATTCATGAATTGAACTATTGATGTGGCTAGGGTTCGTTATACACGAATTGGGGATGACGGATCTGCTGCCATGAGTAATTATTTTTTTCGAAACAATCTCCAACACCAACTGATCAGCAGATCAGTTGGTTGGCCTCTTTTTATAAAAAACATGAACCGGCCGGACGGCCCGGGTTCGAATACCACTTGAGCACCTTCATTCTTTTCATTTTAATTACATGTAAAACAAAATTTTATTATATTATATAATTAATATAATCCAAGATTTAACGTTCTCAGGGTGTGGCTCAGTTGGTGGCCACGCTTGTGATAAAAACCCAAACCGGCCAGAGGCCCGGGTTCGACTCCCATAACCAACAAACATTTTTATTACCCTTTTTATATATATACTTAATATATTAAATCTTTTAAAATAGTTTTTAAATACTAAAAGTGGTTTATAAATCCTACAAAAATTACTGTATGACCTTCTAATGGTAAGGTTCATTGTACAATTTTTAGTTTTCAAAAATAATTTATTTAATATATATTATAAATATTACAAGTTTATTCATTTATAATTGTAAAATTTAATAAAAATATTTAAACGATCTTATTAAATCCCACAAAAATTATTCTAAACTTGTATAGCAATAAACATTTCAGAAATAATTTTTATTTCAGAAAAACCGTTCATTTTATATTTTTTATTAATTTTTGTTAGTTTTAATCATAAATAAATCATAATAAATTCATTTTTCAATATTTTTGCACCAAAATTTTATATAAATTATTTCTATTTATTTAGAACTGAAATATAATTTTTAATTCAGAAATTCTTTAATTTTAATATTTTTAGATATTAAAGTTATATTTTGACAATTTGTAATAAATAGATTTAATATTCTATTTTTAAGAAAATAATTTTATAAAAATTATTTTCATACTTAAAACTTTATTTTGTGACCATCTTTAATCTGAAATTTACAAAAAAAAAGACTTTTGTTTATTTATTTATCAAATTTCTCTTATTTATTTAAACATATTTTTTATTAATCCAACGAACATTTATCCTCAATTCGAAACCCTAGAATATATTTGTAGACTAGAAAGACTTAGACATATTTATTATCTTAATTATAGGGTAATACTTGGCATCGTTGAGCAACATATATTCTATTTCACGAGACTTAACATTTTGCTAAGGTGAGTTTACATAGCCCCTTTTTTTTCTGTTTTACATTTTGGGGTGAAACATGTTTAAACATTTTATACACTATCATTTACTCATTCTTACATTATTGAAATTTGTGATTCAATTACACTATCATTTGACTGTAACAAAAAGACACAGTACAATCATTAACATTGATCAAGCCGCCTGTTTAGATTAAAAGCTATAGGTCTGACAAACCCATCCCCCCGCATAAATTCAGGGATGATCGATAACAGTAACAACATTTAACTAACTTGCGAGTTAGTCATTAGTCGACACAATGTTTGATTGTACAAAGACGCATTGTTACATGTCGGTCTCATACTCTATCATCATACAACTGTGATTGTTGTACAAACTATTGTTATCAATTATATTCAAAAACCTATGTATTCTCACCAACTTTTGTTGACCCAAAATATTTTCAAGCTTAACATGTTTCAGGTTCTACTTGCTTGAAGATTTGAGTTAATGCTTGAAGATGTGTGCATAGTATTATTCATTTTGATGTACGAATTCTTGTAGAACAATTGTATGTAATTCATTTCATCATTTAATGAAATTTATTATTCACCATGAGCTACTGAACAATCATCACTACATGACATCCCGATGTTTCCGCCATCGGTTGGGGTGTTACACTTGGAATGATAATGTGGCTCGGCTCATAATTGCAAGTCAGTCTAATAATTCCAAGGCAAATGAAGTGTTCATTTTTGAATCTCAAGGGGAAAGGGGCCAAAGTGAGCAGTTTAACCCACGTAAAAGGCCCAGAAAATCCAAAAAGCCCATCTTCTCCAATTCAAACCAGTGGGCCTCAGGTAAATCTGTTAAACTCTATGGTGAATGAACAAAATATGTCCTTTGACCTAAATGTTATTGTGAGTGGGGGCGGTTCTAAGGAGAATACATCAGAGAAGGAAGGTCGCAGTCATCCAATGTTTACACAGATCTCGGGTGAATCTGCTAATTACAACAGGTCGATGGGAAAAGAGTGGCGGCCGACTGATGTACGTAATGAGGAGGTAGGTGTTCAGGGTATTCAACAATCAGAAGAAGCTATTCGGTTGGAATCTGAAACTACTATCGGTGTGGGTTGTAAGTTGGGTTTCCATTTAGACGGCTTCGAAAACCAGGTTAGTGAAGTAATAATTGGTGAAGGTGAAACAAATGATGTCCAATGAATTGCTTATCGGTGAACTTAAGGGGGGGCTAGAGACTAAAGGAAGGTCGATTGGATTCGTGGCTTAAAAATATCTCATGGGGTTCATTTCTTGGCAGTATAGGAAACAAAACTTGGGGGCGTGTTGGATTTTATGGTAAATAGGCTATGGGGTAGATCTGCTTTTGGGGTTGAAAAAGTGGATGCAATCGGAAGATCAGTTGGGCTCTGTGTATGTGGAATCTAGCAGCTTTTAGTTGCCTAAACGTGTTGAAAAGGTAAAGTTTCATGGTGTTGTCTGGCGAACTCTGTCAAACAGGGATCTCTTTGAATGTGGTGAATGTGTATGCGTATAACGATCTGATTGAGAGAAGAGCGATGTGGGGGGAACTATTGTGGGTTAAGAACTCTATAAGAGGTTTATATATATTCCTAGGAGATTTCAACGACATTAGAGAACCATCAGAAAGAATTAACTATGAATTTGTTGCATTGAATGCTGAGTATTTCAATCAGTTTATAGGAGACGCTGGGCTGGTGGAGTATCAATCAAGTGGTAGAAAGTTCACATACTACTCTGATAATGCGGTGAATAAGAGCAAAGTCGATAGGATCCTGGTGTGTGGGAATTTCATAAACTCGTGGCCATCAGCTTCTGTCACAGTGTTATCAAATGTTGTTTCGGACTATTGCCCACTATTATTGTCGGTCACACCCTCTGATTTCGGTCCAACTCCATGCAGGATGTTTAACACTTGGTTGGAGATGCCGGGGCTGTTGGATTATGTTCAGTTTATGGCCTTGAGATTTTGGTTTAATGGGCCTGCTGACTTAGGGATTGCAACTAAATTAAAGTGGCTTAAGTATAAAATGAGAGATAGGGTGATCAACCATAAAGCTTTAGGGACTCGTTATACAAGGTGAAAGTAGAAAGGCTCAAAGTTTTAGAATTGGAGGCCGAGGATAGATCTTTGTCTTCCCGGAACTTGAGGAAAGAATGGCGTGCAAGGCTTTTGTTATGGAAGTTGATAGACAAAAAGTGGTGGATTTAAGACAAAAGTCAAGGATCAAGTGGGCCATTAAAGGGGATGAGAATTCTGTGTATTTTAAAGTGTTGTCAACGCTAACATCAGCAATAATTGGATCAATGGCTGTGGATCGACGGGATTTGGGTGACATCTCCTCCAATCATAAAGGATGCGGCGTGCTCATTTTTCACAGAAAAGTTCAAAGGAGCCTATGGTGGAAAGGCCGAATTTGGTGTGTCCTAATCTAGTTTCGTTACTGAATTCGGACGGGGGGATTCTTATTGCCCCGTTTTCTAGTATCGAGATTAAAAAAACTGTATTGGATTGTGGTGGTGACAAGGTGCCGGGACCGGACGGGGTAAACTTTAGATTTTTGAAGAGGTGTTGGTCATTCTGACAAGATGACTTCCGGAAACTGTTTTGAGGAATTTTATGCATCAACGTCGATCAATCAACTTCTTTTCTGACATTGATTCCAAAGTGTCGGGACCTGACAATTTTGGCTAACTTCAGGCCTATAAGTCTAATCGGCTGCGTCAACAAAGTTATTTCAAAAGTATCGGCGAATAGGCTGAAGGTGGTTTTTCATAAGCTGATTTCTGAAGAGCAAACGACATTCCTATCAGGTAGGACCATTATGGGTGGACCGTTAATCCTCAATGAACTCATTCCGTGGATGAAAAGGAACAAAAAGATGGGGATGATATTTAAAGTTGATATCGAAAAGGCATATGATTCATTAAATTGGGGTTTCTTACGACCCGTCCTTGCACAGATGAACTTTCCTGACTTATGGATTAGGTGGGTTTTGGCTACGGTCACATCTGCGAGGGCATCGGTGTTAGTTAATGGGTCTCCGACTCAGGAATTCGATTGTCATAGAGGCTTGAGACAAGGGGATCTGCTTTCTCCAGTCTTATTTATAATCGCCATGGAAGCTTTATCGGGCATTATAAAGAAAGCATCGGAGTTGGGTTTATATAGAGGGGTTAAATGCGGTTCTAGTGGTATCCCGGTAACTCATTTATGTACGCGGATGATGTCGTGTTTGTAGGGGATTGGGCGGTGGAAAATGCAAAAAACCTACAGAGGATTCTTAGATACTTTTTCCTCGTGTCTGGGTCTACGTGTGAATCTGTCAAAAAGTCAGTTATATTGAGTGAGGGTATCATCGGAACAGGTGGAAATATTGGCATATGTGCTTATGTGTAAAAAAAGGTCTTTTCCATTAATTCATTTATGCCTTTAAGTCAGAGCAAATATGAATTTAACAAAAAAACTGGAAGCCAGTGGTTGATGTGTTCAAGGAGAGGTTGTCCGTATGGAAGGGGAAAGTGCTTTCATTGGGGGGTAGACTTACATTGGCCAAATCTGTCCTAAACTCGTTGCCAACATACTATATTTCTATTTTCCGTGCGCCACAATAGGTCATTGATCAGTTGGAGAGGATCCGAAGAGAATTTCTTTGGGGCACTCAACCGGTTCTCCACAAAATTAATTGGGTGGCGTGGGAGAATGCTATGGCTCCTATGGATAAGGGTGGGGTAGGGATCAGATCATTAAAAGAGGCGAATTTAGCGTTGTTGGCAAAGTGGTGCTGGAGGTTTAAAGTAGACCGGGACAGGCTGTGGAGGAAGATTATTTGGAGTCTACATCAGGGTTCAAGGGAATGGAATCCTATTCCGAGGAGGATGTCAATTAGTGGCTTTTGGAAACAGGTTCTGAAGTTGTCAAACGAGTTGAGCAGGTACGATATTGTTTTTCACGAGTTGTTCCGAGGTGTACATGGTAATGGAAGGGAGAGTTCATTCTAGAAAGAATGTTGGATTCTGGATGTTCCCTTATGCAGAAAGTATCCTTTGTTGTTTCATTTGGAAGTCGCTAAAGTTGTAATGGTGGCGGATAGATTTGTTTTAGAAAATGGGATCACCAAAGTAATGTTTCATTGGTGTCGTGAACCAGTTTCGGAGGGCGAGTTGGGGCAGTTGGATGAATTAACTGAGCTTCTGTTGTGGACTGAAATGGGGAAAGGTTCGGACTCGTGGAAGTAGACGATTGAATATGCAGGTCGTTTCTGTGTGTGTTCTTTGAGGAAGGTTCTACAGGCGCGAAGGTTTCCCCAACAAGTTGCTGACTTCTCATGGAATAGGTGGGTCCCGATTAAGGTTAACTTTATGGTATGGAGATTGTACCTCAGAAGGTTACCGACTGCTAGTGCGCTGCTGAGAAGGGGAGTAAATGTTGGTGAAATGGAGTGTAGACTTTGTGGAGAAGCTGAGGAAACAATAGATCTTTTGTTTGTTGAGTGCTAATTTGCGCAGTCTGTGTGGGACTTCTTATCGAAATTGTGTAGACTACCCGGACTATACGCATTTGAAGCAAAGGAGATGGTAAATGTGTGGAAATTGTGCAGGGGTTCTAAGCGCTGGAATAAGCTTATCTATTCGGTTATACAGTTGGCCCTTTGGTGTATTTTAAGGGACAGAAATAATGTGGTTTTTAATCGGAAGGCCCCCAATTTACGTGGAATGAGGTAAGAGATCAGATGTCTTGGTTATTTGTGGGTCAAAAGCAGGTCAAAACTCTTAGATTTCTCTTGGGAACAATGGTGTAACTTTGATGTTAATTGTATGGGTGTTTAATTTTTTTATTGGTAGATGTAATCTTGGTGGGGTTAACGCGTTGCTATCCCAATATGAATAAAATGTTTGTTGGACGTTAAAAAAATGATTAATTCATATATATATATATATATATATATATATATATATATATATACAGTAAAGATCAAATACAAAGTGTTTTTCAGTAAGAACTGTGAGAATCAAAGGGGGTAAAAAAATTTAATTTTTTAGAATATTTTTTCCCATGTGCTTAAACATACTTTCTAGATGAATAATACAAAAAAAAATAATTTTTTTTAGTGTAATTACGTCATTAAAGTAAATACATTAGTTTACACTAGAGTAATTATGTAATTACTCTACACGTAATTACTCTACACTAAATTTTTTTTTTTAGTTTTCAATACTATAATACATGTTTAACAATATGGGAAAAAAATAAAAAAAAATACCCTCCTTTGATTATCACAGTTCTTACCAAAAAACAATTTGTACAGGATCTTTCCCCTATATATATAGCGCTTTAAGCGACTCATTAAGTCAAATATATATCTTTGATCATTTAACGTTTTAAACGGCTCACTAATTATTCTCAATATCTATATCTATATCTATACTATCTATATCTATCTATACTATATTATAAAGCATTTGACAAGGACTTCTTAAATTTTAAGAGGTACAAATTTAATTGTTTATCTTACATCTATATCTATACTATATTATAAAGCATTTGACAAGGACTTCTTAAATTTTAGGAGGTACAAATTTAATTGTTTATCTTACAACACCCAATGCATATAATAACTACCTTTTAGGGGCAATTTTGTCCTTGTAACACCATATTTAATTAAAATGAAGTCAAGAGTTAAGTGATGTTTATGAGAGCACATGACATTTAATTATACAATTACTTTAACACATTAAATAGAAAACATATAAAAGATAATTAATAATACTACATGTTTTGTTATAGTATTTTATATACTTTATAAAAGTTAAGGTTTTATCAACTTGATAATACTATAAGAAATCAATAATGATGAGGTAACGATTTGCATTTTGAAATCATTATGTTATATTGATGCACCCAAACATGCATAATCTTACCTAAAACAATACATCACCGGATTCTATGACCGGGGACGAAAGTTTTCATTTATAATAAATTTCAAACAAATTCCCATAATTGTGGTCAATTGATCATGATTAAATTAGATGGAAGTGAACTTTCTTTTACAAAAGGTATTTGACATATCATAATATGTGAAAATTTGATATTGAATTGTATGATAATTTTAATATGTTGTAAATTTAGTTGAATGATTATCAATAAAAAGATAACTCTGGAGTTTGATAGATAAGTATTTCTAATACTCTAGGGAGAGGGGATCGAAAATGAAAATTTATGTTATAAAGAAAAGTTATCTCATATCCTTAAATTATTTGATATGAATTACAACTTATTGTTTTTGATAATATTATCTTGTGTTTATAAGAAAGAGAAATGAGTAGTTCCTATATTGGTTCCATTTTTATATACTTTTCAATGTAAGTTTCGTTTAAAACATAATTGTGTGTTGATAATATACAAGTCATCTAAGCATATCGAACAAGTCATGAAAGTTTTTTTTTTTTTTAGTTTTTTTTTATTTCTTTTTATGTAGTTATGCTACGGTTTTGACTTACTTAGGTTTTTCTATGATAATTTTTAACTTTATTTTTAGTATGGCAAGTTAACTTGCTGCCACACATATGTGTGATTCAATGTTTTCCACTTATTTCTTGTTCGGTTTAACAGTCCCGCCGCAACGCGCGGGTTTCCCACTAGTTTATATATAAACATTATCTCTACCTATTTAAATACTTTTCGTATTAGAAATAAGACTATAAATTGAACATACTATTATATATCTTTTCAAACACTTGTATATATGTAATTGTTAGGGATGATGCCTATATACTAACATTATCCTATATTATGATATAACAACTTCTATGAATAGTGTTTGTTTTTTTTTATTTCACCTTCTACTATAATATTTGTATTTACTTGTGCTTTTCTGCTTCTCGTAACAATGTTGTGTGCAGAGCGGGTGGTTGCCGTGTTTTATTCTTGGTTGTAGCACGTGAGTTCGATTCCTGCTACATGTGTTATTTTTTTGGTTTTTCCAGCTGTTTAAGTTAGGCTTTTTGGCCAGCTAGCTGTAGGCCACGTTTTGAGTCCTTATACCACCTGTCCATCATCCAAGCCATCCACCTTATGTATGCCTCTTTTGACTCATCTGATCTTTCTTTATCAACAACCCATCCTCTTTCCATTTCACATCTCTTTCTCTCTCTATATCTCTTTAAATCACATTTTCTTGCTTGATGGCTTATCTCTTTAAATCCTTTTTCTTCTTGCTTGCCAACCGGTATTGATTTGGGCTTGTGGTTTTCCTTAGGAAAGAGAAATAGCAGGTTAGGATGAGGGTAAGGATAGAGGCGGTGGTGATGACGAAGCGGTGGGAGTCGGCGGTAGGAGGTTGTGCTGGATGGCTGGTTGTGTGAGTGGTAGAGATGAGGCAGTGTAGTCACCGGTCAAAGAAAGATATGATGGTGGTTGCTGGGAAAGAACCTGTTGTAAATATTAATTATAAATATGATGTATTTAGTGTTTGTGTGTTTATTTGTTATTTACTTTTGTATTGAATCTATTGGTTCAAATACACACATGACACATCAAGAATGACCTTGGCTGATGACATTTATTTACTTGAAATTCAATCTCTGCTCTTAAGCATATTTTTTAATAAACTTAGGGAGTTAGATAGCAACAACTTTTCATTAAGTTTTTAGTGATCTTATGGCTAATACTAATGCTTTGTTTACTTGCAGAACACCAAAGCAAATTTGAATAAAAGATTTTATGATCATGTTTTAAGGTAGAATTTTGCTAACTGGGGCTTTAATAGACATATTAAATGAACATATACACAAAAGGATAAGGATTAAAACTTAAAACTTTAACTTCTTATATCCCCTGTTATTTTTTGAAGATTGATCATTATAGTCGATTTGTCAAAAAAATGTTTGGTCAACATAGTGAGCCAAGAATATGTATTTTTCAGATTGAAGTGAACATTGCTTATTGACTTGATGGGAAAGCAAGTGAATAAGAGATTGATGGGTGGTTTGACCCTAAACATTATGTTTGTCTCGGACTCTCGGTGACGAATTTGTAAGACTGATCTTGGATGTAAGTATGCGTCAAAATGTGTCTACGGTTTAAGGGCGAGCAAGTCACAAGGGGCGCAGCAAGTCACAAGGCGCGCAACGGGCGCCCGTGAAACCCACTAGTTTTAGATAAATTGTAAATGTAATGTATATTCTCATTTAAAGAAATGATAGGTGACTCCTACCAACGTTTTTGAAATGTGATAAGATGATACCTACCTTCAATGGAGGTAATGGTTGGTGATGCTACCAACATTGTGAAGATGCTGTAGAAGTGATATATGAATTGATTGGAGACAAATATTGATTGTCCATAACAACTTTAGGTGGAAATTACAAAGGTTATCCATTAGTTGATTAGAATTAACATTGGTGATCTCTCTTAAGTTGGTGGTAATTAGGGGTGAGCATCTTGTATCTGGGACCAAGTATCGATACCGTACCGATAGATTCCCTATGGTATTCGGTACATACTTTTTCAAAAATTTGATATCGTACCAATTTGGTACCAATAACATATAAAGAACATTTTGTGACGAATAGGAGTATCGTACTAGAACAGTATTAATCCATTCACAATATATATTGTTACACAAAACGCTCTATGAAATTCGTTAGTTAATCCATAATCCAATTAATTGTTTCTCTGAACAATAGTTACGATTATTCCAAATAACCAATCTAATAAATAATTCTCTAAATACTTATTACCGCTTAATAAGTGGCATTTGTAATATATATATAATATTTAACGATTAAATATTATTCTTTGTTCGCAGTCCAAATTGTAACTATATGGATCGTACTTTAATAGTTGCATTAATTAATCAATGCTTGGACACCTAGTTTCAACAGTAGATTGGTCAATCCAAAAACTGATGCAGAGGCATCATTGCTAACGCATCAGGATGGGTCGCTCAATTTCCTCACGTAAGTGCCGAAAGTTTTTGACCGCTCATTGCTAACACGTCGAACTCATATTTAGTGTATTGTACTTGAGCATGTGGTTGTGTAAAAAAGTGTGGTTGTGACGGAAATGCATATTGTGAGTATTGATAATATTAAAGTTGTGGGAGTGGTGTTTGTGGTGGTGGAAAATTTATCACCAGCCTAGACATTTGTTTCGCAATTGAACCTGCTCCGCTACCCCTTAAACCCGCTCATCTACCGCTTCAACCCACTTAATTTGATGTAGAGGAATTTTATGTTGGCAACTCCCTTTAATTTTTTTTGGATCCATTAAAAATAAAAATATGAATGAAAATGTTTGAAATGTTTGATTTATGGACGAGAGTATTTGAAATGAGTTGTAGTGGGTTGAGTTGGGCTGAGTTATGATGTATATATTAATTTACGGGAAAAATGTTTTTATTTTTGAAATAAACGCAACGATCACATTTGGAGTCGTTGGGTGAGATGAAGTGTCGTTGCTTATCACCCGAGGCTTGAACCTGAAACTTATTACCTAAGAAACCGACGATAGTGTTCCTGGGCAGGTAGTGAGTATATATTCAGAACCAAAACAGCTTGCGCCACCTGCCATAACTACAATGGTGCAAGAATCACTACCAATTCAAAACCATGTCAATTTGTAAAATCTTGAGTACCCCGTTGCAATGTATCCATCATTTCATATATTTGTAAAATTGGCTTTTTAATGTCCATCAACAATATCTCCTGGTTATCCGAAAGTTTGATAATGATTTGGCTTAAATATTATTTCAAGTAGGAACTTCATTGATTTATGTGCAAATGACCTTGAAATATATGACAAAGCGACCATACACTTCTCAAGAGTTTTGCGTGTTTGTGTGAAAATATTATATACTAGTTTTTATCCCGGGAGCGTCCCGGGTTGAAATATCTAATATGAAATAATAAAATATATTATTATTTTAAACAAATATCTGCCATAAGTTATCATATTCAAATATTAAAAAAAAATTGAATCTCTGCGTCGGGGTATAAATCTAGTGCCATTACAAATTAATTCAGAAGTTTGTAATCGATCATTCTAAAAAGAAATAACATGAAATAAGAAAAAAAAAGTTAATTATTGAAATATCGATAATAAAACTCAGAAATTTTTATATAGCATTATGGTACTCGTTGGAAAGATAATAAAACGCTCGTTAATTTGGTGTAATTGTTTTCTTTAAAAAATCTCGTATATAAAAGATATTAACGTTTAAAAGTTATGGGAGGAAACATGAGAGAAAAAATAGTAAAGTTTTAATATTTAGATTTAGTAGATTAGGTATTTAATAGATTAGGTTAAAGATTATAATAGATTAGGTTAAATCATATTTATTCTTTTTTTTAATTGGTTTACACTTGCCACATCACATCCTATGTGGCATCTCTCAAAGGAGAGATTGCATAAGAGTTTGACATGTAGGATTAATCCCTTTGCAATCTATTAATTAATATATATAAAAGAATTGAACATTGCTGACGTGGCGTGCAATGGTGCCTTCAACCTCTCCATGAAACTGCAACGTGGCATCATAATTGAAAGATTTTAGTGTTTTTAAATTATTTTCTTTTTTAATTAAAAAAAAAAGATAAACATAAAACCCTAAATTTATCTCTCTATCTCTCAATTCTCAATTACTAAAATTAAATTAAGTTATTTTAGAAAAAAAGAATTTAAAAACAAATTTAAATTTTTCTCTCTTATGTTCCTCCCATAATTTTTAAACGTTAATATCTTTTATATTCGAGATTTTTTTAATAAAAAAATTACACCAAATTAACGAGCGTTTTATTATCTTTCCAACGAGTACCACAGTGCTATATAAAAAAACGGAGAAAAAAACGACTATTTTTTGTGGGGTTATGTTCATACAGAAAAAAAAACACAAAGTGTTCAGGTTATTCATTAATCATGTTTTTTCTTTTAAACCAGGTTCTTATCTACGATGTTGAAATTCAGCCCAATCGCCATGCTATCATTGGAATTTTACTCTTCTAAAGATGGATAGGTATACTTCATCAAGAAAAGCTAGGAGAAAGAATCGTGCAACACATGATGCCACCTTATAACAAGGTTATTTTTTTTATTTTTTTAATTACAAGAGTAATAATTATTACTATTAGTATTAGTATTATTAGAATGGTTATATTTTTCAACCCCCATCATGAATTCTACATCTATATAAGTCAAAGTCAAATTGTAACATATTTTAAATTACGTGAAGATGATTATATGTTGAATGTTATTCTTTTAATACATATTTCAAATTGTAACGCCTCACTTACGGTGTGCGCATGTGGGGTTATGTTCATACAGAAAAAAAAAACACAAAGTGTTCAGGTTATTCATTAATCATGTTTTTTCTTTTAAACCAGGTTCTTATCTACGATGTTGAAATTCAGCCCAATCGCCATGCTATCATTGGAATTTTACTCTTCTAAAGATGGATAGGTATACTTCATCAAGAAAAGCTAGGAGAAAGAATCGTGCAACACATGATGCCACCTTATAACAAGGTTATTTTTTTTATTTTTTTAATTACAAGAGTAATAATTATTACTATTAGTATTAGTATTATTAGAATGATTATATTTTTCAACCCCCATCATGAATTCTACATCTATATAAGTCAAAGTCAAATTGTAACATATTTTAAATTACGTGAAGATGATTATATGTTGAATGTTATTCTTTTAATACATATTTCAAATTGTAACGCCTCACTTACGGTGTGCGCATATAATGTATATATATGTGGCCATTGGGGGGCAAAAGTAAAGTTGCACTAATTTTAACGTTTACTTTTTTCGTGAAAATAACGCTAAAAACGACGGACGGTTAATCATGCATCATGTGGTGGCGTTGATAGCCAAAAAACAAAGGGGTACATGCACCGATCGGGTTTGTCCCGATTGCTAAATGTTTTGTGCCTTATGTCCAAGGCTTGATACCAAACCACATCGAGCCGGAGGTCTCACTAGAAGCAGCCTCTCTATTCTTAGGGATAGAGGTAAGGCTGTCTGCATCTTACCCTCCTCAGACCCTACCTTAGCATTGCTATAGGCGGGATTAAATGAGTATGATGATGATGATGATTTTTTTTAACTTTTTAAATAAATGTTTTTTTAACTAAGATTGATTATGTTTAAGTTATTTACTTTTTTTCGTGATTCGAGTTTTCTTCTTTTATCATTTTTTATTAAATCATATTAAATTTTTCAACCCCGGGACCTTCCCGGGGTAATCAGCTAGTATATATATACTAGCTTTTATCCCGGGAGTGTCCCGGGGTTGAAAAATATAACCATTATAATAATACTAATACTAATAGTAATAATTATTTCTCTTCTAATTAAATAAATAAAAAAAATAATCTTGCTATAAGGTGACACCATGTGTTGCAGTGTTGCGTGATTCTTTCTCCTAGCTTCTCTTGATGAAGTACACTTATCCATCTTTAGAAGAGTAAAATTCCAATGATAGCATGACGATTGGGCTGAATTTCAACATCGTAGATAAGAACCTGGTTTAAAAGAAAAAATATGATTAATGAATAACCTGAACACTTTGTGTTTTTTTTTTTCCTGTATGAACAAAACCTCACAAAAATAGTTGATTTTTTTCTCCGTTTTTTATATAACACTATGGTACTCGTTGGAAAGATAATAAAACGCTCGTTAATTTGGTGTAATTTTTTTATTTAAAAAATCTTGAATATAAAAAATATTAACGTTTAAAAATTATTGGAGGAAACATAAGAGAGAAAAATTTAAATTTGTTTTTAAATTCTTTTTTCCTAAAATAACTCAATTTAATTTTAGTAATTGAGAATTGAGAGATAAATTTAGGGTTTTATGTTTATCTTTTTTTAATTAAAAAAGGAAATAATTCAAAAACACTAAAATCTTTCAATTATGATGCCACGTGGCAGTTTCATGAAGAGGTTGAAGGCACCATTGCACGCCACGTCAGCAATGTTCAATTCTTTTATATATATTAATAGATAATAGATAATAGATATATAGATGAGTAAACTGCAACTTTAATCTCATTTTAATTAGTCCCAGAGGTTTCAAATGATTATTATTTCATTTCAACTGACTAACTTCATCCATTTAACATGTTAACTTAAGGGGTATTTTGATCTTTTTAACTAATATACAACTTGATATATATAGTACCAATCCTAAATACACATGCTAAATAAAAAATGTTAAGTATTTTATTCTAAATAAAAACAATGATTAATACAAATAGAACCCAACCGGCCAACCCCACCTCATCTCTTCTCTCTCTACTCTCAGCTCTTTCTTCCCGACAATTTTCTAGTGATAGTGTTTTCTAGATGTTCATTGTTCAACATGATCTTCTAAGAAATGTAAATAAGATGACCCGTTTTTTAATGGTGAATTCTAATTAAAAATTAATTTAATTCTTCAAATTATCAAATGAGTAACCATGATGTAATACTCTTGCATATAGTTGTTTATTTTCCAAATATTTCAACAACTATTTCAAAGGTATTTAGTGCGAACAAGGATGTTATTTAGCCATTTTGGAAATGGTGGGTACCGCTTAGGATGAACCACTTTTGTTGGAAGGCCACTTTAAACCGGATTCCATCTAAATTGTAGTTAGAGAAGCCACAATGGGAGGTTTGGAATGGTTTGCTCCCTTCGGCGGACCACAAAACTTCCCTTTTATTATTGCAGAGGTTGGTTTGGTTTGGAATGGGTCTCAATTTGTACTTTATTCATTAAATAAAAAAAAGTTTTTTTTTTTTTTTTTTTTTTTTTTTGTTGTGGGGTTATAAATTAAATAAAAAGAAAACTAGGTGATGAGGTGGATGTTTGGAATGGTTTATAATTGGAGGAAAAAAATGGGTTGTGATTTGGAATGGTTTGAAATGATGTGGCATGGTGACGTGGCGGTTTGGAGTGGTTTTCTGATGCTAGCATTGTGGATGCTCTTAGTAAATGGAGGAATTGAAATACAAAGTTATATGTGCTCTAAATGTGGTTATGAACAAGAATTTACTAATATATGTGTGGCCCTTGGGGGCAAAAGTAAAGTTGCACTAGTTTTAACGTTATTTTACTAATTTCGTGAAAATAACGTTAAAATGCATCATGTGGTGGCGTGGATAGCCAAAAGACAAAGGGGTACATGCACCGATCGGGTTTGTCCCGATTGCTAAGTGCTTTGTGCCTTATGTCCAAGGCTTGATACCAAATAACATCGAGTCGGGGGGTCTCACTAGAAGCAGCCTCTCTATTCTTAGGGGTAGAGGTAAGGTTGTCTACATCTTACCCTACTCAGACCCAATCTTAGTTTTGATATAAGTGAAATTAACTGAGTATGATGATGATGAAGATGATGATGATGATGATTACCGGCTAATTATTTGCTAACTATTTGTTGGCAAAAATCTGTAAGGTGGTGTATTTTGTATAAGTAAAGCTTCCTTTTCTAGGAAATGTACACTCATACAATGCAGAACTCGTACTCGGGGTCTAAGGAATGAAAGATGACGAGTGATGAAGTAATACAAACAACATTCTGGTATGTATGGAAATCAAGGAATGAATTGGACTTCAACGGGAACAATATTCCGATACATAGATCGGTGGACAAAATTAAATCTAGTACATTTTTATTGCTCAAATGTGGATCAAAATTTAGAACTCTAGATTAGGAAAGATGATGTGATTTCAACATTAGAGAATTAGTTCTATAATTTGTTGTTTTTCCGTGTTTGTATTGTTGTTTCTTTTGCTTTGTTTGATGCACTGTGGGTTTTACAGTTTTCGTTGGTCTTTTCTTTTATAACTTATATAATTTTCGCAGTTAAAAAAATCTAAACTAATTATTTTATTTTACAATTGTGCATATTATATTTGAATAACATTAAAGGTCAAATAGTATCCGTCATGTTGGGTTGAGGATACTCAAGTACATTCCACTTAAGGAATAATGGATCAATCAATATAACAAGAGATTTTTGGACGCTTAATCATATCCCGTTGAACGTTATAATATTTTACTTAATTTAATATAGGGATGTTTATCAGCTCGATTATTGACACCCGTCCCATTACACTATAATAATAGGCAAACGGATTTAAACAATAATTTGATTCTTTTGTTATTTTTTTATTATGTTAAATAGCTATGTTTTAAAAAATGTTAATGAAAAATGGTGTGACACAGATGGTGTGATTGACCTTGTGTTTCACAAGGTACCCGGGTTTGAACCTTACAAGCTGCTTATAAAATTTGCATTTTTTGAGTTATTGTTTAGTGGGTGACAGGTGTTGGCTTTAGTTGCTATACATGTGTACAGGTGACAGCATACCTATTACGCATCCCAAGACATATGTCTCCAATCCCTCATTTTAGTAATTTTCATTTATGTCATGGGAGGATTTCTCTCCTAATTACTTGTAACATTTCTTGTATATAAAACCTTGTAATATCTTAATACAAATTATCAAAGTTGTTACACGTTCAATACCCACCTCTCTATCAACCATCTTTTCCTTTCTCTTTCTTTTTCATCACCATTCTCATTCCTCTCTCTTTAGAACCTACCTCTTCTTAACCTTTTAAACCCCTTTCTTGGCCTTGGCTTCATTTTGTGCGGCTAGGGTTATCGACAGGTTCCAACATGTTTTCAGTAAGTGTATATATCGATAATTTTCTGTTTGTTTTAGAAAGAGAGATGCGTAGAGAGAGAGAGAGAGAGAAAGAGAGAGAGATATGCGTAGAGATAGAGGGAGAGTAATAACAGAGGAAAGGGAAAGGGACGTTAGAGGTAAGAGAGGGAGTCAAGGAAAGGATGGCGACGGTGGCCTGGGTTTCCGACTACGGCTTCGATTACAGAAGATGGTGATTGTTGAAGGTTGACACATCGCACTCCCATTCATCTCATCTCTCAACCGATCTCTTCACATCCTAAGGTAAGATCTGGAGGCTTAGATATTATTACATGTAGGAATAAATGTATAATTACAGATTTACAGGTATGTATTGTTGTTTATAACTTATGGATGTTTATCGTTCAGGATCCTGTTGTATCTTCAGCTAGAAATACTTTAGCATTCTTGTTGCTTTTCGATGGTAGTTGTTCCTACTATTATAATTGCGCATATAGAAATCGATTTTAGTATTAGTGATAAGTGTTGTTGATTGGTGCAAAGATGCAAGATCCTAAAGGAAGATGCAGACAAGGGTAAAGGTGGAGTGGGGTCAACAGCGAGTCAACTCGGCATCTGGATATTTGACTCGGTCAGTATAAGGCGACAGCCCCGTTAACTCGGCCATTTGAAGAGGTATAACTGAGTCCGAAAGCTACTAATATTATTTTGTATTTTATATTCGCGTATGAGCACGTGTGATATTGTAAGAACTAGCAAGGTAAACAAATAAAAATAAGATGATGACGGTATATTGTTAGTTTGGTGATGTCGAGATATTGCATTATGTATATTGGAATGGGAAATCAAATATTGTTATACGACATCTAATAATATGTTGTTGATTTGTTCATAATCAACAAACCACTCGGTCACATCAGAGTATTTGAAGGGTTTTGCTTTTTGGCGAATCGAATGCTATCTAATCACTGTAATTATAGATTACTGAACAACAACGATACTGACCAAACAACGTTGGTACCAATAATGTTATTCAATTTAATTGTTTTCGATCGCTGCTGGTAGCAGCTTGCGCTGCTGCTGGTCGCAGCTTGCGAAGCTGCTGTGGTTGCAACTTGCATCGCTGCTGTTGTCGCAGCCTGCGCTGCTGATGTCACAGCCACCTTAATAATTGATATGCGATCCTCGAGCAAAGATTGTTACATGGCGGAATTGCAGTTATACAGTAAGGGTATGCACACTAGATTGGTATCGCGTTTGGGGCGTTGTTTAGAACATGAAACGGAAAAGCTCATGGTGTACAAGTATATGCCAAATGGAGACCTATCAAATTTGTGACAACCAGAAACTTTTTCTTTCTTTTCATCGCTTCCCTTTTTGGTTTCGGGCAATTTTCGGGACAAAAATTCTTTCAACAGGGGGATGATGTGAGACCCGACAAACTCTGGTTAATAGCCTTTGTCAAACTAGTGAGTCTATTTTAGCGAATCATGCATATTACATACTAAATTGGGTCAGTTGAGTCGTTATGATGGTTCAGGGAATCATTGGGAGTCATTACAATGATCCACAGGACCATTGGGAGTCAGCCCATAACCATATGTACAAGGATTGGTGATTTGTAGAATCTCCAGGTTAATGCACACACGCAAGTCTCGAGTCCCGGGGATTGGTGAACAAATATGAACGTGTTAGTTATGGTGCATTATATGTTTATAATCATTATATGACTTGTCGGTATGTGAATACGTGCTTATATGTGTTAAAATATTGTTTAACGCGCCAAAAACCCGAAATTACATGCTGAAGGCGATTACAACTGCTTATAGGCAATTAGGATGGTTATAGGCGATTACAAGTAGCAATTAGGCCCTACTCGCTAGTGGTTATAGGCGATTACATGCCCTAATCGCCTATAACAACAACCTACTTGACTATAACATGTTGGACGACTAGAAACGCCTACAAATACCACCATTATGTTCTAAAACATCATTTGTGAAACCCTAACTCGCCCCAAATCTATCCCATACCATAACCAACCTCTGGAACACGCATATGCCTTAAAATTCATCCTTTCAAGCCTTACACATCATCCTTTAGCAAAACCTAAGGTGTGTTATTCATCCTAAACCTTTGTTATGCTATTATATTGATCCCTAAAGGTCCAAACCTAGTTATGTGATGTTTGTGTCTTTGAATACCTTTGAAATCAGTTGTTTAACAAGTCTAATCTTTCAGTATGTGTTCTATGTGGCGTATTCATGCAAGATATAATTTTTATGGTTAAAACATGAGGATTCTTGTGTGTTTAATGTGTTTCTGATATAAATAAGTTGTGAGCATGTTTGTTTATGAGTTTGGAGGTTAATGGTTAAGCATTGATGATAATAGGCGTTTTGACCCGTTTGAATGATTTAGAAAGATTAAGGATGACATGATGTGTTTTGTTGATTATATGAGGTTAGGGTTTGTTCTAGTGGCATGTAGAAGCAGTAGGATGTTGTTGTGTAACGTTGTTATGTGATGAAATCTGGATAATTGCCGTTTAGGGTAAGTTTTGCATGTTGATGTGATCTTTTCATGATAATATGCTATTTTGGGAAATGTTTGCAATTAGGGCTATTAGATTGATGATAAATTGGCGGGGTTTTACTTGGGATGGGTTGTTTAATGATTTGGGTTTGATGTTGGGTGATTGTACATGTTTCGGATCTGATTTGGAAGGTTAAGCACGCGAAATGAGACTTGTTATTGCAAAGGCGAGTAGGATGGGCCTAATCGCCTATAAGTTGGGCGATTAGCCCTACTCGCGTATAAACATGGGCGATTAGCCCCTACTCACGTGTACTTCAGGCGATTACAACTCCTAATTGCCTGTTTGACTTTCCTAATTGCCTGTTGACTTTCCTAAATGCCTAATTGATTCCTAATCGCGTGTCTTGCTACTATAAGTGTATTTTGACATCCGAAACATGATTGGACATCTAGGAACATGTTAGGAACCCCGTGACATGTCTAATAACCTGATAACACGTGTTCGGACTCGTTTATGCGTTAATTGAACTGTATGCTAGACTTGGTGAACTTTTATGCGTGTTAAGTGCATAGTTGTGTATGATTACTTGATCTCTTGTTCTTGGCTAACACGTGGGATGTCGGATCACCAATGGGATGTCGGGTCTTGTCTTGTATGGTCTGGTCTTCAATCAAACACGTTTTCAAACGTATAATGGTTATGGTCTGGACACTTGGGGACTATTTAACCTGCGAGTCAATAGTTCGAGTACTCGTATACATTTAATGATAGGTTGCCGATACTAGGGACTGTCGTTTGCATTGTTTGTGCCTTATTAAGAGGAACGCAATGTAAGGTGAGTTCACAGCCCCACTCTTTACTGGTTTTGCTTTCGGGGGAGAAAACATGTTGTATTCTTTAAACGTGTGTCAACTTACGTTTTCATAAAAGATGTGTCAAACTACGTTTTGGTATTCGTAATGACTATGATTTGCTAAGTACCCGTATTGGTAAAGCTTACAAGGTAGTCGTTAGTTACTATATGATTTTACGTACTGGTATTCTTGAATTCTTTATGTATTGGGGTATTCTTTTGGGTTGCTATACGATTTGTTAAAGTCTCGGGGGAAACCATGAATGTGCGGTGGTTGCACAATGGGGAAATGTGGATAGATCTATTTGGGCGTGACCGGCCCCATTCGTCGGCCGGAGTTCGGACGGGTGCATGTTGTCTCTTTAGGTATTCTTGTATTTTTGTATTCATGTATTCGGGCAGGTGTATTCATGTATTCGAGTCCAGTAATGGTTTTCCAATCGTAATAGTGACAGGTAATCATCTGGTTAGTATACATATGGCCTAGTTTGGTCAAGGGTATTCTTTGAAACTTTTGGAGTCGTTTTCATAAAAACTTGTGAACTCACCGGTATTATTTGCTGACGTTTTTAGCATGTTTGTCTCAGGTCGCTAAGGTAGCCGCAGTCGATAGGCGCACGAAGTCTCACGGCGTCTAGGATTCACTTGCATGTTTATTGATCATTATCAGACTTTTAAGTTTTACTTTTGGATTGTAATAACGTTTTATGATTCCGCTGTGGTGGATATATTTTGAAAACTTAATGGGCAGTTTACGTTGTTTTCACATCATATAGTTGTCGTTTATTGTGACCGTCGACTTGGATCCTGGTGTGTCACGCGTCTCGCGGTAAAACCTCGCACGTGGAATTTGAGGGTGTGACAAAATTCTTTGTACAGATCTACCAGTTTGGAAGATGATGGGTTGCAGTCGTTGGATTGGATCACGAGATTAAAAATTGCTACAGGAGCTGCTGCAGGGTTAGCATACTTGCATCATGACTGCGATCCTCCCCTTGTCCATAAGTAATTAAGAACTTGATTTTCAGTTATTAATACCATACAATTTTTTTTGTGAATTATTAACGCGCGTCGGTTAATAATCCTAGACATGTCGCGGCGACGCAGGTCAGACAACACGACTTCGTCTAGCATCTTTGATGATTTTGTTGTGGATGGTCTTTGGTGGAGGCGAGCAGCGTCTTTGGTCAAGATGTTAGGTTTTTGGTAAGCCCTTTTCTATTGCATGTTAGCTATTTAGTTAGATCGGTTGTCCTTGAACTTCAATCCGACGACTAATGTCGATCTGATGAGTAGGTAATCTCCGGTGGCGTTCCGACAAAGATTACTGTGAACGATTCAATGTCGTTCTCTGTGTTACCGGACAACCCCTAAAAACCATAAACGCCAACGCCTCCTTATAGCGACACTGTCATCTATAACCCACAAAATTCAGGCAACGTCTAAGCTGAGCAGATCTAAACAGCAACGACATGTTGTTGTCGGACTGTCGGTAGAGACAGGCGCCGAAGGCGGCGCTACATTTGATATTATATCTGGAATTAAAAACAATTTTGTGTTCTCTTTGTAGGTTTGTTTATTGATATGTGGATGCTTGAAGATGGCGGGGTCATAAGATGATAAAAGTTACTTTCTGCTACAAGTTTGTTTATCGTGACTTGGATGCTTTAAGCTCCAGGGCCAACTTTTGGTTGTTAGATACAGATTGAGGCAAGCGAGTGGGGTTTAGGCTGGTTATTCGTCGGTTTTTGGGGAAATTGTGCGTAAATTGTTGGTTATTCAAAACGAACCAATTACAGCAAAAAAATGTAATATTTTTTACTAGGTGTAATTATATGGGAATTGTGAAAGCATCCCACCAGTTCAAGTATGTTTTGAGGTTTAGTCTTATGGGTTAGGATCGTGAGAGAACCACATTGAGTTATGAGAACTAGAGAGCTCTTGTGGACCATTGATTTGGATGATCCTATGGTTGAGATTTAATCTTGATATTTTTTTGTCTTTACATGCTAATTAAATAATTATTAGTATATTTTAATACAAAAAGTACATTAAGGGGCATTTTAGTAAAAGCACCATGAAAGAGAAAATAATTATTATAATACTATTTTAATTTTTATTTAATTATTTAAAAAATCATTTTTTAAAATAAATCTGATGAGATGATCTATCCTGATTTACATTGGTGTGATTATTTACACCAGTGTAAATCTGCCATACACAAAAATATGTTGTAAAAAACCAAACACAACTCATATAATGCGGATGATTTACACCAGCGTAAAATTGTGTCATACACAACTTATACAAAAAATACACTAGTTTAAAAAACCAAAACTAGAAAATACTACAATACATTAATATTTACAAAAAATGATAATACATTAATATTTACACTGGTGTAACTGATGCTTACACCAGTGTTTTCTTACAAAATGATACTACAGGTGGTGTAAAAAATAAACACCAAACATCTATACATTCATATTTACACTAGTGTAAACTGATATTTACACCAGTGTTTTCTTACATCATACTACACCATCATCGTCGTCTTCACAACAACAACAACAACAACAATAATAATAATAATAATAATAATAATAATAACAAATACCTGTCAATCGAACCACCACCTTCGTCGGACCACCGTCGAGCACCACCTCCCCACCGTCAAACCCTCTAACCCTCACCACCGTCAAACCCATCGCCGTCACCGTCACCGTCGTAGATCTGTTCAGATCCACCGTCCCCCTACCCCCTCCGCCCGTCCCCTGCCACCTTCACCATCAGTGTCGTCGTCGTTCACCACCACCTTCAAAATAACAACCCCACCACAGCCCCCACCTACCACCACGATCCTAACCCCCCACCGGTCACCACCATGTCGAGCCACCTGCAAAACCCACCATTAAAAAACCTCTTCAAAAACCCTCTGCAACCCACGATCTGCAAAACCCACCATGTTCATCTTCAACCCGCCCGTCCCCTGCAAACTACCGGTCACCCAAAAACCCACCATCATCAACCCCTCTGCAACCACCATCCACCATCACCGGTGGAGAGAGAGAAGAAAGAGAGAGAGAGAGAGACGAGAGAGAGAGAGACGAGAGAGAGAGAGAGGGTGAATTTTTAGAGAGAGAGAAGAGAGAGAGAGAAGAGAGAGAGAGAGAGAGAGAGAGAGAGATTTAAAAAAAAAAATCAGTAAAGCTTGTTATTTAAAAGGTGATTGGGGTGGGGTGGGGTGGGGTAGGGGATGGTAATTTACTATCTTACCCTTTTATTATTATATTGATAATATGGTTATGTGTGGTCAAGATGAGTTCTCTAGTTCTCACAACTCAATGTAGTTCTCATATGATCCGGATCCATAGTCTTATAACTATATATATAATCACTTTTAAAAGGTACCCAGACATTGCCTTGCTGCTCATGTTGTGCTTCGCTACAGCTGGTCCGTGTAGGTAGGTATGATGGAACCCGTCTTGAAATCCTGGATGGTCTCTTAAGAAATTTAATAACAGGTTGACAATTTATGTTAAGTTGTATATAAAGTTCTGTTAGTTTACTATATCTTTTTTTAGATTGTGGGACAGTTGCTTCTCCAAAATGAAAAGGCTGTATATCAATGTTCAGGTTGGGATTTGATCTCACTAACCTCAAACACTGATATAACACGGATCAATTACAATGAAACTGTACATTACAAACACAATGAAAATTGATTTAGGCTTGATTTACAATGTCGCAACGCTATGTCATTACTTAATTATTTTCTAAATCAGATTGACGCCGCCGCAACGCTCGGCTGGATAAAAACCTAGTTTATATAAGGGACATTTTTTGCCATTCACATCTCAAAACCCATGAGGTGGCAAGCAAGGGGACATTTTTTAATTAAATCATTTATTATTATTATTATTATTATTATTATTATTATTATTATTATTATTATTCAAAAAACAACTAAATAAAAAAATACATAAAAATTATAAAATTACGTAACAAAGAAAACCGAATTACAGACATTAATTATATCATCGTTATCGTCGTTGTATCGTTGAAGTCGCCAAATGTATTCATCCAAATATATCACCTCGAATGTTGTGATGTGTTTGTTTTGATGAAAATAATCATATTTGTTTTCTAAATTGTTTCTATTCTTAGAAATGACCGTTGGCTTATACGAAAATGCCGCCTAAAATTATTATGATCATATATGGGGTTGGGTGAAAAAAAATAATGTACCAACAGTTCATGTGCAGCGACCCGATCTTGTATTATATTTTTTTTTCTTATTGGGTTGTGAACTCCCTACATATTCAACGATACTTTGTAGAGCTCTTTAAACCGAGATATTATTAGCTCGCCTCCCTGGTCAAATGAAGATGATGAAACGAATTCATCAAAAGAAAGATGACGATGACGACGACGAATTTGATAATTGCATTTTTTTAAGAAATGAGAAATTTTAGGGTGATAGAAGTTGTTTGTATGGAGATACAGGTATAGAAGAGTGTTAATACATTAAAAGCTTTTTTTTTTTATAAAACTAGTTGTTGGTTAAGGGCTCCAAGTTTAAAGAAAAATAATCAACCAACTTGTAAAACTTGTAGTCAAAGTGCCCCACGCCCATAAGAATCTTGCCTTCTTCAAAGGGCAACACCCCCTTTTTGATGCGCAGTGTAGTGGGCGTGGGCGTGGGCATGGGCTCCCCCAACCACACACTCTGCGTGGTCTTTGTTTAAGTTAACAAAATAAAAAAAACTATAAAAAAACACATGTATTAATAAGTATTTCTTAATACCTAAAATAGCTTTTCTGTCTCCACCTTTTTAAGAAAAAACTTCATCATAACTTTCTTTTATCTCATGAGATTTTTTTTCATTTGGTGCTCAACCCAATTCCTATTTTTAATTACTTTGTAAGCACATGGACTTCTCATCATTTCATTTTATATCATTATTAATGGTTCAAAAAAAAATTTATATCATTATTAGGTTGCCATAAGTAGAATAAATCAAGTGTAAGTTAAATAAATTAAGTACCAATAACTTAAATAAATTAATTGATCAAATAAGTCGCATCATCCGTATCTATATCTATATCTATATCTATATCTATATCTATACTACTATATAGTATATTCTCGATAGCTAAAATGGCCATTTCACATTTATCTACATGGGTAATATAGTAATTTTATTAAATTAGTAAGACACATTTAAGAAAACAATTAAATCTTAATCAATACAATAAATAATAATGACATTTAAGAAATAATTAATAATAATACTCTATATTATCTTACTATTATTAAGTAAGAAGGATGTACCATTTAGTAATTTTATGAAGCATACAACTATTAAAGCAACATATACAAATGAATTATGCTTATATTAGAAAGGTAGAGCCATTGGGGTTGGTGGCCCAATGGTAGGAGCAAAGCTTCTAGGAACACCTAAGGAGAGGTTATGGGTTCAAGTCCTATAAGGAGTAGAAATTTGCCATTCAAAAAAAAAAAAAAGAAAACAAAAAGAAAAGAAAGGTAGAATAGTAAATTTAGCATAATCCAATACCTCACATCCTAAAATCTTATCCTAATTCTGCCCTTATGTCCAACTTTTAAAACACAAAATACAACATATGATGCATCTTAAATGTGAGATATTTCAACCACGCATAATCATCAACCTTTCATCATCATCATCATCATCAATTCTATATGTTTATATACTATGTATATATATACTAGCATGAACCCACGCGTTGCGGCGGGGCTACACGATGTTTGGCTATATATAATTGGCATGTATGTAATTGATATGTTTAGTTACATCTTCTTCAACCGTCCACGGGCCATTCTTGACATATGATTTATCACAACACGGAGGTCGTCTTCCTATCGATTAACTGTAAAATTACGAACACAAACACATAGTAGTTGGGATGGGAATCGTGGCGGTGATGCAAGTTTCAGAAGCATTCATATGATGAGGGGGTGTGAGGGGCATTTAACAATGCTCAGGCAACAAAAGCATGTGGAATTGGCTTCCTTCTGTGCATATTGCATGCATGATCAGCTCATGCATTACTTTATGTATGCTCCATATATATATGCAAAAACAAAACAATAATGTCTAAAATAATATCGTTACATGGTAAGTTTTTTTACTAATGACGTTAGACTAATCATTGACTACAGGATGTGTTCGACTTACAACATTTCATAAATTAATGACCAAACCATGAAAATTGAATAGCGGTAGATTCCAATACATATGCATCTAATTGTGCTCTAGCAGTTGACCTAAATAAAATGAGTTGAAATCATGCTCATGTAGACCTAAACTTCAGAATGTCAAGGAAAAGTAACAGTTCATGGTAAATTTCAGAGCTAAAAATACACAACAATGTAAACAATAAAAGGACTTGGAAGATATTATGGCGCATTTCGATGAAATTGGACTGCAGCTAGCACTACAATGACAAACCAACATCAATCAAACACTCTTGATTCATTCAATCAAAGACTCTTGTATAAACCCACGAAGTAAAATCTAATTACAAATTCATGTTCTACATTTAGCTTTAGGACTTATTTTATTGGCAAATCATATTGATAATCATATGAGATATATTTATATAGAGATATATATACACATACATATAGATTATTATTATTATTATAGATTTTTCAGCAAAGTGGTAGCATAAATTTTAAAGAAAGTACAAAATTGACTTATAGTTGTATGTAATATTTGTGTAATTTCATAAAAATGCTTCTTGATGTAAGCTTATATTATGAATTCTCTAAAATCTTCTATCCCATGATGTTAAACTTTTCAAATGCTTCAATGGTTTTCATACCATTATTAATTACTTTTAATAGGTTAAACAATTACATTTAATAGTTGTATTAAATTTGTCTTTGATTCATTTAAGTGTATTGTGGACCTACATGCATAATTCTAATTAATATTGGTACAATGGTACTTGCACTATCAATCCATCAAGTAAGATTAGTATATGCACAATGATCTATTTTAAAAAGTATCATTACTATATGCACAATGAAGTGTTTTAAAAATATTCATTAAGTGGAGGATGAGTTGTTTGATAGAATTTTAATGGATGCAACCCAAATTGTCCTCTAAAACACTTGTGGCTACAGTTGGTGATGGATGTCTCCTAAAACACTTGTGGCTATAATCGGTGATGGATAGTTTGATGTTAAATATGTATGCATAATATATCTAATTGTCCAAAAAGAAATTTTATTGAATTTCTAATGCGTATTGTGCATCTTCTTAATTTTCATACTATTGCACTTTTGTTTTCCTTTTTTTTGGTCTTGGGTGTGAGCCTTTTCTCCGCCTTGTGCTTAGGAAACATAGATCCCTTATAGTCTTGTGACTATTATCATAACATTAGAGGGTATAGTTAAGTTATGTCAATCAGTCCATGTATTCTTAAGTTAGATGAGTAAAGATGACATATAGTTAAAAAAAAACATACATTTGAATGTTATTGTTGCTTATGCGTATTATTAACATGATCATATGGGTGCTTTAATAGTTAGTTTAGGTGATACATGAACTACAATAAAATACACACGTCTTTGGAAGACATGAATTTGGGAATAAAGTTTTTGTCAATGGGAGTCTAGAAACAAGCAACAATGAGTTCAGCTACAAATTATGTTATGTCTACAAACAACCAACAACATCTACAAATTATGTTACAACCACTATTCTTATGCCATGTATGATCGTTATAACATCTATTACATCCTGAAACAACATATTATGCATCCTCAATCTGACAACCAAATCAAAACACCCGCAAACCTAGCTAACCCCGCCGCAACGCGCGGGTTCCTGCTAGTATTATGATTAACAATGTTGTATACATTAATTCACGTATTATCATTAGTGTTTTCTTGGATCAATGATTCATTCATTGAAAACAATATTTGAAACCGATTTATCAATTGGTTTTTCTTGTTTGATAGGTCATCCAGCACTCATTACTTTGACAACGACCACCAATCAGGCATAATGAATTGATAACTTTACCAATAAGACTAGCCATTGGCCATTGCTATTGTCAAGAACTGTGTCATCACAGATTATTTATTATGAAGAAAAATAACCACAAAATCAATCAGGTACAAGAATCTGACAAGATCAAATACAACCAAAACCTCACTACAAATATCTCTCGTAACTCAGATGATCATTCACTGGATGATCAACAACAAACAAGAACAAGGAGAATACTATATTATATGATCAAAATGATCAATATAATCAAACCCTAATTTCAGAGAGAATGAGTGAACGAGAGAGAAAGTGAGAAAGTCTAGAATGATCGAAAAGTGACAAATGGACGAAATCATCAGCTATTTATAGCTGATGATTTTGTGCTTTCTGAAAAACAATCAACGGCCAGAAGTAAACACATCCAACGGTTGAGAAGCAAGCATGGAACCCAACCCGGATTGCCAACGTGGCATCCAACACGGACTGGGCCAAAAAGCCACCAGGCCAGCAGCTGAACTGGGCTCACGAACATCTTCTGAACTGGGCCTCTACAAATCCAAAACAACCATAGACCAAATCCAAAGCCCACCTGCATTTTACCTTATGCAACATGTTTAAACATTTATAAAAAAATAATTTTTATAAAAGGAATATTAGGAAATAAAATTGAGAAATAAAATATTAGGATACTGTTAATATTTTTAACACCCCCCAATAATTTTATTTCCCAAATGGGTCAAACATTCTCAATTTGTTACAAAACTGAGAATGAGTATTAGACAACAAACCTTTAGTAAAAAGATCAGCCAACTGATCTTTGGAATGAATTTTAACAGTCTTAATAATGCCTTTAGACACTTGTTCTCTTAAGAAAAATAAATCCAAAGCAAAGTGTTTTGTTTTATCAAAAAAAAAAACACTGTATTAGCTGCAATAGATAAAGCATCAGAATTGTCACAAGATAAACTCATAGGTAAAGAAATGTTCACCTAAAGTTCTGTCAATAAGTTTTTCATCCAAATTACCTCACAAGCAGCAGAGCACATAGCTCTATATTCTTCCTCATGATCTAGAAACAGTAGATTGTTTCTAACTTTTCCAGGCAACAAGACAGTTACCTAAGAAAATATAGTAACTAGTAACAGACTTTCTGGTCTCAACACACTTTGCCCAATCAGAGTTAGAGAAGGCAACCAAATCAAAGGATTCACCTTTAGAAAACAATAAGCCTTTGCCAGGAGAAGATTTCAGATATCTTAACAGCCTAAAGGCAATCTTAACATGCCCTTCAGAAGGCTTATGCATAAATTGGCTTAAGTAATGAACTGCATAAGCAATAGCAGGCCTAGTATGGGACAAGTATATAAGTTTCCCAACTAGTTGCTGATAAGCAGTTACATCATTTATAAGTTTAGTGTTGTCATTCACAATGTTTGTTAAAACATGGTTTGCTTGAATAGGATTTGTTACAGGTTTACACCCTATCATACCATATTCTATTAACAAATCAGTGCAATATTTCCTTAAGTTCACCAAGATCTTTAATAAGAAATTTGGTTTTAAATAATTCTTTCACCTTATTAATTTCAGGAATAGGATTTCTGGTTAGAATAATGTCATCCACATATACCAAAAGCACAATAAACACAGAATCTATATGTTTAACAAACATTGAGTAATCACATTGACTTTGAACAAAACCAAATTCACATAAAGCACTAACCAACTTAGCATTCCACATTCTAGGAGCCTGTTTTAGGCCATACAAAGATTTTTTTAACTTACACACTTTATTGATATCATTAGACCTGTATCCTTCAGGTAAAGATATATAGACATCTTCACTTAAGTCACCATAGAGAAAGGCATTATTAACATCTAATTGGAAAATGTTCCAGTTATTATTAATTGCAAGGCTTAAGACACACCTAACAGTGATCAACTTAACCACAGGTGAGAAGATTTCTTCATAATCATGGCCTTCTTTTTGACTAAAGCCTTTAGTAACCAACCTAGCCTTATATCTTTCTATTTCTCCATTTGACGTATATTTGATCTTAAAATTCCATTTACATCATATCTTATGTCTTCCTTTAGGAAGGTCAACAACATCCCAAGTGTTGTTCCTATGCAAAGCCTCAAGTTCTTCATTCATAGCAACAACCCACTGAGGATCTTTGCTGGCTTCAGCAAAGTTCTTAGGTTCAATGCTTTTATTTAGACTTGAAGCAAAATATTTACACTCATAAGACAAATTGACAACCTTTTCTAAACCATATTTGACCTTACCCTCTAAAATAAAATCAGATAGACTCTTAGGGAGATAACTACTCCTACTTGACCTTCTAGGGGCATTTAGATCATCAACAGCAATGTCACCCTCAGACTGATCAGTCAAGTCATTGTCCATACTCACCTGTTCAGCCTTATCTCTCAAATTTTCAGAATTACCAGGCTGCTGAGAATTAGCCATGCCACTGGATTCTGTATTTGAAACAGTTGCTTTAGAACAGATGTTCTAGACTCCTTATTACCATGACCCCTATTCATCATTGGGATCATTCACCTTATGTTGTTGATCATCTGTGTTTTCAAATAAATCAAAAAAGTTTGAAGAATTGACAGAAGTGTCAAAACTTGAGTTAAACCTTTGAAAAACATTAGTTTCTTAAAAGGAAAGCAAGACTAAAAAAAACTTTACATCTCTAGAAAAGAAAATGTTTTTGGAATCTAAACTAAAGAGTTTATATCCCTTTTTCTCATTAGAGTATCCAAGAAAAACACATTTTTCTACCTTGCTTTCAAGTTTATCAGATTCATTTAAAACAGTAGCAAAACACAGACAACCAAACACCTTAAGATGTTCAAGGAAGGGTTTAAAATTGAACATTAGTTCATATGGAGTTTTTCCATGAAGAACAGAGGATGGAGTCCTATTCATCAAGTAAGAAGTAGTTAAAATACATTCAGTCCAAAATCTAACAGGAAGATTACTATGAAACAACAATGCTCTAGCAACATTCAACAAATGTCTATGTTTCTCTCAATCACACCATTTTGTTATGATGTATAGGCACAAGTTGTCTGATGTATAATACCACAATCCTTACACAAAGTGTTCATTTGGTTATTTACGAATTCAAGACCATTATCACTTCTAAGAATTTTAACTCTTTGATTGAATTGGGTTCCAATTAGGTTAACAAAATCCTTAATATTTTGAAAAACCTCAGATTTTTGTTTCATCAGACAAACCCAAACAGCTCTAGAGAAATCATCAACAATTGTCAAGAAATATTTGTGACCATCCCTATCAGCAACCCTATAAGGACCCCAGACATCTATATGCACAAGATGTCCAACATGACTGCTTTTATGATCACTTAGAGGAAAGGGTTCCATGTGTTGTTTTGCCCTAAGACAAACTTCACAGGGATCATGAGCATTGTTGTCCTTAATCCTCAGATCAGGTTTTAGAATGGTTAAAACTTGATCAACAGGATGACCTAGTCTAGAATGCCACAGATTTACCATGTTAACACTATTACAGCAAAACTTAGAAGACACAGCAGCATTCCCACACATATACAATCCATCCATTTGATTACCAGTCACCAGGGTTTTCCTGGTGATTAAATCCTGAAGATAACATTTATTTTCATCAAAACCAACAAATAATTTGTTATCTCTGGCAAGTTTATGAACAAACAAGAGGTTAACTGTGTATTCAGGAACCACTAACACATCTTGAAGAACAACATTATCTGAAAGTTTTAGTTTACCAATTTTAGTAACCAAAGCAAAAGTGCCATTGGGATGTTTTATTTTTATATTTAAATCAGATACTTCCACATAATCAAACAAACCATCTTCATTATTAATCATGTGTTCATTGGCTCCTAAATCAACAATCCACCCAATGCTTAATAACTTCCCATTTGGCCATTTGCACTAGTAAAACAGTACACATTATTGCTAATAGCAGAAGCACAATAGAGCCTACCAGCCAAATTACAAGTCTGAGTTGTTCCGGTAGATTTCTCACTTATAAGACTCAACAGTTTAGCAACTTGGTCACTAGTCAAACCACCCAAAGATTTATCAGAACAATCAGAAACACTATTATTACTCACAGGAACCTTCTTGTTTTGATTGTTTCTAGATTTAGACCAAGGGGGATACCCTATTAACTCAAAACATTTTTCAACAAGATGACCAGTTTTATTATAGTGAGTGCATTTCAAAGATTGATTAGGACCTTTATTAAATCTTTTGTTAAAAGAACTTTCATTTGATGTAGTAGTTTTAGCATAAAAGTTCATAGATTGATTTGGTTTACTGTTAGAAGCACTTCTAGAGCTTCTATGAGATTCCTCTCTAGAAACTAAAGAAAATGCCTCCTTAACAGAAGGAAGATCAGTCCTAAGTAAGACAGTAGTCCTAACATTTTGAAAAACATCATCCAATCCCATTAGAAACTGCATTAACCTTATCATATTAGTAGGGTCATTAAACTCTCTAGAAGCATCACAAACACAAGAAGGTAACTGCAAGATTTGATCAAGTTGCTTCCACATAATATTCGGTTTATGATAATAATCAGAATTAGACATCCCATTTTGTTTAAAGGAGTTAATTTTTTGATATAAAGAGAAAACAACTGATTCATCAATTTTATTATATGTTTCTTTAAGGTCCTTCCAAACTTCAGAAGCCAGTTTGGAATAAACCTATCCCATATACAATTCTTCAGAAATAGAATTCAAGATCCAAGTCAAGACAACACTGTTACACCTATCCCACTGCCGAGCTAACATAGCATCATCAATAGGTTTAACACAATCACCATTGATAAACCCTAATTTGTTTTTAACTTGAAGACCCAATATCATAGCATTAGCCCAAACCGTGTAATTCTCAGTTCCCTTAAGCTTTATACTAACAATAGTAAGATTAGTAGAATCAGTGGCATGCAAATATAAAGGGTCACTAGCATCAAGTTTACTAACAAGGGTAACATTAACAGGGTCAATAATAGCACCACCACTACCACCGGCTGCATCAGTAGCAGCAGCAGCAGGATCATCAGCCATAACAACAAGTACACAACAGAGATCAGATAGACCAATCAACAGTGGCGAAGCCCCGTCGGTGATCCAGATAACCGGTTCGGCACTCAAATGGTGCCGGTCCAGGTCCTCATGAGGGAGCCAACAGTTGATCCAAACAAACCCTAGATCTAAATAGGGACTCAAGCCCTGGCAAACGACTCCTTAGGACTGACACTAGACCAAGTAACAGTAAACAAGAACGATCTCACCAAGCAAGGCCCAAGTTAGGGTTTGCCAAAAAAATTCGTAGTGTTCAACCTTCACTTAGGGTTGAACACCAGAGAGCAAAAGAAGATATGCCTCCAACTAACAAACCCTAGATCTGGAACAGCCAAGATCCAAGGAAGATGAACAGGCATGACAGATCTCCTTCACCAGAATCAACAGCGGAAACCACAACAGATCAAGAGCTCAACTAGAGCTCTGATACCATGTCAAGAACTGTGCCATCACAGATTATTTATTATGAAGAAAAATAACGACAAAATCTGACAGGTACAAGAAACTGACAAGATCAAATACAACCAAAACCTCACTACAAATATCTCTCACAACTCAGATGATCATCCACTGGATGATCAACAACAAACAAGAACAAGGAGAATACCAGATTATATGATCAAGATGATCAATATAATCAAACCCTAATTTCAGAGAGAATGAGTTAATGAGAGAGAAAGTGAGAAAGTCTAGAATGATCGAAAAGTGACAAATGGACGAAATCATCAGCTATTTATAGCTGATGATTTTGTGCTTTCTGAAAAACAATCATCGGCCAGAAGCAAAGACATCCAACGGCTGAGAAGCAAGCATGGAACTCAACCCGAATTGCCAAAATGGCATCCAACACGGACTGGGCCAAAAAGCCACCGGGCCAGCAACTGAACTGGTCTCACAAACATGTTCTGAACTCGGCCTCTACAAATCCAAAACAACCATGAATCGATTTGCTAAAAACTTGTACTAATATCAACTTGAATTCTTTATAAGTTATGTGTTTTCACCATGAATCTTGAGTTACAACAAAACTAAATATGCTGACACTACAAGAATTTCGGGCTTTAGGGGTGATCCGCCGGGTAGTCGCCCCTAAAGGTCAATCCAATCCCCACCCGTCGGATCAACGAGCAGATCAACGACCCACATTTTATCGTACGTATAGGCTTTAGGGCCGACACCTTTAATGGAGACAGTCGCCCCTAAAGGTAAAAAAAAACACCCGCCTTTTCTTCTTTCCCTTTTTTCCATTTTCATTCTCTCAAAACTCTCTCCACTCTCTACTGCTGCCCTCTCTCATCTCACTCTCTCCACTCTCCTCTCTCATATCTCTCACTCTCCTCTCTCTCAAGACCATCCCACACCACCGAACCCACCCCACACCACCGCACCATCCCCACCACCGAACCCACCCTCACCACCGCACCACACCACCCCCACCACCGGACCACCCCACCACCGGACGACGGGGACCGCTGAACCACCCTCTGCTCTTCTCTCTCCTCTGCCCTCCAGTGCCCGTAAGTTTTTTATTTTCTTTTTTTTTTGTTTTTTATTGAAGTATATATGTTTAATTTTTTTTAATAATAATAATATGAGTTGTAGGAAGCTCCGATCTACCAAACCCGCTGAAGATTCGCCCCTAATACCGGTTAGTAGTCGCCCTTAATTATTATTTTTTATTATTTATGCCTTAAATTTTATATATAGGTTTGTATGTGTGTAAATAGGTATGTATGTGTGTATTTAGGTATGTATTATGTTTTTTTATTTTTTTCTATTTTTTTTAATTTTTTCTCGTTTTTTTTTTGTTTTTCCTGTTTTTTTTTGTTTTTTTTTATTTTTATGTATGTATGTATGTATGCGTGTATGTATATATGAGTATATGTGTGTATGAGTATATGTATGTATGTATGTATGTATGTATGTATGTGTGTATGTATGTATGTATGAGTATAGGTATGTATGTGTGAAATGATACCATGAGTAAAAGGTGAGGTATAATATGTTATAAAGAAAGCATGATTCTTGCACCAATTAACAAAATTTATCATTGTTTTTTAAAGCTAAAATTCTTTGGTCGAGTAATATAAATGGAGTCATTATCATGTAGAGAATATTTAATGAAGTAAAGATGTGCTAGTTTGATTCTAACATACCAAAAAAAATTCTACATTAGGACAAGTATTCTGATAGGCAAATCATGAATACATAATTTGGTGTATTGGTTTTTATTTGTCAAATGTGCGTGGAAACATATAGCATAAAGATGTATGTATGTATGTATGTATGTATGTATGTATGTATGTATGTATGTATGTATGTATGTATGTATGTATGTATGAGTGTATGTATGAGTGTGTGTGTGTATGTATGTATGTATGTATGTATGTATGTATATATGTGTATGTATGTATGTATGTATAAGTGTATGTTTATTTATATTTATATGTTAATACATATTGAGACTAGTAAGACATGCTCGAAAATGAATCCTCATTTAAAACATAGTGAGCTTAGAAATACCGGCCCGAAATTGATTTAGTAATTAATTTCGGGTAGTCCTCGTTTTGGGACTGTTTTTTGAATACTTTATCTCATTTAGGATGTGAATGTGTACTACATGATTGTTTGTTTTTGAAAGATTCGGTTGGCGTTTCCTCTTTGCTCCTTGGGTATATATTTATATTATATACTTGGGGGCTAAGGGAAATGCTGCCGAATTTTTCTTAACCAAACAATCATGTAATACACAGTCATATATGAGATAAGGTATTCAAAAAGTGGAAACGCCACTTCACAATGAAGGCGGCGTTGTTATGGACTATAATTGACTTTCCAGCTCGTAGCACTCTTTCAGGTTGGAGCGGGTAGGGATATAAAGCATGCCCGACTTGCAACGAAGACACCTCTTCAGTGTGTGTAATAGGTAAATACGTGTATGTAGGCCATCAGCGGTTCTTAGATGCCAACCATCATTGGAGAAAAAGAAGCATATTTTTTGAATTAAAGTATTGGTCTTCTCTGCAGTTGAAGCACAACTTAGATGTTATGCATATCGAGAAAAATGTGTGCGACAGCTTGCTTGGTACTCTTTTGATGAATAACAAGACGAAAGACAACTCAAATGCATGAAAAGACTTAGAGAAGCTGAAAATTCGAAAGACGCAATGGTTGAAAAAAAAAAAGGGAACCAAGTGGACCTACCCACACCCAAAATACTCATTCACCTGGCGTGACCGAAAGAGTTTCTGTCAGTTTATAAAAAAATGTTAAACTACCAGATGGGTTCGGATCTAATATTAGTAAGAGGATGACAGATAACAATACTAACATTACTGGTTTGAAATCACATGGCTGTCATATTCTCATGCAAAAATTGATACCAATTGGGGTTAGAGCATTTTTGGGCAAAGATGTTCATACACCAATGGTAGACCTTTGTGCGTTCTTTAAACAGCTCTGCTCCATAACACTGGTAGTGGAAGATGTGAAGAAAGCGAGGGATGCCATTCTTATGATCTTGTGTAGGTTAGAGTTGATCTATCCGCCGGCCTTTTTTGACATAATGGTTCATTTAGTTATGCATTTACCAGATGAATCGATTCTTGGTGGTCAAGTCTATATGAGATGGATGTATCCCTTTGAACGGTATATGAAAAAACTGAAAAACTATGTTAAAAACCCGACAAGGCCAGAAGGTTGTATAGCTGAAGGTTATGTAACTGAAGAAGCTCTAACATTTTGCTCAATGTACCTGAAAAATGTTAAGACTAAGTTCAACCAAGCTGAGAGAAATGAGGACGCCGTTGTAGAAAAAAGAAAGTTATGGGTGTTTGAGTCCCAATGCAACCCGACTAGTGCAATGTAACACCCCGCCCCTCTCATCACCAATATTGTCCGCTTTGCCCATCCAGAGCTCACGGATTTGTTTTTGGTTGCCCAAGTGGAGACTTCCCAGGAGGTCACCCATCCTGAAATTTCTCCCACCTGAGCACGCTTAACTGTGGAGTTCTCCTCTCATCCACTAACATTAAGCCCCAAAACGCGTTGGTAATTTAAGAGGCAAGACATTACTTATGAACCAAGGATCTCTCCTGGCCACGGCCGATGTGGGATTTTCCTGGGGTGTCACATTCACCCCCTGTTAGAGTCTCATCGTCCCTGATGAGGTGTGTTCCTGGGGTGTCACATTCACCCCCTGTTAGAGTCTCATCGTCCCTGATGAGGTGTGCACCCACCATCCCGAACGGCACAGGAGTGGCTCTGATACCAATCTGTCACACCCTCAAAATCCACTTGCGGAGTTTTTACCGCGAGGCGTATGACAAACCAGGATCCAAACCAACGATCACAATAAACAAGTCTAAATGAACATATGCAATTTAAGAAAACATAGTTTAAAATCCCCAGTTACAGCGGAAGCTTATTCAAAACATAATTCAAAATAAACCAAGTGTTCAACGTTTGAAAACCATGCAATCCTAACTAGACGCCGTGCAGACGCGTGCGCCCTAGTTCCATTGTGCTACCTTAGCGACCTGAGAAAACATGTAAAAGTTTACGTCAGCACAAAAATGCTGGTGAGTTCACAGGTTTTGTAATCCAAGTACCAAGTCCAACCTGTCCATACTATAACAAATCGAAAACCAAAGTACGCTAGCTAGGCGTATGTTTTGTTACTACTACGATTGGAAAACCATTACTAACTCGCAAACCAGATGTTTGCCCGATGTAGTAAACCTGTTGTTCCTGTTTGAGACAATATGCACCCGCCGACCCTCCAAGTCGACGAGCGGGGTTGGTCACTCCCAATAGCGCTATTCACATTTCCCCGTTGTGCAAACCCGCACATTCATGGTTCCCCCGGGACTTCCAAAGATCGTATAGTAAACCATAGAAACCCATAGTATGACAGTAGTTACCAAACATAAGTTTTAACACATGTTTTCTCCCCCGAAAAGTGAAACCAGTTAAAAGAGGGCCGTAAACTCACCTTAAGTTGCGTTACTTCGAAATATGAATAACTCAGCAGCTATGCTAGTCCCGTAAAGTGGCGACCTAACATATGACAGTTACAAGTACTTAGACTAATAACCCGCAGGTTAGTTAGTCCCTAGATGTCCAGACCATAACCAAGTTCGTTTGAAAACACCGTGACTGTTTAACTGACCCAATGTACAAGATTCGACATCCCATTGGTGACCCGAGACTCCCCGTGTTATGTTTACGCTCTCAAACATACAATCATGCAATCATACTTAACATACGTTAACGACCAACAAGTTATAGCACGTAGTTCACGTATCACAGAATTACATCCAAACATATGTTACCAAGTTATTAGATATGTTACGGGGTTCCTAGCATGTTCCTAGATGTCAAATTGGGTCTCGGTATGCTAATTTGCACTTACAGCAGCAGTACACGCGATTAGGAAAAGTCAACTAACATTTAGGTTGGTCAACTGGCATTTAGGAAGGCTAATCGCATGTAATATAGGCATTTAGGGTCATAAGACATGTAAATCTTGAGCTTATAGGCGATTAGGGTATCTTTATAGGCGATTGGCCTCCTAATCGCCTATAACATAGGCGATTAGGGTTGCTAATCGCCAGTAACCCAGCTGTTCTGGTTTTTCGCGTGTTTAACACTCCAAATCAGATCCAGAACGCGTGTAATCATCCAATATCAATCCAACAACTATACCAAACATGTTTAAACCAAAATCCTTCGTTTAACCTCGTATTATTAGCCCTGCATGCAACCATGTAATCCAAACACAATACACATAGCATGAAACATCACATTAACATGCATAACTATAACCCTAATGAACAATTACTCAGATTTCATTAACATGATATCATTATTATTCTGAAACTAACCTAATAACATGTTAATCATCCATCTTAAATCATAAAAACCCTAGCTTTTAATCATAAACACACATAACACATGTATGATAGATAGAATCCGATTAACAACACTTATTAACGATTTTCAGAAAGCTTATTTGTTTTAGAACAGGTCTGGACCATTAGGGATTTAATAAAAACGTTAATAAAGATTGCATGGATGGAAACCACACCTTAGATTTGTGAAAGATTGATGAAATAAGCTTGAAACCTTGTGTTTTGATCAAAAATCACGTTCCAGAGGTTGTGTGTGTGTTGGGGCGGGTTATGGGACGACTAGGGTTGATATTATGAGGTTTAGGAGGTTAAGCATTGTATTTATAGTCGTTTTTAGTCGTCCAGCACGTCCCATGCGATTATGCAGCAGCTTCATGCGATTAGGGTTGCTAATCGCATGACCTCCATGCATTTGGGGTCTAATCGCCCCTTATGGCATGCGATTAGCCCCCAATCGCCCTTAATGTTGCCCACTCGCCCTCCCTATAGGCGATTAGCCACCCCTAATCGCCTATAGGGGCTGGTTCCTTGTATTTTGCGCGTTAAACCCCGTTTTAACATACGTTAACACATATTCACATACCGACAAGTCACATAATGATTGTAAACACATAACACTTGCAAACAAACATATTCACACTCGTTCACCAATTCCCGGGACTCGAGACTTGTATGTTCCGTATGTCCTGACGATTCTACGAATCATCACCATTTGTACACTTGGTTAAGGACTGACATCTAATGAACCTCTAGACCAACATCCAATGATCTTCTAGACTAAACCGATAGTTCCCGAACCATAACACGACTTAACTAACCCAGTTAAGTATAATATACGCGTGACTCGCTAAGGTAGACTTTCATCTAGACAATGTTATTAACCAGAATTTGCCGGGTGTCACATCATCCCCACGTTAAAAGAATTTTCGTCCCGAAAATTGCACAAGTACCAAAAGGAATGACGAAAGAAACAAATAAAAGATAGAAACCAAAAGAGAGATTTACCCGAGTTGTCACATCATCCCCCCGTTAAAAGGAATCTCGCCCCGAGATTCATTCAGTTGCAGTGGAGACATATCTCGATTCGAACGCTTCCTTAGGAAAGAGATGAGGATACTTAGACTTCATCTGATCCTCCCGTTCCCAGGTGTACTCTGGTCCCCGGTTCGAGTTCCAGCGAACCTTCACAATGCGAATCTTGCTATGACGTAGGCTACGAATCTTGTAATCCAGAATCTCCACAGGTTCTTCCACAATCCGAAGACGATCATCAACCTTGATCTCTTCCAGTGGAACGATGAGAGACTCGTCAGCCAGACACTTCTTTAAGTTGGACACATGGAAGACGTTATGTACGTTACCGAGCTCCGTCGGTAAATCAAGACGATACGCCACCGGTCCAATCCGTTCCAGGATCGTAAATGGACCGACATATCGAGGGTTGAGTTTGCCACGCTTCCCAAAGCGTATGACGCCCTTCCACGGTGAAACTTTCAGAAGTACCTTGTCATCAACTTGGAATTCCAATGGTTTGCGACGTTGATCAGCATAGCTCTTTTGCCGATCCCGTGCCGCTGCTAACCGATTACGAATCTGTACGATCTTTTCCGAAGTTTCGTACACTAGTTCAGGCCTAGTGAGTTGACTCTCACCCACCTCAGCCCAACAAAGAGGAGAATGGCATTTCCGCCCGTACAGTGCCTCGAACGGAGCTGCCTTGATACTCGTGTGATAACTGTTGTTGTATGAGAATTCTACTAACGGTAAATGAGCTTCCCAACCTTTGCCAAAATCGATCACACATGCCCGCAGCATGTCTTACAAAGTTTGAATCGTGCGCTCACTCTGACCGTCAGTCTGTGGGTGATAAGCTGTACTCATGTCCAGCTGGGTACCCAAAGCTTTGTGCAAGGATTTCCAGAAGTGAGAAGTAAAGTGGGAGTCACGATCTGAAATAATAGAAACCGGCACCCCGTACTTAGAAACAACTTCCTTCAGATAAAGACGAGCCAAACGATCCATGGTGTCGGTCTCCTTAATAGCGAGAAAATGGGCTGATTTTGTCAACCGATCAACAATCAACCATATCTTATCATTCCCGCTCGGTGACTTAGGCAGTTGTGTGACAAAATCCATGGTAATCCGTTCCCATTTCCACTCCGGAATTTCAGGTTGTTGCAAGAGACCAAACGGTTTCTGGTATTCCACCTTGACCTTAGCACAGGTCAAGCATTTGCTCACGTATGAGGCTATATCCGACCTCATGTTTGGCCACCAGTAAAGCACCTTCAGATCTTGGTACATCTTATCCGAACCAGGATGAATAGAATACCGGGACTTATGAGCCTCATCTAAGACAAGCTCCCGAAGTCCCCCGAATAAAGGAACCCATATGCGTTCTGCGAAGTAGTGCAGGCCATCAGGCCTTCGCTCGAGGTGCTTGTCGGCACCGTGCATAGTCTCAGCTTTAAGGTTTTCCTCCTTCAAAGCTTCTAACTGGGCAGAACGGAGTTGATCAGGTAGAGATGAATGAATGGTGAGTTGCAACGCCCGAACGCGACGAGGTTTAATTGATTCCTTCCTGCTCAAGGCGTCAGCTACTACATTCGCCTTGCCAGGATGGTACTTAATGGCGCAATCATAGTCATTCAGTAGTTCAATCCAACGACGTTGTCGTATGTTCAAATGTTGTTGGTCGAAAATATGTTGAAGACTCTTGTGATCGGTGTAGATGGTGCATTTGGTACCGTACAAGTAATGTCTCCAAATTTTCAACGCGAAAACCACTGCACCCAACTCCAAGTCATGGGTGGTGTAGTTCTTCTCGTGCACCTTAAGTTGACGCGAAGCGTACGCAATCACTTTCTCGCGTTGCATCAACACGCAACCGAGACCATGAATAGAAGCATCACAGTAAACAACGAAATCATCAGGGCCTTCAGGCAAGGACAAAATAGGAGCAGAACACAGTTTGGACTTCAGTTCTTCAAACGCTGACTCTTGTGGTTCACCCCAGTCGAATTTTCTATCCTTTTGCGTGAGAGTGGTGAGGGGTTGAGCGATCTTCGAGAACCCCTGAATGAAACGACGATAGTAGCCCGCAAGGCCTAGGAATTGCCGCACCTCAGTTGGCGTCTTTGGTGCTCCCCAGTCCTTGATCGCTTCGATCTTAGCTGGATCGACATGAATTCCTAGTTCATTAACTACATGTCCTAGGAACTGAACTTCGCGTAACCAAAAGTCACACATTGAGAACTTAGCGTAAAGTTGTTCTCGTCGCAAGAGTTCCAAAACCAAACGCAGGTGTTCCTCGTGTTCGGTCTTGTTCTTGGAGTAGATCAGAATGTCATCAATAAACACAATGACGAACTTGTCAAGATATGGCTTGCAAACGCGGTTCATCAAGTCCATGAAAACCGCCGGTGCGTTCGTGAGACCGAAAGGCATGACCAAGAATTCGAAATGGCCATAACGTGTACGAAAGGCAGTCTTTGCAACGTCAGCTTCCCTTACGCGCAACTGGTGATAACCGGACCTCAAATCAATCTTAGAGTAATAGCTAGAACCCTGGAGTTCGTCGAATAGATCATCAATACGTGGAAGAGGATAACGGTTCTTGACGGTCAATTTGTTCAGTTCTCTGTAATCCACACACAATCGGAAACTTCCATCCTTCTTCTTGACGAATAGAATCGGGGCTCCCCAATGGGAAGAACTTGGTCTGATGAAACCCTTGTCCAACAGTTCCTGTAACTGACTAGACAATTCCTGCATCTCGGGAGGTGCAAGACGGTAGGGGGCCCGAGCAATAGGAGCAGCCCCTGGTACAAGATCAATGCCGAACTCAACTTGACGATGGGGAGGAAGACCAGATAAATCATCGGGAAATACATCAGGAAACTCGCGTACAACAGGAATATCGTCGATCTTCTTCTCATCGCTAGAGGAAACAGATAAAAGTGCCAAAACGACTGAATAGCCCTTTCGAAGATACTTACGGGCTTTCATGCTGGAGATGAGATTTAGCGGAACACCGCCCTTGATACCGTACACAGAAAGCAATTCTCCATCAGGGAGAGGAATCCGAATAATCTTGTCGTAACAAACGATCTCCGCGTGATACAAAGACAGCCAATCCATGCCTACCACCACGTCAAAACTACCCAAAGGTACCGGCATAAGGTCGATGGGGAACGACAAACCCGACAACTCTAGTTGACACTCCCGAAGGATACAAGTAGCTTCAATATTTTTACCGTCAGCCAACTCAATTACATACTTAGCCTCTAATGGTACGGGTACTACATCTAGCAGTCGACTAACTTCCATAGATATAAAACTTTTATCGGTGGCACCGGAATCAAATAAAACACTAACAGAGCGATTATTGAGAAGGAACGCACCGGTAACTGTGTCAGGATCCTGCCTAGCCTCTGCGGCTCCAATGACGAAGGCACGTGCATTCTTGCCACCGCCCCCGTTGTTCCCGTTACCGTTTCTATCCCTCACATCCCCACCCTGCTTCAGCTTCGGGCACTCCTTCTTGTAATGCCCAGTCTCCCCACAGTTGTAACAACCCTGTTTTCCCGTAGTTCCTTGAGCAGTAGGAGCCGAGTTAGTAATTGGGGCCTGGGTCGATGGAAGTGTCGCCCGACAGTCTTTAGCAAAATGCCCAAGTCGCTGACAGCGATGGCAACGATTACGGTCGCAGTCCCCTTGATGATGACGCCCACATTTGTTTCATTTAGGTAATTTCCCCGCATAACCACCCTGTTTGTTACCCGAAGAAGAAGAACCCCCGCCATCAAATCTCTTACCCTGTTGTGCCGGTGCAGATCCTTTCCCTTCATTATCCCACTTGCGCTTGTTGTTCTCTGGGGCCTTGACAGTCGAACCCTTAGCAGGTAAGATACCCTCATTCACCTTCAAGTTTGTCATCCTATGAGCCGATCGAACCACCTCTGAGTATGTAGGAAGATTCCCCGCAGCCACTAACCCTGCGATCTCTGGTACTAGCCCCGAGATATAGTGTTCAATCCTCCTGTATTCTGGCACATGCAGATCAGGACACAGCACTGCCAACTCATTACGCCTCACCGTATACTTTTCAATCTCTGACCCGGTCATCTTGAGGTTCCACACCTCCACGACCACCACCACCACGACCGCCACCACCACGCCCACCAGCGCGGCCACCTCCACGTCCTCCTCGCACTCCAGACATGATTCCGACAAAAAGGACGAGAAAATTTAGTTTCACAGCTAATGGTAACCACTAGCGTTCGCAAGATCAAAGCTAGATCCAACCCAGGACTATCCATTCAAACCCAGAGCTCACTAGGGCTTTCATGCATTTCGGTTTATGATTTTGTGTGCACCCAAAATGATAAACCGCTCTACATGGTCCTCCAAGTGTTCTCCTAGTTCAAAGTTCAAATCACCGAACATAGACTTTTAGCTATACACCGTAATACTACGGTAGTTTATGGCAAGTGTTTCTATTGGAGTATGAAAGGGAGATGTCCGAGCCTTGGACAAATCTCAAGAGTACACGATTTACTCCAACACACCACACTGCCTAGAAAGCAAGTAACTCGACCTAGGATAGAACGGATGATGTAACATAGGAAGATCAAATGATTTAGAGACACCCCGACAAGACCATACGTAAACCACCATAACGTTTAGTACTATGTGATCGTCTAGTGTGTGCGACTCGGCTATAGACTAGACTCTACATGCAGTCCTAATTCACTATAACCATTGGCTCTGATACCATCTGTAACACCCCGCCCCTCTCATCACCAATATTGTCCGCTTTGCCCATCCAGAGCTCACGGATTTGTTTTTGGTTGCCCAAGTGGAGACTTCCCAGGAGGTCACCCATCCTGAAATTTCTCCCACCTGAGCACGCTTAACTGTGGAGTTCTCCTCTCATCCACTAACATTAAGCCCCAAAACGCGTTGGTAATTTAAGAGGCAAGACATTACTTATGAACCAAGGATCTCTCCTGGCCACGGCCGATGTGGGATTTTCCTGGGGTGTCACATTCACCCCCTGTTAGAGTCTCATCGTCCCTGATGAGGTGTGTTCCTGGGGTGTCACATGCAACAAATGACAAGCTACTTTCAGTTGAGGACAAACTCAAGATAGAATGGTTTGTCCTCGATAATTGTGAAGAAGTCAGGGGCTACATAAAGTAAGTGCTCCTATCCTTTATATATTTACCGAACATCCCAAATATATAATTAAAACTAATTTTTCTTGCTTTTATACATTTTTTCTTCAATGTAGTGAATTCAAATCTACATATCCCCAAGATGATATTAAAACTAAATTTCTAAATTGGTTTCAACACAAGGTAATACATATATAATACTCGTTACTATATATTTGTTAGGTAATGCATATATAACAAACAATATTATTTTAAATTTGTTAGGTCTATAAGATGAAGAAAGAAAGTTCTTCAGAATTCCACCCAGAGTTATATGCTCTTTCATTGGGTGCGCAATTAATGGCCCATACTTACACCTGTTTCATAGTCAACGGTGTTAAGTTTATGGTGGCTTCACGTGATACAAAATGTGCAACACAAAACTCAGGGGTTATGGTGGAGGGAGAGAACGGTGAGAAATATTATGGCGTATTAGAAGAGATTATTGAGATCGGTTATCCTCATGGGCATACAACTATCCTATTTCGGTGCAAGTTGTACGATACTCGAGTAGGTGTTACATATGAAAACAATATCACCAGTATCAGCACAGAATACGAATGGGACAATGAAGATCAGCTCATATTTGCTCGACAAGCCAAACAAGTGTTCTACATCCAAGAACCATCTTGAGGAAACCAAAATAATAAACATAGGTGGGTCGTCGAAAATGTTAAACACCGGCGAATTTGGGATCAACCACCACAACTCGAGAATGTTCAAAACGTAGACATTGAATTAGGCGAGGATGTTGACGTCGTTCACAATAACCCTTCATCTAATATCGTCCTAATTATTGACTTCTGCCAATACTTTCAAAACATATCTTCTCATGCTACTGAGGGTGAGAGTGTAATGGAAGTTGATGCCCCGATCAATGACGACAGTGAAGTTGCTGATACTGGGACATATTATGACGAGGACGATCCCGATTATGACGACATGGAGTTTGATTAAAAAACAATAATTGTTGATGATTTTATTTATTTATTATAATAAATCAATGTTTACTATTTATACTTCATTTATTATATATAATAATGTGACTAATAATTTTTATTTCTAATTGCAGGATATTATGACTTCGATTTGGTTTTTAGTTGTTTATTTGATGGTCGCTGTTATGGGCCATGGCGGAGACGGTGCAGGGGCGTCGCCACCGCCACCAGGTGGTGATGATTGGTGGAACAACCACCAGGAAGATGGTGGTAAGTTTTACAGTTCTTTACTGTGTACTATTTTTACTTCATTTTCAATACTAATAATGTGACTAATTATTTTTAACTCTAATTGCACCACCCCCACCCCCCGCAGGAGAACACGAGGCAAGGCAAAAAAAACCTTGCCTTAAAAAAAATAACTGATAACAAAGGTCGGTCAGACATATCATTTGATGAGGCCGCCACCTACATGCCTGTAGGCCGGCTTGGTGGCATGTTCACCCGGGAGGCGTATATGTATATATGGCGTGAGATCCTATTAGATGTAGAATGCTGGGATAATGTTTCCGAGGTTGATAGAAACAAGTTATTTGAGGTCTTACAGGTAAGTGATTTGTAAATATATATTATATATGTAATATATTATTTGTTGATTTTTTTTCTATCTGACTAGCTTGTTTTATTTAATTATTAGAGCAAGTTCAAGATGGATTTCAATGTTGTTAATGATGACCTCGTTGCCAAAAAACAAGGAGGCATTATGGCGGCTATCAGAAAGCAGTACAAGAACCGCAAAGCCAACGCAAAGGAACATTTTAATAATGTGTCGAGCAATGGTGTGGATGTGGAGACAGCAAGGAAACATCCCCTCGCGGGTATGAAACCTGAAAACTGGCTTCGAGCTGTTGATCACTTCTGCAGTCCAGAACATAAGAGGAGGTCTGAAATTAACAAAGCCGCCCGCTAAAAAAAGAGAACACATACCGAGGTGGAATGAGCTCTTTTACCGGTCACTGTCACAAAAAGGTATACACACACATATACTTAGACGATAATATTTATTTAACTTATAATGTAACTTTTAATGTTAAACAGGACATAGAATGGTATGAAGCATACCGTATTAAACATACAGGAAGGAAGGGGACGTTTGATACCCATCAGAATGAAGAGAATTATGTAAGCATTTATTTATAATCTACTATATATATATATATATATATATACTATATAGGGTGGGGTTCCTGTAAGAAAATTGATTTGTGTAGGAAGTGTTTTCATCCATTGGATCTAGAGATGGATGGTGGAGATTAAAAATATAGTTGTGTTTAGAATCTATTTAATGTATTATAGAAATTGAGGGTAAGATCGTCTATTAAGTGTTTTAATTAAGGGTATGAATGTCATTGTGTTAATCATGTATTATGGAATGTGTTTCTCTCATCTCCTAATTTCATGCTATCAACATTATCTTTCCTTTCCTAATTTCATGCTACCAACATTATCTCTCCTTTCTATTTATAAAACAAACTCACACATTTCAGACATGCAAGGAGATATTATGATAAATACCTACTGATGTTATGATAAAACACTATTGATGTTAACCCGTTTTGAAATGTTATACTACAAAACACTACTGATATTATGATAAAACGTCACTGATGTTATAATAAAACACTATTGATGTTATGATAAAAACACTATTGAAAAAACACTAATGATGTTATGATAAAACACTACTGATGTTATGATAAAACACCTCACATGAACAAATAGAATTATCAACAAGTCAACAAACAAAACAATTACCTTACAAAAATTGAAAAAAAAAAAGCACCAGACACATACTAACTAAAAGCCAAAAAAAAAATAATAATAATAACCCTTGCGAATCGTCTTGTAAAACATCTGCCATAACAATCTATAATTCGTTTCTAGAAAAAAGGGTGTTTCCTGTTATAATCATGTTTCATAAGAATCACATACTTTTTGTGCTTGCACCTGAGTACCTGACATTTGGGATGTTTTCTTGATTGAGACTCAAAGCAATTTATTTATTAATTAAATAATGGATCATGATTTTTAGTAGGGGCTTTGCATGTTTGAGGCCAAACTGAACTTTTATTTTAGAAATATGATTGGTATTGGTTTTACCACTTTTACCCTGTATTACCCTTAACGTTTTAGAGGGTGTTTGGGATTGCTTTTTGAAAGCTGATTATGCATTTTGTTGTAGTAGGGGTTAAGCTTGTTTTAGATTATTGCGTTTTGATAGCCTAAGTTAAGTATCCATTTCAAAACTCAACCCCAAACACTAAAAACTAATTATTTGTGTTTTCAAAACACAATAATCTAAAAATTCATTTCAAAACTCAACCCCTAACACCCTCTTAGTTAGTTGCCCCACTTTGGGGAAATGAGTCGAAAGCGCTGCCACTAACTATAAGGTTGTTACTGAAAAAGGGACCGCAAGTTCATCTCAATAAATCCATATGAAGAGAAATCCTTATCAAGTTTCCCTGGTAAATATGTTGGTAGGTTAATCTCTGCTCAACTGCAGAAGTTGCTCATGTCAAGGAGCGTTTCACTAATTCACTCTATTATGATTTTCTTTATTGTCACTTTTCTGGAATGTTGAATTTCGCTTACACTATAATGTTATGTCTCCATTATTTATGTACGTTCATACAGCGGCGAAGCTTGGTTCTCGAATCGGAGGGGGCCGGATTCAATTTTTTTCAATCAGTAGTGACAAATCGGCGGGGGCCGAACTCAACCTGGACTCAATTTACCTACGAAAATCGCATATGTCCACTACTGCGCCAAAAAACAGAGGGGGTAGGGCCACCCCTGACCCTTAAACATGTTGCGCCCCTGCATGCATATGTAGGTGTAGAAACAACTCAAATGTGTTGTTCTCCTTGCCATATAGGATGTCACCTTAGCAAGGTGGGTTATTCCCTTTTTTGAGACAATCCAATGGGGTGGAGACAATCCCCTCTCATTTTATTATTAATTAATTAATTTTTTTAACTTTATTATTAATTTTAATTATATTTCAAAAGTAACAAATAATCAATATAAACTTAAAATAAATACTAAAATTAATAAAAAAAACTTACAAAAAAATATAATGTAAAAAACACATGATTTTCTAAATTTTTAATAATCTACTTCTACTTTTGAATAATATTTTGTTGCATTTTTTGCAACACTTCACGTTGTTTTTCAGGAAAACTCGAAAGGTCGGTTGACATAATTTTGAATTCTTCGACCGCTTTCGATTCCTTTATCAACCTAAGCTTTTCGTTCTTGATCTTTATTTTTTCAGTGGGCCATTAAATTGTCAAGCCTGGAACTGCTCCCGCTACCCGATGCGATTTTTTTTCCGGCCGCCGCTTGCTTTTGAGCTTTGTCCCGACCTATTTTAGTACCAAAAATATTTATGTATTAGAAAAAAAACGTAAAAAATATGTAAAAAAGATAAAAATGAAAGTTTAACAACCTATGGGACGTGGCTCCTCCTCAACCAGTGGTTGTTCAAACTCCGCCTCCTCGTTAATAACGATGTGAATTGGACTGGGCGTGCCCCTCGTGGACGGGCCTCCTTCGTGGGTGGGCTTACTACGTTTGGCGCGTTGAACCTCGTTTGGGACCGTCGCCCATTTTCGATTGGTTTTCAAAATCGACCAAACCTTAACCATCCCGAAAGCCTCTCCATGCTCGTTTTTATACTTGCGCAAAGCTCCCCAAAACTATTTTGCTCATTCCACACACTAGGCGGGTTCAGTTTTATTTGGTTATAATAACCATTAAATCTATCGCAAGTAAGGTTGATATTTCTTCACTTCGAGCTATCAGAATCCAACTTTCGATATGACTCTTGTTGCATGAACTTATGGAAGTTTTCAACCACATCGATCTAAAAACCCTCTGAGGATTGGTTAGTACCTACATTTTCTACAAGTATTTTGTTAGTAAAAAAATAAACTATATGTGTGTGTACGCAAAAAATTTACCAACAACGGCACGTTTTAACGTAGCAAGCCATGCCTCCTCTTCGACATCGGTCAATGGCTTCGCTATTCCATCCTTTGGTTTACCCTGCCAGGACCTTTAGCTTTAGCTTTAGCTTGGGGCGGCGAATGTTGAGTTTCCGGAACGATCTCTTCGTCGTCAGTATCCTCGCCGACGGGTTGAGATGGACCGATAAGTAATGACGCGGGAGGTGCTTGTGGAGAAAATGGTTGGCTTGATTGAAAAGTAGTGGGAATCGATTGTTGCATTTGCATAAACTGTTTCATTTGCATATATTGCATTGGATTAAACTGGGAGAAAGCGTCCGGGCTTTGTTGGTATTGTTGCAACGCCCTAAATGGTGGTACTTGTTGTGAGATTGGTGGATCTAGTACCAGGGTGTAACAACCCGCCGTTGAATTTGGGTTTGGATTCGGGTTGTTTGGGTTGAAGGGACTTAATGGATCCACGGGTATTTTTTATAAAAAAAAGTTGAGTTTATAAAAAATTAAAGAGAAATGAGGTGAGTTGAGAGTGGGTTTTTGTATAAAAAAATAGGTTGTTTTTATAATTAGAAAAACCATTTTTTTTAAAATCTAACTGTTAATTGTCCAACAGTCAGAATAGTAAATACATTTGGCCCGTCTTCAATGTCTGAAACGAGACGTTTGGGACGGAGACATGGGAGGAGGGCGGTGTTTGGGACGGGGACGGGAGACGAGACAAGGCGAGATAGACCGAGACAACCCACCACACCCAACAACCTTAGTTCCAGCAAGTTCAACTTTTATTATTTAGTTTGATTATTTTCTTATTTAAATCATTATATATTAAAATATATATAATAATAAGCAAAAAGTTAAAAAATATTACTTGTTATTAAATTAATGCATTTATAGTATAATTAATACAAAATAAGGTATCAGATCAAATATTCCTAACATAAACCTTTTTCGTCCTGAAAAAGAATCCCAATAAGATCATAATTGATATGCCATGTGGGGTCCCCGGTTTTCCGGGATAAGACAATTCATCCCTCTATTGATATGGGTCGGTAGTTTCGTTTTGACATGGGCTCATCATGAAACAACAACTCCCAACTAGTAACGCATTCACCGGATGGACATTGGCTAGACACGTTCACTGCTTTATTCCGCTAAGGTCGTCCCTAATAAAGTCGGGGACTAGCTGGCCAGTGTACCCAAACGTGCAAGAATAACCCATAGCAAAGCGCTCTCCAAACATTTAACTTATTTGAATCAACTATACTTTCGCGTTGATAACTTAGTTGACCAAAACTTATAAAAGAGAGAAAAAATGTACATCATAATAAACTTAAACTATTTAAGTAACAAGTAAGATATCATGTCTATAATTCAAGTACAAGTTTATTTATTCTTTATGGATATATTTGAGTTAATTTTATTTATTTTTTTAACCAAGAAACAAAGAAGACACATAATTCAAAATAATCCTAGCAACTAGAAACTCACCATGCTAGCTCATCTAAGATGAGTTTTCAATTACTAGTGGGGAGCCCGCGCGATGCAGCGGGGTAACCAATTTACAAATATAAGTATAATTTAGGTAAAGATAACTTAAAAAACGTAGCACCAAAAGATAATGGAATCAATATATTCACCTGCGCTACACGTAGCAAATCATTTGTGAGCGTTTACATGTTGTTTGATCGGAATCGACTGTTCTGAAAATTACAAACCAAATGCAAATTGTGTGTTATGCAGTAACACATTTGCAATATTTGCATTGGTGTTTTCATTTCATTTTATATAATTTATAAGAGTGTGATGTCTTTTCATATTTCATCAAGTAATTAATTGATAGATCATTTAACATTCAAAGGAGTTGCATTTCTTAAAATTTAATGAAATATTTGGTCTTAAATTTAAGAGAAGTTAAAAAGTTGAGGAGTTAGTGTCTCATCATATTTCCTCAAGTAATAAATTGATAAACCATTTAGTGTTCTTAGGAGTTGTACCACTTAAAATTTAATGAAAAAATTGGACCTAAATTTATGATGGGTTAAAGGTGTAAGTAATGCATAAAAGACAAATTTGCCCTTAAAAAGCTTTTAATATGTGCATTATGTGGTGTAACTTAAGAAATTACACTTGTACTTCTTAAATTTTAAGAATGGTCTTCTAGAAGATTTAGACGAACAACAACGTGGGCTTAATAAAAAAAAAAGCTAAACAAAAAACATTGTAGTTATACGTATGGTGTTAAAGAAACTATAAGTGATTAGGTATAAATTAGGGTTGCGAGTATCTTACCAAGATTAATTTCCTGAAAAGCATTATCAAGTAAATATGTCGATTCTCAAATCCATGACAGTCGATGGTAATGATAGAATAAAAAAAAAAAGAAAAACATAATTCATAAATTATTGAATTCACTAAGGGGTTTCAACATGCATGGATTAAGATACGTACCAGATTCTTATTTCATTGATGTTACAACACTTTGGGTATTGCTTCCCAGATGATTAAATGTCCAAGAGCATGAAAAAGCCATTAGGATTTTTGCAAAAAAAATCATGATTGTCAATAGAAAATGAACAAGAGCGAGTAAGATGCAAAGAGATTCGTATATACTTACCGGATTAAAGATATTAGGAGTGACTTGTGTTCCTTAGCCTTAAAGAAGTCCATTGTTTGATCATTGCAGAGAGAGATAAAGATGTGAGTGTTAGTGTGTGTTGCATAAGAGAAATGAAAGGTGAGCTTTGGGATATAAAGGGTCTAGTGGTTATTTCACTTCATGGGTATTAATGAGTTGCAAAGAAACTCTTGAACGATTGGGCAAGACATAAGTCCTTTAATTTAGGTTTTAATTAGTGGGGTTATGTATTAATTTGAATACTCAATTATCCACTTAGTTTAAGAGGATTGTAAAATATGCATTACCACTTGTAATTACTTAAAAACTCTTACATTTGTGTAACATGACTTCATTTAGTATTTGCCAAAAAGACAACTTTAACCCCTAACTAACTTCAATTGGTATTGTACCATAAGCATAAAAAATTGTATTTACTTAAATTTAGCGGTCATCCTTCCCAAATGCTTTATAATATAGTATAGTATAGATGTCCATCTATCAGTATATTGGGCTATTACTATACAAGCTATTTGCGACATCCAGTAGCCCATGCAAAGCAAGCAGCCCAGTAGTTTGAGCTATGCTTATTACTATAAAAATTGTTTTTTCTAGGCTTAACTCTTGAGTGGGGTGACCATTGGGCCTAGATCCTCCAATTTTATTGTTCGCTTTGATTGTTGTTAATTTTAGTGGTGTTTAACGGTTTGGTTAATTCATTTTTATTTCTTAGGTAACTAAAGGGATATAGTTCTAAATCCCTGTGTATAGCGTTAACCTATATCCCAAAAAGCCTACAAGACAACTAGCACGTGCATAACTATGCGCAACAAGCATCATGCGCGTCAAGGAAATCCCCTAGTGCATGACTGTAGCCGCGCATCAATAGCCACTAACGTTAGCTCTAAGGAAACTCCCAAGTTAGGGCGCACATTATTACACATGAGCAAGACCTAGGAGACAACCGGTACAAAAGGACGATTGTGTACGAACCAATCAGAGCTAATGGACGTATGGCAAGAAAAGGGCAGACGTCCAGCCAATCTGCATGCTCCAACAAGAAGATCCCAACGTCTTAGTTACGTGTGACAAATCAGAGCATGCCAGCACTGGTGACAGTTAGCGTCCCGCGATCATGTTGGGCGCAGATGGTATAATGATGGATGAGACATGAAAGGTTTTTAAAAATTACAAATAAATTTTTTAAAATATAATTTTTAGTTAAATTATAGGGTATACTGATAAATATAAATGCTCTTGGTAGGGAATATGGATGTCAATCGAACCCGAAACCAATGGGTAACCCAGAAACTCGATACGTTTGGAATAAGTTTGGGTTCGGGTATGGGACCAGGTTGGGGATTTGTTTTTATTTTTTCATGAGTTTGGGATTTAGTGATATACCCGTTTACCTGGCCTGATTACCCGATACATTGTACCCTTTTACTCGATTGTATACCTGATATACGTTCGATTGCTTTTTTTTTTTTTTTATAAATATGTGTATATATGACATATCAATTACTAACGAACACTATTTCTTTCATCTATACATTTGAATATTTTTATACACATTTAGGTATTTATTCATATACATTGTAGTTATTTATATATATTTCATAGTCATAATGCTAATGTAATTAATTAAGAGCTACCCAATAGATTTCCGACGAGTTTATGTCTGAATACCCAACGAGCAATATTTTTAAATTAACGGGTTACCTAAAACCCGTGACAATACCTGATGGGTAATTACCAGAAACAAACTCGGTGGGTTTACGACGGGTTTGAAACAAGATTTTTTTAATCTGGTTTGAAGTTAAAATTACCTAGACCCATCCCAACCTCGACACATTACCATCCCTATCTGTTAAAAAAAATCTTAATTACTATTTGAGTCTAATTTACTAACGTCATTCATAAAGCCTGCTAGTTTTTTTTAAGACAAAACTACCCCATTAATAAAATACAAAATAAAAAAAAAATGTAAAACTTAAATAAGAAACTAAAAATGATAAATACCAAACCCATCCTTCCTCCCCCCCCCCCTTTTTATATACTAGTGGGATGCCCACGCGATGCGACGGGACGACATATATTGAAGCAAATAATGAAATGTTAGTGTTGTGCAATGCGCGTTGATTATAATTTATAATGCCACACTTGTTTTATGTTAGTTTATCAATCCTCTCGTAATATATTTTATAGTACTTTTGTTAATTTTCTTTTTTATAGGATCGTTGTGGTCTATAAACGTCATGAGCACTACATATCACAATTAAATAATAAAAAGCGCATGACTAACAAAATATTAGCCATAAATCATCATCATCATCATACTCAGTTAATCCCACCTATAGCAAAGCTAAGGTAGGGTCTGAGGAGGGTAAGATGTAGACAGCCTTACCTCTACCCCTAAGAATAGAGAGGCTGCTTCCTGTGAGACCCCCGGCTCGATGTGGTTTGGTATCAAGCCTTGGACATAAGGCACATAACACTTAACAATCGGGACAAAACCGATCGGTGCATGTACCCCTTTGTCTTTTGGCTATCCACGCCACCACATGATGCATGATTAACCGTCCGTCGTTTTTAACGTTATTTTCACGAAATTAGTAAAATAACGTTAAAACTAGTGCAACTTTACTTTCCCCCCCCCCCCCAAGGGCAACATATATATACATTATATGCGCACACCGTAGGTGGGGCGTATCAACCATAAATATAGTACGTAATTTAAAAATAAAATTCGAACACAAGAATAGGAAAAAAAATTAGTCATAAAGATAGTAATTTAAGAATAAATTCCGTATGTCAACCAACTGCATCGTAATGAAATCAACTTTTGTCACATACACCAGCTACATTGTTCGACCACCGGTCTTCATCATTGAGACTCTCGTAAAAAGAGCGATTGAGAGTTTCATCTTCCTATATTATTACTCTATGTTCCTTTTTCACCGATAGTTTTATTTTCGCTTCATATTATGTCATTATTACATCTACCACAACAGCTTAGGGCATTAAAACAATACAAAAAACTAAACTATACAAAGCATGATTAACTTGACAAACTCTATTTAGTTGTCTTTATGTTATAGACCTGGTAGTTTAGTAAAAAAAAGAAATAAAAAACTTGAGTTATATGAATAAAACTGGCATCCAACATGTTACTACTATATTATTCTAACACATTACTTTTAATAAACCCTTAATATTATTATTATTATGGTTGTCGTCTAGAAAAAAAAATAAATAAATAAAACCATTTTGATGCTATCCAATTTAAAAGTGTTCATGAACCAAATTTGATGATAACGATCAGAAATAAAAAAAATAAAGTTATTAGATATTGAAAAATATTAAAGTCTTTAAGATGTTTTAACGTGCACGGATGATGATACTTACAAGATTTGTATTTCAAAGACGTCACAACGCTTTGGATATTGCTTCCCATGTGGTCTGATGTTAAAGAGCATGAGGAAGTGTTTTAAGATTTTTAGAGAAAAATAATGAGATTATCAACAAAATATGAACAATAGTGAATAAGATATGAACATATTCGTATTTACTAACGCATTACTTTTAATAAACCCTTAATATTATTATTATGGTTGTCGTCTAGAAAAAAATAAATAAATAAAACCATTTTGATGCTATCCAATTTAAAGTGTTCATGAACCAAATTTGATGATAACGATCAGAAATAAAAAAAAATAAAGTTATTAGATACTGATAAATATTAAAGTCATTAAGATGTTTTAACGTGCATGGATGATGATACTTACAAGATTTGTATTTCAAAGACGTCACAACACTTTGGGTATTGCTTCCCATGTGGTCTGATGTTAAAGAGCATGAGACAGTGTTTTAAGATTTTTAGAGAAAAATAATGAGATTATCAACAAAATATGAACAATAGTGAATAAGATATGAACATATTCGTATTTATTTACCAGATTAAAGATCATTTTGAGTGTTGCTTCCTTGATCATTGCAGAATGAGGGGGAGAAATATTATATTTAGTAACTATTGTATGAGGGAAGTGAGAAAAGTGAAAGGTTGTCATATGTATTTATTTACTATTTTATCTAGGACTTGAAGAGTCGGGGGTTAGCATTAGTAAGGAATAAGGTTTTAATGGTAGTGATTACATATTTATTTGAAATTTAATTATACATATAACTTAAAAGGTTTGTACAATGTGCATTATCATTTGTAATTACTTAAGAACAATTAATCTTTATGTAAAAAGATTATTCTCTCCATTTCATGTAATTTAATACTCATGTAGAAAGACCATTTTGGCCATTTACTAACTTCACTAAGTTGTTGTACCATAAGCTTAAAACGTTGTAATTACTTAACTTTTACCGGCGTCCTTCCCTCATGTTTTATAATATAGTATAGATTAGCATTAGTAAGGAATAAGGTTTTAATGGTAGTGATTACATATTTATTTGAAATTTAATTATACATATAACTTAAAAGGTTTGTACAATGTGCATTATCATTTGTAATTACTTAAGAACAATTAATCTTTATGTAAAAAGATTATTCTCTCCATTTCATGTAATTTAATACTCATGTAGAAAGACCATTTTGGTCATTTACTAACTTCACTAAGTTGTTGTACCATAAGCTTAAAACGTTGTAATTACTTAACTTTTACCGGCGTCCTTCCCTCATGTTTTATAATATAGTATGGATATAGATAAATTGAAACAACACAATGACAAATAAATTAGTAACAAAAATAATAAAAAATACTAATAATAATAAAGACTAACCCCAAGAGATTAACTTTAAGATGAATGCTCAAATCAATGAAAAGTTGATACATCTGACATATATCAGCAGCATTCCCATGTGAATAAAGTACAGTTCGAGTAGCCATCGGGTACCTAACGTACACCGCCACAATCTTATTCCCACGATGAGTAGGCAGTTTCAAAACTCGACGTTTTCACGGTGCGGGAACCTGTCTAAAAGCAACAACCTAGTGTAAAGAAATAAAGAAGCGGTGGAAAAAGTGCATACCATCTTATCCCAATGAAAAAACGAAGGAGTTGTAGCAGAAACTAATGGCTTCCACGATCCACCAAAACCCTAGTCACAACCCCTAATAAGAAAATGTTTTAAAAAAAGTTAGGCAGAGATCGAACCACCGCGGCAACCCCATATACTCCATCCACCTTCAGCTCCGATTAAGGTTAGTGTTGGGTTATAAAGAGAGGGGAAGATGGGTTATAGAGAGACAGAGAAGGAAGCTAGCAAGAGAGAGATTGGGGTTATAAACAGAGACAGAAGAATGAGGTGGTTTAAGGTTTTTATATGAGGCAAAAGCAAAATAGTGAGTCAATGTACACATGTTGGTTGAACACGTGAACAGGTGTTTGTTGGCAGGGGAAACAAAAGTTAAAAAAAAATGTACTGATATGGCTGTGAAGGGAATTAAACCTGGGTGACAGATTTATCATCAGGGCAATAAGCCAAGCAACTAGGCTAGAACAATTTGCAGGAATATCTTCTAAAACAATGGTTATAAACAATATATAACGGGAAAAAACACTATTCATGAGCTTTGGAAAATTAACATATAGGATAATGTGTTTCTACATTTATCTTTGACCAATTGTATTATATTATGCTTTATATTATTGTGAATAAGAAATCAAGAACAATTCAACACTTACATGGTATCATAAACCTCCTGTCATCCCATTCTTCACTGTTGTTTTTGAACAACATCAACCATCCCCATTTTATTGTTTTTGTCGATCACATCTTTTTACTTGCCACCCCTTCACTGTTGTTTAAGAACAACATCAACCATCAACACTTTATTTTTATTTTTCTTTTCGATCATTTTTTTTGTTCTGTCACTTCAACACATTTGTTCCTTTTGGCTGGCTCATCCTCGGATCCTGCAAGCCACAAACCGCTTCACCCAGTATACACGGTAAGCAATAATCAACACAAAGTACGTGTTTTAGATGGCATAAAAGTGTCGTATCTATCGTGGGTTAAGCTTTTTACGCTCCACGCTAAAGGATATAATGTCCTTAATCATATTGACGGTGCGCCGCCACCCGCCAAGGATTCACCCGAGCATGCTTTGTGGGAGAACATTGGCTCCATTGTCTTACAATGGATCTATGGGACTCTCTCGGACGCTCTTCTTCTTAAAATACTCGTTAATGATTCCACGGCTCATGAAGGTTGGCTTCGTGTGAAACGCCACTATAATAGTAACCAAGGTCCACGGTCTCAAGCCCTACAACATGAACTTGCCAACACCACCCTTGCCTCTATGCCCAACCTAGAAGCCTATTTCCAAAAAATACAAGACCTAACCGACCAACTTCAAGCCCTAGACTTCCCTATGAATGACCAACAACGTGTCCTCCATCTTGTTAAAGGCCTACCCAAGGAATATGATACAATATCCTCTATATTGAACAATTCCTTGACATCATGGGAGGACGCGGTTGAACAACTTAATTCCGAAACCGGTAGAATGAGAACCCGCGATGCTGTGACCAACACCCCAGCCATAGCGGCCGCCATACCACCCTCGGCCCACCCCAATCTACCTAACCCATCCCACTCGACCAACAATAATTAGGGGTGTACAAAAAGCTCGCGGCTCACTCGAAACTCGCTCGAAATAATCTCGCTCGAAAAGGCTCGTTTTGTTTTCGAGCCGAGCCGAGCCGGCTCGTTTTGTAATCGAGCCGAGCTCGAGTCAGGGGTGTTAAGCTCGTGGCTCGGCTCGATGGCTCGACATATGGCTCGACTCAGGGTTGTGTAATGTGTGATTAATATATAGATGAAAGTAATATATTTTGGCTCCAAACGCAATTCTAAAATTCAAATTTTGAAAACTCCGCTCATACTACCTATCTACCTCACCTTTTCATAATCCAATAAATCCTAACTTAGAAAAATAAAAAATATACATGTATATGTGTAATTTTATTTTATTTTTGTTTTGTTTTTTATTTTATAAATATTTATAAAAAATACGTGTACAGCTCTAACAATAATCAACCCTCGTCCCCCTCCATACTCGACCCAAGCCCAACCACCTCAAACCCCAATCCTCAAGCCTACCATAACCGTTCCCCTTCCAACCCATCCCACCGGCCCAACTCTCGAAATTAACCACACCGGCTCACAAACAGAAACCGCAACAATTCTGCCCCACCCCAAAATACGTACAACCGATCCTACACCCCACCACCTCCCTACCCCAACAACCTCCAAAACCAACCATACTATCCTCCTTTTTGGGCCCCTCTTTATTGGACACCACCACCTTGCCCCTACCCCACCCAAAATTGGTCACACCCGTGGTCCCCCCTTCCTCTGGTTCTCATAATACCCGTGGCAGTGAAAGGTCAGCACAGGCTCATCTTACCGAGGTAGATCCTCTGGAACCTACACAGCTGGAAGATGCGGTTCATGCTCTTTCTGTTGATTCAGGTGATGAAAATGATCCGTGGAACTTCGATACATGTGCATATCTCTTTAGATAAAAAAATAATATTGACACATTTTCCACGTTTGCACCAATAGCGTCAATAATTGTTGGCAATGGCAATAAACTTCCGGGTTTGGGTTCGGGAAACTCCACCCTAAATTTTGCCTCCAAACCCTTATATCTTAAAAACATCCTTTTTAACCCAAACATAGTCAAAAACCTTATATCTGTCCGTCAATTTAACATTGATAATTACACATCTATCGAATTTGACCCATATGGTTTTTCTGTGAAGGATTTCAAGGATGGCACAATCCTGTCCTACACATGTAAAAAAACGAGAAGGGTGGGAAAGATACAAAAAAACACAATATATCACGAAATATGATACAATGAGCACAAAATGTAACACAATGGGCCGAAAAATATAGCACAATGCTAAAGAAAAAAGACGCAATGAATCGCAAAAATGACACAATGATGAAAATAAGAAAAAAACACAATGCAACATAAAAAACACAATGATATAACGCAAACTCTAAAAACTACAAGCTAAAAATTAAAAAAACGAAAACCTAATAACTAAGATCGTAGGGTTGGATGAGAAGGTTTCAATGCCGCTTGAATGAGTTAAATCGAAGTCTGTTTGATACCCTTCTTATGACTTCCTATTTTTCTTTCAACGTGTATTTGATCCTAACCCTTTATACAAACAATAATTTAAATAACAGCTAGAACTTAAAATTCAAATAAACTTAAATTATAGATGAGTTTACATAGATGACAAAATTGATAATCTTCATATAAAATGTAAATTTTTTTATATAAATAAAACCTTTTTTATAATAGATTTTACTTGTACATGTTGAGCTTAAAAGTATTAAATGATATAAAAAATATTTCAAAAAAAGATAACATTTTAATTTTTACGAGAGTGACATATCACACCAAAGTCAAGTACCCATTGTTTCACATGTCTTGATTTGTTTATTATTTGTCAAGTTCTTAAACATATGTTTGTCTAATACATATATTCAATCACATCTTCAGGCCTACAAGTATATTTCTTTTAAAAAGAATCTTTAATATTTCCATGAGTAATAACACTCTACCCAATCAAACCACATGTGATACATCAAACACCACACAAAAATTGACAAAAGGACATTTTATTGACATTACATGTTGGAAAAAAAATCATATATAATTTCTATTTGTTTGTTCAATCTTGGCCACATCTTTGTTGTTCCATCTTCAAGTCTATTTGTTTACATAATTTTCATTTCAAGAAAATTAATATGGTTCCTAACACTGCCTGAGAATGTGTTTATATAAATTTTTGAATGGTTTTTTGTCAAGAAAAAGAATCATTAGGTTTTCTAGTATCCCTTTCTCTTGTTAATCTTGACGGATTCGCTAATTCGCGGTCATTTTTGGGTCTGTCTGGTAGTATACAATCTCCCCCTCATCACTCACATAGTGATCCTTCTTCAGACTGCTAATAAGAATTCCCAACAAGTGAAATGGAATAGGCCCAGATTTCTTTGGCTCTCTGTAATATTTCCCAAAAACTGGCTTCGCAGCTTCGGTCTACATTATATTGAATTTCAATCATTAGTATTATGTTCATATAGTTAATAAGATTTCAACTTTTGTGTTCAAGATACTCACTGCTTCAATTAGGTGGTAATGAGGGATTTGAGGGAAGAGATGATGTACGACGTGAGTTCCAATGTCGTGATGGATGTTATTGATCCATCCATAGTCGCGATCAAGTGTCGTTAGCCCTCCTCTTAGATAACTCCATTCCTGTCATACCCATTTGAAAATTTTATCATTTTTTATGATGAAATGCAAATTGGATATGAGAGTTGGTTTAAAGTTCAAACCTTTCCGCGATACCATGGGAGTTTATCTTCATGACCATGATGATGCAAGTATGTAACTAAATCAAGCCATATTACAAAACCCTAAATTTAAATCAAGAAACAAGATTGTTAGTGTAAAGAAAAGGGAAAAACATTTTTTATTTATTAAGAAGATAAATTGTTTTAACTAACCCAATATGGAATGCCATATAGTTTAAGTACTTGGAGAGGACCCATTGTAAAGGATAATCCCACAAGCAAGGCAGCCATGGCTGTCCAACACGCCGTTGACGTGATAATGTCTTTCCTTTCGTTAGGGACAAATAGATCGCTGTCGGGGTTGAAATGTGAGCCTTTCTTTCCTGGACTTCGACTCCACTGTTAATTCGCAACCAATTACGATTTCAGTAGTAGCATAGCTAGAAAATGTATAAAAGTGTAAACATGTCCAGCTTTTTTTTAACAAAAAGAACCCCTTTTCATTCCATGACTGAAGAAACGGGCAGGCGGGCAACAAGCTGCGCTGCCACCCCTTTGGGAGCAAAACTAAAATTGTAAATTCAAGATTCTAAAGTCAAATGTTAAACATTTCTGTTAATTACCACCATTATTATAGAATACATCCTTAAAAATTCATATAATCAATTATAAAGTCATATAATATGAGGAAAAACACTTAAAATAATTGATTTGGATCACAGTCAAGAGCCTAACCAGATAGAAAGGATATGCAAGCATGGGAAATGGCAAGGTGAACCTCAAAGTTCTTGTACCATTATCCAAATTTCTGTAAATCTTTTCAGATAACTGTAAAAACACATATAATTCTATTAGAAACTGTACCAAACCATCAAATACAATGTCATAAAAATAAAATTAGTTAAAAAAGACTCACCGGATGCCAAGATTCATCGTTTTCGACATGCCCATGGTTCTGGTGGTGAGTTCTATGGCTAATTCTCCTGTATCACCCAACACAATTTTTAGATAAACAACATTTTCCGTTCCCTGAATGTGAAAATTACATTAAAATAGCAGGTAGGCGGGCAACAAAATTAATAAAAAAATAAAAATAAATCAAACACTACAAATTAATCAAACAAAAGAATGTAAATATTAATAAAAACAAAGCATACCATCCATGGTAAGGTACAAGAATTGAAGAATGAAGTAGATGACCAACTACACTATTAAGTTTGGCATTATTTGAGAAGCTTCCATGACCACTAAACAAAAAAAAACCACATATCATAATTAGTTAATAACAATTTACAACCAAAAAAAAAAAAGATGAAACCTTTACAAAAATAAAAATAAATAAATTTTGAAATTAGTAAATTACCAATCATGACCAAGAACAAACAAAGCCCAGAACATAGTTGATTGAGCAATCCAATAAAGTGGCCAAACCACAATATTATTAAAATAAGCAGCAACAGCAGCTAACCCAAACACCACAACCACATCTCTCACAACATAACTCATGGACTTCCATGGGTCCTTAACCCAACAATGTTTTGGTATAGCAGCTCTAATATCAGCCAATGTAAAAGGTGGTGGTGCACCAGGGTTAAACCCATTGGTTACTTCACTTTCATCTTCATCTACAGTCTGTACCTTAACTGGTGCACTTACTTTCAATGCCCAATTATTATTATTATTATTTCTAACTCTTGAACATGAAGAGTGGAATGTGATTGGTTTATTGGTCTTGAACAGGGGATTAGGAACAGAGGAATTAAAGATTTGAAATGTTGGTTTAGTGTATAATCTTGGAAGGGGTCTAACACCACATTGTGATAAGACCCATGTGGCCATTGAGATAGATAGACAGATGAAAGAATGGGGTTTTAGATCTATATGTGTGTGTGAGTGTGTGTAAAATTGGAGATTATAAAAAGGGGTATGAGATTATGAGGATATGGAATGCAAGGGTATGTTTTTTCCACGTACTAGATTTGGGTTAGGGTACCCTCTTGTTGCAAGTTGCAAGCTTGTTGTGCATATGTAAGTAAAAGAGAGTTTATGGTGGGTCTCTTACTCACTCCATTATCTATGTTTTTTTTTTTAATTTATTTATTTTTTTTATTTATTTTTATTATGTATCTAAAGTGAAGGGGGGCAAAAGTAACTAGTGAACCAACCAGCCAACGACACCTCATTGTATTGGTGTTCCTGATTTACCTGATGAACCAGATTCAATTACGGCGGTGTTATTGATTTACCGGATGAAGTGGACAATTTGCAATCCTTTTCCAACGCTCTTGTTCGGTAAATTTCTTAGGTTCATGAGCTAGAAACTTGATCCTAATTCACAACCCGAAGCAAGTGCAACGGTGCACGCAAGCATCTGAAGGCGCCCTTCACACCCTAATGGGTATTGTGTACCTGTGGATTATTTTCAACCATTATTATCTTAGAGAAATGTGATAACCACACAATAAATTTGTATGTAATGCATTGTTAATTTAACTAGGGAGATAGATAGGGGGCTAGATGGTTATGTAAAAATCATATAAGCAATTTGCAAAAATCGTATCCACGATCTAATCAGCCCCGCTTACGGCTGTACGCAATAATGTATATATGTGTGACTCTCGTGGGGCAAAAGTAAAGTTGCACTAATTTTAGCGTTACTTTACTAATTTCGTGAAAATAACATTAAAATGATGGACGGTTAATCATGCATCAAGTGGTGACGTTGATAGCCAAAATACAAGGGAGTACACGCACAAATCGGGTTTATCCCAATTGCTAAGTGTTATGTGCCTTATGTCTAAGACTTCATACAAAACCACTATTGAGCAAGGGGGTCTCACTAGAATCAGCCTCTCTATTTTCACGGGGTAGAGGTAAGGCCGTCTACGTCTTACCCTCATGAACCCTACCTTAGATTTTGTTATTGATGGGATTAATTAAGTATGATGATGTATCTGTAATTTAATAAGATAATGTTTAATCAAATAACTAATTCATCTAGTAATTTTAAATAATTTTTATCCATAAGCAAATATTGTTTTACCATCACAATCAACCGAAGGATACGCAAAAAGGATCTCCAAAATTAAATATGTAAGTGTTTGGTTTCTTTTAGTCGCTTAAAATCGGGTTATTTTGCCCATAATATGAGTGTTTGGGCTCTTTTAGGTTAGGTGCTATATCTAACATAGTAGGTTAAAAGGGGTAAAACTAAACATGGATGGGCCATTAGGAGTACGGGTTAGACTTGGTCCTAAGAAAAGGAGGAGAAGAATGATAAGGGGGTATTTTTTTAAACTTGAATTAAACGTCAGATTGAAGCAGCGCACGAGTAATCCTGTTTAAGCATTCATTAAGGACTTTTTGTTAGGCTATCTTTAAAAAAACGTGTTCGGAAAAAAAACATGTTAAAAAAAGACGTGTTTGAAAAAAAAATGTGTTCGAAAAAAAAATGTTCGAAAAAACGTGTTTGAAATTTATTTTTTTATAACTTTCCATTAATTGCAATTTTGACCGCTGAGGACATAAATGACGAAATTGCTCCTGGGGCTTAACTGACTTTCGTTACTCAGTTAAAAACTTAGTTAAAAATGATCCATTTTGGCAATTTGTGATCTTCGAGGGGTCCCGTGATAAAAATAAAGTTTGGTGTCCAAACAAGCATTTTGAGGGAAACCCAAATGCCATTTTAGCAATTACTCTATATACTAAATAACATCACGTTAGGCAATAGTTAATTTTTACTCTTTGTATTTTGACCACTAACTTTTTTTCTTTTTGTTTTCTCAATTTGACACTTTACTTTTTAGAGTTTGGCCACTAGCTTATGTACTTTCATTTCTTTCAATTTGACCATCAAACTTTTAGCTATTAGGATTTCAAACTTTGACCACCAAACTTCTATCTTTTAGAATTTCACCCAACTTTTTTTTAAAGTTGCATTATAGCCAGTTCCGGCAACCTTCGCGCAACGTGCGGTAAAATAGCGGTGCATATCTCGCGCAACCCGTGCTACGCACGGGTGCACTCTCCTAGCGTCGCTTCTTCCTTTAAATCATCTTCTACACTTGTTCTTCTACACCAGGGTTCCTTTCTTCTGCTAAACAACCGACCAACGGCCGTTCTAAACCTAACACCGAAGTAAATTGCAAACTAGAGGCGTCCGTCTATTCGGTCTCATAGAGGTACCTTCAAAACTTTGTCTTCGCAATTAAGCCATGTATATATTAAGTTCAATTAATAAGTTTTAGTTGAAATTGTTTTAAAATTTGCAGTTTGTATTTGAAGTTTGAATAAATAGACAGACATGCTATTGTTATTCCCAATTTCATCATATCAGGTCTAAACAATACATAACCCCACTCTCTTTCTCTAATGTTTCATGTTCTGTTATTAATTTCATTTTATTTTTTCTTTCTTGTTGTAGATAGGAATCAAAACATTATTTTCTGCACAAAAGGCAAGTATTTATTTATTTATTTTGTGTTAAATTATATGTTTATATGTTTATATAATAGATTTATATAAAATGTGAAGTAGTTTTTTTTTCTTTTTAATTCATAGCCGATTCGGCACATTGTCAACAGTCAAAGGCCTCGGCAACTGATCAAGTCGAATGATGTGGACCGGTATGCTAATACTATCCCTTTATTTCAAATATAACTGGAAGCCTGTTAGTAGTTTGCAGTGTTGCAGAAGGCGGCCTAGGCGCTAGGCGGAAGAAGAAATCGGAATTTCACCCTAGGTGATGAATTAGGCGAAATGGGGATTAGGCGGAGTCTGGGCGGGCGGTGGTATTTTTATTTTTTTTTTAATTTTTTATTAAATTTCTAAGTATTTCTTAGTATTATGTGTATATATCTAAGTATTTCTAAGTATTATGTGTATATATCTTAACATATTTTCAAAAAACACCTAAATTTGTGTATATATATATATATATATATATATATAAAATACGTATAAAATACCAAAACGCCTAATTCCGCCTAATTTTCACCTAGTCCCGACTAGTCCCTAGGCTGAACCTCACCGCCCGCCTAGCGCCTTCTGCAACATTGGTAGTTTGCATTGTATACTAATCAAAGCAGTCCAGTTAGGTAAAAACTAGTAAAAAAGTTTTAAGGTTTTGTCATCTTTCACATAAATGGTAGATTTATATCCGTAATCCGTCCCTATGTACCAACCAACGTTCACCCTAAAACCGCTATAGTCTTGCAGTGTGTTATTCAGATCTTTCTTTCCCAACCAAGTTATATGACCATGAGATGTGTGTTCGGGATTCAATCAAGAAGGATATTTGACTTGCCACATAATGTTTTTAAACAAATTATATAACTTGAAGTCAAGGTATTTCTAACTTTTGAATATATGTAACGATTTTACAAAAACATGGTATTGATGGTTATAATGAATAATGAATGTACTTTTACCATGTATTAAGAATAAAGCAAGAAACCACCGGTAGTTACAAGCCTACTCTTGGTTTTAAAAAGCGCACATGAGGCGCGCTTAAGCGCAAAGCACACCTAGGCGCAAATATGTGCGCCTTATGTAACCCTAGGCGAGCAGTGTACGAAAAGCGCAAGAAAAAAGCGCAAGTAAGCGCGCTTTTTGTACACATGATGTTTTTGTGCTTAAAATTGTTATACATATAGCTAAAATGGTTGTACATTTTAGTTAAATCATATATATACCTTATTTGCATGGTTTAAAAAAACGCTTGAGGCGTGCGCCTCGAGGCGCGTCTCAAGGCGATTTGGTCTGAAAACGCTTCTGAGGCGGCGCCTCAGGTGTTTGAACAGTGGTATGCGCCTCACAGACCTGAGGCGTTATGAAAAGTTGCGCCTCAGATGCGCCTCAGGGGGTTTTCAGGTATATTTTTTATGTTTTCGACTTTTTGTGACATTTTATGTGTTTTTTATGTGTGTTTTTGATATTTTTGATTAATTTGATGATGAAATTAGTTAGCATTTTATTTTTTGAAAGATATATAATTATTTATTTAATTTTTTAATTCCGCCTCGGGCTTACGCCTCGGTTCGCCTCGAGGCTTACGCCTCGTGAGGCGAAGGGAAAACGCCTCGAGGCTTACGCCTCGTGAGGCGAAGGGAAAACGCCTCGAGGCGCGTTTCCGTTCTTTTAAACTTTGCTTATTTGTATCTATATTTTGAGTAAATAATGCTAAAAACCTATAGCATATATATAAAAAAAATTATATAATTGTCTTGCGCCTCGCGTATGAAAAGCCCACCGCCTTTGCGCATAGTTGTCAATCGCGTCTGTAGCGGGCGCGATAGCGAATAGCGTCGCGTATCGGCCATTTACCGCTACACAGTACATATCGGCCCGCTATCAAGCAATTATCGAAGTCCGGCGAAGATTCCGGCGACGATTCCGGCGACGTCCTGTAATTCTTGCCGGAGAAGATGAAGAGAAGAGGAAGAGAAGATGACTGGCGGCTGGGTTGTGTGTTTTAGACATTTTAGGGTTATATAACTTTATACATTTTCTTGTTTAACCCCTCTATTTTTCATTTGTTTACATATAATGCCAAAACTTCTAAATTTTTACATAGAAAGTATAAAATTAGTTTATTTATATACACATTTGGTCCTTATACTTGTAAATTTGTACATAAAAATATTTTAAATTTTTTTAATACCTTACCGCTATTTACGAAATAGCGGGCGCTATTTCATCGCTATCGCTACGTAGCATATCGGTAGCCCGTCGCTATTTACCGCTATTCGCTATCGATAACTATGCCTTTGCGCTTTGCGCCTCGGTTTTAGACCTCGTCGCTTTTGTGCGCTTCGCGCTTTTTAAAATCATGAGCCTACTACAATTTGAGGCAACTAAAATTCAAAGAAACAGGTAGTGGGAGTAACTGAGCTAAATTTACCATAGGTACTAATTTAACGCGTCCCTTATTTATTGTTGTGTTGTTGTTGTTATGTGTGTATAATGAAATTAAGGATTTTTATCAATTGTTGTAGGAAAATTGCCAAAACAGAACACCACTTATGGAATAAGAGAGATTCTGCAGCATCTGGGCAAAAGGCGCTGAATCTTGTTCGAACTGTATGTGCTTCGTTTACCAGAAAATTGTGAATTTTTAGTTGGATAATTTATATTTGGGTTTTGAAATTCTCACTTACAGGTTTGTGGCTTGCCAAATGAGAAAGAAGTTATTTATGGAGCGCTTGATAAATGGACAGCTTGGGAAACAGAATTCCCGGTGATAGCAGTAGCCAAGGCTCTTAATATCCTAAAACAACGGAAACAATGGAAACGAGTTATTCAAGTATGAACTTATTTCCTTAATATTATTGCTATGCATGGAGAATAACAAATCTATCAACCTATTATTTCTTATGTGATGGCGATTCTTATAAAAAAACAGGTGGCGAAATGGATGTTTGGCAAAGGTCAGGGCATGACAATGGGAACATTTGACACCCTCCTGTTGGCGTTTGATATGGACCAAAGGGTAGATGAAGCGCAATCATTTTGGAATATGATTTTACATACCCATGAAAGATCTATCTCGCGAAGGTTGTTTTCAAGGATGATATCCTTGTATGCTCATCATAACATGCCTCATCACATCATAGAGGTACCTACCTACCTACCAGGGGTGTTAATCGTGTTGGGTTGCGGGTTGGCGGGTTTACAGGTTGCGGGTTGGCGGCTTGATGGGTTGAAATATGCAACCCGAACCTGACCCATATTATTATTTGTGTCAAATATTTCAACCCTAACCCGACCCACATAAAATCCGGGTCAACCCGAAGACGATCCGTTTAACCCAAATTTTTAAATGAGTCATACATGTTCATGATTTATAAGCGGGTTGTTGGGCTGTAGGTTGTAAGCGGGTTATCAATAAAATGTTTAATGGTGAGTATATAAGTGTGACAAATAAATAATATAGTGTGCCAAAAATAACACAATATAACTAACCATGTAAATAGAAAAATGAAAAAAGAAAAAAAATATAATAGGTTTTTTTTTCTAAATACTTAAACGGGTTAACGGGTCAACCCATTTTATATATGCGCCAACTTGAACCCGATCCATTTTTAATACGGGCCTACCCGAACCCGACCGTTTTTTTAAACGGGTCGTGTCACTTGACCCAAATCTTTTTTTTTTGTGTGTGTCGGGTTCGGGTCGGTTTTCGGGTCGTGTCAATAATTGCCGCCCCTACTACCTACCTACATTAATAATAATCGATATGATTTGAATGAAACTAATCTTGTAAGTAATCAGGTGTTTGCAGATATGGAAGAGCTAGGAGTAAAACCAGACGAGGACACTGTGAGAAAAATTGCACGCGCCTTTAAAAATGTTGGTGAAATGGAGAAACAGCAAGTAGTTCTTAGCAAGTACCTGAGTGAATGGAAATACATCCATTTTAATGGTGAGAGAGTAAGGGTTAGAAGAAAATATTCATGGAATGATGACTAAAGAAGTTTGATTATTATCGAAATAATCTAATCATATATGTAAGTATTCAATTTCGTTGCCTTTTACTATAGCTTCTGGGATATGCTGAGTTATCTTTGTATGGTGTATTATTTCTTGATATGTTTATAACTTTACAAATTCGTTTATATTTAACTGATTATCCTAAAAGGTATATAGTATTTGCTCAACCTGTTAATCAACAGTTGATTTGAGTCGAAAGATCCTTTATTTTCATATTAGAGTTAATGTAATCAATAAGTATGTTTGTGGGACAATATTTTGCATAAATAAACTTTTAATCTTTACGAGGTCAGCTATAAAATTGCTTTTTGAGTGACTTGTATGCTTTTTCCTGATTTTTTTCAACAGGGCGACAACCTCAGGTGATGAACTTGGGAGATATCGGGCACTGTAACGCTTTTTCTTTATGACTGCACTAGAGAAGTAATGGTTACTATCCAGATCCATCGTTGACGGAGTGCTGTCTCGCTCATTACAGTCAAATGGATGATGACTTTTTTTATATCCGTTTCGATCTCTCATGTTAAGGTGCTTGATCTCACTGTCTCCCGTTCGAAAAACATATAATCTTTATCCTAACCCAATAATATACATATTTCTAATTAGAATTATATACCACAACTGTATATAAAGATCAAGTGATGGATACCTTGAGAAGGAAATGGCCAAGGCGGACATGTAGTCAATTGGTTGCTTCATGTCTTTATAATGTATGACATGTTTTCTTTGTGATGTCTCCTGAAGCTCAAAGTGAGAGAGTGGTGTTCTATAGATGAAATACTGGAAAACGTGATGAAACTTAACATCTCTCATACATTCATCTCTTAACACTAGACATCAAGAAGAAAACACACAGCTACATGTAACCTTATCAAGAACCGAATGGTGGCCTCCGCTTATGGCTACCACTGTGGTCCGTGCATGTTCACACAACATCTTTAAAGCTTCTCTCACTTCTGGGTGCTGTTTCGGTTCCATTTAGTCAAACAGATCAACCCCTCTTCCACAATACACAGGTTCAGTTAGTGTTGCATTAACCCTTGTTAAATAATCTCAAAGCATCATCATATCTGTTTCCAATATACATACATTCATGTAGAGATTCCAAACCGGACTAGATTTGCACTATCAAACCGGTTTGAGCCAAACCTGTTTCAACTTGACCCAAACTGATTTCAACCCGAGTAGTACACCTGGCAAAACGGGTGGGTCAGTGGCGGGTCAAAACGGGTTTGGTCAAAATACGGGTATTGTTGATTTGGGTCGGAACCGGTTTGGGTCAAAACGGGTTTCGGGTCAAAACTGGTCCGAGTCAAAACAGGTTTCGGGTCAAAACGGGCGGGTTTGATTAAAAAGGCTTTATACTTTGTTCACATCATGAGTGCAGCTTCTTTGGTAAGTTTGAAGAATGTTCAACAAAGTCAAAGTATTGAAAATGGAAGATAACTTAATGTCATGACCCGCATATATATTAGCTCAAAATGTTGATTTTTCTGATAAAAAGACAACGTTTATGGGTTGCACCAAGGTGTATCGTTCTGGAACATTCTAGGTAAGGGCTAGAAAATAACCAGCAAATCATCCCTAAAAATATCAAGAGGAGCCTAGAAGAATCCAAGAAAAAATCCAATATATTAAGCGTTAAGTTACTAGAATGATCTATGTAAATATCATAGATATTGTGTATATATTTTATACTTCGAACTCTCTTGATTAGGAACAATCTAGATGATTAGGGACTGGTATAAATAGGTGATCTTGGCTCATTTGCTGATCACCTCCAAAATCTCTAAGCGTTTACCTTGTAAAGCTTGTATGGCTCTTGTATTGGAATCAATAAAGGTTTGGTTGATTACCAATCTTGTTATTCTTGCATCCATCGCTTTCGAATCGCATCATAGTTGGGTCAAAGGCTGATCTTAGGAGTCTAAGAGCCACACGTGAGTCAAGAGAGTTACTTTGTTACATTAAAACTGTGTACACAGTTACTCACATATGTCTTGAATTCATACTAATAAAGTAAAAAAAAAAAAAGGGAAGGGGAGGGGGAGCAGTTAAAGATCTAATCTTGTCCTCTTACGATTCCATTTAAACAAAGCCCAAAAACATATGAATAATTAGAAATAGAATTCATCTCTGTAGCAGAGGTTTACAAGACCCTATTCCTTATTTTAACAAGCACAGTCAAACAACACAACGTTAGTTGTACAACCAACACAGTGAGAAGGGAAGCAACCAAGCAGAGAAGTTGACTCCTGACTTCCTGTGTAAACCATAGATGATCAACTCGTTCTCTAGAAAACTAACCCAGTCTGAGCCGTTCTTTTATTATATCTTTCAACCCAACTTGAACCGTAACTAAAATCCTCTATTTCCAAATCAACCCGGATTGACCCTTTGACATGTAATCTTTTACCCAAATTCACCCAACATAGCATTAAAAAAACCCAGAATGATCCATATAATGTGTTTGAGTCAAGATTGCCCCCTTTGCCGAGTAGGTTTGAACGAAGTTGGTTTCAACCCTACCAAATATATATTCTTTTAAAAAAACACCAGTTTATGGCCCAAACCACTTTAACCCGACCCAAACCGATTTGAAGAAGGTTTGAATATTTTTCAACAAAACCAGTTTTGACAAAAGTTGACCAAACCGATTCGGTTTATAATTCGAACTGGTTTGATTAAAAAAAAAAAAAAAAACCCCCTGTTTTGTACACGTCTATGAAGCAATTGACAGGTTAGGAATATGGAATTTCTATTAACTTTTTTACGAGGAATGTTTGTCTTACTCTATTTTATACCAAATATTCTAAATTACTCCTTTTGCAAAGGTTTGAACCTTAGACCTTCCTTCTAAGAGGCATACACCTGCATTAAGTGGTCTAGCCCCACATTGACTTCATTCTCTTGGGTGTCGAATAGGGGTAAATCGGTGGCGGTTGTTTGGGAGAATTGGTGTAGTGTTCACACTGTTTCTAATGTAAAAATATAGTGGATGTAATATATTTCCTTGTTTATCTGGTTATGGGAACTACAGTATTTCCACTTTTCTAGTTACCCGTTGCTTCTGTTCTCGTTTTGTTTATGAATACAATCATTGCTGTTAAAAAAATAACCAAATAAGATAACAACAAGTTTTATTTAAGACCACCTTCTAGACGACATGGTTGATAGTTGTAGTTTGCAACAAAAACAAAACCATGGAAGGTAGAAACATAGGAAAACTACACTAAATTGATCCGAAAAAAAACATAAAAACAAAAACTTGCCACTGTCAGGCACAAAAACACTAAACAAAGTAGACAAAACATCATCATATTGAAAAACTAGTAGATCGATTAATGCATCGATTAACCCCTTGATCTCGTTAAGGAAGATTAGCGTCCCCACGAGTCTCAATCTCCCTCAGCTGGCCCCACCGCCTAATCCTCAGCTGAAGTTGAGCCATAGCCCTGAAGAACCCCACTATTTGAGCCATCTTAAGTATCTCAACCACCTTAGCCACCATCTTCTCTCTCAGGTAATCTACACATCAACCAAAACTTCCATATCCTCTGTGGTATCCGCTTGATTCACCATCCCATTCACCTCATTTCCTCCCATCCTTGCGAGTACCAGCGTTGGCAGCGCCACCACCTACTGCTCCAACCTCGCTAACCTCTCATTAATCGTTCTTTCTCCATCTTTAGTCTCAGCAGTCAATTTCTCTAACATCTTTGCTTGATTCGAGCTAAAGTCAAGCCCACAAATTTTAACGACATGAATTACAAAACTCGGCTTGAAGCCAGCTAGCCACATGAAGGTTCGCTCATAGGAGCTGAACCAAGGTGGTGAAAAAACAAGAAAAACATCCTGGCGATAAACTTGCGCATTGGCAAGGAAGTATTCATGAAAGTGAGCCATGACTTGGCTAATGAGTTGTTCTAGTTTGGACTCGTCTTGAAGAAGATGGAGAAGCTGGTTGAAGTAAAGCTTCGGACGGATAATCCATTCACGCAAAAAGGTATCGAAATCAGGTTGAGAGTGGGTTGAATGATCCATATTGGAATGGTTTGATTTGTATGAAGTGGTGGGGGATCCATATGGAGTATATATAGCATCCAATATTATTCTTTATTTGTAAGAAGTTTAGCAAGCTACAATCATATTTAAGAATTTTGAATGTTGGCTTAGAGAATCTATGAATTTTTGAAAAAAAAAAAAAGTTTTGTTCATTGAAGAAAAAGACATCTATCAGTAGAATAGATAACCTTGGAGGAATTCTTGAAGAGAGATTTAGTTGGCCGACTGGATATGTTGTTTGTATGTTTTTTTTAATTGTTATTTTATTTATTCGTCTTCATCGTTACTTGAGAAGTAATAAATAAATTATTAACATCTATTGTGAAATGTTTTTGTAACACATTGTTAGCAAAAATTCGAACTCTTGACAACTATTATTGATTATTCGCATAGGTTAATATAGTAAATTAATAAAACAAAGAGTGACATTTTACTATTAATGGCTGACGAATAAAAGACCGCCTACCTGGGGTAACCCAATGTAAAAGGCGACTTCATACGCCCAAAATCGCAAACAATGTTGGGTAGCCCAAGCACACCATCTTCAGTTCCGGGAAAAACCGCCGTCTGAAAGCCAAATACGGTAAAACCTAGTTCGGATGTGTCACACCCTCAAATTTTCACTGCGAGATTTATACCGCGAGGCGCATGACAAACCAGGATCCCATAGCCATAAGTCACATGAACGACTCTAAATGCCCAACCATTTAGTTCGTTATTGTAAAACCAAGCTTAAAAGTTTTAACCAAACCAAATTAAGTATAGCGGAAGCGAATGACAAAACAGTTAAATAAAAGTCTGAGCAAAACACCGCGCCCAAAACCAAAAGTAAATAGTTAAATGTTAAACAGTTTAAATGTTTGTAATCCCATTGATATAATATGATGCATGTCCTAGTCGTGCTCCATACCTAGTTACCTGCAAAAGCATGCTAGCGTGTGTCAACATAAAGTTGGTGAGTTCACAAAGTAAAGTAAATGAGTATGTAAACGCGCTGGTTTCCAAAACCACGTAACCAAGTAATTGAGTTGGTTCCAAGAACCATGTAAACACTAGTTCATCGCATGTCAAGGGTAGCTAACCCATTCATGATAACTAACACCGATATACCGAACTGCTCATGTACGTGTAGTCACAAATGTGAGCTGCATGCCTTACATCATTGCCTACCAACAATGATAAAATTTGTTAAGTTATAGTTCACTCCCGCACTCCCCGAGCCGGTGTGAGGTTTGTAAGACCTAATAGCGCTATCAACTAATAACCCCGCTTGCCATAACCCGGCAACTCATTCGGTATGTGAAGGACTTACAGATGATAGAGTTGGTTTAGTTCATCAAGGACACAGTTTGCGAACTAGCAAAACCCGACTCACACAAGGAGTCAAAAACCGACCCACACAAGGATCCATAGCATCCCAACCCGGGATGTGTAAGTAGTCCCAAACCGGACTAGAAAAAGTTAAGTACGTTGTCTCAATCCGAGACGTATGCTTTTGAGAAAAGAGTAGTGAAACTCACCTTAGTATGCAAGCAAGTAAATCCAAACTCCAAGTGGGGTGCACTACCGACTCCCTAGTATAAGTGTCACTAAGTATATGTGTAATACCATTACACCATATAACCCGTTTGTCCAAGACGTTTAAATGTTCAAAAGCGTGTAGTTGACACCTAGTGATTCTACATGCATAAGTAAACCCTACGGACCCGTTGGTGAATATGTTGGTTACAATTAGTTTTACACTCCATATGCGTCTAATACAAGTGCCCATTCAATTGCATATCAAATACATACCACTTAGGACTTCAATTAGTCACGTAAACACATAATACACAATCTGCGTTTTTAGGACAGATTATGCGTCACCAAATCTAATTTATTTAAAACACTAAATCAGTGAGTTAAACTCCCAAATTTTTACTGAATATTCTTTGGGATTCATTTAACAACCCATATTTTTGTTTTCTCTCAAAACCAAACACAAAAATTATTAAAATTCGTTCAACACAGCTATGTTCAGAAAACTTTCACAACAGGTCAGTTTAGTAGAAAAATTCCCAAAAATTGTGTATTCATCCAAACGGGATGAATCCACTTGGAAAACCCAAATTATTCCAATGTTAATCTTTGTAAAAATTTCATAACTTAATTCTTTATAAAACTCGAGTTATGACGGTTTAAAGTCGACTCAGTTTGTTAACCCGAAATTCCGATATGATCTATTTTCAAAGAAAATTCCAAAAATGACTCAAACATTCTGTCCAGATTTTAATCATGCATAAACCTTTATTCAAATGACTCACGTTTGCGTATAATCGATCAACAATCATCAACAATCATTACAAAACATTCCTAAGACCTATTAAGATCAAAATCTATCATAATACATGCAGAAATCATAACCCTAATGATCAAAACATCAACAACTTGCGCAACAAATAATCTATTATATCGCTAATTGCCTATCATCATGTCTAACCCGTTAAATCTTCAAAAACTTCAAGTTTTAATATTTACTAGTAGGTATCCCGCGCGTTGCGGCGGGACTAAAAATTTCATTGAACTGTATCTATTCATTAGGACGTAAAATTCATCTACAGTTTTCTATTTAACTGATATATTAAATAAAGAATACTTGTAAGAACATGATATAGGTATTCTCATTTCAAATAAAAAATGATTGCAACAAATTATCTGTATTCATTGATTTCTTTTTGTATTCTCATCTGTTGAAAATAATTAGTAGGATTAAGAAATTCATATTTTTCTACAACATGAATTAAACAATCATATTAACACATGAATAAAAATGTTTTGCTAGGCTAGTTGCACCCATATTTACAAAAGTTGCTTGTTTTGATCTGAGCTCATTATAACGGGTTACCTAACCCGCCTAGCAGATAATCAAATATAGTCAGATTTGCCATCGAACATGTCGCAGTTATGTTAAATTATGTAATAATAAATACTTACAAAGTTAATTAGCATTTTGAAAAATTAGAGGAAGTGAGAGAGACATCGTCTCAAATCTCCCATTTTCCCAATTTTTACTCATATCAACTCTAACTTCGAATTTTAAAGGGCTGTTCTAACCCGGTTGCAACAATGTTTTCAGTAGTATTAACCGGAGTGAATAAAAGTCACCATCAACTGTCACTACTGAGCTTTCATTATTATCATATTGGTGTATCAACTGAGAACTTAATCTAATTTTCTAAAACATCAAGGAAAACAAAGTATATAGTTTCATCCAGACATCTGCAAAGTTAGGTTCAACAATGTAAGATCATAGTACCTTGCAAACGTTAGTTGGACAAGCTCTGAGCTGAACTGAAGCTTTGGGACCAAAAGATAATAATGGTCGTTGAACATGCTGCATTAGCAATACATTCATAAACATGCCAAACAGGTAAAGAACAAAGATAAAAATATAAGTGAAGACAAATAAAAAATATCAAGGCTAAATTTATAGAGGAAAAGAGTTGCTCACCTCGTAACTCGCTGAAAAAGGTAAAGAGGTCATCTGCTGTTAATAATGAGGATAATCTACAAGTTACATGATCACTTAATTAATTAATATAGTAATCCACCAAATTCCTTGAAAAGCTTCAGCAATTCATCCAAGTACGACATATTCAAATTCATGATACCAAATAGAGAAGTATAATACCGCATCAAGTTATCAACAATATAAGACCATGCGTAGTGACGTGGCTGCTGAGGCAGCGTGGAGAGAGAAACTGAAAAAAGGGTGTAGTGGTGGGGCTTTATTTATAAAGCCCCTGAGTTGATTCTGATTGGTCCACTTTTGAAAGTCAACCCCACTGTCCACGTGTCCCTCTTTGATTTGCTGGTCACAATTTCATTTGGCGTTATATATATAACGCTTGGAATGGTTTTTGTAAAATGGAGCGGGGGGGGGGGGGGGGGGGGGGGTTCAGTCCTGAGGAGACCTAGATACACCTAGATACAGAAAAGGCGCATCCTATGCAAAAAGCCCACCAATTTGGCAGTTTGCGCCTCAATTTTAGACCTTCTCGTTGATGTGCGCCTGTCAGTTTTTCAAAATCAAGATTCCAACACAAAATACCCACAAAATCAAAACAAGGAAAGGGGACAGAGAGCTGACCAGAAGGAGCATAAAGTTGAAGAAGAATGCAGATCGATACTTTATGGGGTGTCATTACAAACCCACTTTGTCCCTTCACAATCCCTGCCATATTAAAGAGTTGAGTGTCAAGTGAAAAGAAATTATTATTATTAATTTTAAGGTTCAAGAATCATGAACTGTGAAGAGTGGGAAAACCCAAAAAAGATTAAAGGGTGTAAAAATGGTTATGGTTATGATTGATTGAGTTGGGTTGGGTTGGGTTGGTGTTCGTCGGACTTTTCTGAAATCCTAGAATTAGCCTTAGATATGCTAAATTTCCCCTTTTAGGGTTTTGATATCTGAAGAATTTGATGAGGGCGATGGAGGTGAATAGGCTAAGGAAGAAAACAATTTGTTGGTGGGTTTTAAGGAATGAAGAAAGGGACATGATGACGTGTGTCCTAAAACGACAACGTCTAGACCTCTCGTCAAAAAGATAAGCAAAATAAGTTTGATTAAGAGGTTGCCTGACTTAGTGGAGCTGATATAAGGCAGCTGACCTGCCGTATAGGAGCCTCAGGGCAGAAAGCAAACAGTAAAATGTCTTGGAAATGTAAAAAGGGATTTTGGCTTATTATCTTTGCAAGGGACAAAACATCACACAGCTCCATACCTTGTATTGGAAAAGATAAAAGCTGAAAATATCCCAAAAGGGAAAAGTCTCACTGCTGGGAACTAAAAGAGGGTCAAAACACATCCAGGTATGATAGGGAAGCTACCCTGAGGGAGCTCCTGGGCAGAATTCGACTGCCTATATAAGGAGACCCTTGGGTAGACATTCCACACACACTTCTCACTTCTTCTCTCTACTCTTACACTCTCTACTTCATTATTTCCCAACTCCAAATGAATACATACTTATTCTCACGCCGGAGTCCAAACGCAGGAGGCTCCCTCCTGCGTTAAGGCTAACGGTGTCTGCTACCTTTGTGCAGGTCCCTTCCAGGAGCTTGAAGACCCCCATTCTCAGAACCAAATCCAAAACCTTAACTGAATCCAACCTTAAGACTTAAACCTTAACATAATATACCCTTAACCTATAATCCTAAGCATCTCCTAACCTAATACCGGTCATTTTCCTTGTTGTAGCAACAAGTGGCGCCCACCGTGGGGCTGTCGCTACTTTGAACAAACTGTTGAGAGTCTCTACAGTCCCATTTGTTCCTAAGTAACCTCCTTTTGTGATGACTGGTGGAGATAACCGCCTAGGAGGGGGTCTTTCAGAAACTCCGGCCACTAGCCACACCTCGGTGATGCTTCTGGCCATGAAACGCCTGGAACGGACGGACAACAAGTCGAACCGTCTCTAGGAGACATGCTCAACTTCCAAACACCGCCATCCTCAAGGGCTGTTAACTCGTCTCCTAGAGACGACTTGTTGTTTCCAGTTGAACGAATGGATATCACCCCGGAGGGAGTACGAAGAAATTTCTTGCAACTCCGAGACCTCCTGAATGGTTATGTGCGAGAGGAGAGGTCTAGAGGAGTCAGGGTCAGGTTGTCCTATGACGAAGAGCCTGTTGTCACCCTCTCACCTAGCCCTCCGTTGCTGGGAACCACCACCTCACCAGCAACCCAGCGTGACTACACTAACCCTCACCCCTACTTGAACAGTCGAGGGGACATTTACTCAGGAGGAGGAGGTCCTAGCAGCTCTGCGCTCTCTCCGGGGACCTCCATACCACTTTCCTATGAAGAAGCTTTAAGATCGTTACCGTTGGCCAGCAGTGCCGTAGCCACCTCCCTTGCGGGAGCAGGAAGTCTTGCCGGAGGATTCGTCGTTCCTCCAGGAGCTATGTATCCTAACTACTCACAGTCTCAATACTTCCCCATATGGCCGGGAGGATATCCCTGGCAGTATCCTTCGCCTTTGAACCAAGTACCAGTAACTCCCCCTGTGAGAGGGCAAGGTCCCATGACCTCCCAACCCTTGGTTCAAACTCCTGTAGCTGAAGTTAGAGCAGAAACTACACCTTCTAAGCCGTACCGACCTAAGTCATTGGAATGCTTTGCTGAACACATCGCTCATTTCGATTTCCCCAACAAGATCAAGATGCCAGCTAATGTGAAAACATACGACGGCACAGAAGACCCGGATGACCACCTGAACGTCTTCTCTGGGGCAGCCACTGTAGAAAAATGGAATGATGCCGAGTGCTGTCACATGTTCATGCAGACCCTGGTAGGACCAGCTCGCCTATGGTTCAGTGGCCTACCGTCTCGGAGCATTTCTTCGTTTGATGATTTAAGGAGAGGTTTCACCTCAAACTTTAACCCCCCAGGAAGTGTACCAAAGACGCCGCCATATTGCATCAAATCCAACAAGGGGAGCATGAAAACCTCCGTAGTTTCATCGAACGGTACAAGAGGGAAGGTCTGCAGTATAGTGGTGCCACCGAGAAGATCAGGGTGTCGGGATTCATGGGAGCCATTCGTCCCAAGAAGTTGCTAAGAAGATTTCATGAAGATGTTCCCCAAACCATGGAGGAGGCTTTCGAAAGAGCAGAAGCCTTCCTCAGGGGAGAGGAAGCACTAACTCGACAAGACACCAGGAAGAGGGATCGAGGAAGCTGGAGAGACAGCTCGACGAGCTCCCGGAGACCTCACTTTCAACCCTACAATGAAAGACGGTCGGGAAGATCCTATGACAATCAAAGGGGAGAAGAAAGACGACGATCCCCAAGATCAGGAAGGTACCATGACAAAGAAAAACAGGTTTTCACTGTCCTCACTAAGACCCCTCAGGAGATACTCTCCACGGAGGAAGTCAAGTACACCTTCCGACCCCCCAGACCTCTGTCTAAGCCAGCTAGCAAGAGGGATGCCAGTAAACATTGTGCCTTCCACAATGATACGGGGCATCACACAAACGATTGCTACCAGCTGAAGAAACGGATAGAAGAAGCTGTTAAGTCCGGGGAACTCGCTCACCTGATCAAAGACATCAAGGGGAGGAGAGATGAAGGGAAGAAAGATAAAGAGGTCAACATGGTCAGTCTTGAAGGAAACCAGCAGGTCAAGAAGGCTCGAACCGAGCCCTGGAACAAACAATACATCTGCCTCCCTCCGGCTCCCGACGAACTGATAGTCACACCCGTGATAGTGGAAGCCGAACTTGATGGCTTCCCTGTGGACAGGGTATACATGGACTGTGGAGCCTCATCAGAGGTGATGTATGAACGATGCTTTGAATCCTTGAGCCCGGAGATCAAGTCCAAGCTCAAACCATCCGACGCCTCGCTGGTGGGTTTCTCAGGGGAACGAGTACATCCCCTAGGGAAGCTCACACTTAGTGTCTGTTTCCGAGACGGAGACTTATCAAGGACTGAGGAGCTAACATTCTCCGTTATCAGGTACCCTTCAAATAACATTGTCATCTTTTCACTGTCAAAGACAGAAGAGTTGACTTGCTCTGTTATCAGGTACCCTTCAAGCTATAATGTCCTCATTGGAAGAATGGGAATCGCCACTTTCGGTGCGGTCGTATCAACAACCCATGGCTTAATGAAGCTCCCCACTCCTAATGGAATTGCAACCCTGAAGCCAACGGCAGAGGCTCTTTTGATAGCCTCCGTGGAAGAGAACAAAGGCTCCAAGGGTCCGGAAGCACCAAGCAATGGTCCCATCCGGGAGGTTAGCATTAATGCTGCCTGTCAGGAGCAGACCATCAAAGTAAACAACCTGCTTCCCGATAAGGTTATGAGTGAACTAATTAACCTTTTGCAGGATAGTCAAGACGTGTTCGCTTGGTGCCCCGGAGACATGACAGGTGTCCCCAGAGATATGGCTGAACACTCTCTCAACATAGCTCCCTCATACAAACCAGTTGTCCAAAAGAAAAGGAGCTTGGCCCCAGCAAGGAGCCAAGCTGCCTGTCAGGAGGTGGAAAAACTGGTAGAAGCAGGCATCCTAAGGGAGGTTCAATATCATTCGTGGGTACCAAACCCAGTCATGGTTGCCAAGCAAGACGGATCTTGGAGGATGTGTGTCGATTTCAAGGATCTCAACAAAGCCTGCCCTAAGGATTGCTATCCCTTGCCCGAAATTGATTGGAAGGTGGATTCTCTCGCCGGCTTCCAATACAAGTGCTTCTTGGATGCCTACAAGGGATACCACCAAATTCAAATGAAGCAAGAAGATGAAGAAAAGACAGCCTTCCATACCGACAAGGGGATCTTTTGCTATAAGAAGATGCCCTTCGGTCTGAAAAATGCGGGAGCCACCTACCAACGGTTGGTGGACCAAGCTTTCTCGAAACAAATTGGAAGGAATATGGAAGCTTATGTGGATGACCTTGTCATCAAGAGCAAATCTGGGGAGGCCATGATCCAAGACATCCGAGAAACGTTTGACAACCTTCGAAGAATAAACATGAAGCTCAACCCTGTCAAGTGCTCCTTTGGGTTCGAGGGGGGGAAATTTCTAGGCCACATTGTTGGAAAACAAAGCATCAAAGCAAACCCAAGCAAGGTCCAAGCGGTCCTTAATATGAAGTCTCCTACCACAAAGAAAGAAGTGCAGAGCCTCAACGGTAAAATTGCTGCCTTAAAACGTTTCTTGCCCAAGTCCGCGGAAAGATCCTTACCTTTCTTTAAAACACTCAAAAACTGTGTCGATAAAAAGGATTTCCGGTGGACAGCTGAGGCAGAGACTGCCTTCTTGGAACTCAAAAAACACATAGCTTCCCTGCCTGAAGTGGTAGCCCCTGAGGTAGGGGAAGTAATAACAGTTTATTTGTCTGCAGGAGCGGAGGCTGTGAGCTCAGTCCTCTTGGTTGACCGGGGAAAGGAACAAGTTCCAGTATACTTTGTCAGCAGAGCCCTCAAAGATTCTGAAATTAACTACACTCCCATAGAGAAGCTTGTATTGGCACTTGTACACACCGCCAAGAGGCTAAGACGGTACTTCCAGGCCCATCCCATGAAGGTCATCACAGATCAGCCCATACGAGCCATCTTAGAAAAACCAGAAGACTCGGGGAGGTTAGCCAAATGGGCCATTGGCCTAGGGGAACACAAGATAGAGTACCTACCGAGAAGGGCTTACAAGGGACAAGTGTTTGCTGACTTCCTTGCTGAGCTACCCCACCTGCAGGCAGATGAAGAAATGAACGAGATCGAGGAGCAACCTGATCTCCAGGGGAAATGGTGCCTTTTCACTGATGGAGCCTCAAGTGTAGAAGGTTCCGGGGCTGGTCTTGTCATCAGGGACCCCCACGGAACCGAATACACTTATGCCCTCCGTCTGGACTTCCCCTGCACCAACAACGCTGCTGAATACGAAGCCCTCCTGGCCGGGTTGCGATTGGCAAAAACAATGAAGGTACAAGAGCTAAAAGTCTTCGTTGATTCAAATCTTGTAGTCAAGCAGGTAAATGGAGGATACACAGCCAAAGAACCCTCAATGATTAGGTACAAGGACAAGGTCAAAGAACTCATCAAAGAATTCAAAGTGTTCTCATTGGAGCAAGTGTCAAGGACTAAGAACAAGCAGGCAGATGCCCTCAGCAAGCTGGCTTCCTTGACTTTCGCTCACCTTACCAAGAAGGTCCTAGTTGAGGTGCTGAAAGAACCATCCATTGATGACAGAGAAGTACAAGATGTGGTCACCGAAACAGACTCCACATGGATGACACCCATAATGTCCTACTTGAAGGAAGGGAAGCTGCCAGAAGACGAGCTGGAAGCTAAGCGGTTGGTCATAAAGGCGAGGCAATATGTAATCGAAGATGACAAGCTCTACAAGAAGGGATACTTGGCACCCCTACTAAGATGTGTGGGCCCCAACCAGAGTAACTACCTCATCAGGGAGGTACACGAGGGCATATGTGGCATGCATTCTGGGCCACGGTCCGTGGTATCAAAGCTCATGAACTTGGGCTACTACTGGCCCACCATGCACAAGGATGCCTCCGAAACAATCCGAAGATGTGAAGCCTGTCAGCTACAAACACCGATCAAGACCAACCCCAAGCATGACCTTGTCCCCATTATCTCGGCATGGCCCTTCTACAAATGGGGGATGGACATTGTGGGTCCCTTCCCGCAGGCCGCAGGAAAATTGAAGTTCCTTCTCGTGGCAGTAGACTACTTTACCAAATGGCCAGAGGTCAAACCATTGGCTACCATCTCAGGAAAACATGTGATAACCTTTGTATGGGAGCAAATAGTCTGCAGGTACGGTCTACCAGGGGAGATGGTGACAGACAATGGGAAGCAATTTGCCAACAAACCTTTCAGTAGCTGGTGCTCCGAGCTAGGCATCAAGCAGGTCTTCAGCTCAGTAGCTTACCCCCAGTCCAATGGACAAGTTGAGCGGATGAACAGAAGCATTGTTGAAGGAATTAAAACGAGACTAGGGAGATATGGCAAGAAATGGATTGATGAGCTCCCCAGCGTCCTGTGGGCCATAAGGACCATGGAAAAGACAAGCCATCAAAGGACCCCATATAGCCTCGTCTTTGGAAGCGAAGCTGTCATACCAGCCGAGATAGGGGTAAGCTCAGGAAGAAGTGCTCGCCAAGATGCTCACCACAATCAAAGGGAGGTCCTGCTCAATCTGGACCTACTCGAAGAATCAAGAGACCAAGCCGCCATCAGGGAAGCAAGGTACAAAAAGAAACTCGAAGCATACTACAACACAAGGGTGAAGAAAGAAACCTTCAGGCCAGGAGACCTCGTGTTGAGATGCAATGAAGCTAGCAAGCAACAGAATGTAGGGAAATTGGGTCCCCGATGGGAGGGTCCCTATGTCGTAAAAGAAGCCCACAAAGGGGGATCCTACAAGCTAGCTGACCCTAATGGCAACATGATTCCAAGGCATTGGAGTGACAAACATTTAAAACGTTTCTATGTTTGAAAGTTGTAAACGTCTCTTTTGTACCATCAAAGTCATGATGAATGAATGAATTATGTTTCAAATTAACTTGTCGCTTATCTTATCAAAGGGTGAGCCCCTCCAAACCAGGCTCCATGGGATCCGGCGCTATACCTACCCATGAAACGGGGATGAGCTCCCAGGCCACAACTGCTCAACAGGTAACAAGGCTAAGTAACCTTCCTGTATACAGGGTGAGTCCCTAATACAATCCACGACTCCATGGGACAAGTCCTTAGAAGGAATACCTAAACCCATGAAAGAGGGTGAGCTCCTCACACCAAGACAGCTCCCACATGTTCACACTTAATATAAAACGAACATAACACTAAAAAACCGTTTGAAAAAAGTTTAAAACATAAACGAAAAAAGCTGATAGGATGAGCATTGCATCGGTTCCTTAGCTAAGTATCCTAAGTTGGATGACTGCAGCATCCACCTTTGGGAGAAAAGTTAAAGACATTGCAAACACTATGAACGACAAGTAACAGAGTCAAAACAACGAAGCAACAAACATAGATAAAGCATCACCCCTAAGGGGGGAGCATTCCATTAAAAGATAAATATTAAAAGCCCCAAGGGCTGAGTACAGCATAGTTCGATTACAAAAGACATGCTAAAAACTTGAAAACATAACTAAGGAAAGTCACGGGGTAGCTGGGTCTTCGGCTTCATGGGTGGCAGCATCTTCACCAGGGGGAGCCAAGGCTCGGTTACCAACATCATCATAAAGGCCCTCTGTGTCAAGACCGGCAAAGGGATCATCTTCGCTAGAAGGAGGGAGAGACTCGACCTCCAGAGCTTGTAGGGGGGAAGGACTCTCAAATACCTGCTCCAAATTTGGAACCTTGGAAGAACTAGCAGGTTTTATACGTTTGGAACTACCCTCCCCACTGTCAGCTCCCTCCAGCATGATCATAAGAGGCCTTTTCGACACATAGGAGCCAAACACCTGGTCGGCCACATCCTTTTTAAGGCCCTCCGGCTCCAAGTCTTGAAGGAAGGAGAGAGGCTGCTCAGAAGCCTTGGCAATAGCAGAGATATAGGGATAAGTTGCAAGCTCCATTGCCTTCACAGCATTCACAAACTCATCACCGGAAGAAGGCTTGAAGGATGGCAGCTCTTCAAGATCCTGACCCTCCCGAGCCGCTTTAAAACCGGCTTGAATCCCTCCATGGCGACCAAAAGCTATGGCCTTTGCATAAATGTCAGCCAGAGGAGCATTAAACTCTTGAGAGTGCAGGAGGTTGGTGACAAAGCGAGCTACCCCCTTGGAGACCAGCCACTCTTTCTCTTCGGTCAAACGGTCCACCTGGACTCGAAGCTCTGTTCCCACCTTCTCCACCGAGGCCAACTCCTGCTTAACTGCCTGACGTGCCCGAGCCAACCCCTCCCTCTCCTCTGCAACTTTAGCCTTCTCATCATGAAGACCCTTGAACATCTTCTCAAATTTTTCCTTCTCTAAGCCAAGCCGAGTCTTCGACACAGCCAATTCCTGAACCAAGTCCTTCTCCCGAGCAGCAAGCTTGGTCAACTCCTCCCTCGCCTTAACCAACTCGGCCTCATGCTCTTCAAAAAACTCCTCCACTTGTTCCCTCCTTGCCATCAACTCCCCCCACCTGGCCATACCATCCGGGAACAAAGATAGGAATTGCCCGAAGTGATAATACATCTTCTTCATCACGTCCCTGTCTGTCCATTCCTTGTGAAGCTCTCTCTCAGCATCTGGAACACAATGGTCTATCAGATCACGGCACACGGAAGCTTTCTTCAACAAATCAGTAGGCTTAATCTCCCAATCTGGCACAAACACTCCTTCACCAGGCTCCTGCTGGGCAGGAGCATCAGAAACATCTTCAACGGCAGCTTTAGAACTTTCACCTCCTTCGACTGGCAATAACTTTGAACTTGGACCTGGGGCAGCAACGTCCTTTGGCTTCTTGAAAACAACATCGTCTTTCTTCGGGGAGGACAATGTCAGCTTGCCCTTCCCAGGGGCAGGGGTATACCCCGACGCTGAAGAAATCAGAGAAGAATCTTCATCTTCATCTCCTAAGACCAAGGGCACAACAGAAGAAGCCCCCTGACCCGAAGAAGCAGTCTGAAGTCGCTTGCTGGAGCGACGAGCAGTAACAGACCTCTCCACAGAAGGCTCTGTAGCAGCAACAGACGATGTGATCACACTTGTGTACACTCCCTTGAAACGAACATGCTCAGTCTTCACAACAACATTCTGACCCTCAGCAACGCTCCGAACCTTGAATTTCACGTCAGCAATATCATCCAAAGCCAGAAAATCCAAAGTGCTCATTTCTGCAAAAAAAAAAAAAAAAAAAAAAAAAGACAAAAGGGTCAGACAACATAACAAGGATAAGGGTACCAAAGAGGAGACAGGGAGACACCTACCCTTCCCACCATGATATATCACCGGGTCAGTCCCAAGATCATCCCAGTTGGCACTCAAGCCCACCATCACCAGAAAATCCTCAGGAAAGGTACGAAGACGAGTAGGAAAGCTACGCAGCTTCTCCAACAACACCTGGTCGAGAGTACCAGGTTCAGGCTCCTTCTCATTCAGGGGAGCATCCGAAGATCTCCGAGGAGTTTTAAAAGGTAGGAAGTCAGAGTTTAAGAAAAAGAATTTGTCTTTCCAGGAGGAAACAATCCCGATGACACTAGAAATGAGAGCCGGTTCACATTGAGTCTTCTCAATGGTAAACCAGTTCCCATTTTTAGCCAATCTGAAAAACCGCCGGTACATGGCCAAGGAAGGCTTATGACCAAGGCAGCGACACACTATCTCGAAGTGCAAAATCCTTGCAACTCCGGATGGGCACAACTGATCAAGGGAAAGTTGATGATATTCTAAAACATTAAGGAAAAAGGTGGAAAAGGGGTACCTAAGGTTACCCTGATCAAACTGACGGGTATACACCGCCACCTTGCCAGTAGGAACGGAGGTCACAGGGGTTTTCCCCTTTGGAACAGTAGGATTAAAAGACAAAGGAATACCGATCTCAGTACAGAATCGCTCAACATCGGACTTAGACAGCCGAGTAAATTGAGTCGCGAGATCAGTTTTCGACATAATGAAAGGCAAGGTATGAAAAAAGAGAGAAGTTACTTACCAGATTTATAGGGAAGAAAAGAAGATCGCCGGTTGAAAAATAATCGTGGGAGAGAAAGTGACGGTTTTCTAGTTTAGGAATGAAATGGAGAAGAAAGAGGGGTTATCTCTTTATAAGAGATTTAAAATTTGAATTTAATGGCATTAAACGGTTACCAAGGGAAACCATCATTCAGCTGTCCTAGGGGATGACGTCAGCCTAGCCTCTTGTCATGTCAACAGTCGCCTGGGACGGCTGATGGGACACTCGTCTGCTCCCTAGGGAGTAATGGTGGATAGCCATATTAAATAAAAAAAAATCAGACCATCATGACAAATGCAAGGCCAAAAGCTTGCACGAAATTTGATAAAGGAAAAAATAACAAACCAACGCTCCCATAAGGGAGCCAGGGATTTATAAAAATTACCCGGTGCTAACCTCAGCTCGAGCAGCGTTACCACCAGGGAATATGACAATGAACAAGTCACAAGCACTTCTAACTTCTTTACAAATGCTTATGACTGGGGGGCTGATGACGTGTGTCCTAAAACGACAACGTATAGACCTCTCGTCAAAAAGATAAGCAAAATAAGTTTGATTAAGAGGTTGCCTGACTTAGTGGAGCTGATATAAGGCAGCTGACCTGCCGTATAGGAGCCTCAGGGCAGAAAGCAAACAGTAAAATGTCTTGGAAATGTAAAAAGGGATTTTGGCTTATTATCTTTGCAAGGGACAAAACATCACACAGCTCCATACCTTGTATTGGAAAAGATAAAAGCTGAAAATATCCCAAAAGGGAAAAGTCTCACTGCTGGGAACTAAAAGAGGGTCAAAACACATCCAGGTATGATAGGGAAGCTACCCTGAGGGAGCTCCTGGGCAGAATTCGACTGCCTATATAAGGAGACCCTTGGGTAGACATTCCACACACACTTCTCACTTCTTCTCTCTACTCTTACACTCTCTACTTCATTATTTCCCAACTCCAAATGAATACATACTTATTCTCACGCCGGAGTCCAAACGCAGGAGGCTCCCTCCTGCGTTAAGGCTAACGGTGTCTGCTACCTTTGTGCAGGTCCCTTCCAGGAGCTTGAAGACCCCCATTCTCAGAACCAAATCCAAAACCTTAACTGAATCCAACCTTAAGACTTAAACCTTAACATAATATACCCTTAACCTATAATCCTAAGCATCTCCTAACCTAATACCGGTCATTTTCCTTGTTGTAGCAACAGGACACGAAGAGGCAAACAATTGAATTGCATGGTAGGGTAATTGAATGTGGCATTCATTCCCATTCAATTGAATGGTATCGCCGATGAATAATGGTTGGTAATGAACTAATGAATGACAGTAGATGGTAACCGACGACCATCATGAATGTTCAGCGTCTTAATAGAAAACAAAGAGGCGCGTCTTAAGCCCTTTGGAATGTGAGTGCATTAGATAGTTGTACATGTAGGTGTAAATCTTGTTTTATTATCAAATTACAATTTTACCCAAATGAAATATATTTATATATAGTATAGATAAAAAGGTCTTAGACCTGGACAAACTTAGTTATAGGGTTTTTATAACATAATAATAAGATTAAAGCATAGTAGATTAAGGATTATACCATAAGCTCTTCGAAACAACCAACCGAATGCTCTTGAAGCTTCCCGATCGATGTTCTTGCGCCTTAGCAGGTGGTTTGGGGTTAATATTTCGTAGGTAGGGCAATAGGGGCGATTAGGGTTTGAGTTTAGGTGATACAAGAGGCTTAGGGTTGCTTAAATAGGTGATTAAGTCGGTTTGGTGGCGACAGACACCCGCGAGCGGCCGCTCGGTCCCTGTTAGCGGCCGCTCATAGGGCCTTGGCCCGCGTGGGTGGCCCGTTTCGTCACCGACGTGTTTTCCTTTGACGTTTTCGCTATTTCGGACCGTAATAAGTGTAACCCCATGTGTTAAGACCCCAATCATCCTAATGGTCCACCTTTAACGATTTTTATTAACGTATTCTGTTTAAGTTCACATAATCACATATGGTTTGCACATAGTTTCACCGAGTATCACAGAAGCACGTAATCGCAATCAATCCAAACCAATTATCTCACAATTATTAAACTTCATTATCCACCAACGTCCGAGGTTCACTAATCATGTATACAGTCTGGTAATTCCTCGAATTACCACTTTATGCAATTATTAACTTATAACTGTGTAACGTGTGTCCTATCTAGCTAACCCTAGTTAAGTATAATGCAAGGAATGTAACTAGAGTTTAATTAAAGTGAGAACCTGAAATTGCGGGGTATCATAGGATGGGACTTGAACTTGAGATCTCTAACCTTCAATCCAAATCTTCACTAGCGATTTCAGCATGATCGACAACATATATGTTTGCATAAATAAGACTCTTGAGTTGTTGTAGTTTGGACTCGTCTTGTAGAAGGTGGAGAAGCTGGTAAAGGTAAAGCTCCCACTAGATCATCCAATCGCGCAAAAAGGTATGTAAATTGGGTTGAATAATCCATGAAAATTAGTAGTTTTTATATGCCAAGATTAGGGTTGCTTAATGTGAAAGAACTTTAGTAGATTACCTTCATGTTTAAGAATCTTGAATGTTGGCCCGAGGGTATCTATGATTTTTTGACAAAACAGAAATTGATTCATCCAAGAAAAAGACATTCTTAAAAAAGTAAATAACCTTTAGAGAAATTGACCTGGTTTCTGTAGAGCAGTGTTTTTAAAACCGGGACCGGGTTTTGGGACCTTGGCCGGTCTAGGCCGGGGGATTGGACCGGAAAACCTTTGAACCGGCTGGTTGGACCGGAAAAATAGGGATCGGGCTGCGAATTTGTAGAATTTTCTGGTTTTTTGTTGGCTTGTTGACGGTTTCTTTGACCGGGTCAAACCGGTCGGAGTGGTGACTGATGGAGCGTCTGATTCGACGTCTGGTCCGATTTTGAAAACATTGCTGAAGAGAGTCAGCTAGCCGACTGTATAATCAGTTTATGTGGGTTTTTTTCGTTGATTTATTTATTCATTGTTAGTGGCATAAATAAATAAATAACATCCTATTGTGAAATGTTTTTGTAACATTATTTTACACAAAATTTGAAGTCTTGACAACTATTATTCTCATTCTCATAGGTTAATATAATCCTTATTTTCACCTCCTTCTAACTTATTACTTTTTTAAAAAGTTGATAAGTTAAATAAAGTGTTTGGAAAAATGACTTTTAGCTTCTACTTATAAGTTTTTAAAACATGAAAAAGGAGTTTTTAAAAAAGTAAAGGAAGAATGACTTTTCAAAACTACTTATAACTTTTTGTAAAAAGTCATAAGGAGGTTTCAATTGTTTTGAAAATAAGAGCGACCATTTCACCAGTGATTTCAGCATGATCGACAACATATACTGAAAAGTACTTTGGGGATGATCAAGTCTTTGAAAAGATTAGCATGATGAGTTTAGATTATTTCAAAAATAAAGCTTAAATATGGGGAAAATCATTGACTAGAAAAAATTATTAAACTGAACTCTCACTTTTAATTTTTATCACAATAAAAACAACACTTGCTAACATTTAAGCCAGCTTTTACAATTTACACGTGGTAATTTTGTATTGGCCTTTAAAATACAGTTATGGACTTATGGCTGTAAACAAACCAAACATTCAGCGATTTCGTGAAATGTTCGGCGGGAAGTTTGTTTGTTTATTAAATGAACAAGAAATTATTTTTGTTTAGTTAAACAAACAAACATGAACAGAGGTCACGTTCATTCATTTATGTTCGTGAACGTGTTCGGTTATGTTTGTTTGTGTTCGATCGTTCATTAGGGTTTTTAACCTTTTTATTTTTAATTTAAGTACTTCAATTTTTCCAGTGGTAGATTATTTAATATATATTAGTGTATCACATATTAATATTACTTTAACTATTTTATAAACTGTTATTTTAGGTGGATTAAACGAGTATTTCAAGTTTAATATGGTAATTTTATGTTTTTACGAGACATTATGTGATCAAGATTATGTCAATTATATTTGGGTTATTAGATTAGTATATTTTAGCTGGACAATGTTTGTGATGAAATTTTTGGAATTTAATATGTGTTAATTTGTGCTTGGTTTTGTTTATTAATGCATATTTTCGTTCGTTTACGTTCATTTGGTTTTTTTATGTTCGCTTTTGCCCGATAACTAAATTTAACAAATAAAGACAAATGAACACGAATACGTTTATTTCCTTAACCAACGAACACGAACAAAAACCTCGTTCGATAATTGTTCATGAACAGTTCGTGAACACGTTATTTCCTTAACAAACAAACACGAACAAAAAATCTCGTTCGACAAGTGTTCATGAACTGTTCGTGAACATGTTATTTCCTTAACAAACGAACACGAACAAGGCCATGTTCATTTTCGTTTGATTTGTTTATAGCCCTAAATATAGCACTAAATAAACCTAAAAATTTCACTTGCTCTTTGGCCGTCGGCTAAATTTAGTCTATGCTTTTTTAGACGGTGGATAAAAAGGGTATGCTAAATTTAACGCACGTTTTAAATGTGTATTTTTTTATTTGTTCTTTTGTTGACGTCTTTGTACTTTTCAAGGTTATGTTTTTTGCTAGCTAAAAATTAGTCCACGCTTTACCATTTTAGTTGGCGGTGCTTATTTGTCATCTCTTAGATTCGTTTTCAGATAAATAAATAAAAAGACATAAAAACAGAGCATACCTGCGAATTGAAAATTGATTGTTGTAAAAAAAAACCAACAAATGAAATTAGGCGGGATAATTAAATGAATTGAAAATAGATTATGTGATCAGATATGAGTTTGAGTTATGGAAACGGATTAGGTTTTAGTATTGCTTCGCAAACCGTTAAATAGTAACAACGCGTGTTAATTACTGGACATTCGTTAAACTTTTTGAAAAACAGAGCATTACTGGAGATTCATTAAACTTTTTGAATCGAATATTGAATATAGTTTATCGATCGTGAATTGAATATATGAATTTCTTATAAACTGGATTGTGGAATATAATTTATTGATTTTGAATTGAATTTGGAAGAGAGATTGACAAAAGAAAAAAAGACTAAATTACCCTTTTAATCAACCGGGATTAAGTTTAATAGACTTAACTATGGTTTACAGGTGTCATCCTCTAGTGTCTTCCTACCCTTCATGCCCCAAATGATCTCCCCTCTAGGAGACGTTTGTGGGAGGAGATTGTGGTTCTTAAGTCTCAATTGGATGGGATGTGGGTGTGTATCGGTGACTTTAATGAGGTTAGATCCCTGGATGATCGTGTCAACTCCTCGTTTGATCCCGCCGCTGCTGATGCCTTCAACTCCTTCATTCATCGGGCTGGTTTGCTTGAATATAATATGACGGGGGGACGTTTCACCTATATTTCGGACCATGTAGCCATCAAACTCAGTAAACTTGATCGTGCCCTGGTCTGTGATTTGTTTATGGCTCGTTGGTCGAATGCTCTCCTTAAGGTCCTCAAGAAGGGTCCTTCGGATCATTGTCCGATCTGGCTGGGGTGTTCGGAGGAGGATTTTGGACCTCCCCCCTTTCGTTTTTTTAACTCTTGGCTTGGCTCTAGCCAGATTGATACTATTGTGCAGGATACGGTGGAAAAAGGTACGGGGTCTAAAGTTGGAGTTGCGGCTGTTGCCTGGTTACTTAAGGAGTTTAAAACCAAGATTAAGCTTTGGAAGGCTAAAGCTCGTGAGGAAGAATCGGCCCAGCTATGTAATTTGTATAAGGCGGTGGAAAGTCTTGAGGTGATGGCTGAATCGGCCACACTTAAAGCAAGTGAGAAGAAGGTTTGCGTGGCCCTTAGAGCTAAGCTTAATGAGATGGTAAAAAGGAAGGCTAAAGATCTCAAGCAAAAGGCGCGGATTAATTGGCTTCGGTTCGGTGACGACAACACGGCCTTTTTTCATAGCTCCGTCACTGTTAATAATGCTCGGAGGCGGATTAATGGTTTGTGTTTTGATGGCTTGTGGGTGTCCGAACCGGCAGCCCTTAAAGATGCGATTATGAACTGGTTCGGTAAACAGTTCCATGAACCGTTGAGGTGCAGGCCGTTATTTGACAATACAGGGTTGCCGTCTCTTTCTGAGGGCCAATCCTCTGATTTGGATCGTCCGTTCTCAGCTGATGAGATCCTCTGTGCGATCAAGAGCTGCCATGGGGGTAAGGCGCCGGGGTCGGATGGCTTTACGATGAAGTTTATTAAGCGATATTGGGAAGTGTTGAAACCGTTTATTTGTGATATGATGAACGAACTCTTCTGTACGGGTTCAGTGAGTCAAGGCTGCAACTCCTCTTTTCTTACTTTGGTTCCGAAGAAGGATGACCCCCAATCTATTACGGATTACCGTCCTATCTCCCTGGTGGGGTCAATCTATAAAATCATCTCCAAAGTCTTGGCTATTCGACTGAAAGGGGTTATCGGGGATCTTATCGCTCCTACTCAATCCGCTTTTGTGGGTGGTAGAAATATTTTGGATGGGCCCCTTATTGTTAGTGAAACGGTGTCGTGGGCTAAGAAGAACAAGCACAAGATCATGATTTTCAAGGTTGATTTCCGTCGTGCGTATGACTCGCTCAATTGGAAGTTCCTATTCCGGGTCATGGAGTTTATGGGGTTTGGCGAGAGATGGATTTCTTGGGTTAAAGGGTGCCTTCAATCTGGGATGGGGTCCGTGCTTGTGAATGGGTCCCCCACTAATGAATTTCGTTTCAAGCGGCGGCTTCGACAAGGTGACCCGATGTCGCCTTTTCTCTTTATTTTTGCTATGGAGGTTGTCAGTATGTTCATGCGTAGAGCGGTCTCTCTTGGGCTATTTCATAGTGTGTCGCTCCCGAATAATGGCCCGACCCTCTCCCACCTTTGTTACGCCGATGATGTTCTCTTCATTAGCGAATGGTCCGAGTTTAATGTCAGGAGCATTATCAGGTTACTGCGGTGTCTGAATCTGGTCTCCGGGCTTCATGTGAACCAACTTAAATGCCAACTGTTTGGCGTGGGAGTGGACAATTCCGAGGTGTTGAGATTGGCTGAGGTTGTTGGCTGTCAAGTCGGTTCCTTTCCTTTCTCCTATCTTGGGGTTCCGATAGGTGCGAATATGAAATTGGTGAGACATTGGCAGCCGGTTATTGATCGGTTTTGAAAAAAGTTATCGGCTTGGAAAGCTAGGTTCCTCTCTTTTGCGGGTAGGGTCACGTTGGCGAAGGCGGTTCTGGGGAGTTTGCCCTCCTACTACTTGTCGTTGTTCAAAGCCCCCAAGAGTGTGATTAAGAGGTTAGAAGGCATAAGGAGGGATTTTGTTTGGGGGAAGGTGGGTAGTAACCAAAAAATTCGATGGGTTAAGTGGAAGCGTTTTATTAAGCCAAAAAGGAGTGGGGGAACGGGGTTGGGAAGTATTCGGGATTTCAATTACGCCATGATCACGAAATGGTGGCAGCGGTTTAAGCAAGAGCCGGAAGAGTTGTGGGCTCGGGTTGTCAATGCGATCCATTCGAAGAAGAATGACGGTGGCTTTATCCCTGTGAAGTCGTCTGTGCCCGGTGTATGGAAGGATATCGGAGCCATCGATTCCACCCTTCGGTCCCTAGGGATTTCCATCGCTGATTATTTGCAGGTTTCCCTTGGGAACGGAAAGTCGGTACGCTTTTGGGTTGATAATTGGCTGGGTAACAGGCCCCTTAAGGAGGATCTCCCTGATTTGTATCATATTGCGTATGTTAAAGATGGGCTGGTTTGTGATCACTGGGAAATGATTGGGGGGTCGGTCCACTGGAAGCTTGGCTGGGTTCGGGAGCCGTCTTCTGGGCCCGACTCTTTCCAGCTCCGGGTGTTACTGGATCGTCTGCAGCAGGTTTTTTTATGCGACTTGAAGGATAAGTGGGTCTGGCCTAACTCGGAGGGGGTTTCTTTCTCTGTCAAAAGTCTTTGGCTCCAGTTAGACGCGGCTGATCCCGATCAGGGTTCTGGGTTACTGTTTGATTGGGTCTCTTGGGACCCCCCCCCCCGAAGTTCAATTATTTGCTGTGGAGGGCGTTATTGGGGAGGGTCGCTACTAAGGTGGAATTGAATGAACGCGGCTGCAACTTTGGCAACCTTCTTTGTGATAGATGTGGCTATATGGAGGAGGACGCCAAGCATGCCACGGCCGGCTGTCTTTGGGCCAGGAGTGTGTGGTGGCAGGTGTTTAGATGGGTCAAGCTTCCTTTTCCGCCTGATGTAAATGGTCTGGATGCAATTATGGATGTGGTTCGTACTAGCCCGGGCTCAACTAGGTGGAGAAGGATTCTTCTCTTGGTCGTCTTGGCTACTACTTGGCGGCTTTGGTATGCTAGGAACCAAATGGTGTTTGAGCGCAAGTTTATTCCAACGCAAACGGTGGTTGACCTTATCAAGGATGACACCTTTCTTTGGATCTCTAATCGTTCCAAGCTCCCGGGCATTAGCTGGGATAAGTGGTCGGATTTTGATGTTTTTGAATTGTTGTAATTGTGTTTCTCTTTTGTTTTGGTGGTTGTCCCGTTTGTTTTTAGCGCCTTGCTAGCTCTTTATATTTATATATAAAGTGGTTTGCCGTTAAAAAAAAAAAAAGTACGTGGAAGCATATTTTGTGGTCAAACGATTAAATTACGACACATCATAAAGACAAAAAAAGTAGGCACCGCCATGACAATAGATCTATATCATCTATGTTTATCAATTTTTCTAGAAACAAAAACAAAAACTTAATAGCATGGTACATAAAAACTAGTAGATTAACGCTTCTCATTATAGTCCAACACGTGACTGAAAACATCCTTTTCAACACTTTGTTACCACTAGGCCAAAAGCTTAAGATTTATGTAGTGTCCAAAAGCTGCCCCCACCGCCGAATCCTCAGCTGAAGGTGCATCGTAGCCGCCAAGAACCTCACCGTTTGAGCCGTAGTCAGTATCCCAATCACCTTAGCCACGGTGTTCTCTCTCAAATAATCCGCGCATTCAACCAAAACCTCCATATCCTGCGCCAACCTATCCACCACGGTATCCGCTCGTTGCACTATCCCATTCACATCCGCTCCTCCCATCCTCACTAGCGCGAGCATTGGTGGCGCCACCAACTGCTGCTCCAACCACGCTAGCCTATCCGCAATCATTCTTTCTCCATCTTTAGTCTCAGTTGTCAATCTTTCTAACCTCTCATCCTGATCGGAGCTAAACTCGAGACCACAATTTCTCACTACATGAATGGCAAGACCTGGCCTGAAGCCAGCCAGCCACATGAAGGTTCGCTCATAGGGGCTGAACCAAGGTGGTGACAAAACAAGAAAAACATTCTGGCGACGAACTTGCGCGTTTGCAAGGAAGTATTCATGATAGTGAGTCATGACTTGGTGGATGAGTTGTTGAAGTGTTGATTCGTCTTGTTGATCAAGGGATTGAACATGGTAGAGAAGCTGGTGAAGGTAATGCTCCAAACGGATCATCCAATCGTGCAAAAATGTAGGGAAATCGAGTTGAGTTTGGGTTGAATGATCCATTGAAAATAAAGTTTTGATTTGTATGAAATGGCGGGAGACCCACATGGGCTTTATATAGTATCCAAAATTCTTGTTGCTTCATGTTGAAGAATGTGAATTTTGAAGTCTTTGAAATACTGACAAAAGAAGACCTTCTCAAGTTGGTTTCTTTTTGTTGAAAAAAACAAGTCAAAATAATAAATAAACATGGAGAAATTAAGTTGACTCTTGGTGTTCTGAATTCGGTTTGTTTATGGTGGCAGTTTGTATGTTTTTTTTTTTTTTTTTTTTTTTTTTTTTTTTTTTTTTTTTCATAGTTGATAAATTTTGTATGTTTTTTATAGTTCATAAATTTATTTATCTAGTCTGCTTCTTTTACATGTGAATGTGAAGGAGTAAATAATTTACCAAAATCCAATTGTATGGTGGACACTAGGGGTGTGTATGGGTCGGTTTGGTTCGGTTTTTACCATTAATCATAACCATAACCATAACCATACTTCGGTTATGGTTAATCGGTTATGGTTATTTCGGTTATTAACCACAAACTTCAACTAAAACTAACTTTCGACAAAAGTTCAAAAATTAAAATCACGTGGGTTTACAAAATAAAAGATGGAACCTATGATGGTGGACTTAGCTAAAGCTTTTTTTATAAGACTAACAACGTTACATTTTTCTGTTAAACTACCAATAGGGAATCCTTGTTAATAAGATATTTCTAGACTAAAAAAAACTTACCTAAGCCTAAGTTTTGTTACTAGCATACTTTTATCTTAGTAGAAAACTTCTACATGGTTAGTGTAAAATATAAACCTATTACATAGACTTAAAACTAGAAGTTCGGTTCGGTTTTGGTTATATCGGTTAACCAAAGTTTCATAACCATGACCATAACCGCTCGGTCGGTTAAAGAAATTTCATAACCATAACCATTGGTTATGTTGGATATCGGTTAAAATCGGTTCAGTTACGTCGGTTATGGTTCGGTTATTGGTTATGGCGGTTAATTTTGCTCACCCCTAGTGGGCACCCCCGGGCCTCCACTATGCTTCGGCCTTGCGGATAGGGAAAATGTGTGCCTACGTCCTATCCTCCCTAGACCATACTAATAACTTTTCGTTATAGTGAGATTTATTGGGTAAGTTGGTGATGATTGTTCATTATGAAGAATAATTGCTAAACATCCGCCTATGATGAGAACTGATAAAGAGTACGTTTGCACACCGATCGTCTTTACACAAACCAAGATTTGTTTCAAAACAAAGTTTATTTTTACGCCCAACTAGTCAACTAGATTAGGTAATCTCAAGTTGACGAGCGCACTTGTATTGCATCGCGTATCACGTGAGTGGAAGTGAAAACAAATTAAAAAAATATTTTAACTTAAGGAAAACTGATATACTGTGGAATGCATTTTCAATATTATGATAACTTTTTAACGAGATTAGAACTATTTGTCCGTTTGTCATCAACGGACAATTAGGGACAAAGACTACCGTCCGTGCAACACTTCTATCCTCCACATTAGTGACACACCAGCTTTCTTCACTGCATGATAAGAAACTTCTAAAAGGCATTAACTATATCCTATTTTGTAGCGTCGGTGGGTAAAACCACCACCACCCTCAAAGTTTTGAAAATTTCACTTTTGCCCCTTACATTACTACCTAGATTTTATATGACCCCTCAAGTTTAAAAATTTTCTTTTTAATACTCGAGTTTAAATTACGCCACCAACCCTCAAATTTTTAATTTGTCGTTTAATCCTTTAAGTTTGAAAATTTTCATTTATAACCCATGCACTACTACTCTGTTTTTACACATGTGAACTTTTAATATTTTGCAATTTCAACCCTTAGGTACTATTACTCCATTTCGATTTTAAACCCTTATTTTTAATAACTTTGTTAAATGTTATTTTTTTACGTGTCGTTCTTCTACTTAAAAAAAAACTAAATTTTACGTGCACCATGCTCTTTGGGCATCGACGAAGTGTAACGACTTAGCTTGCACATAATGCCTCATATATGTGATGTGTTTTTTCCACTTAAACTAAAAGCATTGTGTTTTCACATTTTAATAAATGTCATTTACGCATCGTGTTTTACGAATTGTGAGTAGCACATTATGTCTTATGCATGTTTTAGACTTTATGTGTTACGGCACCGTTCAACACGCCATACGTCGCCGCAACGCACGGCGGAAAAAATCATAGTTACAAACTATAGGGACGTGCCACGTGTACTAACAGTGAGGGATAAACGTATCATGTAGCTTTAAAGACCTAGCTTAGTATGTTCAAGAGACCACTACAAACAACTTCACAAACATGGACCTTTAGGGTGGGTGGGGTGATCAGTGATGGCCACTCTGTGATGACCGTGACCATCACGACCACTGTCCCCACCGATTGATCACGGTCCCGTGACAAAAATCCTGTGACCACCATCACGCTGGAAAAATGAGGTGGAGTTTAAAAAAAAAAAAGAAAAAAATCCGCTCACCCAACAACCATCCATCATCATCTTCACCACCCGTCATCATCATTGTCACCACCGGTCATCATCATCGTTGCTGCCGTAGCTCCTTCGTCACCGGTGGCCGATAGCCCATCTTTGTTTGAATTTTTTTCCACCTCTGTTGCAGTTGTATCACATAGTGACGGAGAAGCTACGACCTGCAATAGTTACGACGACAACGATGACGAAGGAGCTACGACCTGCATCCCATTTGTTGCAGCTGGTGTTTTTCCACCTCTGTATATAATCACACAATATTTATTATTATATAGTATACATTATGTTATATAATAAATTATAATCGTAAATATACATTAAACTAATAATTTATGTATAGCCGTTTAATTGTTCGGATTCAATCCGACGACGGTATTTAAAAACATTTAAAAACTGGGGATCACGTCGACGACGATGTTTTCCGGCGAGAAGTAGTTTATTTAGTTTATTTAAAAAAAAAAAATTTTGTGATGGGTGTCATTCCACCCATGAGTCTAATGAAGAATTGTGATGGAATGTGATAGAATGCGGTGCTAAAATGTGATTGGGTGTGATGTTGTGATGACCACCCCACCCACCTTTACCCGTTAATTAGTTGTAAATGTTACTTCACTCCGAATCATAGGCGGATCTAGAAAAGAAAATATGAGGTTACATTTTATAAAAAATATTTTAAGGGGTAACAAAAAAATTTGCTTTAAGGGTAACATTTTAAAAAAATACATTAAAAAACAAATTTTTTCCACCTCACCAGGATAATCAAGAAGTAACAGACGTCCTTCCTGGACGTCCCCCCTGGTTATACATTGTATCGGCCCCAAAACGGCATTTTCAAACAAAAGTGGTCAAATAACGGCTTATGGAGTTCGTTTAGTAGTACAACAAAAACATACATAAAAGTTAAAAATTGAAAAGTACGCGGAAGCATATTTTGTGGTCAAACGATTTTATTACGGCACATCATAAAGACAAAAAAGGTTGGCACCGCCATGACAATAGATCTATGTTTTTCAATTTTTCCAAAAACAAGAACTTAATAACATAGTTCATAAAAACGGCTAGATTAACTCCCCTCATTATGGTCCAATACGTGACTGAAAACATCTTTATTCCAACACTTTGTCTATTTTTTTTTAAAAAGATATATTTCATTAAACAACGAATAGACCTATCCCAAGATGGAATAAGAGGCCGAAAACGAGTAATACAATTACATTATATCAAAATTACACCATTTCTCCCAATTCATCAATCCCCATCTCACCCTATTATTGTACCAAAGAAACCCCAAAACTTTGACGTCCAAAACAATCTCCACGACTTTAGGTGCTTTGGTCGAAAAAAAACCTTTCGTTTATAGCTTTCCTCAATCTCCAACTCGTGATGATAATGATACCATGAATCACATTCTTCATGGCTCCGGAAAGACCACATTGCTCGAACACCCGTACAAGGTCTTTAGTCGTAAATGCGTACAACGGCGGAACTCGGCACCACGTGGAAATCCCGTTCCAAACTCCTACAGCTATACCGCAACCGGTAAGGATGTGGTCGTAGTCTCACTTCCTTCTCCACACAATGCACAAACGACATCCTGGACCACAATATTCCTCCTTTGCAAAGCATCCTTAGTAGGAAGCCGGTCAAGAAACGCACGCCACATAAAAATATTACACTTCGCCGGAAGCCATTTACACCATTTAAAACCGAATTGATTATCCTTATTACCCTTCCCTCGCAACCAATACTTTGCCCCAGCCATTGTGAAAGTGTTGTTTTGAACATCGTTCCAACACGACTCATCACGTCGACCGGAAAGAGAAGCACCAGTCAATCTAGCTTCCAACTCATCTCTATGCTCGATCTCGGCCTCTTCCCCTAACGATCTTTTCCAGCTCCACTTAAACATAAATCGATCTTCATGCTGTTCAAATCGATCACATACCCTGCACTATTTCCGCGTCTTTAAAACAAACAAATCCTGATAGCACTCTTTCAGCGGCAATTGACATAACCAAGGATCAATCCAAAAACGAATTTCCCGCCCGTTACCAACTCGGCCCCTTATCATATTTTTAACCCCTTCCCCGTCCACCTTGATTTTGCTACACAACGACGCAATGTTCTTCCAAACCCCGGACACACTACTATTTAAAAGAAGAACACCCCATTTTCAATCCGAACCATGAATAGAATCGATAACCTTTCGCCAAAGAGCATGTTGTTTGGTAAAATACCTCCAACACCATTTTAATATACGCGCCTTATTACTCTCGTCAAGTCTAGTCAAACCCAACCCAACCCAACCCACCTTCTTCTTTTTTTCCGAGTCACTTTGTCCCAAGAGACCCAAGCCATTCACCTCACCTCGTCCGAACCACCCCAAAGAAAATTCCTCATAAGTTGTTCCAAACGATTAATAACCCTTACCGGGGCCTTGAATAAAGATAAATAGTAAGTAGGCAAACTATCCAATATCGACTTTATAAGAGTAACGCGCCCCCGATAGATATATTATTAGCTTTCCATTTAGACATCCAGTTCCTAAAAGAACTCACCACCGAGTCCCAATGAGATATCCTATTCATATTAGCCCCCACCATAATGCCCAAATACAAAAACGGAAGGGTACAAGATTTACACCCCAACCTTTCGGCCATCATACCAATAACCTCATTCCGCACTCCCACACCATACAACACGGATTTGTGTATATTTATCTTTAATCCAGAGCAAAGATAGAATATATGCAATATCCTCTTCGTATTAGAGAAATTAAAAATCTACCAATCACCCATCATCATAGCATCATCTGCATAAAGCGAATGAGATATAACCGGACCATCTCTCAGAAGGCGAACACCATCAAAAGACCCAATCGAACACACTTTTTTTACTAACTCCGAGAACGCTTTCATCACTAAGATAAATAAAAACGGGGACAAAGGGTCGCCTTGACGTATACCTTTCTGACACGCAAACTCGAATGTGGGTGATCCATTCACAAGAATAGAAGCTTTCGAGGCGGATAACACCCCTTTACTCCACTTACACCACAAAGGTGAGAAACCCATCTGATCAGGAACGGATAACAGAAACTCCCAATTCACGTTATCATAGGCCTTATCGAAATCTATTTTAAATAAAAATAGTTCTTTGCCTGCTTTCTTAGCCCACGACAAAACTTCATTAGTAATGAGGGGACCATCCAAAATATACCTGCCCGAAAGAAACACAGACTGTGATTCGGAGACCACCATATCCATGACACCTTTAATACGGTTTGCAAGAATTTTAGAGAAGAATTTAGAGATAGCACCAATAAGACTAATCGGTTGAAAGTCACCAAATTCGGTCGGTTCCACCTTCTTCGGGATCAATGTAATGAACGAAGATCCTACACCGCGACTGAACTGTCCTGTATCATAAAAATGACGCATGATATCAACAAAGTCATTTTCAAAGAATCGCCAAAATCTTTTTATAAATCGAAAATTGAAACCGTCTGGCCCAGGAGCTTTATCATCACCACATTCCCAAATCGCCTCTTTGATTTCCGAACCTGAAAATTGATTACACATATTGGCCGCTATATCTTCAAGAATTTTTCTAAACCCGGAACAAACTAGACTTGGTCGATTTTTAATCCCTTCAATAAACTTGTTTCGGTAAAAGTGAAGAACCTCTCTTTTAACAATAGTCGGATGTGTAACCCAATCGCCTCCAACCATCAACCCCGAAATACTATTCGCAACCCGTCTTTTATTAATCACCCCATGGAAAAAACGTGTGTTGTCATCCCCTTTTGACGCCCACTTGCATCTTAATTTTTGCCTAATTCCCTTTTGTCTTAATGTTTCCAATTCTTGAATCCTACCCTTGGTTTCTTGTAACACCCAAGACTCCTCTGATAATTCACGATCTTCCATAATCAACTCCAATTGAAGTAACTCTTGATCCAAAATCTTATTCTCCTCATATTCTTTACTCAAACATTCATCCTTCCACTTGGTTATACCTTGTCACAATAACATGAACTTACCCATTAAACGCGCCTCCGGAGCACCCACAACATTAGCGTCATTCAGAATACCAGAAACGACACATTCAAAGTGTTTTCGATCCGACCAAGAATTAAAGAAACGAAAAGGTTTGGGCCCATAATTCCTGGAAACTATCTTCAAACTCAACGACGAATGATCGGATTTATCTCGACATAAAGCTCTATAATCCGCGGAAGGCCACTCCAAAAAAAAAATCCAAGTAACAAATATACGATCGATACGACTTAACTTGTTCCCTGCAGCAAACGTAAACTTCCTCCCTCTCAAGGCATATTCGTGTAAATCAGTATTATCAATGAATTCATTGAAATCATGAGCCGTAGTCGCATTAAAGTTAGAATTTATCCTTTCCAAACAATCTCTCACCGAGTTGAAATCACCCGCGACCACCCAGTACCCATCCGCTGACCCCACTATCTGTTTAATCTCCCTCCACAAACTACGTTTAGTCACTGGTTGCTGTGGTGCATAAACAGTCAAAATCTGTGTGATCACCCCACTACCCTTTATCCCACAAAGTATTCAAACACCCAGATCGACCATTTGCGTCAAAAACTTCGGTCTGATAATTACCTCCACCCCAAAAATCCCCAAGATCGAAACCCAAACTATCACTACACTGCGATTCTTGCAAAAGAACACAATTCGCCTTTTGTTATAACCGTAAATCCCGGACCCATTTTGCTTTCCCTTGAACCCCCATCCCCCGAATATTGAGTGACAATATATTCATGATTCCACTCCTTGAAAGCCTTCTTCTTTAATCGAATCTCGAACTTAAGGTATGAAGTCACCCAAATTCTCGGCCCCCAAAGACCTCCCTAGATCAATAGTATCAACTACCTCCTTGTCAATGATTAACTGATTCTGGATTTGAACCTTTACATGATACGGAACGCTCTCCTCTGACTCCTCATCAGCACCTTCATGTGGCACACTAGAAGAAGCCGTGCTACCACATTGTTTATTCAAGTCGGGCGTACAAAATCCAACCGAAATACTAGGCTCGTCTTGGTTTTGAGCACCGCCACTCGTACTATTGTTGATAATACCAATTAATTTATCAAGCCCGAACATGTCCGAATCATCCCTAGCCCTCTTCTTTGGTCGTTCGTGAACACCGAGAGACACCACCCTGTTCTTAAAAAGTGATTTTTTCTTATACTTCATCCGGGTCAGTGTTGCCCCATCTTTAACAACATTGACAACCATACCATTATGCGAATGCTCCACCTCATTTTGTGAATTGGGCATAACATTAGAATAATTTTCTTCGACCCCATGCTCTTCCACCCCAATCTCACCCATTTCTAACTCCATACCACCCCCACTACCTTGTTGATTCAAGTCCACCTTTAACGTATTATCCTCATCATTAGATAAAGCATCGAATTCCTCTATGCAATCCGGTACCCACTCCCCTACACCCTCATCGAACCACACCCTACCTGTAGCACCCCTCCAAGATAAATATAACCGATCGCCCACTCTGGAATCTCTATTACAACGAATCCCAACATACGCGTAAGAAAAATCCTTATCGCTATCCGACATGGAAGCCGGTTGAATCACCGATCCGTATCTACTACCCACAGATTCATAAACTTGATCAAGTGCAAGATTGATAGGTACACCATGAACTTTCAACCAAGCGATTCTCTCATACGAAAACCATTGACCCGTCGACCTCTCCAAACTCTCAAACCACTCTCCACATACCTCCTTCTTACCCGAGAAACCAAGACTGTCCTCCTCACTCTGAAACACTAACACCACGTTGAAACCTCCAGCATGCTTAATACTCACCTTTTTGTCACATACCTTCTTCAACAGTAAGTTCAATGATGTAAGTATCTTGAAATCCTTTACCCTTCCACGAAGAGCAACACCATGCCAATCACGAAAGCCTTCTACGTTATCATCAATATTTAACACCTTCTGTGACACCTGGCAAACTCAGGTCAGTAACATTGACTAAACTAGTAAGTCTACCTTAGCGAGTCATGCATATTACGTACTTAACTGGGTCAGTCGAGTCGTTACGATGATTTTGGGAATCATCGGGAGTCGTTACGATGATCCGCGGGATCATCGGGAGTCGGTCCATAACCATGTGTACAAGGATTGGTGATTCGTGGAATCGCCGGGTTTAACGTACACACGCAAGTCTCGAGACCTGGGAATTGGTGAACGGACGTAAACGTGTTAGTTATCGTGCATTATGTGTTTGTAATCATTATGTGACTTGTCGGTATGTGAATACGTGTTTATATGTGTTAAAATAGTGTTTAACGTGCCAAAAACCCATCCTGGAACCATACAGGCGATTAGGAACCAGGAGGGCTCCTAATCGCCACTTATATAGGCGAATAGGGGGACTTACTGGTGATTAGAGCTTCTAATCGCCAGTATATAGGCGATTAGAAGCTCTACTCGCCTGAACTGCTTCCCTACTCGCCTGATCTGATGTGCACGAGTCAAAACACCTATAAATACAACCCTTGACTCCCCAAACACCATTTGTGCAACCCTAACTGGTCCTAAGCCTCCCACACACCTTAAAACACCTCTGGAACTTGTTTTGCTACAAAATTTACCATTTCCAAGCTTACACACCTTTCTTTGATAAAATCCAAGGTGTGCTCTTCATCCCAAACCTTTGTAATGTTATTTTTTTGGTTCCCCAAAAGTCCAGACCTTGTTTTGATAAGAACGTGTCTTTAAAAACCTTGGAAATGAGTTCTAAAACAAGTCTACACCATAATACTTGCTATATGTGAAGTATTGATGCATATGATGATTTTTGGTGATTATAACATGAATGTTTCCATGAATTTGATGTACTTCTGATGTGTAGGAGTTGTTAGGATGATTATCTATGAGTTTAAGCTATTGTTATAGTGTTTAGATGAAAGTATGCATTTTGACCCATTTGGGTGATTCATGAAGAATTAAGATGTTATGATATGATTCATTGCTTGTTTATGGTTAGGAATCATGCTAGAATGATGTTATAACATAGGGATGATGAATTGCAAGTTGTAGGGGTGTAATCTGATCTTTACTACTTAAGGAAAGATTTCATAGTTAATGAAACCTAGTACTTTGCCATTTTAGGAAATAATCGCAACGAGGCCGTTAGAGCAGAGATAAATTGGAGGGTTTTTTTTTGCTTGAAATGGGTTGGTAAATGGTTTAGGTTTGATGTTGGGTGTTTTTACATGTTTCGGATCTGATTTGGAAGGTTTAACGCGCGAAAACGCGCGACAACAGTGCAACAGGCGAATAGAACACTAATCGCCTGATGTATCAGGCGATTACAGCCTATTCGCCTGATACATCAGGCGAGTAGCCCCTATTCCCCAGTTGACAATCTCCTATTCCCCAGTTGACTTTTCCTAATTGCATGTAAGTTTCCTAATCGCGTGTACTGCTGTCGTAAGCGTATTTTGACATCCCGGAACATGATTTGACACCTAGGAACATGATAGGAACCCGGGGATACACCCAATAGCTTAGTAACACGTGTTCGGACCTGTTTATGTGTTAATTGGACATTATGCTAGACTAGGTGAACTCTTGCGCGTATTAAGTGTTTAATTGCATATGTTGCATGATGTCTTGTGTTTATCTAACACGTGGGATGTTGGGTCACCAATGGGATGTCGGTTCTTGTCTGGTACGGTCGGTTTAACAGTCAAAGGTGTTTTCAAACGTTTATGGTTATGGTCTGGACATTCGGGGACTAGTTAACCTGCGGGTTATTAGTCCGGGTACTTATACACATCTTATGATAGGTCGCCGCTATGTGGGACTATCATAGCATAATTACTTAACTGTTTTCAAGTAACGCAATCTAAGGTGAGTTTCACAGCCCCATTTTTACTGTTTTGCTTTCGGGGGAGAAACATGCTACGTACGAACTTATTAAAGGTCATGTTATACTATGGGCACTTTATGTTACTATACGGCTTTTATGGAAAGTCCCAGGGGGAAACCATGAATCTGCGGGGATGCACAACGAGGGAAATGTGGATAGATCTATTGGGCCTCACAAACCCCACTCGACGGCGGGGATGCCGGGCGGGTGCATATTGTCTCTAACTCTCGGGTTATCGAGGCATCGGTAACCTAGTCAATCTGGGCTGGATTCATCTTTTGGTACATGTTTAGTAATGGGTTCCCAACCGTAGTAGTAAAAACACTTAACGTCTAGCTAACGTTCTTATGACATAGTATTAACGGGAATGATCTTTGTGAACTTGTAAGAACTCTTTAATAAAAGAAAACCTGTGAACTCACCAGCATTATATGTTGACATTTTTGGCATGTTTACTCAGGTCGCTAAGGTAGCAGTCAATGGGCTAGGCGCACGAAGTCATGCACAGCGTCTAATATTTTGAAGCATATTAAACAATGTTTTGTAAACAATGATATGTCTTTTGGTTGTAAACAAGAAATGCTTCCGCTGCTGGTTTACGGCTCAAAGCATGATATTTTGGTTTTAAAAATATATATGAATGCATGTTGGTTGTATGTTTATTGTGATCGTTGACTGAGATCCTGGTGTGTCACGCGCCTCGCGGTAAAACCCCGCATGTGGAATTTGAGGGTGTGACACCTTCTCCCGAATCTCATCTGGACGCTTATTTAAAAACGTGTCCCGATACGACCTGCTTCCGCCACCTACACGCGAAGTCTATCCCCCAGGTTGGGTTTGCATGAGCTTCACGTGAAGGTTCCATACTAGTGTTTGTAACTTTAACCCCTACCTTATTCTTACCTTTACTACCATCCGAAGCCCCATCTACTCTTTCACCGTCGACAAATCTAGCCATGGAAACAAATAACTTGTACGACCCCAACCAAACATCACACATGTCCCCTTCCAACCGCTTGACATCTCTGACATTACGAAACGATAAAAACCCAAACTTCTTACCCAATCTATCATACTTCCGAGCAATATAGGACCCCACATAATCACCAAAACTCTTAAACACATTCATCAGATCGACCGACGTGCACTTTGGTGGAAGATTCGAAACAAAAACTTTTGTTATTATCTCGTTGTTGGCGTGACGCCGATCTCTATTATCCTTTTCCTTCCTCATCGGAACATCGTACCACTCATCCACCCTGAGACGGCTGGAACCCTTCATTGAAACCCTAATCGCCTTAGTCGCCCGAGAAAGTCGGAGAGAATTTTTATTTGTTGTTAAGGAAAGTACGATAATTACACGTGATGAAAAAGTCCAACAACACTTTGTTACCACTAGGCTAAAAGCTCTTTCATAGAAAGATTTAGCTAGCGTCCCAGAGCTACCCCCACAACTGAATCCTCAGCTGACGGTGCATGGTTGCCGCCAAGAAGCTCACTGTTTGAGCCGTAGTCGGTACCCCAATCATCTTAGCCATGGTGTTCTCTCTTAAATAATCCGCGCATTCAACCAAAACCTCCATAACCTGTGCCAATCTATCCACCACGGTATCCACTTGATGCACAATCCCATGAACCTCCTTTCCTCCCAACCTCGCTATCGCGAGCATTTGTGGCGCCACCAACTGCTGCTCCAAACACGCTAGCCTATCCGTAATCATCCTTTCTCCATCCTTAGTCTCAGTTGTCAATCTTTTTAACCTCTCATCCTGATCGGAGATAAACTCGAGACCACAATTTTTCACTACATAAATGGTAAGACCTGGCCAGAAGCCAGCCAGCCACATGAATGTTCACTCATAGGAGCTGAACCAAGGTGGTGACAAAATAAGAAAAACATTCTGGCAACGAACTTGCGCCTTTGCAAGGAAGTATTCATGATAGTGAGTCATGACTTGGTGGATGAGTTTTTGAAGTGTTGACTATCTTGTTGATCATGGGATTGAACATGGTGGAGAAGCTGGTGAAGGTAATGCTCCAAACCGATCATCCAATCGTGCAAAAATGTATGGAAATCGAGTTGAGTTTGTGTTGAATGATCTATTGAAAGTAAAGTTTTGATTTGTATAAATTGGCGGGAGACCCGCATGGGCTTTATATAGTATCTAAAATGTTTGTGGTAGGATTCGACAAATGCTTATATTGTAATGGGTTTTTTGTGGTATATATAATATATGCAGCTTTATTATGAGATTTTTTTATTTTGTTATTATAAATATAAATTCAGGGTTATTAGTTATTTTGCAGAAATATTTTAGGTAAAAAAGCATAACACGCAAAATGAGTCATAAAGGTGTGTCGTAAATGCATGTCATGAAATGATGTCATCATAGAGTGTCATAAATGCGTGTAAAAAAGAGTGTCATTAATGTGTGTCATTAAAAGATGACACGCGATTGCATATCATAAAAATTTTATGACATGTACTTCATTTACATTTTTTTGTGTGTCACAAACACCCTATTATGACGCGCAATGCTCGTCAAGAAATGTGTTTTTTTCTAATGGTGACATTATGTATAACCGTTTAATTGTTCGGATTCAATCTGACGACGGTGTTTAAAAACAGGGGATCACGTCGATGACAGTGTTTTCCATCAAGAAGTAGTTTATTTAGTTTACTTAAAAAAAAGTTTAGTGATGAGTGTCATTCCACCCCATGAGTTTAATGAAGAATTGTGATGGAATGTGATAGAATGCGGTGGCAAAAGGAGATGTGTGTGATGACCACTCCACCCACCACTACCCGTTAATTAGTTGTAAATGTTACTTCACTCCGAATCATGGGCAGATCTAGAAAATAAAACAAGGGGTAACATTTTATAAAATTATTTTAAGAGGTAACAAAATTTTTTATTTTAGGGATAACATTTAAAAAAATACCTTAAAAAATAAATTTTTTCCACCTCGCTAGGATAATCGAGGAGTAACAGACGTCTTTCCAGGACGTCTCCCCTGGTTGTACATTGTATCGGCGGCCCCTGATGTCCGAATAAAACGGCATTTTCAAACAAAAGTGGTCAAATAACGGATTCTGGAGTTCGTTTAGTAGTACAACAAAAACATACATAAAAGTTAAAAATTGAAAAGTACGTGGGAGCATATTTTGTTATTACGACACATCATAAAAGACAAAAAAAGTAGGCACCCCATCACAATAGATCTATGTTTTTCAATTTTTCTAGAAACAAAAACAAGAACTTAATATAACATAGTACATAAAAACGGCTAGATTAACGCCTCTCATTGTCGTCCAACACGTGACTGGAAACATCTTTTTTTCCTTTGTTACCACTAGCTGGCCAAAAGCTTAAGAATTAGCTAGCCTCCGAGAGCTGCCCCCACCGCCGAATCCTCAGCTGAAGGTGCACCGTAGCCGCCAAGAATATCACCGTTTGAGCTGTAGTCAGTATCCCAATAACCTTAGCCACAGTGTTCTCTCTCAAATAATCCGCGCATTCAACCAAAACCTCCATATCCTGCGCCAACCTATCCACCACGGTATCCGCTTGATGCACAATCCCATTCACCTCCTTTCCTCCCATCCTCGCTAGCGCGAGCATTGGTGGCGCCACCAACTGCTGCTCCAACCACGCTAGCCTATCCGTAATCATCCTTTCTCCATCTTTAGTCTCAGTTGTCAATCTTTCTAACCTATCATCCTGATCGGAGCTAAACTCGAGACCACAATTTTTCACTACATGAATGGCAAGACCTGGCCGGAAGCCAGCCAACCACATGAAGGTTCGCTCATAGGAGCTGAACCAAGGTGGTGATAAAACAAGAAAAACATTCTCGCGACGAACTTGCGCCTTTGCAAGGAAGTATTCATGATAGTGAGTCATGACTCGGTGGATGAGTTGTTGAAGTGTTGACTCGTCTTGTTGATCAAGGGATTGAACATGGTGGAGAAGCTGGTGAAGGTAATGCTCCAAACGGATCATCCAATCGTTCAAAAATGTAGGGAAATCGAGTTGAGTTTGGGTTGAATGATCCATTGAAAGTAAAGTTTTGATTTGTATGAATTGGCGGGAGACCCACGGCTTTATATAGTAGCCAAAATTCTTGTTGCTTCATGCTGAAGAATGTGAAAGTAATACTGACAAAAGGACTTTCTCAAGTTGGTTTCTTTTTGTTGAAAAAAACACAAGTCAGGATAATAAATAAAGGGAAAATTATAAAAATAAACATTTGACCAAGCATATTTGTCAAAATAAACATCTGATACGTCTAAACATTACGGACGAAACACTCTTTTGCGTCTACCAATCAGATGATTACACGTGTAAAGCCTTCAGACACTTTAATTTTTAAGGTCTTTGCGTCTAAACTTTAGACGCGAGGTTGTTCTTTAGACGCAAAGGGGCAAACATATTCTTTAGACACGAAGAACTATAAGGTTCCAGTGTCTACACTTTAGACTCGAGTGAGGGATAAACATATCATGTAGTTTTAGAAACCTAGCTTAGTATGGGCAAGAGACCACTACAAACAACTTCACAAACATGGACCTTTAGGGTTGGCGGGATGATCCGTGATGGCCACCCTGTGATGACCGTGACATTACGACCACCGCTCACACCAATTAATCACAGTCCCGTGATAAAAATCTTGTGACCACCATCACGCTGGAAAAGTGAGTTGGAGTTTAATAAGAAGAAAAAAATCCGCTCAACAACCATCTATCATCATCGCCACCACCCGTCATCATCATCGTTGCTGTCGTAGCTCCTCTATCACCGGTGCCCGATAACCCATCTTTGTTCGAATTATTTTTCCACCTCTGCTGCAGCTGTATCACATAGTGAGGGAGGAGCTACGGCCTGCAATAGCTACGACGGCAACAATGACGAAGGAGTTACGACCCGCATCCCATTTGTTGCAGCTGGTGTTTTTCCACCTCCGTATATAATCACACAATATTTATTATTATATAGTATATATTATGTTATATATTAAATTATAATCGTAAATATACATTAAACTAATGATTTATGTATAGCCGTTTAATTGTTCGGATTCAATTCGACGACGGTGTTTTCCGGCGAGAAGTAGTATATTTAGTTTATTTAAAAAAAAAGTTTAGCGATGAGTGTCACTCCACCCCATGAGTTTAATGAAGAATTGTGATGGAATGCGGTGGCAAAAGGTGATTGGGTGTGATGTTGTGATGACCACCTCACTCACCCATACCCGTTAATTAGTTGTAAATGTTACTTCACTCCGAATCATAGGCGGATCTAGAAAATAAAACAAGGGGAAATATTTTATAAAAATTATTTTAAGGGGTAATAAAAAATTTAAAAAATACCTTAAAAAACAAAATTTTTTCACCTCACCAGGATAATCGCGGAGTAACAGACGTTAGGGCTGTTCACGAGCCGAGCCGAGCTTTGCTCGTGCTCGGCTCGTTTATAAACCGAACCGAGCGGAGCGGCTCGTTTACAATCGAGCCGAAAACCGAACAAACATTCTTCGAGCGCAAATTTTCCGAGCGAGCGCCGAGCGAGAATCGAGCAAAGAATAGTATGGATGATCATAAAATTGGGATGTTTCCTTCGATGTTTTCATTTTCGGGTGACAACTAAGGTCGAAATGTCCGGTGATAACAATAATATTGAGATCCCAGTGTCCAATGATGAGGCTTAGATTGAGGCTGGTGAGGTGATGAGCATACGTCGGAGAACAGTTGTTACATTGTGACGTAGGTGTGATATCAAACGACAATTAGCGATGGACGACTAATAACATAAAGAAGTCAAGACTGTCACCTCATGACTTATTGTTTTACTATTAAATCTAATGTTAATTTTTTTTATTGAGTTAAGTGTGCTGGTTATATTTTGTTTGCATTACTGAGTCAAATCCAATAGAATCTTATATATAAAGCCATAAATTTATCTGTATATTGTGTGTATATTTATTATTAAATAAATAATAATTTATTCGAGCCGAACGGAGCCGAGCGTACCTTTGCTCGTGCTTGGCTCATTTACAAACCGAACCGAGCCGATCGGCTCATATACAACCGAGCGGAAGATCGAGCGAGCATTTTCCGAACAAGCGACGAACGATCCACGAGCGACGAACGATTTGAACAGCCCTAACAGACGTCCTCCCTGTATGCCCCTGGTTGTACATTGTATCGGCCCCTGCTGTCCCCAAATAAAACGGCATTTTCAAACAAAAATGCTCAACTAATGGCTTATGGGAGTTCGCCTAGTAGGACAACAAAAACATACACAAAAGTTAAAAGAATGAAAAGTACGTGGAAACATATTTGTGGTCAAACGATTTTATTACGATTTACGACACATTATAAAAGACAAAAAAAGTCACTACAAGAATTCGGAGCATTAGCGACAACATTTGTCGTCGCTAATAACGTCAAAAATCGTCGCTAATAGTATTATTTTTTTCAGGTTTTTTCAGCTTTTTTCTACCCAGTTTTTTACAGTTTCGCACCTGCGCATTCCTGTTTTAAACCTGCTCATTTCTAGTTTCATGACACAACGAAACAAACATAAATTTAAATATTTTACGTCACAATCCAAACGAACATAAACATAAATAGTTAACATCCTAATAAGTCACAATCCATATCGTTTCAACCACGAATTGTTGTTTTACATCAACTCCGCATCATCGCCGCTTTTTTTGTGGTCTCTGTTTTTTTTTTTTTTTTGGGTAGGTGATGCCGCTCCGGTACGACAATAGATGTGTAAAACACACAAATGAGAAAAAAAACTATGGTTAGACCTGTACAACAATAGATCTGTTCTTACCTTGTTTTCAGATTGTTGGTTGTGGGTGGAGGAGGGATGTTTGGCTGGTGGTGTTACTGGAAAATGTGGTGGCTCGGTTGAAGGTGGGAGTCGACTGGGAGAAGAAGTGAGAGCAGGAAACTAGTTTGGGGGGAAATGAAGAAGAATCGGGAAAGAGAAAAGTATATACCCGCCTATTTTTTTTATCAATAGCGACGACCCGTCGCTAAAGGGTCGTCGCTATTGCATGTTGTACTATTATCTCCCCAACCGTCCGATCTATGACTAATCAATGGCCATAAACGATAGTTTAAAAAGGTTTCGGATTCAGAGCATTAGCGACGACGACGTCGCTAAAGACGTTGTCGCTAAAGCTAACATTCCCATGACAATAGATCTATGTTTTTCAATTTTTCTAGAGACAAAATGAAGAACTTAATAACATAGTACATAAAAACGGCCAGATTAACGCCTCTCATTATCGTCTAACACGTGACTGAAAACATCTTTTTAACACTTTATTACCACTAGGCCAAAAGCTTAAGATTTAGCTAGTGTTCCAGAGCTGCCCCCACCGCCGAATCCTTAGCTGAAGCTGCACCGTAGCCGCCAAGAACCTCACCGTTTAAGCCGTAGTCAGTACCCCGACCACCTTAGCCACGGTGTTCTCTCTCTAATAATCCCCGCATTTAACAAAAACCTCCATATCCTGCGCCAACCTATCCACCACGGTATCCGCTTGATGATCAATCCCATTCACCTCCTTTCCTCTCATCCTCGCTAGCGCGAGCATTGGTGGCGGCACCAACTGCTGCTCCAACCACGCTAGCCTATCCGTAATCATCCTTTCTCCATCTTTAGTCTCAGTTGTCAATCTTTCTAACCTATCATCCTGATCGGAGTTAAACTCGAGACCACAAGCCAGCCAGCCACATGAAGGTTCGCTCATAGGAGCTGAACCAAGGTGGTGACAAAACAAGAAAAACATTCTGGCGACGAACTTGCGCCTTTGCAAGGAAGTATTCATGATAGTGAGTCATGACTCGGTGGATGAGTTGTTGAAGTGTTGACTCGTCTTGTTGATCAAGGGATTGAACATGGTGGAGAAGCTGGTGAAGGTAATGCTCCAAACGGATCATCCAATCATGCAAAAATGTATGGAAATCGAGTTGAGTTTGGGTTGAATGATCCATTGAAAATAAAGTTTTGATTTGTATGAATTGGCGGGAGACCCACATGGGCTTTATATAGTATCCAAAATTCTTGTTGCTTCATGCTGAAGAATGTGAATGTTGAAGCCTTTGATTTACTGACAAAAGAAGACCTTCTCAAGTTGTTTTTTCTTTTTTTTGTTAAAAAAAAAACACATGTTGATCAATAGAATAAATAAACATGGAGAAATTAAGTTGACTCTTGGTGTTCTGAAGAGTCATTCGGTTTGTTTATGGTGTCAGTTCGTATTTTTTTTTTTTTTATATATTGTTGACAAATTTTGTATGTTTTTGTATAGTTGATAAATTTTTTTATCTAGTCTGCTTCGTTTACATGTGATTGTGAAGGAGTAAATAATTTATCAAAATCCATTGTATGATAGTACTAAAATAAGCGTCTATGTTCTTGTGGGTGATACATATTCTCTGTGGAGATAGGCTTCCATGAAGGGCTTGCGTTGAGTCCTTTCTCTTCACGGTTGTCTTGGATGAGTTATCAAAGTTAATTCATGGGCAGTTATGTGGTGCATGCTTTTCGTTGATGACATTGTGTTAATCACAATGAGTAAACATGGCTTAAATGAGAGACTAGAGGGGTGACAAGTTGATTTAGAGAGTAAAGCCTTGAGGATTAGTCGTTCTAAGACCGAATATCTTTACTATGGCTTTAGTGGTGCAACCGACGAAGACGACACTCATGTCTCCATCGAAGGTCAAGTCGTGCCACACGCAACCAAGTTTGAGTTCCTAGGTTCCTTTGTACAGAGCGACAGGGACATAGATAGTGCACATTGAGTCCAAGCAGGTTGGTGCAAGTGGAAGGCAGCCTTAGGGGTACTATGCGACAAAAAATTACCAATTAACCTAAAGGGGAAGTTTTATAGAATGGCAGTGTTACCGACTATGTTAGATGAAACTGATTGTTGGGCCATTAATAATATGCATGCAAGCAAGATGTAGGTGGCAGGAATGAGGATTGCTAAGGTGGATGTTTGGACACACAAAGTTAATCGAATAAGGAATGATGTTACTCGGCAAATATTAGGAGTGGCTAATATATCGGATAAGATAAGGGAATAGAATTTGAGATGGTTTGGATATGTGAAGAGGAGGCAAGTGATGTAGCCACTTAGAATAATAGAAACCCTCACTGTGGAGGGCGGAGGAGTAGGCAGGCCCAATTTATCTTGGGATGAGCAGGTTAGATATGATTTGATAGAGTTGCACCTCTGAGGACATGGTTCATCATAGAAGTGTGTGAAGACGTAGGATTAATGTGAAAGAGTCTTAGGGGCAGGGGAATAGTTAAGGATTGTATATGGCTTAGAGGCCTAGGCACACTTTGTGTGGACCTTACATGTTTCGTTACTATGTTTTATGTCATATTTCGGTGTACATTTCTTAATTTATTTCATTTCATTTAATTTTGTTTTATTATTATTTTATTATTATCTTTTTTGAGTTGGGGGTCTCACTAGAAGCAGCCTCTCTATCCTCATGGATAGGCAGTGGCGAAGCTTGGAGATCGAACCGACAGGGCCGAGTCATCCCCGGACCTCCACTATGTTTCGCCCTGCGGATAGGGGAAATGTGTGCCTACATCCTATCCTCCCTAGACCATACTAATAACTTTTTGTTATAGTGAGATTTACTGGGTAAAATGGTGATGGATGTTCATTGTGAAGAATAATTGCTAAACATCCGCCTATAATGAGAACTGATAAAGAGTTTGCAGACAGTTCTTCTTTCCACAAACCAAGATTTGTTTCAAAACAAAGCTTTTTTTACGCCCAACTAGTCAACTAGATTAGGTAATCTCAAGTTGACGAGCGTACTTGTATTGCATCGCGTATCACATGAGTGGAAGTGAAAACAGATTAAAAAGAATTAAAACTTAAGGAAAATTGATATATTGTGGAATGCATTTTCAATATTATGATAATTTTTTACCGAGATTAGAACTATTTGTCCGTTTGTCATCAACGGACAATTAGGGATTGGGACTACTGTCCCTACAACACTTCTATCATCCACATCGACAAACCAGCTTTCTTCACTACTTGATAGAAAACTTCTAAAAGGCGTTACAAACTATAGGGACGTGCCACGTGTACTAACAGTGAGGGGTAAACGTATCATGTAGCTTTAGAGACCTACCTTAGTATGTTCAAGAGAGCACAGCAAACAACTTCACAACATGGACTTTTAAGGTGGGCGTGGTGATCCGTGATGGCCACTCCGTGATGGCCGTAACCATCACGACCAGCGCCCCCACCAATTGATTACGGACCCGTGACAAAAATCCTGTGATCACCATCACGCTGGAAAATTGAGTTTGTGTTTAAAAAAAAAGAAAAAAAACCGCTCACCCAACCACCATCCGTAATCATCGTCACGGCCCGTCATCATCATCGTTGCCGCCATAGCTCCTCCGTCACCGGTGGCCGGTAACCCATCTTTGTTCGATTTTTTTCCACCTCTGTTGCAGCTGTATCACATAGTGATGGAGGAGCTATGACCTGTAATAGCTACGACGGCAATGAAGACGGAGGAGCTACGACCTGCATCCCATTTGTTGCAGCTGGTGTTTTTCCACCTCTGTATATAATTACACAATATTTATTATTATTATTTTTATTATTATTATTATATATACATTATATTATATATTAAATTATAATCGTAAATATACATTAAACTAATAATTTATGTATAGCCGTTTAATTGTTTGGATTCAATCCGACGACGGTGTTTAAAAACAGGGATCATGTTGACAAGGTGTTTTCCGGCGAGAAGTAGTTTATTTAGTTTATTAAAAAAAAAAATTTAATTGATGAGTGTCATTCCACCCCATAAGTTTAATGAAGAATTGTAATGGAATGCGGAGGCAAAAGGTGATTGGGTGTGATGTTGTGATGACCACCTCGCCCACCTTTACCCGTTATTACTTGTAAATGTTACTTCACTCTGAATTATAGGCGGATCTAGAAAATAAAACAACGGGTAACATTTTATAAAAATTATTTTAAAGGATAACAAAAAATTTGTTTTAGGGGTTATATTTTATAGAGTAAAGTCCTATTTGAATCTCTGTGGTTTAACCATTATAACTACTTGAATCCAATTTCAAAATCTTAAACCCTCTGAGTACCTGAGGTTTCCAGTTACACCTATTTGAGTCCAATTAGATAACTTTAGTTAAGTTTCTTTGTTAACTTTTGTGAAAAGGACTAAAATGCCCCTTTTTTATATATTTTTGTGTTATAATATATTATTAAATAACATATATATATATATATATACATATATCACACAAACATGAAATATCTCTTTCTCTCTCCACTACCACCACCTCCACCTCTACCACTAACCACTGTCACTGCACCACCACCTCTACCACCGCACCTCCCCACCACGCCACCCCCACTGTAACACCATCACACATTCTTACCACCACACCGTATAACTCACCGCCCACTGCACCATTCCCATCGGACTCAACCACTAATAGATTTTCAGATTTATAGATCCCTCGAGTGAGTGAACATTGGTTCGGTTTGTGGATTTGAATCACAAAAGATTAGATGTCTTTTCCCAGCATCAAAGACCTATAATTCGCCACCTTGAGTAATTCCGGCAGTCACCACGACAACTGCCAAACCATTGATATAAGAAAACATCACGATCAATTACCTGTTTTATTGGCGGCGATGATATAGTATTTTGAGAGAGAGATGGAGTAAGGAGTTAAGAGAGAGATGAACTTAATTTTTAACATGCTACCGTTGTAGCTTTGGAAAGGGAACTTATTTTTAACATCAAAGACCTATATACTTTTATACATATATTAATAATTATAAAATAGGATGTTTATATATATTTTTTATTTAATAATATATTATAACAATAAAGTATATAAAAAGGGGCATTTTAGTCATTTTCACAAAAGTTAACAAAGAAACTTAACTAAAGTTATCCAATTGGACTCAAATAGGTGTAACTGAAAACCTTAGGTACTCAGAGGGTTAAAGGTTTTGAAATTGGATTCAAGTAGTTAAAATGATCAAACAGACTCAAATAAGACTTTACTCTATTTTATAAAAATACCTTAAAAACAATTTTTTTACTTCGTGAGGATAATTAAGGGTAATAGACATCCTTTGGTCGCCAATGATCTCCAGCTCAGCTGGTTTGAGGTAGGGTGGGTTTTCCCTTAGGGGTTCCCATCCTGGGGGGAGGTCACAGGTTCGATCCATGCACACCACAAAAAAATTCCCTGTGACGGTTTGAGCTTAGGCAAGGAGGACACCGGTGTGTGGGTAGGGATTCGAACTTGAGACCAATAAATTAGGGTTGTATAAGGATTTCCATTGATCTAAACCTTTCAAAAAAAATAGACATCCTTTGGTCGTCATTGTATCCGCCTTAGCTGTCCGAATAAAACGGCATTTTTCAAACAAAAGTGATCAAATAACGGCTTTTGGAGTTCGTTTAGTAGTACAACAAAAACATACAAAAGTTAAAAGACTAAAAAGTACGTGGAAGAATATTTTGTGGTCAAACGATTAAATTACGACACATCATAAAGACAAAAAAAAGTAGGCACCGCCATGACAATAGATTTATATCATCTATGTTTATCAATTTTTCTAGAAACAAAAACTTAATAACATGGTACATTAAAACTAGTAGATTTACGCTTCTCATTATCGTCCAACACGTGACTGAAAACATCTTTTTTTCAACACTTTGTTACCACTAGACCAAAAGCTTAAGATTTATCTAGTGTCCCAGAGCTGCCCCCACCGCCGAATCCTCAGTTGAAGGTGCATCGTAGCTGCCAAGAACCTCACCGTTTGAGCCATATTAAGTATCCTGATCACCTTAGCCACAGTGTTCTCTCTCAAATAATCCGCGCATTCAACCAAAACTTCCATATCCTGCGCCAACCTATCCAGCACGGTATCCGCTTGATGCACTATCCCGTTCACCTCCTCTCCTCTCATTCTCACTAACGTGAGGATTGGTGTCGCCACCAACTGCTGCTCCAACCACGCTAGCCTATCCGTAATCATTCTTTCTCCATCTTTAGTCTCAGTTGTCAATCTTTCTAACCTCTCATCCTGATCAGAGCTAAACTCAAGCCCACAATTTTTTACCACATGCAAGGCAAGGCCCGGCTTGAAGCCCGCCAGCCACATGAAGGTTCGCTCATAGGAGCTGAACCAAGGTGGTGACAAAACAAGAAAAACATTCTGGCGACGAACTTGCGCCTTTGCAAGGAAGTATTCATGATAGTGAGTCATGACTTGGTGGATGAGTTGTTGAAGTGTTGACTCGTCTTGTTGATCAAGGGATTGAACATGGTGGAGAAGCTGGTGAAGGTAATGCTCCAAACGGATCATCCAATCGTGCAAAAATGTATGGAAATCGAGTTGAGTTTGGGTTGAACGATCCATTGAAAATAAAGTTTTGATTTGTATGAATTGGCGGGAGACCCACATGGGCTTTATATAGTATCCAAAATTCTTGTTGCTTCATGCTGAAGAATGTGAATGCTGATGTCTTTAATGCTGATGTCTATAATTTACTGACAAAAGAATACCTTCTCAAGTTGGTTTCTTTTTGTTGAAAAAAACACTTGTCAAGAGAATATCCCATAAATAAACATGGAGAAATTAAGTTGACTCTTGGTGTTGTGAAGAGAAATTCAGTTTGTTGATGGTGTAGAGGTGTAAGGTGTTCATGAGCCGAGCTAGGTTAAGCTCGGGCTCGGCTTGAATTTGAAACCGAGTTAAAAATTAAAGCTCGAGCTTGGTCTGGTTTTAAACCGAGTCGGCTCGGTTCGGCTTGGTTTGCCTCAAATTTAAAAAGAAAAATATATTTGCATGTGTAGAAACTTTTTTTGTATAATTTTGTTATATATAAATTTTTTATATAAAATTGTATAATTTTTTTTATTAATATTTTATAATATAATATAGATTTATATATATATATATATATATAGAGAGAGAGACAAAAGATCAAATACAAACAACTTTTTCGTACGAACTGTACGAATCAAAGGAAAAACACGAAAAAACACGCGGGCCGTATATAACTAGAGTAATTATATAATTACTCTAGTTATACATGACCCCGCGTGTTTTTTCATTTGATTCGTACAGTTCGTACGAAAAAGCTATTTGTACGTGAACCTAACCCTATATATATATAGGGTAGGGATCCTAAGAGAACCAACCCCTATTTGAGAACTGAGAGAACCATTATGGGCCACACATTTCTTATAAAGGCAAATTTTTTTTAATCGCACGTTTTTATGCAAGGAAATTTTTTTTTTTTGTATTTTTTTTCATTTATACATATGTGTATATTTTATTTTCAGCTATACATATGTGTTTATTGCAATTATATACATGTGTATACTGAAAAAAAATACAAAATAAAATAATTTTTTTTCCTACATATAAAGCAGCGATTAAAGCAAAAAAAAATGTCTTAGAGAAAATTTGTGGTCCAAAATGGTTCTCTCAGTTTTTAATTTGGGAAAATGTTCTCATTTGAACCAAATCTTATATTTATATATATATATATATATATATATATATATATATATTAATGGTATTTGGAGGTTATGATAAAAGAATGTGTACAAGTATGTTTCGTATGAAGGGTAGAAATGAAAACAAATTACATGATATTTGGGTTTTAAGCATGAGATTTTCCTTATGCCATCTTAAAATTCATGTAAAATGACATTTATATACATCTTTCTTCTTTTATAAGAGCATTCACATTTGGTCCACCAAATGTATGTGAGTGTTTCCCTCAAATCATATGGGGTGGGTGTAAGTGGTTATGAGTGAAGAGGAGAGAAAATATTTGGTGGAAGCACTTTTCACCCTATAAATATTTTAATATTTTTGTAAATGGTGTGTATGAGTAGAGAGAAAATATAATGATAAAGGTATGAAAAAATCTTATTATTTTAATTAGGAGAGAGAAAATTTAAAAGTGGAGTAGTGATTTTTAGTATAATTTGATGGAGGGGATTTGGTGGACCAAATGTGAATGCTCTAATATAGTATAGATATAGATAAAATATTATTCAATAGTCCAAAATAACACATTTAAACAAGTCAACCTAATACATTACAAGCTAAAATCAAGTTCAAGCAAAAACAAAATAAGTCTCAAATTTCAACATATATAGTATAAGTTCATCAACATACGAATTAACCCTTAAATATGCAATAGATGTCCGATTGAACTCCTAGATACTGACCTCTTTGAAATCATAAGCAATATTGAGTTTGATAACTTGATTACTTGTAAATTCAATCCCAAGCACACAATCTCTATGCTAGTATTAACAAATATTAAATATGTAACATGTTCCCCCTGTTTTTTTTAACATTTTTATAGTATATTATATGTATATAAAAATAATATATATTAAAATTTTGAATTATCCAAGCCAAACCGAGCCGAGCTAGGCTCACTTTCTAACCGATCCGAGCCCGCTCAGCTCAATTTCAAATCGAGTCATATCGACCGAGCTTTTTTCAAGCTAAATCCGAGCGAGCTCCAAGTCACGAGATTTTTGGACAACCCTATATAGTGGCATTTTGTATGTTTTTTTATAGTTGATGAATTTTGTATGTTTTTTTTATAGTTGATAAATTTATTTATCTAGTCTGCTTCATTTACATGTGATTGTGAAGGAGTAAATAATTTATCAAAATCCAATTGTATGATAGGACTGAAACAAGCGTTTGTACGCCTGTGGGTGATACTTCTTCCATGTGGAGATAAGCCTCCATCAAGGTGCATGCTTTTCGCTGATGACACTGTGTTTATCACAAAGAGTAAACATGGCTTAAATAAGAGACTAGGGGGTGACAAGTTGCTTTAGAGAGTAAAGGCTTGAGGATTAGTCGTTCTAAGATCGAATATCTTCACTATGGCTTTAGTGGTGCAACCGACGTAGACGACCCTCTTGTCTCCATCAAAGGTCAAGTCATGACACAAACAACCAAGTTTAAGTACCTAGGTTCCTTTGTACAGAGCGACGGGGACATAGATAGTGCACATAGAGTCCAAGCAGGCTGCTGCAAGTGGGGGGCAACCTCAAGAGTACTATGCGACAATAATTTACCAATTAACCTAAATGGGAAGTTTTATAGGATGGCAGTGCAACCGACTATGTTATATGGAACTAATTGTTGGGCCACTAAATATACACATGCTCGCAAGATGTAAGTGGCAGAAATGAGGATATTAAGGTGGATGTGTGGGCACACAAGGTTGATCGAATAAGGAATGTTATTCGGCAAATATTAGGAGTGACTAACATATCAGATAAGATAAGGGAATTGAGATTGAGATGGGTTGGACATGTGAAGAGGAGACAGATGACATAGCCAGTTAGAATAATAGAAACCCTCATTGTGGAAGGCAGAGGAATAGGCAGGCCCAAATTGTTTTGGGATGAGCAGATTAGACATGATTTGATATAGTTGCACATCTTGAGGATATGATTCATCATAGGAGTGTGTGAAGAAGTAGGATTAATGTGAAAAAGTCTTAGGGGCAGGGGAACAGTTAAGAATTGTATGTGGCTTAGGGGCCTAGGCACACTTTGTGTGGTCCGTGCATGTTTCGTTACTATGTTTTATGCCATATGTCGGTGTACATTTCTTAATTAATTTATTTTATTCTTATTATAATTCATTTCATTTCATTTATTTTGTTTATTATTATTATTATTATTTATTACATTTTTAAGTTGGGGGTCTAACTGGAAGCATCATAGATAGGCAGTGGCGAAGCTTGGAGATCGAAACGACAGGGCCGGGCTCAATTTATATAAAAATTATCTAAAAAATCGTAAAATATCACCACTGCGTCAAAAAACAGCAGGGCAGGGGCACCCCGGGCCTCCACTATGCTTCGCCCTTGCGGATAAGGAAAATGTGTGCCTACATCCTATCTCCCATAGATCCTACTAATAACTTTTCGTTATAATGAAATTAACTGGGTAAGGTGGTGGTTGTTCACTGTGAAGAATAATTGCTAACCATCCGCCTATGATGAGAACTGGTCAAGAGTTTGCAAATACTTCTTTCTTCCACAAACCAAGATTTGTTTCAAAACAAAGGTTTTTTACGCCCAACTAGTCAACTAGATTAGGTAATCTCAACTTAAAGAGCGCACTTGTATTGCATCGTGTATCACGTGAGTGGAAGTGAAAACAGATTAAAAAGAAATATAACTCAAGGAAAATTTATATATTGTGGAATGAATTTTCAATATTATGATAACTTTTTACCGATATTAGAACTGTTTGTCCGTTTGTCATCAACGAACAACTAGGGACAAGTACTATTGCCCTTACAATACTTCTATCCTCCACATCAGTGACACACCAGCTTTCTTCACTACTTGTCGTTGGCCCAGATAATCAGATCAAAGACAAACACGACATAGTTGGGGAGACGAACCCGTGACTCTTTTTATTCAACCAAAGAAACTTACAAACAATGGATAAAATAAACTATTAAGCTAGACCTCTATTTATACTAAAATAACCATACTAATTCTACTCAAATACTTCTAGCAATTATAATCTAATACTAACCAAATATCATTATCTATGCTATTTAACCAAACTAGATAATTCTAAACATTCAAATAATTAATTAAACTATCCACTTTAGCCCCTTCAACTTTACTATTTATTCAAGATTAATCTTCATTCACCCCTTAATCTTGAATTGTATTTCTTCTTGCCTTTGTTCCTCCTTTTTCAACTGTCTATAACATATTTGCTTCACCGATTCTTCAAACTTAGCATTCGTTTCTTCCATACTTAAATTTGAAGTTGCATTGCTGCTTTCTTTCTCGACTTGCTTCTTCTCATCAACTCGTTCTTGACTAATATTTTCACGAACTTCAAACAAATACTTTGTGATCGTTCCAAACTGAATTTCTCTCACTTTCATAATCGGTTTCACATCATGACTTTCTTTCTTTTCATCTTTAAGATTGTTTGGATTACAACATACCTAGAGCTTGATGTTGTACATTCTATTCTGGTTGCTCTAAACCTTCATCAACAATCTTCTTTTATAATCATGTAGCCTCAAGACCTCATTGGCTATTTCAATCTTACATCACTCTTCATCCAACTGACCTAAGCTAAGAAGATTTGTCTTTAACTTAGGCATATAGAAAACATCCAAAAAAAATGTTTTCTTTTCTCCATTCTGACCTACCACGGTCACATTACCTTGACCTTTGATTTTGATATCAACCCCATCACCAAACTTAACTTTACCCCAGACTCGTTCATCTAAGGTTGTGAAAAACTCTTTCTGTCCTGACATATGATGACTTGCACCATTATCTAAGGACCACGTTCCTTTATTCTTTTCATCCTTTTCAAACACACTAGGGATAACCCTTTCTTCACTCAGACTTAGTTTCTTTGTCGAACAAACTGCCATAAACAGAGATGGATCAATATCACCCACATCTTCTGTCTTTGTCAAATTGGCTTCTTCTTTACCTTTACTAGGAGCTTTACATTCATACAAGTAGTGTCCAATCTTATCACAGTTGTAGCACCTTACATACTTCCTTCTGTCTTGCCATTCTTTGGGGTTCTTTTTCGTCTCTTCATCCCGTTCATTACTCCATCTTTGATTCCATCTTCCTCGTCTATTGTATCTTCCATGTTCTCGGTAGTTTTCAACTTTCTTTTCAAGCTGGTTGAACATAAGCTGACTTTGGGATGAACTTTCATTTACATTCTTGAACTTATTTCTTTCTTCGTATGCCTTCAAATGTCCAACTACAACTTCAAATGTCATTGTTTTGATTTCTTCAAATTGCTCGATCGAAAAAACAATAGGTAAATATTTACCAGGCATAGAGTTCAAGAATTTTCTAACCACAACCTCTTCTTCGAGTGTTGCCCCAAGCTCTTGTACTTCGATTGTACTCCACCTAGCTAATTTCGCTTCACATTCATCAATACTTTACGTCTCACTCATCTTCAATCCATCTAACTCGCTTCTCAGTATTTGAAGACGAGCTTTCTGCGTTCTTTCTGCACCAAGATAATGAACTCTTGGTGTAACACCCCAACCGATGGCGGAAAACATCGAGGTGTCACGTAAGAATGAGTATACAGTAGCACATGGTATTCAAGTTTTAATTTGAAATTTATTTAAAGTAAAAAAATATCCAAAATTGAAAATACATAACAAGTCTTGAATGGAATTCTAATACATCAAAAAGCCAAACAAAGCATACACTTCAAATTGTCTCCTCATGCTAACTCTCTAGACTTCAATCATCATTATTTCCTGTTGAGTTGTAAAAAATGGGGGGGGGGGGGGTCAACTAGAAGTTGGTGAGAATACATAAGCCATGTCAAGCAAATAGTTTAAGTATAAAAGTTTAGCAATTCATATGTCTATCGTAAGTTTAAGTCTACATGAATAAACATGATATGTTGAATCGACATAATCAAACCTCCGACTAGTTTAGGTCCATCCCGTCATCCACGGTTCACCTTAATAATATGTTGGAACGATAACAATCACCCACGCTACATATGTAGGAGGTACACGTATCCGGGTGGGATTGTCAATCCAATAGATCTATTATTGAGTATCGCCGGCTTGGCCAAAGCTAATGATTATGTAATGTTGAAACTCGTTGAAACTGTTGTTGTTGTCTAAATCATGAGGCATTAAAGTTTACAACTAGACATGCATGTAGAATTGCTTAAGTATAATGTTGCAAGTATGAAGAATTGCATAAACATGGTTACGTAAACTCACCTTAGCAAAGTATTAAGTCTCGAGAAATAGAATATGTGTAGCCCCAAAGTTGCCAATTACAAGAGCTTATAATCAAAGCTTCAATTGTAGAAGTAATAGACTATAGAAGAAAGGTATGAGGGAAAGTTTAATCGGATTGAAACAATCGATTTAGAGGTGCAAAGTATAATGGGTCATAGGTGGGTTTTTATACTAGTTTTGAATTCAATTAGCCATTAAAATTGGTCAACACCATAAAGTAAGGTTTTATGATGAATTGACTATTTGACTAAGACTTTGACTGTTTGACTAAGACTTTGACTAGGACTTTGACTATTTGACTCAAGGCTTTATTTAAAAAAAAAATCTTGTATGTGAAAAAAAAAGAATTTAGAATCATATTATTATTATTATTATTTATATATATTTATGTATGTATATAAGTTGTGAGTTAGGATAAATAAAGACTTAGGCACATTTGTATAATATTAATGATAAAGGTGTAATAATAAAAAAAATATATATATATATAAGGGCTTTTTATGTATTAAAATTTTGGGGAAAATTTTGCGATGTTACAGTCTCCCCTACTTTTGGAAACTTCGTCCCGAAGTTTATTGAAAACACAGGGTTGAAGGTGATTGGGTAGAAATTAGGACAAGGGTGGTTTGGGAAGTTTCGAGTTAAGGTATGACATAAATTTATAGGTAACAGAATAAAGTGTTTCGAATAATTTGGGTAAGAGTTTTGATATGTGTGAGTTTTAAGGGTTGGATTAGGTGTGTCTTGGAATCGCAAGGCGAATAAGAATCTTAAGTTTTAGAAATCCTAAAAGAAATGCATGAGTTGATGGACTATAGAAAGGCTAAATGAACTACCAGGTAACTAGAGTTTATAATTAGTTTCTCTACCGAAAACCTTGATAGAATTTCACACCACCTTAACGTACCTGTAAATTCATGATTACGTTCCGGACCGCAATCACCAATTTACCTTACATTAGGGTTTTGTGTCCTTCTATGACTCTAAACACACATGTAAGTAATGCAAAATAACCTTGTGATTGAATTGTATACAATGTATCAAAAAATAAGTCCAACTGTTGAGCAGGAAAAAAGACTTCTACCAGTCAGTGAGTAAGAACCTCTACCGATTGTTGAGCAGGTATGATAGCCTCTACCAGTCGTTGAGCAGGTTGTAGGGCCTCTACCGACTGTTGAGCAGGCATGATGACCTCTACCAATCGTTGAGTAGGTTATTTTGTACTCTACTAACTGTTGAGCAAGTACTTCATCCTCTATCAGTTGTTTGATTAAGTGTACCAATTACTACACACATGAATTGCAAATTGATAATATGTACATGTAAGCAATCAAGTATCAAGTATAGCATACGAGTTGTAATAGAGTTGCCCTAGATAAGGTTAATGACTCTAGGTGTGTCTATAGTAAATAGTTTATATTCCATGAATTCTAGTTTCAAATGTTCAAATAAGGCAAATAGTCGAATCCTCATGTATAACTAAGGATTATGTTTGATGCAACACACAATCAAGTTTCAATAGTTTGGTTATCATGGGTAAACTAGCTCATGTGTGAGAAGGTGAAGGATATGAATTTAGTTCTTGAGAGGATGATGAAAAATTCTTGAAGCAGAATCAAAGTTGTGAGAGATAGTGAATGTGAAGATAGTTGATAAAGAGTTTATTTAATAGTAAGGAGATTATGTAGCAGTGTAAATTTTGGGGTTTGGATCAAAGGTTATAATCAAGTGTATAAGAAAACATGATTGTGGTATATGCCAAATATTGTAAAAATTTGAACAAGTTGAAAGTGAGTGAGTGTCGATGGAGAATCTAGAGACTAGATATTATTCCTATGGAATAAAAAAAAATTATTTTCAAAATTGGTTTTGTACATAAAGCAAAAGTTGTTAAATAGTACAAGCTAAGTAGGCTTTGATTAAAATATTCCCGTTAGTTGGAGATTTCAAACATGACATTAGGTTTTGAAGATCAAGGTTCTATTAGTGATTTTTAATAGTTTAAAGCATTATATAGAAAATTGTTTGTTACGTCAATAAATAAACAATTGAATTTAAGTTCGAGGATATCTTTTGACAAAAATATGTACTTTGTAAAGTTACTAGGTAATGAAAATACAACAAGATTTAGAAATCTTTAGTTTGTGCTAAGGTATGAGGTTATAGTTTTTAAAAAAATAAGTAACATGTGGAGAAATGAAATAATATGATTTAGGTAGGGTGTTGAATATTTAAAAAGTGGCTAAGATGGTAAGGTGAAGTGTGATTGTGAAATCCATAGATGGTTATGAAATGAGATTGATTTAAGCTGTAAAATTTTGAGATTTTAGAGCTTAGTTTAAGGAAAGTGAGTGTAATCATTTATTCATTAATTAAAACGAATAAACGAAAACGTTGACTTATCAAAACTTCTAGATTCTAATAACATAGTGAAGACATGCTTTAGCCTATAAGTGAACACTCATCCCGAGAATTCCCAGGTAGGCATCCGGGTCCCTCGTCTGATTGGGATTTATGCGCAATGCCAGTCCTAGACAGAAAACTCAGAATACAGGCGTTCACCCTTCCAGATTGCACGTGTTCGTTATTAAAATCTATAACTTCGACGAGATCTTCAAGGTGGTTCAGGCTAAACCTGAGGATTTGTCCTATTAGTCTAAGAGTATATCTTGTGATGGAGAGCACTCTTCTTGTAGGGACTAAAGTAAGGATAAGAAGTAGGATAGAGAATATAAACAAGTAAGGTTGCAAGTAAAAGGAGCAAGTACTGATTAAAATCCTATGGTTATAGACTAGATTATTATTTTTTCTAATAACCTAATTCCCAATAACCATAGCTCTGATACCAATCTGTAACACCCCAACCGATGGCGGAAACATCGAGGTGTCACGTAAGAATGAGTATACAGTAGCACATGGTATTCAAGTTTTAATTTGAAATTTATTTAAAGTAAAAAAATATCCAAAATTGAAAATACATAACAAGTCTTGAATGGAATTCTAATACATCAAAAAGCCAAACAAAGCATACACTTCAAATTGTCTCCTCATGCTAACTCTCTAGACTTCAATCATCATTATTTCCTGTTGAGTTGTAAAAATGGGGGGGGGGGGTCAACTAGAAGTTGGTGAGAATACATAAGTCATGTCAAGCAAATAGTTTAAGTATAAAAGTTTAGCACTTCATATGTCTATCGTAAGTTTAAGTCTACATGAATAAACATGATATGTTGAATCGACATAATCAAACCTCCGACTAGTTTAGGTCCATCCCGTCATCCACGGTTCACCTTAATAATATGTTGGAACGATAACAATCACCCACGCTACCTATGTAGGAGGTACACGTATCCGGGTGGGATTGTTAATCCAATAGATCTATTATTGAGTATCGCCGGCTTGGCCATAGCTAATGATTATGTAATGTTGAAACTCGTTGAAACTGTTGTTGTTGTCTAAATCATGAGGCATTAAAGTTTACAACTAGACATGCATGTAGAATTGCTTAAGTATAATGTTGCAAGTATGAAGAATTGCATAAACATGGTTACGTAAACTCACCTTAGCAAAGTATTAAGTCTCGAGAAATAGAATATGTGTAGCCCCAAAGTTGCCAATTACAAGAGCTTATAATCAAAGCTTCAATTGTAGAAGTAATAGACTATAGAAGAAAGGTATGAGGGAAAGTTTAATCGGATTGAAACAATCGATTTAGAGGTGCAAAGTATAATGGGTTATAGGTGGGTTTTTATACTAGTTTTGGATTCAATTAGCCATTAAAATTGGTCAACACCATAAAGTAAGGTTTTATGATGAATTGACTATTTGACTAGGACTTTGACTGTTTGACTAAGACTTTGACTATTTGACTCAAGGCTTTATTTAAAAAAAAATCTTGTATGTGAAAAAAAAAGAATTTAGAATCATATTATTATTATTTATATACATTTATGTATGTATATAAGTTGTGAGTTAGGATAAATAAAGACTTAGGCACATTTGTATAATATTAATGATAAAGGTGTAATAATAAAATATATATATATATATATAAGGGCTTTTTATGTATTAAAATTTTGGGAAAAATTTTGCGATGTTACACTTGGTGCTTCCCAAACATCTTTCGGTTCTGAATACTTGGCCATCTGAAGCAACACATCTTCTAGTAGGGTTTGGAAGATTACACCTAAGACCATAAACTTCTTTCTTTTTTCCATTCCTGTCGCTTTTTCCTTATCAATTGCATCTCGCAAACCATTCGCGCCCAAAATAGTTTTCATCATAACTGACCATGTTGCATAGTTGGTCGAGTTCAACTTTGGTGCCTGCAAAAACAAATCACTCGTAGATTCTTTCATCATTCCTGAACTCTATTCTTTATCACCGGCCATTATATGCCTCTTAATTTTCTGTATGCGTACAATTGTACAAACGAACCAAAACTAGATCTATCCTTTTTGTTTTCAACGATAGTTCCGAGTTGCTTTTGGAACACAACAAAAAATAAATAACCAGCCTTCGTGTGAACTTGAGTAAAGAAAAACGCAACAAACCAAAATATTAATTCTTTTGTTGTTTCTTCGCACTAAGGAAACAAAATATATTATTTTCTTTTCGAACTTCCACGCACACCTGAAAGGATTTAAAATTCCTTCTGGAGAATCTCAATGCCCAACAAAGCAATATCCTGTGATGACGTAATTAATTGCAATTCCAACAAACAAACATCAACAAACAAACTTCGTTTTCTTATGCTCAATAGACGTTTAACAAGAACGGAAAACCACTCTGGCAATGTAATCTTCGGGGTAGAACGAAACGTGTATTCAACGAGCCAAAAGTCTGATATCGATTGTTGGCCCAGACAATAAAATTAAACACAAACACAAGATAGTTTTGGAGACGAACCCGCAACTCTTTTTATTCAACCAAACAAATTTTTAAACAAGGGACAAATAAACTATTAAGCTAGACCCCTATTTATACTAAATAACGATACTAATCCTACTCATATACTTCTAGCAATTATAATCTAATCTATATCTATCTATACATATAATAAACCAAAGCCATTTTAATGACATGACACTCAAAGAGGCATTCTCCTCCTTGAGTGTGTTGGAAATTTGGTGAAAATGCTATTTTCACAAAATATAGGAAAATGAGTTTTTCCTAACTTTGGACTGAAATATATATTTGAAACAGAGGTTTAATCATATATTTCTTTGTGGGTTTATGTTCTATGTTGTGAGAGCTTCGCAACGAACCAAACCACGTCCAAAACAGAGCTAAGATGAATGAGATATCGATGCTCAAAGATTGGTGATTGAAGCACTTGATGCTGAAATGAAACAAGATGGAACTTGTCCCACATAGGAAGAGTGAAGATACCATGAGTGGTATATAAGGAGGAACACTCCTTCCTTATTGTTTCATAGGAGCTCACACTGTGGAACTCGCGAAGGGTGCGGAGCACCCCAACTCGCACTCGCACTCGCACACGCACACGCACACGCGCGTGGCGTGGGCGATGGGCGCAATGTGGCGCTTTGATGGCGCACTTCGCACACACGCATCACCGCGAGCCGCTTGAGAGCCGCCTTAGTATTTTTGAAAGCAGGTTCGAGGACAGAGGCTGGTGATGGCGCGCGAGTACGAGCAGACAACCAGGTAGCGTCCTGGTCTGCGCGGATGCTTCCGCGCAGGCGCGCGACGAGTCGTTCCGCTGACGTAGAACGTAAGGTTCAGCGCGGACATCTGCTCCGCTGACGTAGAACGAGAGTTACGTTGTGCGCATGCGCGCAGATGGACGCGCGCGCGCAGGCTCCTCAGCTTCACAGCAAATCAGTAACAGCTCAGCAATGTAACTGTCTGGTCAATCAGTTTCGTCTGAAACTTTAAGAACATAATAAATGCCATTGAAGACGTTCAATGACATTTATTTTTCGTTTTTAATGCTTTCCGAAACTGATTCTTTCTGGACTCCTATAAATACCAAGGAGAGCCTTGGTTGAAGACACACCTCAGACATACTGATCTGAATCACCTTTCTTCTCCAGCAATATTTTCTGTCGGTTCTTCTTGTTTCAGGTACACTTCGGGTCAGAGCTAACTCCGGCAGCACTATAGCTGTTCCGGCTGTTGTACCCTGGGAAACAAAACGAGTTCTTGTTAATAGACTCGGAATTTGTTTTAAGGGCCCCGTGTTCAACACGATCCTCAGCCACCAAGTTTGCTTGTTTCTATTCCTTTCTTGCATTTATTCATATCTGTTGTAATAGTATTAGATTTCAGCTTTCATCTTTATTTGTAATCGTATTTATAATTCTGTTGTATTTAAATTTACACGAGCGGTTCCTACAATCTTAAAACAAATTTTTAAACACCGTTCGTGTATTACAAAACCATTCTAATTGTGATACAAACGAGTTTTGTTTCACATAGTTTGTGTTTTAAAAACAGATTTTTTTTGGTTTTTCGAACCATTATAACTTACTGTTCGGTCTTCAAAGTTGGACTTAGAAGCCTACGGTTTGTTATTTTGTTAGAAAACATTATCGGTTACATCTAAACCTTTGTCTAAAATTGAAATAATACTTTTTGTTGGCCTTCAAAGTTGGACTTAGAAGTCACAAATTGTTATTATTTTGAGTATTTTTTAATATTAGTTGACGTTTTTTTTTATAAATAGAGTTTTATAAAACTGAAAAAATTAACGTGTTTGGTTGAAATTTTTCAGAATGTCGACTAGTGACAACAACAACAACGTGAACCAAGCTGTTCTTGGTACCCCTTTGCCTGCCAACACAGTGGGAGCGTCCACTGTGGCAAATCATGCTGAAAAACCCGAAAAGTTTTCGGGTTTGAACTTCAAGAGGTGGCAACAGAAGATGTTCTTCTACTTGACCACCTTGAACCTTGCGAGGTTCTTAACAGAATCCGCTCCCCAACCTACGGAAGGGCAGAACGACGTTCAATTTCAGAGCGCGTTAGATGCTTGGAAGCATTCGGATTTCTTATGTCGCAACTATGTCTTAAACGGCCTAGTAGATGGTTTGTATAATGTTTATTATACAATAAAGACTGCCAAAGATTTATGGGAGTCTTTAGACAAGAAGTATAAAGCGGAGGATGCTGGAACGAAGAAATTCGTTGTAGCCCGCTTCTTGGACTACAAAATGCTTGACTCTAAAACGGTTATGAATCAAGTCCAAGAATTGCAAATTATACTTCATGAAATCTACGCAGAGGGCATGATACTTAGTGAGACATTTCAAGTGGCAGCAATGATTGAAAAGTTACCTCCTTCGTGGACTGACTTTAAGAATTATCTTAAGCATAAACGAAAGGAGATGACTGTGGAGGAACTTGTTGTTCGTCTTCGGATTGAAGAGGACAACAGAATTGCCCAAAAAGGTAGCCTTGTCCAAGATACGGCTAGGGCTAATGTTGTGGAAACTGGGCAATCCTCCAAGGGCAGCAAGAATAAAGGGAAGAAGGACAAAGGGAAAGCGAAGGTGGATCTTGGACCTAAAAAGGGGGCTGTGAAAAAGAAGCCTGCGCCTTTTTCTGGTATTTGTTACAACTGTCAAGAGACAGGCCACCGCGCCAACCAATGCAAGAAGCCTAAGCGTGAGCGTGCGCATATGGTCGATGAGGATGGCATGCCTCTTGTAGCAATGATAACTGAGCAAGGTGCTATGGTTGAAGATGAAGTCAACGTGGTGGGCGACAACCTACCTGGCTGGTTCGTTGACACTGGTGCAACCCGTCATGTTTGTGGAGACAAGGCTCTTTTCTCTACATTCAAGGAACTCACGGGTGGAGACAAGCTTTATATGGGGAATAAAGCTACTGCCGACATCAAGGGTGAAGGCGAGGTGATTTTGAGGATGACTTCAGGGAAGGACCTCACGTTGAGCAAGGTGTTGTATGTACCTGACATACGCAAGAATCTCGTCTCGGGATGGATGCTCAACAAGTTTGGATTTCGCCTAGTGTTTGAATCGGACAAGTTTGTTCTGTCTAAGCGTGGTATGTTTGTTGGAAAGGGCTATGCCCTTAATGGTATGTTCAAAATGAATGTAATGGTTGTGAACAATTCAATGAATAAAACTCCTACTACTTCTATTTATATGCTTGAGTCTTCTAATGTTTGGCATGGTAGACTAGGACATGTAAATTTTAATTCAATGCGTCGTTTGATTAAATTGGATAGCATACCAACATTCCACATTGAATCCGATTCTAAATGCGAAGCATGTGTTGAATCCAAACTAACACGATCACCTTTCAAATCGGTTGAACGAATAACCGAACCACTTGATTTAATTCACACCGATGTTTGTGATTTAAAGGCAATTCCTACAATTGGTGGGAATAAATATTTCATCACGTTTATTGATGATTGCACCAAATATTGTTACGTATACTTACTCAAGAGTAAGGATGAGGCAATAGATAAGTTTACCTTATACAAGAATGAAGTTGAGAATCAACTTAAAAAGAAAATTAAGGCCGTGAGAAGCGACCGAGGTGGCGAATATGTTGCACCTTTTGCCGATTTATGCGCAAAAAGTGGCATAATACATGAATGTACACCACCTTATTCCCCACAATCAAATGGCACCGCGGAACGAAAGAACCGTACATTGAAAGAAATGATGAATGCCATGTTGATAAGTTCGGGGGTGAACCGTGAAATGTGGGGGGACGCCATTCTCTCGGCTAATTATCTTTTGAATAGGATACCTCTAAAAGTTAGGGACGAGACTCCCTACGAGTTGTGGAAAGGAAGAAAACCTTCTTACAGATTCTTGAAAGTGTGGGGGTGCCTAGCCAAGGTGACTGTACCACCTCCTAAGGCTCTTAGGATAGGCCCCAAAACTGTTGATTGCATATTTATTGGATATGCACATCAAAGTACTGCGCATCGTTTTCTTGTATATGAATCCAAGAATCCTGATGTACACAAAAACACTTTCATGGAGGTAAATCCTAGTTTTGTCGAGTACTTTGAACATGTTTTTCCTATGCTAGGACAAACACTTCTTAGATCATCAATGCCAATTAACGATGACCAAGCAGGTCCATCAACATTAGTTGACGATGAAATTCAAGAGGAAAGACATAAACGACCTGAGGTTGAGGAGGGTGAGCTTAGACGAAGCAAAAGGGCAAGGATTGAAAAATCCTTTGGTCCAGACTTCTTGAGCTATATGGTAGAGGGTGAGCCCAATACCTACCGCGAAGCGGTCTCCTCTTCAGAAGGACCTCAATGGAAAGAAGCAATTAAGAATGAGATTGATTCTATATTGCAAAATCATACTTGGGAGTTAGTAGATCTTCCACCGGGTTGTAAACCCCTTGGATATCGTTGGATATTTAAGAAGAAGATGAAAACTGATGGAAGTATTGATAAATACAAGGCTAGATTAGTGATCAAAGGATTTAGACAAAAGGAAGGTCTAGACTACTTTGATACTTACTCGCCTGTAACACGAATAACCTCTATAAGATTGGTTCTTGCAATTGCGGCCTTAAGAAATTTGGATGTTCACCAAATGGATGTAAAGACCGCTTTTCTAAATGGTGATTTAGAAGAAGAAATTTACATGGAGCAACCAGAGGGTTTCTCTGCCCCAGGACAAGAGGGCAAAGTATGTAAATTAGTCAAATCTTTATATGGTTTGAAGCAAGCTCCAAAACAATGGCATCATAAATTTGACCAAGTCATGCTTGACAATGGTTTCAAAATAAATGAGTGCGACAAATGTGTCTATTCCAAAGACACGCCAGGAGGTTATGTGATCTTATGTCTATATGTGGATGATATGCTTATCGTTGGGAGTAATGATAAGATGGTTAAATCTACTAAAGACATGTTGAAAGGGAGATTTGATATGAAGGACATGGGTCTAGCGGATGTTATTCTTGGAGTAAAAATCCTTAGAACCCAACATGGTCTTGTTCTAACTCAATCTCACTATGTGGACAAAATCCTTGAAAAATTCAATTCAGGAGACAAGGCTATAGCTCGTTCTCCAATTGATACCACCCACCATCTACTTAAAAATAGAGGAAAGGGTGTTGCTCAGGTAGAGTATTCAAGGATCATTGGCAGTCTAATGTATCTAATGACATGTACCAGACCCGACTTAGCATACGCGGTGAGTAAGCTAAGTAGATATACAAGTAATCCAAGTGATGAACATTGGAAAAGTATAACAAGGGTGCTTAGATACATAAGGTTCACACGGGACTATGGACTGCATTATACCCGTCATCCAGCAGTGGTTGAAGGATACACTGATGCGAACTGGATTTCGGATATAAAAGATTCCAAATCAACAAGTGGTTATGTGTTTACACTTGCGGGTGCTGCTATATCTTGGAAGTCTTCGAAGCAAACTGTTATAGCAAGATCCACGATGGAATCTGAATTTATCGCCTTAGATAAGTGTGGAGAAGAGGCGGAGTGGATACGTCAATTTGTGGAGGATATTCCAAGATGGAGTAAACCTTTACCAGCTGTTTGCATACATTGTGACAGCCAGTCGGCGATTGGGAGAGCCCAAAGCACAATGTATAATGGCAAATCGAGGCACATAAGACGTAGACACAAAACAATACGACAACTACTCTCAACGGGTGTTATCACGATTGACTATGTGAAGTCAATGGATAACATTGCGGACCCGTTAACAAAAGGCTTAAGCAAAGAGGTAGTTCATAAGTCGTCAAGAGGAATGGGACTAAAGCCCACGCAAAAAGGGAGTATGAGGGAAACCTAATCTAGTTGACTGGAGATCCCAAGATCTAGATTCAATAGGACAACTTAATCATATGACCAAAGGGAGTCACTGTGGGGGGCACCCCAAAATACAAAAGGGAGTATATACTTCCTAGTCCATTCCAATCAGTGACAGTGTGTCGAGGTTAAGCATATTCAAGTTAATGATTGTGGTAAATCAATATAACTTTTGCTTTTAATGATTCAGGGGAATCACCTATGTTAGAGAGAAGTAGGGTCGCTTCGAATGGATTTGTGGGGAGGCGCAAATCCTAGAGCTCTCGCAGAACCAGGAGTGTCCATGACCATAACGGACACGACAATGAGGGGTTGGCTACACCAAGTGGGGCGTTGTGTGAGGTGTATTGTCGTTTACACAAACGGGGATCAGTTCAAAGACATCAAGTTCTACTGATCGCCAGTAAGCTAAGTATGCTTCACAAAGGAAGGTTCAAAGGCAAAACCTACCTATCCTGCAACGCTCTACTGTCGAATTGTATCGTTGAAACTTGTAAGAACGGATCGATCTCCATTCATGTGGGGGATTGTTGGAAATTTGGTGAAAATGCTATTTTCACAAAATATAGGAAAATGAGTTTTTCCTAACTTTGGACTGAAATATATATTTGAAACAGAGGTTTAATCATATATTTCTTTGTGGGTTTATGTTCTATGTTGTGAGAGCTTCGCAACGAACCAAACCACGTCCAAAACAGAGCTAAGATGAATGAGATATCGATGCTCAAAGATTGGTGATTGAAGCACTTGATGCTGAAATGAAACAAGATGGAACTTGTCCCACATAGGAAGAGTGAAGATACCATGAGTGGTATATAAGGAGGAACACTCCTTCCTTATTGTTTCATAGGAGCTCACACTGTGGAACTCGCGAAGGGTGCGGAGCACCCCAACTCGCACTCGCACTCGCACACGCACACGCACTCGCACACGCGCGTGGCGTGGGCGATGGGCGCAATGTGGCGCTTTGATGGCGCACTTTGCACTTCGCACACACGCATCACCGCGAGCCGCTTGAGAGCCGCCTTAGTATTTTTGAAAGCAGGTTCGAGGACAGAGGCTGGTGATGGCGCGCGAGTACGAGCAGACAACCAGGTAGCGTCCTGGTCTGCGCGGATGCTTCCGCGCAGGCGCGCGACGAGTCGTTCCGCTGACGTAGAACGTAAGGTTCAGCGCGGACATCTGCTCCGCTGACGTAGAACGAGAGTTACGTTGTGCGCATGCGCGCAGATGGACGCGCGCGCAGGCTCCTCAGCTTCACAGCAAATCAGTAACAGCTCAGCAATGTAACTGTCTGGTCAATCAGTTTCGTCTGAAACTTTAAGAACATAATAAATGCCATTGAAGACGTTCAATGACATTTATTTTTCGTTTTTAATGCTTTCCGAAACTGATTCTTTCTGGACTCCTAAATACCAAGGAGAGCCTTGGTTGAAGACACACCTCAGACATACTGATCTGAATCACCTTTCTTCTCCAGCAATATTTTCTGTCGGTTCTTCTTGTTTCAGGTACACTTCGGGTCAGAGCTAACTCCGGCAGCACTATAGCTGTTCCGGCTGTTGTACCCTGGGAAACAAAACGAGTTCTTGTTAATAGACTCGGAATTTGTTTTAAGGGCCCCGTGTTCAACACGATCCTCAGCCACCAAGTTTGCTTGTTTCTATTCCTTTCTTGCATTTATTCATATCTGTTGTAATAGTATTAGATTTCAGCTTTCATCTTTATTTGTAATCGTATTTATAATTCTGTTGTATTTAAATTTACACGAGCGGTTCCTACAGAGTGTGCCATGTAGCATTCCATGTCATTAGGTGATTTTAAGAAAAAAAAATCAAAAACAAAATTAAAGATATCATTATATTTAAATATTTAAAGACTAGCTTATACCCCGGGAGCGTCCCGGGTTGAAAAATCTAAGTAAAGTGAATAAAATTAGAAGTATCTAAACTATAAAAATGACATCTATGTATCAACTTACATTAGATACTTTAAAAAGAATACCAAAAAGATCCATTTCACTTTACAACATCAACACCTAAAACAGAATATTAAGATCACAAGCACTTCAAGGGGATATAGATTGTTTAGCACCAATACATTCAGTCAAATGTCTTTAATTGCATACAATAAGATTTGAGCTATTTCAGAATATGGTAGAAAAAGAAAACATAGCAATTACCTGTTGGAGAACGTCCCGGGTTGAAATATCTAATATGACATAATAAAATATCTAATATGACAACATAATTAATGACTTGCCAATATATTATTAATGAATATTATTATTATTATTTTAAACAAATCTCTGCCATAAGTTATTATATTCTAATATAAAAAAAGGGTAATTGGGTCGGGTATCACCTAATCCCAGGCCCGACCCAAACCCATAATTTTTTTAAACTAATTCCAAACCTGACACAATACCTGCCGGGTTACAAAAATAGTCGTTTTTTTCTCCGTTTTTTATATAGCACTATGGTACTCGTTGGAAAGATAATAAAACGCTCGTTAATTTGGTGTAATTTTTTTCTTTAAAAATTCTCATGTATAAAAGATATTAACGTTTAAAAGTTATGGGAGTAAACATTAGAGATACAAATCTAATTTTGTTTTTAAATTTTAAATTATTATTTTCCTAAAATAAAGGCCTTGCCACATGGGATGACACATGACACACTCAATAAAGAGAATACCCTCTTTGAATGTCATGTCATTAAAATGTCTTTGGTTTATTATATGTATAGATTATATCTATACATCTAGAATTACATTCTAAAAATCTCGCCTATTTTGATAGGCGAATTCCTAACCATAATAAAAATCCAAAATCCACAAATCATCAAATCCTACAATTCAATTAAATTCAACCTAATCAAATCATATAATATTACTAGCTGATTATCCCGGGAGGGTCTCGGGGTTGAAAAATCTAATTTTACGTGATAACTTATTGCAAATGGCTCAAGTTAACTAACCACAAAATCTCTTAATCATTTCATGTTCATAATATTCTAATCAGTAATAACTCATATTCCCTAATCTAAAACTTAATCAATAATCATCTAAAAAATCACTTATGTAAGATGCAACTATTAAAAAACTCATCACATCTCTCTAATTTCTCACATTCTAATGGCTCTTATAATTCCTAACCTAATCAACTAAACAAACACTTAAGTTGGAAGTTGTAACCATTGCATCTCATTATGCCACGTGGCATAATCAAGAGATGGTTGAGGCCACAATTGAACGCCACGTCAGCAACTATCGATTCTTCCTGGGAGCGTTCCGGGGTTGAAAAATATAACCATTCTAATAATACTAATACTAATAGTAATAATTATTACTCTTGTAATTAAATAAATAAAAAAATAACCTTGCTATAAGCTGATACCATGTGTTGCAGTGTTGCACGATTCTTTCTCCTAGCTTCTCTTGATGAAGTATACCTAGTAAATTCCAATGATAACATGGCGATTGGGCTGATTTTCAACATCGTAGATAAGAACCTGGTTTAAAAGAAAAAAACATGATTAATGAATAACATGAACACATTGTGTGTTTTTTTTCTGTATGAACGAAACCCCACAAAAAATAGTCGATTTTTTCTTCGTTTTTTATATAGCACTATGGTACTCGTTGGAAAGATAATAAAACGCTCGTTAATTTGGTGTAATTTTTTTCTTTAAAAAATACCGTATATAAAAGATATAAACATTTAAAAATGATGGGAGGAAATATGAGAGATAAAATTTTAAATTTATTTTTAAATTTTTTTTTTCTAAAATAACTCAATTTAATTAAAAAATGAAATAATTCAAAAACACCAAAAACACTCAATTATTAAGCCACGTGGCACTCTCAAGGAAAGGTTAAGGCCTCCATTGCACATCACGTCAGCATATACGTTTTCTTTTATATATATTAACTAGTTTTTATCCCGGGAGCGTCCCGGGTTGAAATATCTAATATGACATAATAAAATATTATTATTATTATTATTATTATTATTATTTTAAACAAATCACTGCCATAAGTTATCATATTTAAATATAAAAAAAAACGAATCTCTGCGTCGGGGTATAAATCTAGTGTCATTACAAATGAATTCGGAAGTTTGTAATCGATCATTCTAAAAACAACTAACATGAAATAAGAAAAAAAAGTTAATTATTGAAATATCGAACGCATTAGTCTAAGGGTTATGTGATGCATTAAAAAATTCATGGGTATATGATCGGGTATATAGTTCGGGTATTTGGGTATGTTGTTTCGGGGTAATCGGGTCGGGTATCACCTAATCCCAGACCCGACCCAAACCCACATTTTTTTTTAAACTAATCCCAAACCCGACACAATACCTGTCGGGTTACAAAAAATAGTCATTTTTTCTCCGTTTTTTATATAGCACTATGGTACTCGTTGGAAAGATAATAAAACGCTCGTTAATTTGGTGTAATTTTTTTCTTTAAAAAATCTCGTATATAAAAGATATTAGCGTTTAAAAGTTATGGGAGGAAACATGAGAGAAAAAATAGTAAAGTTTTAATATTTACATTTAGTAGATTAGGTATTTAATATATTAGGTTAAATCATATTTATTCCTTTTTTTTTAATTGGTTTACACTTGCCACATCACATCCTATGTGGCATCTCTCAAATGAGAGATTGCATAAGAATATGACATGTAGGATTAATCCCTTTGCAATATATATATATATATATATATATATATATATATATATATATATATAGATAGATAATAGATTAATAGATTTTCAAAGTTTCCTCTAAATCATCTTTTAGTTCAATTCATAGACTGATGTTATAAGATTTCGTATATTAATATCTAAATTAAGGGTTTGGTTGATAGCTTCTTTTTTTTAAAAAAAAAAAAATTGTTGATTTTTTTTATGTTTTGCCCATATGGTTTTAGGACAATTACACCACAATCGTAGTTTTGTATATAGTTTTAGTATAGTGGTTGTATTGTGTTTTAGTTTTAGTTTATTTTTATTACTTTGTATATATTTTTTTATAGTGATTGTATTGTGTTTTAGTTTTTTAAATGCATTATTATGTGAGTAATACATATGTTTTTGAGTGTGACAGATTCCTTTTTATTTTTAAACAAATCTTCATTTGCTGCTTTTGGTGGAAACCGTGGAAGAGGCGGAGGATATGGAGGTGGCGGCCGCGGAGGATTAGGTTTTTTTTTTTTTTTTTTTTTGAACAAACTTTCATTAACAACGGCAAGATCTCAAAGCTGAGAACCGCCAATCATACACACATATACAAAGGATAAGATGTCCAATTGGTCCAAACAATATCTTTAAATATACAAAGGATTAGGTATTAAATATTAATATTAGAGTTATGCATTCTTAGCTTTTATAATAGGTGTTAATATTAGTGTTATACATTATTTTAGGTTAGGTATTAAATATTGATATTAGAGTTATGTATTTTTTTAGCATTTATGATAGGTGTTAATATTAGAGATACATTAAAGTTATACATTGTTTTAGGTTAGGTGTACTATATTTCTTATGTAAAATTGATATGTCATATTATATTTCTCAACCCGTGACACTCCCGTGGTATAATCTATATATATATATATAATAAACCAAAGCATTTTTAATGACATGTCATAATATTATGCAATCTCTCTTTTGAGAGATGCCACATAGGATGTGATGTGGCAACTATAGACCAATTAAAAAAAAGGAATAAATATGGTTTAAATATGATTTAACATAATCTATTAAATACCTAATAAAAATATTAAAATTTTATTATTTTCCCTCTCATGTCCCCTCTCATAACTTTTAAATGTTAATATCTTTTATATACGAGATTTTTTAAAGAAAAAAAATACACCAAATTAACGAGCGTTTTATTATCTTTCCAACGAGTACCATACTGCTATATAAAAAACGGAGAAAAAAACGACTATTTTTTGTAACCCGACAGGTATTGTGTCAGTTTTGGAATTAGTTTAAAAAATATTGTGGGTTTGGGTCGGGCCTGGGATTAGGTGATACCCGACCCAATTACCTTTTTTTTATATTAAAATATGATAACTTATTGCAGAGATTTGTTTAAAATAATAATAATAATAATAATAATAATAATAATAATAATAATAATAATAATAATAATAATAATATTCATTAATCATATATTGGCAGATGCCATTTTTATAGTTTAGATACTTCTAATTTTATTCACTTTACTTAGATTTTTCAACCTGTGACGCTCCCGGAGTATAAACTAGTACTAACCAAATATACTAAATAACGATACTAATCCTATTAAACCAAACAAAATTAATTAATTAGTATCTATGCTATTAAACCAAACTAGATAATTCTAAATATTCAAAAAATTAATTAATTATTGATTAATTAAACTTTCCTTTTTAACCTCTTCAACTTTGCTACTTATTCAAGATTAATCTTCACTTGCCACAACGATTTGTTTGCCAATGATGTGTCAAGAATCATGTCGTTTGTGATTGTGTATTTAAAGTTATAATTTTTACTTAGACTATGTGTAGTGGGGGTTAATTTAAAGTTTCAAGTTGGACAAATTGTGACATGTGACATCCTATTTAGGGGCTTTAGGGTATGTTTGGCAAAATTAACTGGAGGCTGGTAGCTGGTAGCTGGAAGCTTTTTAAATATATTTTGGTGTTTGGCAGAGTCGCTGAAGCTTTTAATAAAATGTATAAAATGACCAAAATGAGCATAATTAAAAGCTTGTAAAGAAGATTTTTATTTTATTTTTAAAATAGAATGGATATTTGTGTCATTTACTAAAGCTTGTAGCTAGTAGAGTTTTTTCTTAAAAGCTACTACTAGTAGCTTTTCACTGTAGAGCTTTTTCTCTAACCTAAAAGCTTCCAGCCCCTTCAACCAAACAAGACTTTTTATTAAGTATGAGCTTTTTCTTAAAAGTTTTGAAGCTCCTAAAAGCTTTTAAAAGCTCCTTGTCAAACATACCCTTAAAAGAAAATGAGGTGTAGTGGTTTAAAGCCCCATAATGCCTCCAATGATTACCCCAATAATTATTTTATTTATTGTTGTCCAAAAAGTATATATTATTTTATTTATTTTTAATTAAAACAAAATAATACTATTTGTTGGTTTCAATTGTATTGTAGCGTTAAAAATTTAACGTCTTGAACCTGTTTTGAGATTTTAAGGCTTGAGGAGGTGTAGGGAACCTTAAAGGGCGCTAAATCATTCTTTCACACCCCATTTAAAGTCCACTACGAGTGATTTTTAAGTTGAGAGATTGGTTTTTACTTAGAATACGTACAGATAGGAAGCAAGGCATCGTGCCATCCGTCCACCTTGCTATTGTCACTCTTCCAGATCCCTATGTTCTGTTTATCCACACTATTTTGGGGTTTTTTCTCTATCTATGGCTACATCTGTTGATCTCAAGAATCTTCTCATTTATTAATATTTTAACTTTTAGTTCTGCAACATATGTTTTTTAGCATTTTAATATAATTTTTATATAGATAATAATATAATGTGTTACATGAAAATAAGCTAGCTAATGTTCAATTTGTTTTTAAATAAAACTAAAAAGTTAAATAATATTTACATTTTAAAATTGAATACATAGTAGTTTCACTTATTTCATGCTTCTTTCATTGATATACATAATCTTCTTATTCTTATCATTGTCTACCTCAGTTTTGTAGGAATACCTACATAGCCGGGACAAAGTAAAAGAATCTATTAATGGTGCTCTACAATCTACATTGTGTTATAGGAAGCGCGGAATTCAGCTAACTCGCATGCAAACAAGATGGTTGAATCTCTCAAACTTACGGCTGCTGCTCGGTTGCCTTAACCACTAAAATAGTATGGCTTGCTTGTTATTACTTTTTCACATTGTATGGGAACTGAAAATGTTAGAAATGTGAGTCAAAATCTATGGTCAAACAAGAAAGTCAAAAGGACAGATTCTGGAAGAATAAAGTCCAGGGGGTATTCTGTCAATATTCCAAAGTTTTATTAGTGTTATAATATAGTTTGGTGTGTTTGTAATAAAAGTCCAAACTATAAGGGCTGGTTGTGTCAATTCTAAAATAGGTTTGTTAAGAGGTCGTTAGTATCTGATTTAGGTCTATATAATCAGATTAGGTTTAGAATTGGGGTTAATCTTCTGCATTCTTTCTTCATTCAATTCCTTTCATGTAGTCGTTCAATTCCTTTCATGTAGTTGTTCTATAATCAATAAACTTGTGAATCGTTGGTTTAATGATTCGATTGTGATTCTGTTCTGGTGTTTTTACAACAGAAAATTTGGTTTTATGGTTTTTTAGTTGCAAGTTTATGAAGGAAGCGAACCTATCCTATTCTTTTCAATCTTTTACGTTGTGTTCCCGAGTTTATTTAACAAGAAAAAAGAAAGGAAAGTGAAGGAAAAAAAAACAACATGGTGTTACAAAGGTTTTTTTTAGGAAGTAAAGGAAAGGAAAAGGAAGAAACTGTGTTCCAGAGATTTTATTTGAGAGGAAAGGAAAAGCAGTGAAAAAAGGATCAAATATCATCCTCCCAAATTGGGAGGAAATGAAAGGAAAAGAAAGAAAAAAAAAAGGGAAAATGCCTCACAGCGTTAGAGTTTTCTAGTTCCTAAAATGTGTTTCAACTCAAAAAACATGAACAGTTAAATCTTTATTCTTCATTTAAAGTTGTGAATTTATAGGTCTTCACATATTATAGAGCTTTCTGGTTCTTAAGGTGTGTTTCATCTATTGATAGATAAAATAGTTTTATGTCAGGGAATCAACCTCCTGATCATGACACTTAACTTACAAAGAGGATGGGGCTGCATTATTTTCGGGTTCAAATATGCATTCCAAATTAACAAAAGATGGTTCTGAATCTGAAAACTTTGGGGAAATTTTAGGTGAAAATCTATATACCCGAGTCAGAACATTGAAGAGAAGCAACTACCTCTTACTAACACCAAATTGAATTCTTTTGTTATACCAGGGGTGTAAACGAGTCAAGCCGGGCCCAAGGCCGACTAGGCTCGAGCTCGGCTCGTCATGCTTTTATGAGACTCAAGCTGACTCTTGCTAACACCTAAAAAATAATATAACATTTAGAAGCAACCTCTCTATTCATACAGAGTTACGGTAAGACTGGGGTGTTACATCTACATCTCACCTCCTCCCCTTTCAGACTCTACCTTAACTTTGCTACTAGTAAAATTTACTGAGTATGACGATGATGACGAATTCTCTTTTCACGATAAAGAAGCAACTATTTAAAAACAAATTAAAAGATACTTACAACCCAAATTTTACAACAATTTATAATCCTTTCAAATTTGGAAAGTCACATGTAGTTGACTAAAACCTTTTATTTTTATTTAAAGTATTGAGCCGATTCATTTTTTGAAAGGCTAATAAAGTCGTTACGGGCTCATGTGGGAATCCCTTTATGACGAATTCAGGATACCCACGAGACACTCAGTCCTCCAGGTCCACCAATCCAAGGAAAACCCGACCAGCCACCCGCCCAAAGGCACGCCAATAAATAATCGGTAAAACTTGGTATCTTTCAAGGCTCTAACTTGTAACTATTAAACCCCAAGTTACCTATCATTAGGCCCCCCAGTCACCTATTAGCATTGAGCCGATTCTAATAGCCATAACCATCAATCACACTCAAATCCGTAATCAAAATCGAAGAAATGGCAGTCTAGCTCTTGAGCTACCTATGAAACCCTAGATCTGCCAAAATCCAATCCAATCTATAGTTAGCATGTTATATGATTGCTTCAGTTGCTTTCCATTACATATAGGTGCTGTTTGTTTTTGAAGAGGTAAAATGTCTGCAGTCTGCGGACCACATCTGCAGACATCTGCAGCAGAAGAGGTGGACCAAACGTCTGCAGTCTGCAATAAGAAGACTGTTTGCTTGTTAACGTCTGCAAAATAACCCAAAACCATAACTCACCACAACCCACAATAACCATAATCATAACCCACCACAACCACTATCACAACCATATAAAAAAAAAAAAAAAAAAAAACTAGATCTCTGTTCAAATGATATATCCAATTAAGAAATAATGCTAAACAAATAAAATTACAACATTCCAATCATTATGCATAAATTATATCCTTCCTTTTACACCAGTTTCGGACTATTTACCTCATATTCAAGCCAAGCTGTGCATAAATTATATCCATCCAAACCTTCAAAAACTTTGCGCTACTAAAATCCCCAAATTCATGTCACTTAAAAATCGTCCCTACTGTGCAAATTTTACTCATCGGAATCGACACCTCGCCGGCCGTTTGTTCCCACTTTCAATTCTACTACAAATCCAAATCCGTAGGCTAAAACAATATAAAGGCTAAAAACTTTAGGTGGAGGGATTTTGTCCTGATGCGGATGGAGTTTGAGACTTGTTTGGAAAAAGGGTGGGGAAGGAGAAGCGGGGGCGGTGGAGGGTGAGGAAGGAGGAGCAGGGGTGGCGACGGGGTAGGGAAGGAGGAGCAGTGGGCGGCAGACAGGTGGGAAAGGAAGAGAGGCGGCGGCGGGGTGGGTAAGGAGGAGAGGAGGGGAGGAAGAAGAAGTAGAAGTCTGAGAAGTAAAAAAGGGAAGAGAAAAGGAGGAGGAGGATGAGTATGAAGAAGAACATGATCTGATGCTGTGTGTTTTGTTGGGTGAGAAGAGGGAAAAAGAGGTGGGATAACATCTGCACCAGAAAGAGGAAGGGCAGATGTAAAAAGAGCTTCTAACTTCTAAAAAACAAACGAGCTGCCCGCCTCAAATGTCTGCCCACGTCTGCGCGGCGCAGACATAAGAGGTTAGAAGCTCTTCTCACAGGAAAACAAACACCACCATAGTAAAGATTTTATGGTTTGCTTTGCTTCACAAATAAGGTGACCAAGCTCAATCAATCACTCAAAAACCTAAAAGCCAGATATCATTTGGACCGGATTCTAAATAAAATATTTAAATTTGCCTTTGTATGTGGTTTTCTCTCTCATGCCTATACCAACATATAATTCACTTGACACCTTAATTAAATTGACTACAAACCTTAAACTTGCAATTTATCTCTTAACACCTACCAAATGTTAGATATATAATTTGTCACCAAATTAACCCCAAATTAGCTAAGATTTTTTAATACACTGTAATCTAACTAACTAAACAGAAGATTCAGAACTCGTTTTATTGATCGATTGAAATATAATCTCAAATGTTTTTATTAAAAGTTATGATTATTTAAAAGTTTTAAGCTTTAGATTAGAAGTCCCTCAATTTATGTTCTGGCTAAAATGTGCTCGTTATCAAAATTTGGACCATTCATGTAAGTTAGAGTAAGCTGTCATTTTTGTCCATATAATTTAGTCATTTTCATCCAAAAAGTGTTTTTTTTTTCTCACAAGATTGTCCCGATGGTTTTTGACACATGTCATTATTGAAATAAAGATCATTGGGAAAACCCTCCCCTTCTTCCCCAAAGTCCACATCAGGTCACGTTACTCCCACTTCCCCTCCTCCAAATGAGAAAAATGATTCACCCTTCTTTTTCTCGGTGCCAAGTAATGTCCTTTGACTCCTTTCATTCTAATGTGAATGCTCTTTTTATAGAATATAATATTATTATTATTAGTTGTTAGTGAAAATATAATATTATTATATTAATACCTCAGGGAGTTGAGGGAAAAAGCATAGAAGGCATAAATATATATATATATATATATACATATATATATTGGGGGTATGTTCCCCGAAGGGGGAGAGGTCCACATCATCTTAGCGAGTGCTTCCCCGATACCACACCCCATGGTCTTATGTTACATTAAACTATTGTCTTCACGCTAACCTTCTGGTAACTTTCAATAAAAAGCCACCCTAAGATGACATTTGTGATTCAACATGCTTAACTATGAAGTCATTTTCTAAGATCCGAGAAAATCGACAAACCAATATTGCAACGAAGATGAAATCAAAGTCATGAATCATTAGGGGTCAGTTGTCCCCTCGTAGTGATTCATGTCCTCTCTCTTACGTACCACACAATGAGTATGTCTCCAAAAGTGTAACAACCGAGTAATTAAAATGACATAAGAAAAGTTGTTAAAAGTTAAAACTATTATATAACTTTACCATGGTGAATTTATTAATTAACTCATGTATGTGGCAGAAAGTTGGCAAAAAGTTCACATGAAATAGTTGAGCATAGATCTCAACGACCCAATCGTGTGTTTCGTGATATTAAAGGCAACAAAGGTGTACTTTCTTTGTTCTTTTTTGAAGAAACTCTTTTTATGTTTCATAGAAGTAAATAAATTCAACTCTTTTTATGATTGGTGACATTTACCGAAATTGAAAGGGAGCCAAGCCACTTGATCATCACCCAACTTCTTGGAAACTTTTTTTTCACTCTTGAACAAATTGGTTACAAATTAGGTATTTGTTACACAAAAATAAAATATATATTCATGAAGTAGATGACCCTTCATCCAACATAGAAAGAAGTTGCTTCAAGACAAGCCCATTTCACCAATTCTACCATAAACAAACCCACCATTTTAATGTCTCTCAACCATTATATCACCACCACCTCCTCCTACTATCATGCATCCTTTACGTAGGAAAATCTCCCCCTTTTCCGCCTACACCGCGGCCATGAAACACCGAAAGAATAACAATCTTTCAGTTTTCGTGGTCGTATTCTCTCTTATCCTATTCGGGCTCTTCATGTACAATGAAGATGTCAAGTCAATAGCCGAATTCCCATTCTCCACAACAAAAATTGATATTAGTTCCACGACGACTTTAGTCGTGGAATCTAAATCCGAGGAGGATGAGGGGATTGAAATGCCGGTTCCTATGGCCAATGAGGTGGAGGAAGAAGCTGAAGACGATGATGAAGAGGTTGAATTGCCACCCGAAGAATGCGATTTGTATGATGGAAGTTGGGTTTTTGATGATTCAACACATCCATTGTATAAAGAGGATCAATGTGAGTTCCTTACTGCTCAAGTGACATGTATGAGAAATGGGAGAAAAGATTCTATGTATCAGAATTGGAGGTGGCAACCTAAGAGTTGTAACTTACCCAAGTAAGATTCTTGTGTATCAATTACATCAAATAATAAACAATAAAAAAAAGTGTAAAAGGTTATTGGTAGGGTCAAAGGACGGGGAGAGTAAAAATAGAACAAACTTTTCCTCTGGATAAAGAGGCTACTCCAGTTGACATCTTGTCCTTTTACATTACTTTCATCAAAACTGAAAAATAAAAAAGTGAATTTTCAGGATTGAATTTGAATTAGATATTGACATTTTTGTTTTTGATATGAAGATTTAGGGCGAAATTGTTGTTGGAGAAACTAAGGAACAAGAGGCTAATGTTTGTCGGCGATTCGTTAAACAGAAATCAATGGGAATCGATGGTGTGTTTGGCACAATCCATTATACCTCCGGGAAGAAAGAGCTTGATTAAAATGGGCTCCCTTTCCATTTTCCGAATTGAGGTTTCCCACTTTAAACTATTGTTTTGTTTTTCGGTTTTTATACCGTCACGTGAAAATTGTGTTAGACACAAACACTTGAGCACAGCTTCTATATTCATGGGTTGGCACGGTCATGGCCCATTTAGACTTTATCATCTTTTTTGCCAATCTAATTTGCAAGTAATGAAAATATCAATAGTTAAACTGACACAACGTGATTATAGTTTATCATAAAATTTAGAAATTAATAACTTGTTGTGAATGATTGTAGGATTATAATGCGACGGTGGAATTTTATTGGGCACCATTTTTGGTAGAGTCGAATTCGGATGATCCAACTATGCATAGCATATTGAATCGAATCATAATGCCCGGATCTATTAATAAACATGGTAAAAATTGGAAAAATGTCGATTATTTGGTCTTCAACACCTACATTTGGTGGATGAACACCTTCGCCATGAAAGTCCTGTGAGTTTTATATTTTACCCCAAATCTTTCAGTTTCTATATTTTTACAATAACAGTTTTCATATTTTTACAATAAGAATTATTATAAAAGAAAAACATCATAATTTTTTAATCATTTTAATGCTATATTCTAATAAAAATTAATAACATAGGAGAGGATCATTTGACAAAGGAGACACAGAATATGATGAGGTTGAAAGGCCCGTGGCGTACACAAGAGTTTTGAAGACATGGGCAAAATGGGCCGACAAAAATATTAACCCAAATCGTACCACAGTTTTTTTCAGTAGCATGTCTCCTCTGCATATAAAGTAATTTTTTACTCTTAATGTTTAAAAGTTAAAAAAATAAATAAATAAAACTTTAAGGAAATTTTTGTAGGAGTTTGGATTGGAACAATCCGGATGGCATTAAATGTGCAAAGGAGATTAGTCCAATTCTAAACATGTCTATGCCTATAAGCGTGGGCACGGACAAGCGGCTCTTTAGGGCGGCAACTGATGTGATCCGATCAATGAAGCTTCCGGTCCACTTCCTCAACATAACTTCACTTTCAGAATACCGTAAAGATGCACATACCTCAGTATACACCATTCGCCAAGGCAAGATGCTAACAGATGAGCAGAAGGCCGACCCAAACACTTACGCAGATTGTATACATTGGTGTCTTCCTGGGTTACCTGACACATGGAATGAGTTTCTTTATACACGTATCATTTCTCACTCTTGATCATGATGGCGCAAGCCAGCTCTGATCTCTTTTATTCACCTTCATTTAGGCATTAATTGTGGGTATTTTTTTTCTGCGTACCTTGTATCTTGTATAAGGGCAATTTTACATTATTTTTTTTTATTATGAAAAATTTTGTTTAGATGTTGGGTCACAAAATGCCAACTGAAAATTGTCTCAAATGTACAATGAAATGTTTAAAAGACGAAATAAACGAATTCGCATATTTGTGTTTCGGATATTCTTTACCATGCAATATGTTTTGTTTCAGTCTTAGGCCTGTAAACGAACCGAACGAACACGAACACATGCGTGTTCGTGTTTGTTCATTTAACTTTAACCGAACACGAACACGAACACATAATCGAACACATTTTTGTGTTCGTGTTCGTTCATTAAGAAATTTGTCGTGTTCGTGTTCGTTTATGTTCGTTCATTTAAACCTAAATGAACAGTTCATGAACATAAACAAACACAAATGATCAATATAAACGAACACGAATGAACATAAACGAACACAAACAAAAACAAGTTAATAATGATTCATGAACATAAATGAACGTTAGGGTTAGGGTGGAGAGCGGCTGTGAAGTGTGGGGCTGTGAAGTGTGAAGAGCGGATAATAAGTGATATGTTTAGAATGTTAGGGTTAGAGTTAAGTTTTTAGAACATATGAATTAAGGTTACTTAACAAAAGGAAATAAATAATAAAAATAAAGCTAAGTTTAATTAAACGAACATAAACGAACAAAATAAACGAACATAAACGCACATAAATGAACGAACATAAACGAACGTTCATGAACATAAATGAACGAACACAACGTGTGTTCATGTTCGTTCGTTTAATTAAACGAACAAAAAATTGTGTTCGTGTTCGTTCATTTATTTAAATAAATGAACATAAACGAACTTCCCGCCGAACAGTTCACGGACAGTTCATGAACGTTCGGTTCGTTTACAGGCCTATTCAGTCTATTTTGTTTTTTACTAAAGATCTGGTCAAGCTATTATAAGAGCATCTCCAACCTTGGTCAGCATAAACCACAATAAACCATCACGTCAACATGCCACATCATTTTAAACCATTACAAACCAAACCCTACTTTTTTCCTTCAACGCAAACCACTACAAACCTGCACCCCATCACCTACTTTTTATTTATTTAATTTATACACCACTAAAAAAAATCTTTTTTTTATTTAATATCAAAGTACACTTTGGGCCCCACCATTTTCTCCACCGGACCGGCCATCCCACCAAACGGACCATCACCTCTCAAACCCCTCCAACGCCAAACTTAACTTCTCCCGGTCTGTGCATCCATTTCAGACGGTCTAACAAAGACTGTTGGAGATGCTCTAAGGGGAATGGTAAGGTGGCTAGAAGCATTATTTCAACCCCAAACTAGTCTAAATACTAGTCTAAATACCGGAAACGTCAAGCCTAAAGTAGCCTGGAACCAAAGACCTCACCACTTTACTATACCCACAAATCACACACACACCCCCATTAGATGGACCTCACCCACAAACCCACATTTACCTTCAGTGAGATGTAGCTGAGAATCTAAGCCTAAAGGCCAAACCGCATCGACAGGCGACAGCGACGGTGTAACTGAATCGTAGCCGATGGCCCAATCCGAGGGTGCCCCCGTTTGCTGTAAAAGGATTAGATCATTAGAAGAAAGGTACGTACTTAATATAGATATCAATTCAAGCCAAAGAATATATAAAAGAAAACTTTAATACGCTTATACGGATATGGGCTCATGTATTAATTTTACGTAAGCAAAACAATTTAACGCGAATTGAATTGTTGTAAAACAATTTAACACGAATGGAATATAACCTCAAACTTACAAATATATAGAATATAAAGCTACTAGTTACTCTCAATAAAATCTATTTGTCTTACAAATATATAGAATTAAAAGCTACTAGTTACTCTCTTTAAAATCCATTCACTAGTACAAAAAGTGGCAGCTTTTTCAATCAAATATTACTACTTGACATTCCATGCATCTTTCTTTGCGATCCTTCCTATAACATTACCTCATTTCATTACCTGATTACGTGTAACCCGCAGTGACGACTGACGGATTAAGACTAAAATTTAATGGTAGCGTTTAAATTTTTTTACCGTACTTTCATACTATGTAATTATTTTTTTAAATTTAAACGAAACAAAAATCCTTTTACTGTACTTTCATAAACAAACTTACATAAATAAATAGAATTTAGAACAAGAAGGATTGATACCCGACTCCCCGATCAAGGTCGCACTATCCCAGGGAAGCGATAGACCGTAGGACGGACACGCAAGCAGGGAGGCGGTGGCGAGAGGCCAGTCAGCAGTGCCTGCAACTGCAGAGTTGTCTTGTCGACAATATTATGTAGCTTATTTTCTTTCCTTTCCTTCTTTCCTATTCAAACTTTAACTAAGTAATTGGGCTTAAGCCTTATATGGCTACTATCTATTTTTTATGTTAAACTAATAATAGAACTTTGAGGGTGTTTTTTTTTTTTTTTTTAAATGGAAGTGGCGTTAAATAATTTCAAGAGTAACTTGATACAAAACAACGTAAAAAATATGCACTACACCAAAAAAGTTAAGGCGTAGCACATACTACCCCTCCCAATAGAATATGTTCGCCCTTGGTAACCCGGCAGAGATACAATGCAACAGAGTGAAAAATGAATACTCAGTTAACTGATTAACCAATAAATGGAGTTGACACGAACAATATAAAGAATGTAACTCCTATGGTATATATACATGTACACACATAAATAAGGGCGAAGCTTATGTAGCGCCAAGGGGCGCCCCGGCCCCCCACCGATTTTGGCTCAGCAGTGTAAAGCTTTTCATTTTCGTCCGAAAATTTTGTATATATTAAGTACAATCACCACCAATTTGAAAAAATAAAATAAAATTGGGTCTTGTGACTTTCGGCCCCCACCATCTAAAGTTCCAGCTCTACCACTTCACATAAATGAGACGAGCTCTTGCTCGACTCATTAACACCCCTTATTATGAGCTTCTTGATCAATGCCTGTTTATTACAACATCAAGAAGGTTAGTGTGACACACTGGCACAGCTTAGTTGGGGTCGGCGGGGGCGGCCGACCCCCCCCCCCCCCCCAATTTTCGCGTATAAGTGCCGATTATATGGTATTCGTATAGAAAATTTTGGAAATATAGGTTTTCGACCCCCCGAAACTCAGCAGTGTAAAGCTTTTCATTTTCGTTCGAAAATTTTGTATATATTAAGTACAATCACCATCAACTTGAAAAAATAAAATAAAATTGGGTCTTGTGACTTTCGGCCCCCACCATCTAAAAGTTCAAGCTCTACCACTTCACATAAATGAGACGAGCTCTTGCTCGACTCATTAACACCCCTTATTATGAGCTTCTTGATCAATGAGTGTTTATTACAACATCAAGAAGGTTAGTGTGACACACTGGCGCAGTTTAGTTGGGGCCGGCGGGGGCGGCCGACCCCATCGAATTTTCGCGTAGAAGTGCCGATTATATGGTATTCGTATAGAAAATTTTGGAAATATAGGGTTTCGACCCCCCGAAACTGGTTTTTGACCCCCCGAAACTCGTGACTTCCGACCCCCCGAACCTTCGGGTCAAGCTTCGCCACTGGTGTGACATGATATAATTTGTAATATATGTATATGTCAAGACTTCGATGTTAATTAGCGGATGTTGCAACATGATCTACGAATTAAGGGGTAGGTGTAGGCTCATTGAAAGGGGTAAGCTTGAGTCACTAATGTAGCATTATTAGAGGGTGAATGCGAGTCGCTAATGTAGCATTATTAGAAGAGCGGGGTGTTTTGGGTTTGGGGGGGGGGTACAGAGAGAAAGAAAGCTTAGATTTACAGTAAATTAAGGAATTTTTTTTTTCAAAAATACAGAGAGAAAGAAAGCTTAGATTTACAGTAAATTACGGAATTTTTTCAACAATAGGTTTTTTTGAATGTGAGAGGGTGTTTGTAGGGGTTGCATGAGATTTTTTTTTTGTGAAAATGTATAGATCATTGTATGGATCAGTGACCTTCAAAAAAAACTTTGAAGGTCTCACATCCATTTAGCGACCTTCAAAAAAAAAATTTTATACGAATACTATATAATCAGAACTTCTGCGCAAAAAATCGGAGGGGTCGGCCGTTCCGCCCGCCCCAACAAAGTTGCGCCAGTGCTTGGATATTACACTAAAAAAGCAAAAAAATGCCTATTACCCAACCTTTTTACTTTTGAGAAACCATATGCACTTACCGTGTAACTCGTTTCATTTAAAACACCTTTTTTTCTTTTTATTTTATTATCTAACTATTTTTCGAACTATTTAAGTAAATAAATTTTGAAATGGTCAAAGTGTTATATACTAAAACATTATGGTGAATTTTGCTGGCTTAGCCTTCGTTTTTTTTTAGTTATTTTGATTAACCCGAAATTCAATGTTTATTTTGGAAATTTCTGATCGAATACAATAATTTTTTTAAACCCTTTTCATAAAAACTAAATCGTTAAATTATAGTATCTAATAAAGAAGAGACACTTCTACTGTGCCTCCTTAATAAGATTGGCTACATATTTGGTTGCCTTAATTTGATTGGTTAATTTGGGCGGCATCCAATTTTGATTGGCCTATTTTGACGGCAGACACATAACGATTTACTATTATGACCAAGCTTTGTTCAATATTTACACTTTAGACATTTTAGAATTTCAAATTTTGACCACCCAATTTTTTTAAACTTGCATTGCAATTTGGCAACTAACTTTCTTACTAACCTATGTACTTTATTTTTTTCCAATTTGACAACCAAACTTTGAGCTTTTAGGATTTGAAACTTTGACCACCAAACCTTTCGCTTTTAGGATTTCAAACGTTGACCACCAAACTTTTAGCTTTTATGCTTTCAAACTTTGACCACCAAAAGAATTTCAAACTTTGACCACCAAACTTTTAGCTTTTAGCCGCGAGTACTTTTTTTAAGACCACGCGAGAGTAACAGTCACCTAATATGATCTTTTATGTCCTCGAAACCCTCCACACAACAGGAGCTCCCACGGCGATGCACGATCTTTAACGTCCACCGAACCCTCAACACAACAGGAGCTCCCGTCGCGAAGCGCGGGGTAATACAATTAACGTCCACCAAACCCTAAACGCAACAGGAGCTGCCGCAGCGAGGCGCGATCTTTACCGTGTACTAAACCCAACGCAACAGAAGTTCTTGCAGCGAAGCGCGGGTAATTTAACACATAAGTCTTTATCCCTGCAGCGACGACACCTAAGCCAATAGCAACAGAGCAATACCAGCGACCCATTACCGGCGACTGGTCGTCGCTAATACCTTTACCAGCGACATATTCCACTTTTACCAGCGACATTTGTCGTCGCTATTGCTCGAATTCTTTGTAGTGCCATTACACTGTCTTGGATAGCTACAACCTAACGACTTAAGTTGATGACCCGTGTATCTCCAGGAGAGCCTCTTTCCAAATAAATGAACACGTTTCATACTCTTAGTTCCACTTACCACCACGTCATCATACTACGTGCCAACATGCATGTTACTTTCTTCTCTTATGTATATGCATACTTAGGTACTATAAATATAAATATATATTAACCAACCTTATTGCATCATCAATTGCGGACAAAAATAGTGAACAAGAAATGGCATCACAACAACAAGCACGCAAGATATCCGACCAGGTCTCCGAACAAGAGAAGAAGAATCTAGATCAACGAGCGGCTCAAGGAGAGACCCTTGTTGCCGGTGGTACTCGTGGCAAATCCCTTGAGGCTCAAGAACGTCTTGCTCAAGGTATGCTTAATTTATCAACCGTTATTTTTTTTTGTTCAGAGGCGTCTTGAAGATTTAGGTTTTAAAATACATCACTTAAACCTTAAGTTTTAAGTTTTAAAATAAGTATTACTATTATTAACACTTGTAAATCGACTAATAAGTTTTAAATTTTAAATAAGTTTTCGTTTTCATTTTTATGGTTTAAGTTCAAAATATTTTCCTAAAGATTTAGGTTTTAAAATACGCTGCTTTTTAAATTTTAAGTTTAGAGTTTTAAATAAGTATTAGACTTATAAATGGATTAATAAGATTTGAATTTTAAAATAAGTTTTCAGTTTTAAGTTTAAAACTAGAATGTTATCCCGCGCAATGCAGCGGGCCTATTGTGTTGGCTGGTTGTTTATTGTTTTATAGTTTAAAATTTTTATGATTTGTGGTTGTACCAAATTGGACGTGGTTTTTGTTATATTTTTTTTGGCACATTTGAGGCGGTATCAATCGCAAAGCGTTTGCTCTTTTGACTCAACATCTTAGTTGAAAGAAACCAACACTTGAAAAGATAATGATGCATATATCAAGGTAAAGCATAGATTAAAATACACTATTAAAAAACTAAGAACACATTGATGATACAATGAAAATGAATTAAACCAAAACCCAAATTGAGTAAGATTACCTATAGAAAAGTAGAAATAAAAAGAAGCAACTCAAGGCCAACCTTTTCTAGTATCTCTCGAGTTGTAAAAAAGAAGGCAATATCTTGTCACTCGTTATTCTAATCTACCTTTCACTTCTATGGGCACAACTGATCTCTAGCTACATACCCACTCCTTTTTAGTGGCGTACTTCTTGAAATTCATTTTATTCCTTTTGTCTTAACAATAAATAAAAATAAGATAAAAAGAGAGGCTAACATTCAAAGAAAAAACACAAAAGTCGTACACACCATGATATTAGCACCACCACCTAGGTTGAGAGCATAGGCTCTTGTGAGGAATAATAATGTCTAGCTAAACTTAATCACCTTCCAATAGTTGGTGAAACAACCTCCATCTATCTCCCTATCCTAACAACCATGGTGCTCATATTAAAATTCAATGTTTCAGTAATCGATTTATATTAAACTAAGAGAAAACACATTTTAACGTAATATCTAGACTGTGATCCAATAGCAACGATATACAACAACTAAATATAGCAATATTACCTTATGAGGCAAAATCAAGTCAGCACCAAACTGATCAACTACACGACTCCAGCACGCTTACGCAAAATCAAACAAATCGCTGATAGCAAACACACGTGCAAAAAAAACCAAAACCAAACAAAGTAAACGACGAAGAAATATAAATATCTATTGAAATCTAAAAAATTAACCGAAAAGAAACAAAACACACATACCAACTACCGCCTACAGCTGATAAATCAACTCGAAAATTGATGGATGTTGTTCATGTAATCTGAAAAAAAGGAGCAACAACCAGAAGCAAGGGATAAATCATCGACTATGAGGAATTAAGATATAGAGAAAGAAGATGGACATCAATCTATATGATACAGCTGATAAATCAACTCGAAAACCACCACCGACTTTTGCCCCTACCCGCCCACACCAACGTCGACAACAATCCCATCGTCAACACCGCCACCGACGGCAACCGCCTCGCCAGATGTAACCTCCATCGTGTAACAAACCCTAACAACGGTGATACCCTAACCTTAAATTATTCAATTTGTACAACAAATTAACAAAAAAATATTACCTTTACGGGGTTTCACAGCAGTGAACACGTTGAAAGAATCGGAATTAACGAACGACGATAGTAAGGAAGACGCTAAAAGAAGCAGAATTAGCAGAATGATGGTAGGAACGATGGTAGTAAGGAAGATGCAGATGTGGAAACCCATCGAACCAATTATGTACAACTCTAGAAACCTATGTACAACTTTAGCAAGCACAAAACACTCATAAAGCATGACGTACAACACCATATTGCATAAACCATTTGTTATTTAATACTATATATAATAGTTTTTTTATTAAAAAAACACACGTATAACATATTTATATAACAATTTTATATAAAATGTGCCCTGAATGAAACATGCCCTAGCCGTGGTCTTCCCTGGCATCCTAAGCAGTGGCGGATTCAGAAATTTATTCTAATGATGTCACTACTTCAATTTCATAGTACCAGACATAAACATTGTCGGTTCGATAGTTTGGGTAGTGTCAGGTCAGTTGGTCACATAATAAAGATACAATACAAGTCCAAATAGAATTTTACTTATTCACAAGTCCATGTTGGTTTTTTTTTTTAACAATAGATTTATTATTACAAATGAGAAATGTTGTCAGCCTCTTTTAATAAATTTTAGGCTTTTGATGTATATAATAAGTAATATTCTATAATTATTTATTGAAACATATTTAAAAAAAATTGTATATATAGTAGGAGGAATAAAAAAATGTATAAAAAAGAATAAAACATCAACTAACTAAAAGGATAGATAAATAAGTAAAAAATTATTCAGTACTTTTCGAAGGCATAAAAAACGTATAACATAAACAATTGTTTTAACAGAATAACATAAACTAAATAAAAGGATAGATAAACGGGGAAACGTTTCGTTGGGGGTTTTTGGGTTCGCCAGTTTAAGGGTCCAATGGGTAGTCGGGCAGAAACGTTGCCGTTAAAAAAAAGTAACAATTATCCACTTACTATATAAAACAAAATATAAATAAATAATTAAAATTATGTAAAGTTGACCTTTAAATGTTGATATAATCGAAAACAGTCCAGTCATCCCAGCTGGACTCATGCTTTTTGCTTTTCTTCGGACTTCTCCATTTAACTTAAAATATCAAATAATATTACAAAGAAAAAATTGAAAGCTGTACCTTTTACTCATCGTTTTCACTTGTAATTTGCCGTTCAAAACTCGCATTTACTTGTCGGAAAAAAATTCCGGTAAACTGTATCTTTTACTTCTCTTTATTTTTATGACTAATGTAGTCACAGTCCTTAGAAACACTTATGTCACTCAAAAAAATTATGCATAAATGGCTATATACGGCGAAAAAACAATGATGCCCCGTGACTACGGTCCGATTCAAATACCTCCGCCCCTGATCCTAAGAGCCTCCTATGTTTTTTACTTTTTTTATTTTTTTTAGTTCACACATTAATATTTTTAAGTTCTAGTGATGTATGCAGGGGCGGACCTAGTGTATAACTAGGTGTCACGTCCGTTGCTGCTCAACTTCGTGCGCTTAGTAGAAAATTAGTGAAAAATTTGTTTTTCTTACGAAATTTGGAAAATGTTGCTATTAAAATGAAAAAAAAATGAAAAACGTTACTACTGAAATTCATTTCTAGATCCGTCACTGGATGTATGTATGATCGAGTTGTATGTATGTTTGTGGTTAAGGACGGAGCAAAGGAGGGCAGGCGAGAAAAGAGCAGTTGGGAACAGAAGGGTACAAAGAGATAGGGAAAAAGGGTGGTCTGAGCACCGGCGGTGGTCAAGGGGAAGAGGAGGAAGAAGGTTGATGGACAGTTAGCGATGGTGTTCGGTTATACGACAACGTTTTTTTTTCGATGGTTGCATGTCTTGCAGTTGTGTGTTGTGTCTATGTAGGCGGTGTTTCATGTTTTGTTGGTTGTTTTGATATCATCTGTTTGTGCATGCATGTCTGTGAAAACTAGTAGTCATATGTGCGGTGTGATTTGCATATGGTGATGTAATAGTACTGGTTTGCCATTTTTTTTCTTTTTTTAAAATATCCATTGCCAACTGTTACTTTCGTTGTCAGGAACGATTTCGCTCAATACAACCCCTTCAATGCGTTTGTACAACCTTGTTATGCATGGTTCGTTTTCCCCACTTGCTTTTATTGTAACACCCCAACCGATGGCGGAAACATCGAGGTGTCACGTAGTGACGATTGTTCAATAGCTCATGGACTAAAGTGTAAATTTGAATACATTGATTTAAATAATTTATTACATTGAAATGAAATTTCAGGATACAATAATTCTAAAGTGACAAGTCTAGCTAAAATACAATGTAGACAAGACTGAAATATAAAATCCAAAAGCCTAAAAGAAGCGTCTCAAAACAACCTGAAACATGTACGAAAATGATTTGGTCAATACAAAATGTATTGGTGAGCATACCCTGTTTAAATAAATATAGTAGAAAAGTGTTTAGCAATTCATGTGTCGTATACTGTTTGCAATTATGTAATAAGTGGTATCCGGGTCAAATCAACCCTAAGAGAAGAAAGCAGATATATATAGTATGCGCTAGTAGTAATGTAATACATAGCAATGACGAGGACTCTCAACAGAGTCACAAGGGTATAAACCATAGTACTATTCATTGAAATGCCAGGCCGCAACGGTTAATGATTTGACAGGTCATAGATACACAAAATGACACAAGCAAACACACATAAGAATTGCTATCTTAGTAAAAGGAATTATAAGTACATGAGTCACCCCAAAATAGTAAGACAGTAAAAAGGGGAAAGATATACTCACGGTTTGCGAAAGCGAGCAAAATCCAACTTAAGCGGTCGTGAGCTAAGTAATGGGAATTCCGAGGAATTCAACCTATAATGTGTAAGCATACTAATAAGGAAATGTCTAAAAAGTCCAAGGTAACTAGGGTCTAAGGCATTAGGGTTTGCTAAGTCGATTTGGGGAATTAGAGTTTTTTTTATGATAAATCGCGTTAATGTAAAAGTTGTACGTCAAAAATAATATATCAAAGTTTGTAAATGTGGTTTAGGTAATATAATTATTACCAATTGAATATTTAGGTAAAAATATGTTTAAATAGTTAATACAAAATAATTTAGTTAATTACTTTAACTAATTATTATAAATAAATACAATAATTATAAATATTGAAATAAATACTTATGAGTTTCACAATGATCCAATAATAAATGATAATAAAGACTTTCAACCATAAGAATATTTCTACTTTATAATATAAGAAAAGTATTTATAAAATAGATGTTTAAATAGTATAAATAAATAAATGTTTAATTATGTCTAATTAAACATAAATAAGACTAATAATACACGACATGATCCAAAGATGCTATTTTTATAAAAATGGATGCTTTCTGATGTAAATCAATGAAAATAATTTTCCCGTAATTTTTATAAATATATTTATATTTAAAACTGGTTTAATGAGATTAAATCATGTTTAAATGATTAAAAATAGGAAAATCAATAAAAATAAATGTTTTCTGAACCAATAATTTTTATTTCAGTTCATAATGATTAGAAATCATTTCCCAAAAAGTTTGAGATTAAAATCATTAAAAATGAATTTTTAACGAATTAAATATGCTTAAAACGAATTAAATCAATAAAAATATAAAAATAAAATATTTTCTAGAAAATAAAAGTGTGGTAATTTTCTATGAATTATCAAGAAGCTACTCCTAAATTTTTATAATTTTTGGAGCAAAAATGAATTTATTATGAATATTCCAAGTTAAATGTGTGTGTATATATATATAAATATTATCTAAAAGAATTTCCAAAAAGAAACACAAAACCCGTGGGTGAGAGGAGTCTCGAACCTGGGTCCTTAGCTTGTTAAACAGACAGACAATCCAGCTGGTCCAAACCTTTAACTTGTTTATTATTTTGAACAATTATTGTTTTAAACAAAATATACCAAGTGTTATCTTCTTCCCCAAATATAACTAGAAACCCTAACCCTAAAACCCGATTACAATAGGCCAAAACGAAGATGAATAGAGATCAACAATAGAGGGTTTCCAGAGATTAGTATATGAATAACAAAACGACATATGAAAAACGAACTTACAATCAAGTTTTGAAGGTCGAATAGAAGGAACAAAGGGCCGAGTTTTGTGGTTCGATTTAGAAGCTTTCTGACACAATTATGATGAGTTTTTAGTGGGTTTAGAATGTGAAATGATGCAGAAACGCAATGCTAAGATCAATTTATATAATGAACAAGTAACACAAATGTTATGCAAGCTTCTTTAATACCCGATCGTTTACAACCTTAAGGTCCAATTAAAGTCATTTAGTTCACGTTTAATAACACATTGATGGCCAAAAACTTGTTAGTAATGATGAGGAAACGAAAAGAATGATAAACAAACATTTATAAGGCCTTTACACATCTCGCCGGAGCAGAGGTGGCCACCGGCGGTGGTCGGCCGGAAAAAAAAACGATGGCACAGAAGCTGTTCTTTTTTTTTTAAAAAAAAAAACTTTATAAACTTGAAATCTTTATAGAATCCATTCCGAATGACGTTTCAACATACACATTTATTTAAAACGTAGACACGGTCCATAATAAAAGCAAATGATATATTTTGGTTCGCTCTTTTATTAAATTTGAAAACGACGAAACTTACAGGGACTTAAATAGAAATATTTGAAGGGCTATTATTGTCTATTAGATGTAAGACGAGGGTGACGGATGTCACATTTATCTCTCTGCAACTCTCAACCCTTCAACAACTTCGTCTCTCTCTTCTCTGGTCAACCTTTTTCCGGGTGGCTTCAGCCGGTTTGTGGTTCCGTTCACCGGCTACCGGTTTCATGTGACACGCGACTACTGCTTCGCTCAATACAAGTGCATGCCGTCTTATGAATGCTTCGTTTTCTGCAATTGCTTTATATTCGTCTCTAGATCTTCACCCTTCGTCGTCTCTTTGCCAGCTTTATCTCTCTCTTTTCTGTTCTTTGTTTTTCCTCTCTCTTTTCTGTTCTTTGTTTTTTCTGGGTGGTTTCGGGCCCTTTGTGGTTCCGTTCACCGACTACCAGACGTCGGTGTCAGTTGTTATTGCTGGTTGGTTTCGGGACCTTTATGGTGGCGGCGGTCCATTTGGGGTTTTCAACCCACCGTTTGTACGTTCACTTTATGCCAGGGTACTACTTTATTAAGCATATACATGCTTCGTCGGTAAGATTACAAAGGTACTTCTCCTTTTGGGTATACTGTCGTGATTTTAGGGTTTCTTAACCATCTATGTTACTGATAATATGCAGTTATACCTCTGTTTAAAGTTATGTGCTTTTGTTTCCCCTTTGCTTAAAGGTCCCCGTTCTGTAATTATGTAGATTGATGTGTGTATGCTTAGCACAAGCTGTTTGCAGGTGCTTTGTTGTTGTCCTCTGAATTGGCTGTTGGCTATGATGCTAGCGTATACGACGTGGAGGTCGATCGTGATGACTCTAATGTTGTGCAACCGAACGACTTCCCGTTAGCCGCCCGAGCCTCTTAACAGTGTTAATTGTTTCCTGTTATGGGTGTTTTTCTCTGAATGTATCGCTATAATCAGCTGTGATTTCCTATGAATTAGTGGTTGGATATGATGCTAGCGTAAAGGATTCGGTGGTCGATTGTAATGCCGTTGCAAGGTCTTTACTTCCGGTTCTGCGCCTGAGCGCCTTTGTTTTGCTAATTGCGGCTTTACGTGTGCTTTGTTGTTTTCCTTTGAATTGGCGGTTGGCTATGATGTTAGCGTATACGACGTAGAAGTCGACCATGATGACACTAATGCTGTGCAACCGAACGGCTTCCCGTTATGCGGCTGAGCTTGTTGACTATGTTAGTTGCCGCGTGTTAAGGGTATTTTCTTCCTAATTCTTATGAATTGGTGGTTGGCTATGATGCTAGCGTAAACGATTTGGGTATCGACAGACTTATATAAAGATACAATTATCAAATTCCTTTGTGAGGAGCTGGTACTGTTTCTTAGTTTGCTAGCTTAAAGAGGATCAACACATTCATTAAAGCAAGGTTGGTTTTAAATGTGGAGTTTGGGCCTATTCTTCGACGGTGGCAAGAGGCAGTGGTACGGTAATTATTGTTTAATGGCTTGCCACATACTTAGCTTAGAGCTGATTCATTCCCCACTTTTCACTCCAAGAAGATATGAATCTCCCAGGTGAGGGTTGTTTAATCATGTCTAATATGCTTAGATTTTTTTATTGTGAATGTTTGTATATCATGATTTAGTGACGCAATAATTGTTTACTTATAATTGAATTCTGGTCTATTATATGTGTAGAACTTATAATAGATGTAATGACTTATTAACTTATTGAGAAGGCGCAATGCACGACAACACACGTCAAGATGAATTGTGTTTATCGTTGTGAACCTTACGTTCGCACCCTCCGCGGCTCCGCGCGGTGGGTATAAAACTAGTTTAATATAAAAAAGAGTTCCATTTGAAATAGTTTTTTTAACAGCAAATTTTATTTCTAATGGGCTTGAACCTATAACCTTTTCAACTTGAATGCTTCTAAACGGTTTGTGTAACGGGCCAGGGTTACACGTTATTATGTATTATAGAAGCTAAAATAATTTCAGGGAGTAACATTGGAATGCGAACCTTTATCCCATGAATTAGTGTATTCCTATCTGATAAGAAGATTTCTTTCAAATTTAACGGAAGACAATTCTCTATTGCTTTGTGTTTCGCAATGACAAATAAACAAGAGTTAAGGACAATCCTATCTAGAGTAGGTCTGCATTTGAATGATCTTGTTTTTGCATATGGCAATTGTATGTCGTGTTGTCAAAGAGTCAAGAGTAGAGATAATAATATTCGATAAAGATGATAGAGTTAAAAATCAAACAACAAATGTTGTCTATAAAAAATATTTGGAGATTTGTGAATAAGTAAGCGATCATATTTTGAATAAATCGTTTAATTTTATTTTCTTTTTATAATATTTTTGTATCATTTATTAAACTATATTTATTTACTTTGAATTTTAATCTTCATTTGCATATTGTTACAATAAATATGTTATTCATTTCATTATTTGTTTTAAATTACCTCAAATCTAACAATTGTTGATTCATATATATCTATTATTGGGTAACATTAAACCTTTTTATTATATTTTACATGCAACCAAAATCCATACGAATCGTATTACGTAACTTTTCAATAAATAAAACTTGTATACTACAATCTTTATAAAATTTTGTCATTTGACTAGAGGATGTACCGTGTGTTAACATGAATCTCTAACCTAGTTTGATATATATGTGTTTCATTTAAACCATCTGATAAACTTTGAGTTAAATGTCAATTTCGTCCATGAGGTTTGGTCCAGTTTGCTGCTTCAGTCCAAAAAAGTTTTTTTTTTTTTTTTTTTTTTTTTTTTTTTTTTTTGCAATGGAACCCCCAAGGTTTGGATTTTCTTGCTATTTTCGTCCATTTCACTAACTCAATTAAAAACCGACGTTAAGTCAGCGGTAGGCTTGGATTTTCTTTCATCTATTATGACTATTTTCCCCCTTTTAAATGAAACCCTAATTATTAAACACACCCATCTCCATCCTCTCTCTCTACGTACATAACACCAAAATCCTTACACCAACAAATCAAAAGTCACCAAACCTACCCTCACCACCCCTTGTTTCTCTGCTCTTATCCCTATCATCGAAGACGTAAACCACACAACTCCCACTACCACTCCAACTGTCAAGTTAATGTTTCCGACCACCGCCACTCATACCCAGGTCTATAACTTGAACATTACAATATTCCATCTGCATACTTTTGACCCAAATCAATACAAAGAAACAAGCACTTTTATACATCAAGAATCATAGAACCCATTAACTTTTATCCAAAATATTCATACCTAAATTATCAAATCTTCTTTCCGGATTCAATAAGGGTAAAAAAAAAAATGGAGTCTTTTTGTAAGAAATTAAGAGCTAGCAGCTTAGTTGGCAAGAAACTCACAACTTCAACCCATTTCCGCAAACAAATTGGCGACCTGTCTCCTATTGATATGCAACGACTGAGGAGGGATTTGGGGTTGAAATGAAGACGAGAGAGAAAGAAAGAGAGGTAAGGTGGGTATATGGGGAGGAATTGTGGATCTGGCCGGTGGTTGCCGGTGGTGTGTGACGGTGGTCGGAAGCTATGATGGTGGTGGTGGTTGCAGAGACTTGGAGAGAGAGGGATAGATAGGGGATGGTGATAGAATGGAATGGGTAAGGGGGATGGGGAATTTGTTTTTTTTAAGTCAACACAAGAAAAAAAAAAATAAAAAACATAAAAATGGGTAAAATGTCAAAATTGCCCCTCAGTTAACGTTAATTTTTAACGGAGTTAGCAATTTGGACGAAAATAGCAAGAAAATTCAAACCTCGGGGGTTCCATTGCAAAAAAAAAAAGAAAACTTTTTTTGTACTGAAGCAACAAACTGGACCAAACTCAAGTCTGAAATTGGCATTTAACTCTACAACTTTTAACTTTTGTCTACAAGTAAATGTATGTAATAAAGGGAATTAGAAGTAAATAATCTCAATTTTGTCGGGTTGGAAGACACTAATTCCAACTTGAACATTGGAATCAAACAGGCCCAACTTGTTTTGATTTTCATTTTATTAGACCAAAACAACCAAGTTAGTTTTCTGCCTACGTGGCAGATGATGCGTAAAAATGTCCCACGTGGCAGATGACATGTAAAAATCAGGGCCCACATTTAGTTTTCTGCACTGTTTTGAAAACTGGACCGGACCAGCCGGTCGGACCGGTCCAACCGGGCTCCGGGACCGGGACCGGTCCGGTTCGGGTGGTTGGACCGTTTCTGCAGCGAACCGGCTTTGGACCGGAAAACCGGCCGGTCGGACCGGAAAACCGACCGGTGGGACCGGAAAACCGGTGGTCGGACCGGTTTTTTTTATTATTTTTTTGATATTTTGGGTTTCGAAGCATTTTTTGGCCCGGTTCTTTGGACCGGTCGAACCGGTTGGACCGGTGAACCGCCCGAGGGTCCGGTTCGACGTCCGGTCCGGTTCTGAAAACCTTGGTTTTCTGCCATGCCACGTGGCAGGATTTTCAGTTTGATTTGAACTCGGTTTTAGGTTTTGAATCGATTGCGCCTGACGGCTCGGAGCAGGGTGTTGTGGAAAAGGATGACTCGGGTATCCGTCGAGTGGAGAAGGAGGTTGAAGCCACTATTGTTATTGGATCCTTATTGGGGACAGATCTTGTCAACTATGATTTTATGGTCAATAAAGTTATTATGGATGAAGGCATTAATGTGGTTGATCAATGTACTTCCTTTCTATCAACGCGAGAGGTACTTGGGGGGGGGGGGGGTTGACGAAGCCAGTTGGATTCGGGAGTTGAGGAGGTCTCATGAGGTTGGTTTTGTTGCCATACAAGAATCTAAATTAGAACAGGTCTCTGGGTTTTTTAGAGCTAGTATTTGGGGGAACAAAAATTTCTCCATGGAGTTTGTAGGATCGGTTGGACAATCTGGGGGAATTGTTAGTATTTGGGATCCAACCTGCTTTGAGCTTGTCTCTTCGGTTAAGGATAGGTGCTTCCTTCTGCTTCACGGGAGATTTAAAGGTAGTGGAGATCATGGGCTCATAGCCAAGTTGGATCTTTGGAATTGGTTGGAAAATCTCATCGGAAGCGGTTCGGGTCAATGGGTGGTGATGGGAGATTTTAACGCTGTGAGGTTCCCGGAAGAGCAAGTTAATTCGACTTCCAGTAACTCATGTGCTAGAAATTCCAACGCCTTTATTTGTAACTCCGGTCTTCTCGAGTATAGTTTGAAAGGGAAGCAATTTACGTGTATTCGCGACAATGGGAGAAAACTCAGTAAGCTCGACATGTTTCTGGTTAATGCGGAGTTCTTCAACAAATGACCGGAGACCTGCTTGAGAGCGCTTCTGTGGATCCATTCAGACCATTTTCCTCTCATGCTTTCCATTTCTTTGACCATTTTCGGAGCAAAGCCTTGAATTTTTGAACTCGTGGTTAGACAAACCTGGATTTGAAGATACAGTTCGATTGGCTGCTGCTTCCCTCCAGTTTCAGCATATTTGCAACATAATCAAGGAATGGAGAGATGAGATCCTCCTATCAAGAAAAACCAAGAGTTATATTTTGAATAGGGTGTTCACTGTGTGGTTAGTCCGGTTCTAACGTTATTTTTAGACCAAACCAGACCAGTAACTAAGATTTTTAAAGAAACTAAACCAAATTGGCCTGGTTAGCCAGGTCGGCCAGACCCACGAGTTTTTTTAAGCAATGGTATCATAAAATTTGAATGCTTTTACTTTTAATAAATGATTTTGAATAAAAAAAACCCTAAGATCATCAAATCCGTACGTGATCTAAGCGTATTATAATGAACAATACTTATACACATAGTTTATACAATCATATACATAAAAGAGTACTTTGCCTGTTATTTTGATTAAATTTATATAGATTAAAAATATATACAAATAGTGAGGGTAGCCCAATTGGTAGAGGCTTATTCCTCGTTTAAGAAATATATCTTTTAATTTTTATTTTTGAAAATCTCACTTTTGAACGAACGTATATGACCATATACTAAAAGCCATTAACTCACTACTGAACAAGTGATTCTCCAAGCTCCCACAAGACATGAGCTCATAAACCAAAAGCCGATGTTCGCCTTCCTAACAATACCCAACCCAATTCACAATATTCGGGTGCGAAAACCGCCCCAAATAGTTCACTTCCACCTACAACAACCCAACACAAATTTAATCATCAAAAGTTTAAAACCAACATAAACAAATTAACCAAAAACTAAATGCTCACCAGCCACTTGCGGTGACCTTGAAAGCCATACGGGTTAACTCTTTTGACAGCGACAACTCCGGTTCCACGTTTTGAAGCCTTGAACGATTTTTAATTGATCTACCCTTTGAAAACTGACCCGAACACAACTTCACCCAACTTACTACTGGGCTGGAAGTTTTTGGTGGCCATTCGGAGATCTGAGTAATTAAAGTTTTTTATATTGGTAGATTGCAAGATTTCACATTCGGTCCGTGGAGTCAGAGGGACCAAGACGAGCACTTGCTGCCACTTAAATTGCTATTAGTTTTTTCTCATTTAAACTTACATTTTTTGAACCACTTGAATTACTACTAGTGTTCCCGTCTGAACTTGATCTTAAAAGATTAAAATAGCAAAGAATTCAAATATATATGAAACATTCGCTTTGGGTCGCATGTTGTTTAGAGCCACTTTTTTAAAATATTACATACCACATACTACTGAACTAAATATGAAGTAAAAAACTCTATACTTGAGTTTAGGCTGTTAGAATTTAGTTCTATCTTTGCTATTAGTTGATTGTTTGAAAATAGGTAGACTATTGATTTAGGTTGATTATATACACCTCTAGTTTTGCTATTCATTTATATTTTATGCTATAGTGGTTGATTAAGAACTTAGATATCGTTGAATATCAAACTGATTCAATTCTAGTAACCAAAAGTTGTACCTGTGTGAGAGGGGCTTTCAGCTTTGATTTTAGCACTCATACAGATCCTCATTGTACCACTTCTTGCTTTGAATGACGTCTAAACACAATATTAAAAAAAATGAAAAGCAGCACTGTGTGGTTTAAGGATTTTAGACAGTGGCCTTTATATAGTTGGTAGAATTTAATATTAACAGAAAAAATATGCCATAAAAAGAAACTTAATATAACTAAAAAATATTTTAGACAGTGATTTAAGGATTTTAGACGGTACCAATTTACCTTCTATATTATAGTTTCACCTTCCATATTTTCGATTCTGTTTAAAGAAACAACCAAATGTTGTAAAATGTTTATTGTAGTTATGTATTTTGTTGTTTTGATAAAAATCATTTTTGCAACTATTTGTTGTTTGTAGGGCTTTTCACGAGTCGAGTCGAGCCGAACCGAGCAGACCTTTGCTCATGCTTGGCTCGCTTACAACTGAGCGGAAGATCGAACGAGTATTTTTCGAGCATTTTCCGAACGAGCGACAAACGAGTCTCGAGCGACGAGCAAATTTGTTCCTTAATCCACTTAAGTTTTTATTTAAAATATAAAGAGGAAATATTTATTATATAAATTAATAGAATCGGTATAAACGTATACTCATCTATTCTCTATATCGAGCTAAAAAAAATATTCATATCTTTTTTTTCACCTTCCATATTCTATCTCTTAATCTTCTTGTATTTTATATCTTAATAAAAAAATAGTAATAATATTATTATTAAATTGTTAGGTAGAAACTTATGTGAAATAATCAACTTCACATATATGTAGGTTAGAGTTTTTTATTCAAAAACGGGTGGCAGTACAATTTGTTGCTCGTATACTTGATATCCTTATGTAATTTTCCTATATTAATTCAACTTTAAAACAAAAAACGGTAATTGACTAAGGGGATTATGTGGTTGCAACATTCAGATAATGAGGCACAAACAAGGCCATTGGTTTCTCAAAAGAGTGTTGTGAATAGCGAATGTCGTATTACCGCCTATCCACGGCCTTCGGCGTTTGCTATATATGGTAACTAGGTTGAACAACAATAATGTCTGTATGTCGAGATTGACACTGGTTTTAGCCAAGCAATTGTATAATTGTTTTGGGATTCCCTTTATTTGAGAAGAAAACACATTTCTTGATCTAATTTGCATCAGTTTTATATGGATTGTTTGTTTGCTATATATGGTAACTAGGTTGAACAACAATAATGTCTGTATATGTCTAGAGTGATTGGTTTTAGTCAAGCAATTCTATAGTTGTTTTGGGTTTCCCTTGAGAGAGGCTAACGTACAAAGTTTCTTAACATACAAAGTGTAAGAAGCATTCTCAGCCATTAGATTTAGGCGGTGGCAAGATGGTAATTAACAATCCTAATCATATTTGGGTTAATCTAACCAATGGTAAATTAGGAAAAACACGTTTAAATTTCTTTGAAATCATAACAACAGACATAATCGATGCAAAAATTTTCAACGATTGAACCTGATTTTTCATCGTTTTCAACTCGATTAAACGTTCAGAATGATTAAACAATAAAAAACATTCGATTACAAACAAAATCAAAACGTATTTGCAAAAATAGAAAAAAACAGAGTATGATAATTCAATCAATAAAATTAGTCGAATCATATTAAAAAATCACTATCAACGCATGTATTATTAACAGAAACGAACGATGTTGATAATAGAAAAGGAATTAAAGAAAAAAATGGCTTTCAAAGAAGTTTCAGACGATGAAGATCAGAAACTGTTAAACAGAAAATCATAAAACACACTTGGTTGTTTTATAAAACGCATTTGGTTTTTTAAACACTGTTTAAACTGGTTTTTACAAAACACACTTGGTTTTTTATAAAACGCACTTGGTTTTTGTAAAACGCATTTGGTTTTTGTAAAATGCATTTGGTTTTTTTATAAAACGCATTTGGTTTTTTAAACACTATTTAAACTGGTTTTACAAAACACACTTGGTTTTTTATAAAACGCATTTGGTTTTTGTAAAACGCACTTGGTTTTTGTAAAACGCACTTGGTTTTTGTAAAACGTACTTGGTTTTTATGAAACGCATTTAGCATAATTAGAACTCACCTTTTCCTCACTTTTTTCCCTATTTTCCTCCGCTTTTCTCCAACAAACAAACAACTATATTCACACATAGTTGGGGTAAGGTTTTTATGGATTGGTTGTTTTTTTTTTTTTTGTCTTTTTTTTCTTCTTTTTCCTTTGTTTTGTGATTAGCCAGAGATACAGAGATGTTGGCTTGGTTGTCTTCTCCGAAGATAGAGGGAAGTAACTAGATCTGAGCCACGATTGAGGTCGGGTTGAAGTCGAACAACGATTGAGGTCGGGTTGAAGTCGAACAACGATTGAGGTCGGGTTCGGTTCTGATTACGAAAAAAGAGAATAAAAAGGGTAAAAAGGTGGGTTGGAAGGTGATGATAAGGAGTATAAACCATCTATATTGATGAGGGATCGAGATCTTCTAGTGGATCAGATGATGAAAATGAAGATAAAGTTTGTGAGAAGGGTGGTTAGTTCAGATTTACCATAAAAAGGAAGGAAAGAAGGGTGTTTTGAGTTAGGTATAGTTAACCATGGTTTACACGTGTCAATATGTGGTGGCTTCCTACACTTCTCACATTAAGAAACTTTGTACCCTATACTTTCTCGGTTTCCCTTTATTTGAGAAGAAAACACATTTATTGATCTAATTTGCATCAGATTTTATATGGAATATTGTTTTTACTAGTTAGTCAATTACCGTTTTGTTTTAAAGTTGAATTAACATATGGTAAATTACATAAGGATAGCAGGTATGAGGGCAACAAATTGTGCCGCCACCCGTTTTTGGATAAAAACCCTAACCTACATATATGTGAAGTTGATATTTCGCATAAGTATCTACCTAACAATTAAATAAAAATATTATTATTTTGTTATTAAGATATAAAATACAAAGACAAAAAATTAAGAGATATAATATGGAATGTGAAAAAAAAGATATGAATATTTTTAGCTCGGTATGGAGAATAGATAAGTATAGATTTATACCGATTCAATTTATTTATATAACCAATCTTTCCTCTTTGTATTTTAAATAAAAATTTAAGTGGATGAAGGTACATATTTGCTCGTCGCTCGTGACTCGCTTGCTGCTCGCTCAAAAAATGTTTGAAAAATGCTCGTTCGATATTCCGCTCAGTTGTAAGCGAGCCAAGCATGAGCAATGGTCTGTTAGGTTCGGCTTGACTCGTGAAAAAACCTTCAAACAACAAATAGTTGTAAAATTGATTTTATCAAAACAACAAATTACATAACTACAATAAACATTTACTACATTCGGTTTTTTTTTTAAACAGAATCGAAAAGACCCACCAAACACTTCCTGTCATGTCCTTCAATTATGCTCTCACATTCTAAATCTAATTGGTTATTATTACTTAGACCACCCGTACTCGGGCGTTATATATCAAATTTTTTCAAAAATAGCGCCCCCCACACCGCTACAGGGGGGCGCTATTTACTGATTTGAGGGGTGGGCTTTATATTTATAACGCCATATGCATCTTTTTCCATCCAATCAGACCTTGCCATGTGGCAAGGTCAAAAGTCAACTTTTTTTTTTTTTTTAATAATAATAATAATAATAAACTTTATAATAATAATAAACATGATAATAATATTAATAATTGGAAATTTTAAATTTTAAACGGTTACTGTTCCAAACCGTTTGAAATTCAAAATTTCCCCCAAACCGTTTAAATTTCAAAATTTGAATTTCAAACGTTTTCCCCCCCAAACCGTTTGAATTTCAAAATTTTCTAACCCTATAAATAGGTAACCAAATCAGATTTATCAACCACACCTCCAATTCCTCATCCTCCTCCTCAAACCATAATATGTCTGGTTTTCAACCAGGAGGCTCATCCTCCTCTAACCTCCGACAGTACTCTCGCCGGTATCCCAGGGGACGGGGCCGTCCCCGGAGACTACCATTCTCCTCATCTCCTCCTCCTACTGCTGCTCCACAACCTCCTATTTATCCTCCTCCTCCTCCTCCACAACATTGGTTATATCTCCCTCCTGCTGCTGCTGCACAACCAACCTTTCCTCCTGCTGCTGCTGCACAACCAACCTTTCCTCCTCATCCTCCTGCCGATGATGACTGGACGGATGAGGAATTGGTCTGGGCTATGGATTATGTCATGGCCCAGCAACAAATGGAGCGACTAACGTTGTCGCCCCCTACCCCCTGGGCTGCTTCACTCCCCCAACACCAGACTACTCCCACCCCCACCCCCATCCCCCAACAGCAACCTACCCCCATCCCCCAACAGCAAACTACCCCCATCCCCATCCCCCAAGACCATGGGACTTCCCCAACTGAGGGGGACTTGGAAGCCCTGAGGGAGATTGAGGAGGAGGAGTACTACTATAGCCAACCTACCCCTCCTAGTCAGTACTACTACTTCCCCTCAGATGCGAGATCTGATGGACGGGACAGCTCACGTTCCGTCTCACCCGAGTACTACTTCCCCTGGGACAACTACTCTCCATAGTGGAGAAAATTAGGATTAATAATTAATTTAGGATTAATAAGTAATTTAGGATTAATAAGTAATTTAGGAATTTAGGATGTGTGTAACTTTTTTTTTTAATATCAGTTGTGTGTTTTTATTATTATTTGTGATTTTTTTTATATTTATTTGCATTTTATTTTAATTATTTTGAATTAAAAGATTAAAAAAAAAAAAATCAACCAATCAGCATCAGGGGCTTTATAAATAAAGCCCCACCACTACACCCCTTTTTCAGTTTCTCTCTCCACGCTGACTCAGCAGCCACGTGGACCAATCACATTCAGGGGCTTTATAAATATAAAGCCCCACTACACATGGTCTTATAAACCAAGTAGATGACACACCATAATATGGAAGGTGAAACCATAATACGGAAGGTAACTAGTGGCTTGGAGAACACCTTTTGGATTTTTTATAATTTGAAAGGCAACTAGTGCTCTTTGAGGATAAGGGCTTGGGCTTGTTGTCGAACGAGATGGGGTTTTTCTCACGGTCTTACTCTATAAAATGACTTTTTGATTGAATAAGCTATTAAGGTTAGAATCGACAAAGAGCTTCTGAAAGTGAATCAAATATGGGAGGTAAATTGGTACCGTCTAAAATCTTTAAATCACTGTCTAAAATATTTTTTGGTTATATTAAGTTTCTTTTTATAGCAAATCTTTTCTGTTTATATTAAGTTTCTACCAACTATATATATGCCACCTTCTAAAATCCTTAAACCACACAGCTGCTTTTCATTTTTTTTTAAATATCGTGTTTAGACGTCATTCAAAGCAATAAGTGGTACAATGGGGATCTGTATGAGTGCTAAAATCAAAGCTGAAAGCCCGTCTCACACAGAGCTACTTTTCAACTACTATAGCATAAAATACAAATGAATAGCAAAACTAGAGGCGTATATAATCAACCAAAATCAATAGTCTACCTATTTTAAAACAATCAACTAATAACAAAGATAGAACTAAATTCTAATAGCCTAAACTCAAGTATAGAGGTTTTTTTTTTTTTTTTTGCTTTACTTCATATTTAGTTCAGTAGCATGTGGTATATAATATCTCAAAGATGTGGCTCTAAACATGTGACCCAAAGCGAATGTTTCATATATATTTGAATTCTTTGCTTTTTTAATCATTCAGGAGCAAGTTCAGACGGGAACACTAGTAGCAATTTAAGTGGTTCAAGTAGCAATTTAAGTGGTTCAAGAAATGTAAGTTCAAATGAGAACACTAATAGCAATTCAAGTGGCAGCAAGTGCTCGTCTTTGGTCCATCTGACTCCACGGACCAAATGCGAAATCTTGCAATCTACCAATCTAAAAAACTTTAATTACTCGGATCTCCTAATGGCCACCAAAAACTTCCAGCCCGGTAGTAAGTTGGGTGAAGGTGGATTTGGGTCAGTTTTCAAAGGGTGGATCAATGAAAAATCGTTCACGGCTTCAAAACGTGGAACCGGAGTTGTCGGTGTCAAAGGCTTAACCAGGATTGCTTTCAAAATCATCACGAGTGGTTGGTGAGCATTCGGTTAATTTGTTTAAGTTGGTTTTAAACTTTTGATAATTAAATTTGTGTTGGGTTGTTGTAGGCGGAAGTGAACTATTTGAGGCGGTTTTCGCACCCGAATATTGTGAATTTGGTTGGGTATTGTTTGGAAGGTGAGCATCGGCTTTTGGTTTAAGAGTTCATATCTTGTGGGAGCTTGGAGAATCACTTGTTCACGAGTGAGTTAATGTCTTTAGTATACGGTTATATACGTTTGTTCAAAAGTGGGATTTTCAAAAATTAAAATTAAAAAATATATTTTTTTAAACGAGGAATAAGCCTCTACCAATTGGGCTACCCTCACTGTTTAAAAAATATATCTTTTAAATTTTAGTTTTTGAAAATCCCACTTTTGAACGAACTTATATGACCGTATACTAAAAGACATTAACTCACTCCTGAACAAGTGATTGTCCAAACTCCCACAAGACATGAACTCGTAAACCAAAAGCTGATGCTCGTCTTCCAAACAATACCCAACCAAATTCACAATATTCGGGTGTGAAAACCGCCCCAAATAGTTCACTTCCGCCTACAACAACCCAACACAAATTTAATCATAAAGTTTAAAACCAGCATAAACAAATTAACCAAAAACCAAATGCTCACCAGCTACTCGCGATGACCTTGAAAGCCATCTGGGTTAAGTCTTTTGACAGCGATAACTCTGGTTCCACGTTTTGAACCCGTAAACGATTTTTCATTGATCCACCCTTTGAAAACTGACCCGAACCAACCTTCACCCAACTTACTACTGTGCTGGAAGTTTTTGGTGGCCATTCGGAGATCCGAGTAATTAAAGTTTTTTAGATTAGTAGATTACAAGATTTCGCATTCGGTCCATGGAGTCAGAGGGACCAAAGACGAGCACTTGCTGCTACTTGAATTGTTATTAGTGTTCTCATTTGAACTTACATTTTTTGAACCACTTGAATTGCTACTAGTCGCCAACTACTTGATTTTTTTTTGTGTCTCATCTTCTATTCATTTTACTCCACCGTGGAAACATCGCCGCCTTCTTCATCACCACCACTACAACATCATCATAGACGCACACCGTCGCCATCGCAAAGAGCACAGGAGACGAGAGAGAAATATAAAAGAGAGATATAAAAGAGAGAAAAAGGCCCCGGGAATGATAACTTTGAAGACAAAGTTCTATTTAATAAAATCTTGAAGTCCACATGTATGTGCAGCAAATAAACTATTATATTTTGAACCAAAGATCAATTTCATATATATAAGGTGATGCCTATTTTAATCTCTACTTCTAAGACTATGCGGAGTGGGGGCGGGAGAGAGGGCGGGAGGGGCTGCAACACCGCCGCATGGTGGCGTGGAAGGGGGCGGGAGTGGGGGGGGGGGGGGGCGGGAGGGAAGCCACCGGCGTGGGGGAGGTTGTCTTTGCCACGTGGCATAATTTTATTGGGTGGAGGATTTGTTTATTAAAAAAAAATACCCACAATAATATACCGGTTTTTTAATAAAAAAAGAAATTAAATAAAAAAAAAAGAAATTAAATAAAAAAAATAAATAACAATAACATAATTAAATAACTTAATAACCATTACATAAATAACCATTACATAATCCTAATAATTCCTAAATTACTTATTTAAACATAAATAAATCCTAGATTACTTATTTAAACATAAATAAATCCTAAATTACTTATTAATCCTAATTTTCTCCACTATAGAGAGTAGTTGTCCCATTCTCCGGGGAAGGTGATGCACTCGGGTGAGACGGAACGTGAGCTATCCCGTCCATCAGATCTCGCATCTGAGGGGAAGTAGTAGTACTCACGAGGAGGGGTAGGCTATGTTGCACGGGAACTGGTACGGGAACGAGAAACGGGTACGGGTACGGGAACGGGAAACGGCAAAACTCAAAAAATCAAGAAACGGGTACGGCACGGGTACGGAAATAAATACATAAAAATAAATAAATATATATTATAGATAATGTACCACAAACCCGAAAATATATTCATACGTTGATATAATAGTGCATATAAAAGTTTTATTTATAATTTAATATATTAATAACAAACATGTCTACAACCTAAAAATTAATGTATACATCTTGATGCACTAAACAATTTAAAAGAATTAGTAATGGTAATTTTGATAAATACTATAAAGCTTGAGGATGAAAACTGTATATAACTTAAAAACAAAAGGTGAAAAGGAGAAAAGCAAGACCATCCTCTTCCTTCAACATAACAATACTCTCATCTCTTTCTCTTTCTCTTTCTCTTTCTCTTTCTTTGTATTTCTATCAAACCTAATGGAGCAGCCACCACTCCTAAATTCTACCTAAAATCGACAGGTGAGCTTTGATTAATCACGATTTCTTCTCTATCTCTCTTCAATCGTCGCACGTAAGCACCGATTTCTTCTCCTTTTAAAGGGTTAAAACCCTAAAAATTAATGGAAACGTATTAGAAACTTGGGGGAAACGTCGTTGACTTTTCGAATCGGTCAAGAATCGGATTGGAAACGCTTCCCCCCGTCCCCGTACACGTTTCCGTACCCAGCAGGTTTCGGGGACGTGGTACGGCACAACCTTCACGTTTCCGTGCATCAGAGGGGGTAGGTTGGTTATAGTAGAGTTCCTCCTCCTCAATCTCCCTCAGGGCTTCCAAGTCCCCCTCAGTCGGGGAAGTCCCATGGTTGGGGGTGGGGGTAGCCTGCTGTTGGGGGATGGGGATGGGGGTGGGGGTAGTTTGCTGTTGGGGGATGGGGGTGGGGGTGGTCTGGGGGTAGGGGACTGAAGCAGCCCAGGGGGTAGGGGGCGACAACGTTAGTCGCTCCATTTGTTGTTGGGCCATGACATAATCCATAGCCCAGACCAATTCCTCATCCGTCAAGTCATCATCGGCAGGAGGATGAGGAGGAATGGTTGGTTGTACAGCAGCAGCAGCAACAGGAGTGGGAGGTAACCAATGTCGTGGAGGAGGAGGAGGAGGATAAATAGGAGGTTGTGGAGTAGTAGGAGGAGGAGGAGATGAGGAGAATGGTAGTCTCCGGGGGCGGCCCCGTCCCCTGGGATACCGGCGAGAGTACTGCCGGATATTAGACGGGCCAGCAGCTCCTGCTTGAAAACTGTCACCCATGTTATTCATTGCTTTAGGGAAGAAGAATAGGTGTGACTGAGAATTTGTTAAGGTGTTGTATTTATAGGGTTAGAAGGGTGAAGCAGTGGGGGGAAACTTTGAAATTCAGAGTTTCAAATTCAAAATTTCAAATTCAAACGTATGGGTGGGAAAATTAATGTTTGTACTGTGTGGAGCAGTGGTGGGAAAATTTGAAATTCAAAGTGTAAAATTAAATATTAATTAAAATTTTATTACTTTAATATTAATTATTTTTTTATTAACTTAATATTAATTATTTTTTTATTAATTTATTATATTTTCCGGTTTATATTATTATTATTATTATTATTATTGTTATTATTATTATTATTAAAAAAAAAAAAGAAAAAAAAAAAAGAAAAAAGAAATGCCAAGTGTCACTTCCCCCCACCTCTTCCCCCCCTTCCACTCCCCACAATTATTTTCCCCCCCACAAGGGCCCCACAAGTGCCACATGGCGCTTCCCCCCACCCCCCCCCCCCCCCCCCCACCACCACTCCTTATAGTCTAAATAGAGAGAAAGAAACATGCACGACTAGCTACATATTTTGATGGTTGCTCGGGGAAAGCACCTAGCTTTTAACTGATAGGCCAATGATTTGATTTCCATCATAACGATCCGAATCGATTTCCCTTCATTATCCTACAATTTCTTATAACGACTACGTGTGCCATAATGAAACAAATTGGTAGCAAAATATTCCCAAGTAGTACATGGAATCCGGCGCAACGCGCCGTTTTATAACACTAGTTTTTTATTGATAATTAGTTATTTAAATGAATTAAATGGTTAAAAAAACTAGAAAAAAAATAAGTTTTACAAAAAATAAAATTGTCACAATGTTTTATATTGTTAGAAATAAATTCACAAAAATTTTGGTATAAACATGATAAAATTTTGGATATTGATTTTGGGTTTCCAGAAAGTTAGGGAATTTTTTATAAAAATTTATGAGTACTTTAATATTTTTAACATTCAAATGAATTCAAAAAGAATTAATAACATTATATTTATATGAAGCCAAAAAAATAGAAGAAAAAGGTTGTTTATGTCGGAATAGAACTAGGGACCTTTCCGTGTAAACCATGCGTCATCACAATCTGGCAAACCTCATGATTTTATTTTATTCCATCACAAAAACTTAAAAACTTTAGTCTACAAAACCCCCCAAACTTAACAAGAACCCTAGTACACTAATCCTATCAATTAACCAACCAATCGACTACGATTATGGAATAAAACTTGGGGCTATTAATCTACACCACTAATCGACATACTAGACAGATTTAATTGAAGAAACACATACGGTTTGATGGGTAATTTACGACATGAAGGAAACCGAATAAAACGAGAATAAACTTCAAGATTTGCGCCGCAGAAGGATCCAGAGTGAGTTTCAACTATGGGTTTATCTTAGTCGGCACTTTATGGGTGTAGGTTAGGGTTTAATCGATCTAAGAATGCTTATATACACAGATTCGAAAATTGGATAAGGAAAGTTTATATTATCGGCAAATTGGATGATCAATTCTGTATAATAACGCTTCAATGTTATTTAGGAATGAAGAGAGGATCTAGACGCGTATAACACAGGATTTGATTGAAGATTTACGGGCGTTTGGGCTGTCAATTCGTTGTTTATGTCGGTGGGTGTGTCCGACGGGTCTGGGTCGGACCTGGCTGACCCGATCTGGTAAAAGTGAAGGGGTGGGGTGGGGCAGCCTGGGCTCGTTTTTGGGGCTGGTGTTGGGCCTGGTTTGTACTTGAATTAGTGGTGTTTGGGTCATTAGTTGGGTTAGGAGTATGTGGGTATTGAAAATGGGTTTTATGCTATGGTTAAAAAAAAAAAAAAAAAAAAAAAAAACTTAACATAAATATGAACTATTATCATTATTATTTCTATTTATTTATTAAAAAATTAAGATAACAAATCATTGATCTTTAATTTGTAATATATTTCATTTATGTAAAGGTAAGCTTTTTATTTGAAAACAAGCGTTTAGATACACTTTCGAAGTAAACATACGATAAAAGGACGACGATTGAAATGTTGAAAAGGTATAAATTCAGGAACTTCATATTATTGAATACAAGCTTCTAAATTTAAGGACTCGAAATGAAAGAAAGAAAAAAAATAATAAAATACGAATACATAAAGGACTAAAGTTGTACAATGGATAACGAATGAAGGGGCGGATGTCACAAGCTACTTGGTTTATAAGTAATAACCAATTAGTTTTAGAATGTGATAGCATAATTCAAGGACATGACATGAAGTGTTTGGTGGGTCCTTTCGATTCTGTTTAAAAAAAAAACCAAATGTAGTAAAATGTTTATTGTAGTTATATAATTTGTTGTTTTGATAAAAATCAATTTTGCAACTATTTGTTGTTAGTAGGGCTTTTCACGAGTCGAGCTGAACCGAGCGGACATTTGCTCATGCTTGGCTCGCTTACAATTAAGCAGAAGATCGAACGAGCATTTTCCGAGCGAGCGGCAAGCGAGTCACGAGCGACGAGCAAATATGTTCCTTCATCCACTTAAGTTTTTATTTAAAATATAAAGTCGAAAGATTTGTCATATAAATAAATAGAATCGGTATGAATCTATACTTATCTATTCTCCATACCAAGCTAAAAAATATTCATATCCTTTTTTTTTCACCTTCCTTCTTCTATCTCTTAATTTTTTTAGTCTTTCTATTTTATATCTTAATAAAAAAAGTAATAATATTATTATTAAATTGTTAGGTATAAACTTATGTGAAATAACCAACTTCACATATATGAAACTAGGGATGAGATCGGTACGTACCCGTACTTATACCCGTACTCGTACCGAAAATACCCGTATCGAATTTGAACAAAAGTGGGTGGGTACCGAGTACCGTACCGAATATATAGGTACGGTACGGGTACGAGTACGGGTATTGGTACCGGGTATTTCGGTACGGTACCCGTTTGGTACAATTTTGTTATTTTTTTCTTTTTTGAGCACTCGTACGGGTACCAAGTAGGTAAAAAATTACGAGTATCATACTATACGGGTACCAAATAAGTAAAATTGATACGAATACCATAAATACCATATTACAAAGTAAAACATATAATCAAATTCAATAGTATATAGAATTCGGTACCCGTACCATTTTTACCCGTACTCGTACCCGTACCGATACCGAAAGTACCGAATACCGAAATCAGTAAAAGTGGGTACCGATAGCTATACCGAGTACTCAAAATCGGTTACGGGTACGGATACCGGTACAGGTACGGTATGGGTACGGGTATAGGTACTCGGGAAAAATTGCTCATCCCTATATGAAACTAGTAAGAAACCTGCGCTTCGTGACGGGTACCTGTCTTCCATAAAATAAATAATTAAAAAAAAAGCAAAAGAATTGAGAGAAATCTTTAGACATATTTATGATATATGAAGTTTCTCAGTTTATAAAGTTGCAAGTCAAATACAACTTTCAATTTCATTAGTGGCTACTTCCATAAAAACTTATCTACATTATCTATATCTAAATTAACTTATTAAAGAGGAGTGATGTATAATATTGTAATTTTTATTACCGTACAATTTAACAAGCAACATGTACAACATATTTAAGCAAGAAATTTAAGAGTATTATAGGGATAGTTGTGACAATTCTAAACCTTAAAATTTCATCACATACTATTTCACCCACCTCACCCAATACTACATCAACTATTGTCTCACCACCCAACCTCACTTCCGCCCACTCACCACCCACACTCTTACATCATCCTACAACCATTACCTCACCTTTACCCGAAAACCATCCCACACCCGTAACCCCACATACACCCATTACCACACTACACCCGTGACCATCCCATCTCCCTCCTCCGCGACCGAATCTTCACCACAACCAAACAATCACTCATCCGCCACCACTCCTCCCACACATACATCACCCGTACCCTCATCCCCACAACCATCCACTCTCGATCCCATACCATCCACTGAAACCGAACCCACTCCTTTCACACCGACCCGCCGCCAACTAAAAACCTAACCCAAAGTATTTCAACCCAAGCTTTGTTAACTCTACTACTCGTCATCCCATTCCAAACACCTTGGAACCCTCCACTCACACTCAAACCATACGAGATCCTACATGAAGACAAGCCATGAACCTTGAGTATAATGCCCTTCTCCAAAATCAAACCTTGGAACTTGTACCACAAACCAACCAACATCCAATTGGCTACAAGTGGGTCTTCCGCATCAAACAAAAACCCGATGGCACCATTGAAAAATACAAAGCACGTGTAGTTGCTAAGGGCTTCCACCAACAATACGGTAAGGAATATTTTGAAACCTTTAGCTAGGGGTGTAAATGATGCGCAACGGCTCGAGAGCTACTCGGGATTGGATCAGTAAAAAGCTCGAATGAGCTGAGCCTTAACGAGCCCGAGCTCGAGCTTGAAAAATGGCTCGTTTAGTTATCGAGCCCGAGCTCGAGCTTTTCATATAAAGACCCTTTAGGCTCGCGAGCCTAAACAAGCCCAAACAAATTTTATATTATTATTATTATTTTATTTATAGTATATTTACTATTTAACACTGGCGAGCCGAGCTTTGGCTCGTTAAAGCTATCGAAGCGAGCTCGAGCCGAGCTTTTAGCTCCTTTAAAATTGTTCTAAAATTATTTCGAGTCGAGCCGAGCTCGAGCTCTGGGTTTTACTTTCGAGCCGAGCTCGAGCCCAGTCAGGCTCGGGCTCGACTCGGCTTGTTTACACCCCTACCTTTAGCCCAGTCACTATTCGCACAGTCCATTCCATTGCCCTCTCTCGTGGTTAGTCGTTTACGTCCACTTGATGTCAATAACACATTCCTTCATGGTACTCTTTATGAAGATGTATACATGATTCAACCGCCCTTTTTCATAAACTCGGAGTTCCCCACACACATTTGCAAACTCAAAAAATCACTTTACGGGCTCAAACAAGCTCCAACAGCATGGTATAATGAACTCGCTGCTTTTCTTCTAAAATTCAGTTTTTAGAAGTCCCTATCCGATCCATCTCTTTTCATCTATAATAAGCATGGAGTCACTTCCTACCTTCTTGTCTATGTAGATGACATTATTCTTACGGGTAGCCATGATCACTTCTTGAACAACTTCGTTCAAGCTTTAAGTGATAAATTCTCCATCAAAGATCTTGGTCCACTTCATCACTTCTTGGGCATTGAGGTCATCCCAACACCTCAAGGCTTATTGCTTTCACAACACAGACACATTCAAGACATCTTAACCAACTTCAAAATGGACAGTTCCAAGGAGGTCCTCACCCCCCTAAGCGTTTCCGACTCTCTTGCCCCTCGGATACCTCTACATCCGTTGACTCAACCCCTTACCGCCAACTTGTTGGCACTCTTCAATATCTTGCTTTCACTCGGCCAGATATTTCCTACGCAGTCAACAAACTTTCTCAATTCATGCACAACCCAAAACAGTCACACTGGCAAGCTCTCAAACGGGTTCTTCGCTATTTAAAAGGAACGGTACACCATGGGTTATTTTTAAATAAAATGTCCCCACTGTCAACACCAAGTCAAGTTAAAATCCTGGTCAAGCTACTAATTGATTACCCCAAATTCATCTCCCCGACCATTAACTGTAATTATGTTTTACCTTGACCATTGACTGTAATAATGTATTTATACTCTCATCTTGCATGTAGGGTGTGAATTTTTTACACGACCCGAAAACATGACCCGGACCTAACACGAAATTAGCAGGTTTGGGTTTAGTCTAAATGGGATCGGGTCATGTTCGGGTTGAACTCGCGAACCCGTTTAGCTAAACGGGTCGGGTTCGGGTTAACCCGAGCAGGTTGGCGGGTTGACCCGTTTAACCTATTATACTATATATTGTTTTTTTACAATATGTTTTATGTTAAAAATTAAATTAGTTAGGTATTTTATGCTACACTTACAACTTAAAATAGAAATTGGTATAAGATTTTATAAACATAAATGTTTTATATATGTTTGTGTTTTTTTAGTAAAATTTTTATTTTAATACATTAATTTGCAAAAAATAAAAATAAAAAAAATTCAGGTTGAACAGGTCGGGTTCAGGTTCATATCTATCTCACAATTTTCGGGTTCGGGTCGGATTCAGGTTCATGTAAAATTTTTGGGTTCGGGTTGGGTTGGACCCGCAACCCCCAAACCCAATCTGTTAAGCACCCCTACTTGTATGTAAAGTTGTACATCATAAAAATCATTCTCCGTGTTTAGGAGATTTATAGTGTTTTAGTTTAGAGATAGAAATTTCTGTGCAATAAATAATTAACATATAATTTAGTTTACGACTTTACGGTCTATATATTATCTGCTAGTCTGCTACTTTCCATTCAACTTTTTTTAGCCTTTACAATGATGACCCATGAGTCTGGCCCAAAGTATCAAAGTTTATTATGGCTTTAATCTACATGTCAAATTTCACCAAATCCTGGCACAAATGAAGTACATCAAACAAAATTATAAATTTGTCCTATTAATCCAACCCAGGTCACCAATTAGGCCAATAATGGTAACCCATAAGCAGAAGCCCAGTACGCATCTACATCTACCCATACAATTCTTATATGCAAGTTTTTTTTTTTTTTTTTTTTTTTTTTTTTTTTCCGGCAAACGACTTTTATTCATCACCCAAAAGTATATACAACAAGTTTTGCTACCAAGACACTAGAACACTACAATATCGCCCCTTTTATCAAATACAAAACACAATACCAAAATAAACAAAACCGCTGACCCGCAGGCCACCCCATTTCAGAAAACTGTATTTGAAACTGATCCACTTTCTTTATTCCAAATGATTCCACTTCGCCCTATGCTTGATCCACATAAAAGACATGGCTTGTGCATCCCAAAAAATCTTATGTGTCGACACTCGCTTTCCTGCAAAGATTGAATCATTTCACACCTTCCATATCGCCCAACATGTTGTCAGAAAGATCACTTGAACTATTAAACATTGAGTAGTATCCTATTACTCTATTAGTGCTGAGCCCAATCATGTTGAATTTCCCTCTAATTGGAGATTGATGTTTGACCAAAAAGCTTTTGACCATTAACCTTTGACTTTCAAAAGTGTCCACAGATCCTTGAATTTACAAAATCTCTTTCACACCAAATCCAGCCATGGCGTTTCGACGCCTGAGGAATTTACGACACATGCTTTGCCATCACAATAACCGGAAAACTAAGCCAACGGCCAACAACATCCTATTGTCCACGGATCATCATTCAACCGTCAATACAAGAAATCAAACAAGAATTTGCAGAGAAAACCAAAAATTGTGATAGCCGATAATCAATCTCTGATTACACACTAATGATACAATCGGTCTATATCATATATGCGTTTGATCAACCAATTATAGGGCCAACACATCCACCACCGAAAAACGTTGAAAGCCAACAGGAACCTCCTTATCCATAGTTGACTTTTTGCTCAACAAACTATTCTTTAATTTTGACAGTTACTACTTACTAGCATACTCCTTATCCAGATTACATCCCACACCAAGAACTACATAGCTTGATGGTAAAGTTACAAACTTTCTTATCAGCATAAAAATAACAAGGCCAGTAGCCAAAGATTATGAAACAAGTTGTGGCAGTGGTAATTCCAGCTAACTAGAATGATCTAGCAATTATTCCTAATCCAACAGCATCCGATTCTCGCCAAATCAAATAGCATCATCAGCCAATCCAATGACCCATATCCACCAGTTCAAATGAACAATCCAATTATCATAAATCTAAATTTCCCATTTTAACGGCAGAAATAGTCAGTCGTAATGGTCAACGAGAAAATAAAGGATAGTTACTAAAGACCAATATAAATAGCTCACAACAAATGTAGACAGAAAATCTAAGAGTAAGAAACAAATTAAGAGCACTGCCAGCGAGGTGATGATAAAAGTGATAGCAATTCGGAAGTAACATATTAATTCGATATGACCAATTACAAATGATCATAGGGACATTGACAACAAGCTAAGTGATTTTATTTGAGTGGTCAAAGACAACATAACGCGTATACATAATGCAGTGATCAACCATAAGTATTATTTCCTAAAAATAAGCGCCAAAATTGTGATCAAGCCTTGTTACATGAACATCCATGTAAATATTCTAAATTTATAGCAGGAGTATAAACCGAGTAAAACATGAAATAATATATCCCATCTCAAACTCGGCCTACATTACACACACCCATTCTTGCTAATATATATAATAAGGAAGTTACTAACCAGATTTTATAAATTTTATCGAAGTTTAAGGTGCTTTCACGATGCGTTTAGGTGATTCTAGGCTTTCAACAAACGTACCTCCAAATACATTGACATCATCACCTGGGCCACCCGTGACCCTTATGTTTCCCACCAATAGTAAGACAAAGTTGTAGCCTTTTGAAATGAATTAGCATCAGGCAATTTCATTTCACTGAATTCTTCAGTTGCTAAATTAAACCCAACGATCCGTAACGATCTTGAATCCCGGACTTCACAACCGGACCCATTGATGCATTGGAGGAGAATATGAATGGTGGTCCGGTCGGGTCAAGCAAACTCGTCCCGACACAAAGGTGGAGACCACACACAAATGTTTTTTAATACATTTTTATTTATATAAAAGTGAAGTATGAAGTGGAAGTCTTGATAGGCTTAGCGTTAGATGAAAAAAAGTTTAAAGTTTTTTAAGGTAGAGGTTTGGAATGATGTAAAGTGCTTAAATAGCGAGTCTAAAACCAAAACCCTCGTTTATCCCAAGATAACATCATATTTCTTTTCTTGTATATACAATGCAAGGATTTCATATTACAAAGTGAAAACGCAATGTCTGGATCATAGTTTATACTCGCTCTATAATGATCTTTTTTGTAATGATAGACGTGACAGGTTTAGTTACCAATTAACAAAAAAATTGAAGGTTATAGAGTTGGTGTGTGCGCGCACATTAATAGATGGTAAGTTCAGTTATTTTAATGGAAAAGTTTTATTTATATAGTCATATGTTACATTTTTACTTCACTTATACTTATTGTCATTGTCAATGGTCTTTCTTGATACCACAACCAATTATGATTTATGCATTTACATATTTAACAATGAAACGTAACTTTTTAAGCTTATTCTACCACAAAAGAGGATTCCAAGAACATATTCGTGGAATCGCGATTATAGTCAACGATTGGAGGCAGAGATAAAGGCGAACAGAGTATCGAAATCTATGACATCTCTGTAACCAAGGATTAGGAAAGGATTGGTTACATCGCCCACCAAAAACAGCCATACATAGCAAGTGACCATCAACATCGCGCCGGCGGCAGCGTAAGCCGACTATAAACAGCATTCAAAACTCAGCATCGGTACCGAACAACCGATGCCGCCATGGACGGCCAACATTTCTCTCTTAGTGATGGTATGTGACAGTGATGATGATGGTGTGGTGTAGTAATTCCAGCTAATTATAATGATGTAGCAATTATTACTTATCCAGCAACATCCAATTCTCCTCAAATCAAATAGCATCATTGGAACCCCATCACCAGCCAATACAAATAAAAAACAAACCATCCATTTAAAAGTAACCATAAAAGCTCCATATCTTAATGGTAAAGTTCCAAACTTTCTTATCACCATAGAAGTAATCATGCCCTCAAAAAAAAAAAAAAAAAAAAAAAAAAAAAACGATTATTAACTGGTAATTCAACTGATTATAACACAGCCCAAATGACAAATCCAATTATCATAAACATGCCTTATCCCTCAACCCAAAATCCCTAAATAAGTAATAACCAACCAGATATAGGAAGATAACAGAAGCTTGTTTTTTGCCACTAAATAGGTAACAGAACACAAAAAAGTTAAAATCGTGAAAATACATCAAAGACTATAGTTTGACACTTTTGACCAGTTTTATCAGAAATATAATGGTTTTAAATTGCATGATGCGCTCTGATGCGTTTGATCCAAAACTCTGATGTGTGATGCGAGGGCATCTCGTATGCGATACGTTCGTACTAAAAAAAATAATTATACATAACAACTTATAAAAACATAGTCAAACTAAATAAACTCACGTAATAAGAAGATAAGAGTTGTGCTTTTTGGTTCAAATCAAGCTTACTAAAATATTTCTAAAACCACATAAAACCGTTTAGGAATCATAGTGATCCAAATCAAGCATGCCAAGATATTAATAACTGAAAAAACCTGACCCATTTCAAAAACTATGAAAAAGAATAATAGACAATGTTGCGCGCATTACGCATCACATTGCATCACGCATTATGTGCGCAATATCCTTGCCTCACGTAAACGCAACACAAAAGTTGTGGCGATGCGCTCTCATCAGCGCAACGCCGCAACGGGCGCATCACGCATTATGCAAGCATTTTATAATATATTATAGTTATTACACTTTAAAAATGTAAATAACAATAGATCAACTATTTTATTAAAGGTTAAGATGTTATCATGATGCGTTTAGGTGATTCTAGGTTTTCAACAAACGTACCTTTAAATACATTGACATTACCACCCGGGCCACCCATGATCCTTACGTCTCTTAGTCTTTTTTCATCTATATTGTACACAACAACTCCACCTTCTTTTTCTTGAAACACAATTTCCCGATTTCTTCCTTGAAGCATACACGCAGCAGGCAAAACCTACCTCATTGTTCCTCATAAACACACCACCAACATCAACCATGGTGCTAAAAAAAGAAGTTGTGTATCTTGCATCTGAATCAGGACATTTCATTTCATTGAATTCTTCATTTGCTAAATTAAACCCAACGATCTCAAACTGTCTTGATAACCAGTGAAGACTTTGGTTGATGGGCGCACCAAGGATTATACCCCAAACGGTGTGATCGTGTTCCTGGTAATCAAAATCAGGCAATTTCCTCCATGCATGAGTTGTTACGCAAGCTATAAACGCATGCAAACGTCTCCGTGAAATAATGTAGTAAGCTGTGGGGGTGCCAAAAAGCGATGGAGACTATTTTATAATCATCAGTTGATGAATCGTAACCGAATCTGTACTTAACATAAACCTCTTCTTCTTCATCACCTTCTGCTTCTTCAACTTGGGGTGGTGCGAAAGGGCAAACAGGAACTTTCCACAGCTCTTTTGTGGTTGGATTCATCAAGAAGATGGCAACAGAAGGAGTATTGCTTCGGTTTTCTCTGGGGGAATGTTTTTGCTGCTAGAGGGAGGCATAACCCTAATTCAAGAAACCAAAATACAAAGCCTGGAGATGTGATTCAACAATATTATTATGTATATATACAGCAAATTATGTAACTAAAATGCAAAACCTGGATATTTGATTCAACAATACAACAATGTTATGTAAAGAAAATGATTATGGTGTTATAAACAAACTTGCCTGGTAGTAATCGGAGAAACCCTAATTCAAGAAACTTCAACACCTCCTCTCCCCGATTAAGAGGGTGTTTGGGAATTAAGAGGGTGTTTGGGATTGAGTTTGAATATGCAAAAGTGGTTTTAGTCAAAAGTGTTTATTGACTCATGAGTTTTTAAAAATGAGTTTAAAAAAAATGTTTTGATTAGCTTTTGAGATAAGAAACGTCAAAAAGTCAATAGACTGCGTTTTCTTAAGTGTTTCGCTTTAACTTATTGTGAATGTTGATTGTATGGGTGGTAGATTTGTAATTTTTTTCCAAAAGCCAGAAGCTAGGATTTCTAACTTCTCAAAAACAGTTTTTCCAACTTTAAAAGTCAAAAGCCAAAACAAAAAGTTGTTTTGAAACTCAATCTCAAACACCCTCTAAGACAGAACAGTCGTTCTTCTCCTTGTGCTATATTGCGAATGTGTACCAATGATTCTAGGGTATAAAATCACTTCAATCCAAATCTCGTTCTTTTCAAACAAGCTTTAAACGTAATCATATTTTATATCATGATGTGATGTGATGTGTTGTATTTTAGCTCAAGAAGAAAATGAATGAGGAAGAGAAGATAACAGAGTTAGGTGATGTCCAATGTTTTAAGAACCGGATCAGATGTTAGACCGGACTTTTCATCGGGTTACTGGTCTGGCCGGTCTAACAAACCGGCAAAACATTCAAAAAAAGATCCATTAACATTATAAAATTCCTGGACCGATCGGCTAGTTTCCCGGTCAGACCACCTGTTCGTCGGTCCGACCACTGGTTCAATGCATGGTTGGTTTAACTCATGACCCGGATTAGTCCAACCACCGGTTCCCGGTCCAACCAGTTCAACCGATCAGTCCGATTCGGGTTTGAAAACAGCGGTGAGATCGTTGGATTACATAAGGATTTTGAATCGGATTAGGGTATCGATTGGGAAAGAAGAGGAGGCCGTTAATATGAGGTAAATTACATATCTTTCAACATTAATACTACACGGTCATGGTGAAAGGATATGGATTGATACGTGGCAGCCACGTTACCTCCTTCAACTTTAAAAAACCATGTGGTGGTGGTGGCATGGGAGAGTGGCATGGAGGGTTGTTTTTTTTTTCTTTTCTTTCTTAATCAAACAACCAATAATAATTATTCATTGTACAAACAACCAACCACAACCATCTATCTCACCCTCACCTTTTACACCACGCCGGTAGAAAACTCCAATCCACCTACCCTACGCCAACTCCCATGACACATAAGGGGTGGTGTAGGTGTTGTGAAGGGGCTTCACATTGCCCTTTCACGCTCCCACACCGTGTAGTCTAAAATGAGCAGGTGACAGGGATAATTGTCAAAACTAAGGTACTTATCACATCAGGTTCTCTATATATTTGTGAGTGAGTTATGTATATTTTGATAAGTGACTTTGAGTAAGTTCTCTAAAAAGGGCTCACAACTTATATTTGATAAGTGATTCAGGAAACTCAAATGAGGGCCATGACAGAGGCTCAAATAGATAGATTTTGGGATAACAACATCCACAATGGTCGTTAGTAATGGAGGTTTGGAATTCTAAATCAATCAACTATTGTAATGACATGCCTTAACATCTTTATTAGAACTCCCTGCACCTACTTTGAATGGATTAAAACCCTCCTTATAGCATACAAAGTATTTGAGTCTTAAAACACCTCTTCGCACATCTTGGGTACCCTTTCGAATAAAAAATCCACCAGCCTTTGCATATTTGGCATAAAACTCATATGCATGATCAATACTAGGAAACTCCATGTTTATTACATGTTTGAGTGAATCAGGTACATCAGGAATGAAGGAGTTAATAGCTTGGTCTTCAACAGGAACATCAGATGCAACACCTTCAAAACAAACGCACTTTATAAACTTCAAACGCACGTTGACAATTGATAATTTGAAAATATTCAGACGCACTCATGATCATCTTAAACACACTCTTACATGATCCGTAACTATGTTTTAACTATTTAAACACACTCATGATCATCTTAAACGCACTCTTACATGATCAATAACTATGTTTTAACTATTTAAACGCACTTATCATATAATTTAAACACACTCATATATATGATATTAAAAAAACAAAATTAAAATACCTTCAATCCTTCTGTATTCGTTGATGAGGTTCAAACTATGAATATCCACATCCTGGTTAGTATCTTCAATCAGGTCTGAATATACACAAAACATCATGTTTACGAATTTCAACATTAAAAACACACAGATTTGAAAAAAAATGAGTCAAAAACAGAGCATGATGATCTGTACCATGAAAAACAATATTATCGACATCTGGATTCGAATTCTCAACAGAAACACACTGATCATCAACCGATAAGTTTAAATCTGATAAACAAAATAAAAAATTAAACAAAATTCTATAGAAACTTATTTAATAAACTATGAACAAACGTACCAAACATGCTGAATTAATCGAATTTAATGTGATTATAATGATCGTATTGTGATTGAATGATAATGTGATTGAATCGTAATGTTTTTGATCGACTGTTGTGTAATTCAAATTTGAATTTGAAAAAATCGTTCACGTATGTTATGAAATCGTTTACAAAAATATAGAACGTGATTGTAATAATCAGTTACATATAAAAAAAAGTATGAATTGCCCTTGGGTTTAACTGGGATTAAGGTTAATTAGAGTTTAGTTTGGTTAATTGGGGTTTGGTTAAGTTGACAGATGGCATCACGTGGTGGCTTCTTATTCTTTTTATGTTAAGGAACTTTGTACTCTATACTTTCTCTTTGTTTATAATTGGGTTGTTTCCTAAAAGGGTTTTTTTGTTAGACCATAAGTAATGGTTGATACCCCTTAAGGGACATTTTTTGCCATATCATCATCATATATTGTATCATATTTAGGCATTATACTAAAAATAACCATCCCTCTTCATGCCCATATAATGCATGAGGAGACGGTGTTTGGGGCTTTATCATGTTTATTCACGCCTATATAATGCCCATTAGACTATCTCTTGTCGCTCAAGGTGAGCAGAAGCTGTATCCTATTAAAATAGGATAACTGGGCGCTGATATGACACTTGCTAAAGTGTCAATCCTGCTCACTTGATCATGTTATGGCTCAAGGTGAGCTATCACTTTATCATTTTTTTTTTTGTAATTTTTTATAAAACATTCTATTGCATCAATATTAAAATAAACATTACATAAAAAATCATAAAATAACATCACGTTCCATAAAAACATCAAACAATTATTTTAAAAAACATAAAATAACATCGCGTTCCATAAACATCAAACAATTATTTAAAAACATAAAGTAAATAGTAGAAAGACGACTATATTAGAAATCGTCCTCTCATAAGTCTCCAAATCTCAACACTTGGGTAGTTATCATTGTGTATGGCTCGGTATTCGTTATGAGCCACTTCAATCAACTCATCATTGTTTAAACCCGGGTTCTCGTTCATCGCATTTATGTAGAAATGCTCAAATATGGTGCACTTCGCCTTCAAAGAACAATATTTTCCATATATCGCGTCAATTGGACGATGGTTTTCACCCATTTGTTGGTAGAATCGTGTGACAACCGCTCGCCAAAAAGTTTGGCTTCACAAGAAATCTCCTTGCTCTTGTTGGTGAATATAACAAGTCACCAAGGCGAGTTCTTCCTCTACAGTCCACATTGGTGGTCGCACACGGTTTAGTGGGGCCGTGATTGGATTTGGATTTGGATTTTGGTTTTGGTTTGCCATTTTTGATCAAGTGGAAGATAAAAAAATTGATAGATGTTATTTTTTTTATCAACTAGCACCATATATATATATATAAAAATTACTTTTGACCGTTAGCGAGCTGCCAACGGCTAGATTTTTTAAATTTGACTTGCTAGCTCACGCGAGCTAGGTCGCTTGGGCTCGCTCGCGGCAACGGTCGATTGGAGTTGTTATGGGCCGAGCAATCTACGTGGATAACATTGTGGCTCGCGGCAGGCTGCTCGCGGGCCACAACATATAGTCTTACGCATGGTCTAATTGTGTTTTGAGATGTTAATATGTTACCAAATACATACTTTTTTTTTTTTTTGAACGGCCAACGAATCAATTCCAAGCACTCTCGGGCACCCTTTTGGCGAATCAGGTACTCGAGAGTACCCGGGCCACCAATTGCCACCAATTCCCGGGAAAACCCGATCACTTACCCGCCCGAAGGCACGACGGTGAAATAGTCGGTAAAACCGATCGAGATCAGGACTCGAACCCAAGCCAATGGCCGGGTCATCCCTCATTTCCCATCCACCAAATACATACTATATGATTCTTGTACATACATTACATACGCATGTATTTGTAGGAGGTTAAAAATTTAGAAAACATGAATTATTTATAGTAGATTTATTATTTTCTTCTTTACAACTTATATAACTGAACATAAAAATGTAATCGTGTATGATAGAAAACCATTTTGAACTACCTTTTTTTATCAGAAAAGTATGGAATAAAAGTACATGTAAGACAAATTGGTCAAATATCAAAGACCTTTTCAGTCGTAATCTTTGATGCCGGATTTTGATTGGGATTCTATTTAAACCAAAAAAAAAAAAGAAAAACGAATAGGCTCATATTCATGGGATTTGTATCAAATTGAGTACGACCAAACGTCCAAACTCATGGGCTTAATTAACTTGTTCAAATTTGAATATGAGCTTTACGTTGAACTTGTACTATTCTTGTATCACACTTTACTCCTTCAACAGTCAGACGATCCTAGGACATGAACCAAAAAGCTTGTAGTATTAGTATATAGAAATGATAAGAGTTTTTACAAGGATAGAGTTTTTACTAACATTATTCTCATATGTGTTACCATTAATGTATATTTTTTTTATTATAAAAATTCAAACAATTACAAAAAGAGTTCAAGATAAAGGTTGTGGATTACTTAAATGAATTACAATGAACCACATATAAGCTAAGAGCCTAAGATCAATCAACAACTTCAAACACATTAAGATAGCATAATAAACGAATGGTTAAGTATATTTAGGGTGGAAGGAGGGTGTGGTTTCGGGTGGGTACCACCCTCGGTTAGGTGGTATTTGAGCGGCTACCCCACCAATCCCATTTCGGGTACCATTCTTGGTTGGTAGTAACCATAGGTGGTGCGTGTTTGTAGGTGATATATATATATATATATATATATATATATATATATATATAGAGAGAGAGAGAGAGAGAGAGAGAGAGGAGAGACTCAATACGCATAAAATTTTCAGGTGAAATACAACAACAACAACCGTACTCTGTAAATCCCACAAATAAAGATACTATTTGTAGGGTCTGGGGAGGGTGGGATGTAATCAAACCTTACCCCCATCCCTAGGGATGGAGAGGCTGCTTCCATAAGAGAAAATTTTCAGGTGAAATATACTAGTAAATTTACACCAGGGCCGTCTCCAAAAACGTCAAAAAAATTTTGGGCCTTGGGCGAAAAAAAATTTGGGCCCAACATTTTGTAAAGAGGAATGAATTATAAAAAAAAAATTGAGTATGGTGCTAGAGCCAAGGATTAAACTTGAGATCTATACATTAAGAGAGTGTTTGGGATTGTGTTTTGAATCTGATTTTTAGATTATTGCGTTTTAAAAACGCAGATAATCGGTTTTTAGTGTTTGGGATTGCGTTTTGAAAATGCTGATAATCAGTTTTTTAGGCTACCAAAACGCAATAATCTATAAGCAGCTCCACCCCTGCTTTTCCAAAACGCATAATCTATTTTGAATAATCAATCCCAAACACCCCCTAAATTAACATGGTTTTTTCAACTACACTAACAAGACTTTAATGTATAAACACAAATATATATCCTAAATATAGAATTTAATATATATATATATGCGCATATTTAAAAAAAAAACGTTCGGGCCCATTTAAAGGTCGGGCCCAGAACCGGTGACCACCCGGCTCACCCTCCCAGCCGGCCATGATTTACACTACCGAATAAAAAAATTGGGAGACACTAACGGGTCATTATACGATTATTATTACTGGAGTATGCAAGTGCATATCATAAAACCTTCTAGATATGCATTCAAATAAGATAAAAATCGCATCATCTCCTTGCTTGAATGGCATGGAAAACCATATATCGTAAAACTAAAGCATGAGTTGAAAACTATATGTTGAAAAGGTGCCAAGAAAACGTTGAAATTGATAACGTTTGTTGTTTTAACTAGAATGATACTTTATGGTCAAAGATTTTGATTGGTTGATGATTTATGCTCGATGTATGGTATACTTTATAAGGTAATATTTATCATGCTATGAAAAAAAAAAACCCCGTTAAATAACACAAAATGGGGTGCTCAAGAATGAATATAAGGTAATATTTACCACTAGCATCTTTATGCATTGTTTGGATTGGATAGTAACGTAGAGATTACTTATCCCAAACTCCTTTCACGCTCACAATTTTTTTACTAAACATGTATTTTATTTTTATTTTTTTAATAAAATGTATGACTTGTTTTACCAATAAATGACTATAAATAGTTATTAAAAATATCATCATCATAATAAGTTAATTCTACCAATAGCAAAAGCTAAGGTAGGGTTTGAGGATGGTAAAATGTAGATAACCTTACATCTACCCCGTGGAAATAGAGAGGCTACTTCCACTAAGACCCCCGGCTCAATAGTAGTTTTGTATCAAGCCTTAGACATAAGGTACATAACACTTAGCATTCGGGACAAACCCAATTGGTGCATGTACTCCCGTGTCTTTTGACTATCAACGTCATTACCTGATGCATGATTAACCGTCCGTCAATTTTAACGTTATTTTCACGAAATTAGTAAAATAACGTTAAAACTAGTGCGATTTTACTTTTGCCCCCCGATGGTCACACATATATATATGCGCATAGTCGTAAGCAGGTCTGAAGTTATTAAAAATATAACTGTGTATAAAATGTATAAATAGTCCTTACTATTACAGGGATCTTGAACTTTTAGTTGATGAAAGCCGAAAGTCACTACTAAGCCTAAAATCAATAGGGATCGGGGCACCCTTCAGCTCTCAATAAACTTCGCCCATACTTACTAATCACAAATACTTGCTTTAAAAGGCATTATATTATAAGGGTTAGAATCAAATACACAAGACACTTTTTTAGAAAGGGTGAGAAGGATTGTGATCCATTGATCATATATTTGAAGGGTTGAGATTAGTTTGAAAAAAAAATTAGAGGAAAGACATAAAAGGAAAACCACATTTGTTGACTTTTTCACAAGCATGGCTAAGACCAAATCAACAATAGAGTCACTAAATAATATGAGTTACAATGTCTAAAGGCTAGTTCTAGAATAGGTTTAAAAGCCCTAAAATCCCAAAATTATTGTATGAACCATAGAACTTGATTTGTCACATTGAAAATTAATTTCCCTTTATCAAAAAAATTGATAGAGGGCTTTTGTAGTAGATAAGAAATAAATAAAATTAGACTCAAAATTACCCAAATCAGATTAGAATTGAGGTTGAATTCGTAGATGGAAGTTCCAAGCTCTACAAATGCACACTCAAGCGTCAACGTCATTGATAATTGATAATTGATAGCCTTTGATTTTTTTTGTTTGGAGTATCACGAAGTGAGAATTGAAAAGGATATTACGATACATCTTGATTTAATTGAATGGATGCTTCTTAGACACATACTCTCAAAAATATGGCAAAGTCAAGATGAATAAAAATTTATGAAATTTTAGAATGAGGAACGCCTATTGTTTCAACTAATGTTTCTTACAATTTATAACAAATGAAATAAGCAAGATATAATGAAACTTATGAAGGTGCACTAATGGCTCATGAATTGGAGCATTTACACTCTTTAGTTTTATATTCATAACTTAATTAGCTTTAAGACATAATAAATTTCTAATTAAAAAGGTAATTTATTATTGAAACACAATTAAAAGAAAAATTTAATGATTATCATAAATTAAATTAAAACTTCTAATAAATTAAAAAAATGATAGAAAGTAAAGGACTAGAATTGACAACTTGAAGAAAAACGCAGGTGATGGTTGTCACAGTGCTTTATAAATATGTTATTATGTTTTTTTAGTCTACACATGATTTAACTTTGTCCATTGTGTTTTTAGTATGATTTTCATTGTGTTTTACGCAAATGAGTTTTGTATTTAGGTGTACATTGTGTTTTATTATGTTGTTCATTGTGTTTAAGTTTATTATTCATTGTGTTTTAGTCTTCTGTTCATTGTGTCTTTAATATGTCGTCCATTGTGTTTTATACCCTATTGTTCATTGCATATTTAATTGGTACTCATTGTGTTTTAGTTATCTCCATTGTGTCTTACGTAACTAGGTTTTCAACTTTTTTTCCAAAAGTATTCATTGTGTTTTAATCTTCTGTTCATTATGTCCTTCTTATGTCGTCCATTGGATTTTACACAATTAGGTTTTTAACTTTTTTTTCAAAAGTATTCATTGTGTCTTTAGTATGTCATCTACTGTGTCTTACGCAACTGGGTTTTCAACTTTTTTTCAAAAGTATTCATTATGTTTTAGTCTTCTATTTATTGTGTCTTTAGTATATCGTTCATTGTGTTTTACTAGACTTTTGATTATGTTTATATTTAATTGGTGCTCATTGTGTTTTACACTCGATTGTGTTTTACGCAAGTGGGTTTTGAATTTTTTTTTGAAAAGTATAACAATATGGTACTCATATTGAAGATAAAAAAAGACGCTTAATTTTATGGTATAATTTTTTTTTAAAAGATGACGTATAAAAAAGTTACGGACATTTAAAAATGAAGGTGGAAATGACATGTGACTTGCATGTGCATACATTTTTGACAAAATTACACCTTTCACTTATTTAATCCTTGTCATTTTTAGTAGTTTTTCACCCTTCTCATTTTTTATAGCCTTTGTAGAATAATCCAACCTCTATTATAATGTGATTAATAAACTTTTATCCGCACTGATGATGTTATTTTAATAAGTTCAAGGAAAAAAAAAAACAGTGGATTCCAAATTACAGGCAGCCGAAATTTTGGGGAGTACGTACGAACAAGATTACAAATTTTGGAACCATAGAAAGAAATTGTCAACGCCAGTGTTTGACCAATATGTGGTCAATTTAGATGATTTATAAGTTATGAAGATGGTTATTCAACAAATTACCACATCATTGACCCGATCTCATAAGTCATAGCTAACTGCCACCACATAACCATTAACCACCGTCCTGCACCGCATCCAATGACAATAACTTATGGTATAATTTATTTTTCTAGCATGAATTATATGTCATGTATTTAAAAAGAAAAAGTGGAAAACAAAGGTAGAGGATGAGGTTTTAAGTTATGTTTAAAGGTTTTTGACCTTTTGACCGTTGACAAGATCTGGTCCTGTTTCTGAACTTTTTTTTTTTGAACTTTTTTTTTTTTGACTTTTTTTTGAACTTTTCATGCAAAGCCCATGCATAATTTCACGTCGTTTTCTATGACTTCCTCCTTTAACTCTTTTGTGTGTGTATATATAGGAAGAAAGCAATCACTAAATTCTTAATTAAGTTAAACCAATAATTATCTCTCTTTTCCCGTTTTTCATAAAAAATAAAAGACAGTAAATCCCATAAATAGCAAAGTTTGGTAACATGTACAGTCCAATTGCGGTAACAAATTCGTCGGTTTTCTTATCATCACCAATGTTTCATCATCCGATGATATCACCATCGCAATCGCTCTCCCTTCATCACACAACCTCGGCATTGTCATCTCCATCAACTTCTGTTACGAATGGATACAATGAAGGATCGAATGTCGGTGATTGTGACTCAAATTCATCGGAGAAATCTGTGCTTTCAAAGAGAAAGAGGCCGGCAAGGATTCAGATTCCCTTTGCACCCTTGAGGATTGTGGACGAGGTTGTTAGGCAGGAGGATGATGTGGCAGAGATGGATGAGGAAGGTGAAGAGTATTCTGTGTATTGTAAAAGGGGAAAGAAAAGATTTATTGAAGATCGATACTCCGCCAATGTTGATCTTCAAGGAGATTCGAAACAGGTATAACTTGATTTGAATTTTAAATATTATTAAAATTTTGAACATAAACGTTTGGGGATGAGAACATAACGCAACATGTTAAGCCTGCTGGGTTGGAAGTAGTGTTAGGATAGGTGATCTCCTGAAAACTATCTAATATTCTTGTAAGTAAAAACAAATTGTAATCTACTCGTTTACAAAACAGACAATATTGATGGTACTATATGACACATGTCACAAACATTTTGGTGTAGTGGCGGACTTACCATGGGAGGAGGGGTAGCGCCTGTCGCCTCTTAATTTTTCCAGCGTAGTGGAAAATATTCGTATTTTTATCATTTTTTTACTACGCTACCCCTAAATACTATTAAATGTTACCCCTAAAATTTTGGTCTACATCCGTCACTGTTTTGGTTAATAACATTTTAGCACAGAAAAAACTCCTACAAGTCTCTTTGTGTTGAGAGATTACAACTAAATAATTAGTAAAATAAGTATATAAATATAATAATGCAATGATTTCTAAATATAAATTTTATGATTACAGGCATTCTTTGGAGTTTTTGATGGTCATGGGGGATCAAAGGCTGCAGAATTCGCATCAAAGAATATGCATAGAATTATAATGTCTAATGTAGCAAACAAATGTGAAGATGAAATGGTAGAAGCTGTTAGAGAGGGATATCTCGCAACAGATTCGGAGTTCGGAAAGCAAGATGTCAATGGTGGTACTTGTTGTGTAACGGCATTGATTCGCAAGGGCAGCCTTATAGTCTCTAATGCAGGCGATTGTCGTGCTGTTATGAGCCGAGGTGGAGTGGCAGAAGCGCTCACTGTTGATCACAAACCTTCAAGGAAAGATGAACAAAATAGAATCGAAAGCATGGTAAGAATTTAAGGGATAGCGGCGCAGCTTGTTGCCCACTTACCCACTGTCTAAATGTATTTTTGTGTGATTTAAATATGAAATTTTTTAATTAAAAAAAATTAATTCCAGGGTGGATATGTCGATTGTCGCAATGGTGTTTGGAGAATACAAGGTTCACTTGCGGTGTCAAGAGGGATAGGGGACAATCATCTCAAGAAATGGGTGATCGCGGAGCCAGAAACAAGAATAATTGAAATCAAACCCGAATGCGAGTTCTTGATCCTTGCTTCTGATGGGATATGGGACAAGGTAATTGCTTTGATAACAATTTAAAACATTATATATAGCTCGATAAGGGAGGGCTGAAAGGGATTTACTCATTTGATCCGTCACAGATGGTGTTTGGGATTGATTATTCAAAACAAATTATGCGTTTTAGAAAAGCAGGGGTGGAGCTGCTTATAGATTATTGCGTTTTGGTAGCCTAAAAAACTGATTATTTGCATTTTCAAAACGCAATCCAAAACACTAAAAACTGATTATCTGCGTATTCAAAACGCAATAATTTAAAAATCAGATTCAAAACGCAATCCCAAACACCCTGTCTAACTTCGAATAATCATCTTTTTACAAATTAAATCAGCAATTGCTAATATACAGATGTCTTCTTTTCAGGTGAATAACCAAGAAGCGATTGACATTGTTCGTCCCTTTTGCGTAGGAACGATTAAACCTGATCTATTTTCCGCTTGTAAGAAGCTCGTTAGCTTATCGGCAGAAAGGGGTTCGTATGATGACATGAGTGTCATGGTCATCCGACTGCCTCATTTCATTTCATGAACATATTAAATTAGTTGGATATAATTTTTTAGAAGCAACATTAATTGCATAACTCATAGTTCTTCATTGTTATTCCTATCATTATTAAGTTGATGATACATATATTTTTATTTAATGGATCCATACACTAACAGATCCATAAGTTTTACTTATGCACGTACATTACACATAATACATTACACATAAAAATGAGTATGAGGATCGAAAGCTATATATCAATTGTCCTTTGTCACATGGTATGATACTAGACCTTTGATGTTTGTTCCTTCACGAGTAGCTCAGTTGGTGAATAGATCATGGATCTCTCTTGAGGTCTCAGGTTCGATTCCCACGAAGGACATAATGAGAAATGATGGATGACTCATGGCCTATGGTCATGAGTTCGAGTCCTGATCTCGCCAGGTTTTACCGGTTCATTACTGTCGTGCCTTCGGGCGGGTATGTGGGTCGGGTTTTCCCTGGAAGCGGGCTGTCAGGCGGGCTAGGGGCTTCATGCGTCCGAGGTGGGCCGGGCTGTGCCCTTGTCTTTGCCACTGAGAGGCCGCGTACGAAGTATCCGGCGTTGTTTAGTTGGTCGTTCAAAAAAAAAAGACCTTTGATGTTTGTTGCACTAGATTAATAAATGTAGGGCAAATTACCAAAATAATCATTTCATAGATCAAAATTACCAAAACAGACAAACGCCGGTTAAGCCAACAAACATCACATCGTCAAATGTCTCTTTGTGTAATTTTTCCATAAATGTATCCCATTAAATATTATTAATTAACTTAGTAATGTTATCTTTTTCCCTGTTTAAGGGTCATAAAGATTAAAATAATGTGGTAACTGAGTCAAATTTGCAAAAGCCCAGTGGAGAATATGTCCAAAACTGAGCAACTAGCTGCTTCTAAATCCAAAAGCAGCCACTACTCTTGATTAGCTTTATGTAAAAGGAAAAGACCACGTACGCCCACCCCTATTGGGTCCAGTTCAGGCCAGTTGCAGCTTGGATTCAGTCATATCTGCACTGATGGCTCATATTGGTCATGCCTGCGCTGGTGGGCGCATATTTGGGTCCATTCCTGATTCGTGGGCACCGTTTGAGCTAAATATCATTAAGTAAAGATTTTCAATTGTTTATTATGTTGTTTTAAGGGGGGCGGGGCACTATAGCAAACGGTGTTGGCAGTGGCGAAGTTTGACCTAAAACTTCGAGGGGTCGGAAATCACTAGTTTCGGGGGGTCGAAAACCAATTTCGGGGGGTCGAAACTGTATATATCAAAAAATTTCTATACGAATGCTATATAATCGGAACTTTTGAGCGAAAATTTGGGGGGTAGGGGGGGCGGCCGCCCCTCCCCGCCCCTTAAAAGCTACGCCACTGGGTGTTGGTACCCTCTACCAGCACGCTAACACTGCCTGCCGGGTGACACGGGTAGTAATTTGTTGGTAGGTTTCACGGGTACTAGTTAACGGACCGTGAATGAGTTTTTGTGTGTGAGGGTTTTTGTTTTTTATGGGTCGGGCGGTTCAGGGTAGTGCTGCCTCCAAAACTGTGTTTCAGTCGAAGCAATGTGACAGTGTAGGATTTGTGTAAATCAGTGAAATTGAAAATATGTCAGTGGAGCGCACCGCCCCGGTAAGATTGTTAGTCAAATGACTATTTAGGTGCCATTTTAAATAAATAAATAAATATATGACAATTTAGGTTAAAAAAATACACGAAAAATTAGCGAAATTTGCAAGTTGGCTGTAAAAATTGAAGAAAATAACATTGATTTTGTTTTAGACCACCCGTAGTGGAAAAATGAAAGGGGCGTTAAATGCGCCATTCGCGCCCCTACACACCCCCCTGGGCGCTAAATATGGTTTTTGGTATGTGGTGTGAAATTTTTCACGCTGAAATTGGCCGTGGATTTCTTGGGAGTGGATTGTGCCAATGAAAAAAGAGGGAGGGGCGCTAATATCTTAGACCACTACGGTTGATCTTATCAAACAAAAGTTACAACCAAGCCTACTAAAACATGGCAAACGCTTTACAAGTGATCTCTTCCTATTTACTTAGGCAGGGTGTGGTATCGGTGAGGGGGACAGTGAGCGGACACCTCACCTTGTCAACCCCCATAACCTTATAGGAATAAATGTTAACGAAGGCTGAGATTTAACGTAAGCTCTTTTTTTTAATTCTAAAGTTTAGTCTATGCCCTTTTACATGGCTCGTAAATAGAGTGGTCTAAATTTTAGCTCACTTTACACATGTATTATTTATTTTGATTGGTTTTTCATAGAGCATGTTATATTTTAGCTTCGGTGAGTATTTGTCCTCTCCTAATTTATTTTTTTGGATATGGCTAGTTTTACAAAGTCTAAAATTCGATATTTAATTTGTTAATTTGAAATCAAAATATTTACTTTGAATTTTTTCAAAAAGAAAAAAATTATTAATCATTTTACTATTGTGATTTTTCCTTTTATGAAACACCTGGTCAACCGAAATGGTGCATGCCACTCCATTCTAAAATAATATGTTTTTGCTTTTCAGTTTTCATGCTTTTAATTTTGACTCATTTTCACGTTTTCTTAACATTGACCGGCATTATTATTAAAAAAAAATAAAATGAATATTTCCTTTGACAAATTAGTACTTTTGGTCGTGGTCGTAAGAGAGTGTGATATGTTTAAATAAAAAATTAATTTATATATTTAACGTGAATATATGTCGAATTTTAGAATGGTTAAAAAATAAATGTATTTATTATGAGATTTTGTAACCAAAGTACCAAACCATTTGTTAACACGTTAAAAGCTACACAAAAATTATTTGAAGCTTTTTTTTTGAAGTTTCTGTGATGGTTGGCACGATATTAACAACAACAAAAAAAATCAGAGTACATGGTGTGGTGGAGTGAAAAGGGGTGTAAAAATCTCCACCAGCGTAGGGCAAAATGTAAGGGTGAGATGGATGGGTGTGGCTGGTTGTTGAATTACGGATGATTATGATTGGTTGTTTGATTAACCAACCCCCTGACGCCACTCTCCCACGCGACCATCACGCCATGGTTTTTTTAGGTTGGAGGGAAATTCCTTCTCTACTGACGTGGTTGGCACATGTTGCTTCATGACCCCTTCACCCCATGACTATACTGTGCAACTTCATAATATTGACTAAGGAACTAAAGGTGGGAGGAGTGGTTGCCAAATTATGGTACAACTTCCAATCTTAAGCACTCAGATCATGTAGAATCCTTATCACCTGTGAGTTTTAGTCATGATAAGCAAGCGGATGGATCATGAATGTCAGCATAATAGCATAATGATAAGATTAATCAAAGCATCCTTTGGCATCAATATGTATGTTGTCATAAAATGATCCTCACAATGATTTGGTGGATTCATCTTCAAAATCAACAAGATAATGTATCTATGTGTGCTCTAACATAAGACCTTATTAATAGTTTTTTAACAGCTTCAAAAACATTAAACAAAACATAACGTGGTTAATAAGAAACTATCTGAAACTTGTAAACTTAATAATCGTGTCCAATACTGAATACCTGATGACTTGAATGAGGAGAATGAAATTCAATATCTATACCGTGCTCCTCTGCTCCAAAAGTCATATCTTCATCCTTGATTTATGTATTGTTAAAATACTAAGAACATTAATACTTCAACAGTTACAAGTTCAGCCTCTCCATCTTGCATTTCCAATGTAGAATAGCATAATCAGATGCTCAATCAAACTTTTGTCCTCCATAAGATGGTTGATCAAGTTGAAGTAGAGATTCCATGTAGGAATGCACAACATCTAAACTTCTTGTTTCACTAATCCCAACATTATTGATGCGTGTTGTGTATGGTTCATAAACAACAAGCGTTACTGCTATGATCACTCCATGAGGATATACATTTATGTGAACTATAGGTTGACCCGTCTTCCTAGATCCCACAACATAACTATATGCATGTGGTGTGTTAACATTAACAGGGAATAGCTTTGTAAACGATTTTGGAACACCGTCCTCCATCATCCATATGATAATAACTGGATCATTGGCCTCAATAGTGTGTTCAAGCACAATAAGCGACTCCCTTAACTTATTGATGTACAATTGAGAAAGAATCCGGCGTGCTACATATGGGAACCTTACTTCACTAAATTCTTCACTTGTCATATCAAATGAACTATCAAATTATACAAAGACCAATCACCATCCATGGCAATCTGTTTACTAGACAACCAATAAAAAAAACTCCATCTGCAGCTACACCTGACCGAAAAAAGTAAGAACTAGTTAATTTATGAGGGGGATTGATATACGGACGTCTCCAAGCCTTTGTGCTTAACGAAAAAACCTCAACATCTGTCCAACCATTAATATGTGTAATCCTGACAATCTTAGGGTCAATAGTCTCACGGCAAACCTCAATAGCTAGAATTGTTGCGTATTTTTCATTTGCCACGTTAGGCACATCAACAACAACCGCTTTTCTAATTGAAAGATTCCAAAGAACATTCCTACCCGTTCCAGATAATGGACCATCACGGCCCTTTAGATGATCACCATACAAACACAACAAACCATGAGAGCTGCCGATTGTTCTAGGACAGAGAAGCTGCCTAACCAATTTGGGAATAGTCATGGAAACTTTTTGTTGGGGGAAAGTATCATCATCGACAATTGAAACGTATTTTAGCTCATAATCACTATTTGAATAATAATACCTTACAAGTAGATGTTGCTGGCTGCTATAACAAGCAACAAAATCAGCATCATGGATCAGAGACTTCCATGTTTTAGATACAGTTTGGATCTGAATCAGCGACTTGGTAGGAAGCCTTTTGTGATTTCCATTTGTATGTCAAATGGTATGTTGTCCGACATTTTAATTATGATTATGGAGGATGCCTCTAAAAAGCCGCCTAACACAATACGAAATTCCAGAGCCTTGTGTACACAAAAAGAAAAACACATAGTTGTCAATCGAACTAAACAAATGGTATGGAACTCCCTAAGACAAACCCCTTTACACAAGAATAATTAGACTAGTTCACATTAAGCTAATTACTGCAAGCATGGTTTAGAAAAAACAAAACGTATGAGGCGTATGGGACACTTAAATTACAGGGGGCGGACTCAATACGTATTAAATTCCCGGGCAGAATACTAGTAAATTACACTACAAGCAATAAATTTATTTTTCTAATCCGTCTCGGACTTACGCTTCGTGAGGCGAAGGGAAAACGACCTGAGGCTCGTTTCTGTTCTATTAAACTAACTGTAACAATTTATATGCTTCTTCAAAAATCAAATCAACTCATTTGTGACCATATATATTTCTTTACAGTGACACACTAAATGTAACGGTCCTACTATTAGTTAACAACTAGTTTTAAGATAAAATAAAACAAGACAACCTTAACCCAATTACTGCCCTGAAAACAAAAACTTAATGAAAAGTAGCCAATATGATATGATAAATAGAATATAAGAATGATCATAAGATTAGGATGACAAAATAAAACACTTGGAATCGCCCTGTGTATCGCACCGCCGTGATTGAGAACATGGTTATGTATTTTGAAAGGGTTTTTAATTTTGAAAAATGTTATTTTTATTTGACAAAATTACCATCACAACCTAAGTGTATGCTTAAAATTGTATTTTTAAATCTAAGATCGTATGTTTGATGAGACGGATCCAATACTGCAAGAATGAGTTTAACCAGAGTCTCTTTGATACCTTTCCTATGACTTCTTATTTTTAAGAGACTATGTATTTGATCTTAACCAATACTAATTCAATTCAATTATCTTAATATCTAAACTAGTAGTTAGAATTGAATATGAGCTTATGATTTCTGATTTAATTGGAATTCGAATATTCATATATAACATTTAAGGGTGTTTAGCAATAGTAGCTAAGGCACACTTTCCTTTTTTTAATTATTTCTTTTGCAAAATTTACAAGAATGTCATCCAACTAATTTTTTTTATGTTTTTTAGTATATAGTTTTCGTTTATACCACGAATCTTTAATAATTTTATCACACGGTCTATCAATTTCAGTAATGACATATTTAGCACCTTAACTTAAATAAAGGTATCTTTTTGTCCTTGTTTTAGATTTTTTTTCAGCGTAATATTTTTCTAAATCCTATATACACTGTCATAAGTAGGTTATGGTTGATGGCGTAACGACCTAGACCAATACCGCCATAATATGGGTTTTTTACCATCGCGAAAATTCAAGTCGTTGTGGCCTTCTTCCCTGCACCAACTGCTTGCTTCCACAAGTCCACATAGCTTAATATTTATAGAACCCTTTATTGTACGTAACCGGTACTTGCATTCACTTTAATGTGGTGTCAACAAGATACATGCATCATATGTACAACCCAACCAACTAATAGCTGTAAAAATAGAGTGGTCAACTCATATGGTACGTATTAAATAAAACAAGTTCGGAAAGGCCGTTACAAGTTGTATAATCAGTTGCAACTAACATAAGGTAGGATTTGGATGCCCTCCCGAATCTCTGATTTTTGGTTTATATCACCAACTGCCTTTCCAATGCACATGCTCCCACAATAAAATTCAAAAGAGTACCATTTCAAATACTAAAACATCAAAACAATTATGTTTCATTCATATAAATGTTTATAATAAAAACTTGTTGAATAGCAAATAATTTTGCTCAAGTAACATATATAGTTATTGGCTGAAATTGCTTTTCATTCTACATGTTTTTCATTAGAACTAGTACGAACAAATTTAAAAAAAAAAACTAATGAAATTTAGTTTAATTTTCAATGTATTCAAAATAGGGTTGAATTTGTAAACTAGCTGAGCCGAGCCGGTTGGGCTCGGGCTCGAACTTAAAAGGGTAATCTCGGCTTGACTCGTTTATTTTTCAAGTTGAAAAGTTGAGTTTGAACTTGGCTGTTAAAAATCCGGTTCCAGCTTGTGGCTTGTTAAATTTTATATTTTATATATTTGTTTGTTTATTTATTTTTTTAACTATATTTACACATTGATATTTTAATATATACATGTATTATTTTTTTCATATATTTTTTTTTTCAGAGATCGAGAGGTAGATTAAAATATTGTATATAAAAATATTATTATTATTACTACTACTACTTAGAGTTTATTTTTAAGAGGCCAAGGAGCCAATAATCCAATGAGTCATGCCCTACTCTAACTCAGACTCGGTTCATTTATAGAAAAAAAAAATAAAAAATAAAATAAAAGCTTTATTTGAGTAGCATTTTTTCTCAAGAGAACAACTTGATCGAGCCCCAAGTTTATAGAAATAAAAAATTGATTTAACTTTCGATTATTTATTTATTTATTTATTTATCTATTTATGTTGTGTATTAAATAACTGTAGGAAGAGGTGGTAACTGACCAAGTGATGTTGTTACACATTTAATGTTAGTTTCGGATATATTAATTTAAAAAACAAAAAACAGACGCACGAGCAGTTTAAGGTCATGCCAACAACTCCCTCTTCCCTCCTAAAACGGTTAAACCTAACCTCCCTCTTCCTTCTTTATATAAACCCTCTCAACCGTTTCAATAACACCACACCAAACCAAACCAAACCAAACTACAATGGCCGAAACACAAACACAAGACAATGGTTACATCGTTGGTACCAAGATCAAGGGTTCATGGAGCCCACAAGAGGATACCACCCTCATAAAATTGGTGGAACAACATGGGCCGAGGAATTGGTCCCTCATTAGCTCCCGAATCCCGGGCCGGTCCGGGAAATCGTGTCGTTTAAGATGGTGTAATCAGCTTAGCCCCGACGTCGAACATCGCCCCTTTAGTCATGAAGAGGATGATGTGATTGTTCGGGCTCATGCGATTCATGGTAACAAATGGTCTACTATCTCTAGACTACTTCCTGGACGGACAGATAACGCGATTAAGAATCATTGGAACTCCACTCTTAGGAGACGTGGACTCGCTAATAATGGGTCAAACGGGTCAAATGGGCCAAATGGGCCAAACATGCGTGTTTTGAAACGTCCATTTAAGGACGAAACGAGTGAGTCGACTCAGTCAGACCCGGGGTTGAAAAGGAAACGTTCTCGGGCCGAGCCCGAACCGGTTAGTTGTAATGGGCCAGCGACTTTGCTGACCCTTTTACCGCCCGGGGAAATGAAGGCGGTTGAAGAAGTAACGGAAAAGAATGAGGGGAGTGATGACGTGGAAAATAAATCGACGGTGGAGATGGAAAACACGTATCTGGTGACGATTATGAAGCGTATGATAGCGGAAGAAGTTAGGAACTACATTAACGAATTGAGGGCCAAAGAAGGGGTTGGACTTGCTAATGGGCCTGGTTTGCATGTTTTGGGCCCAAAAGTGTGAGTAAGTCCAAAGCTTAGCCCGAAAAGACTAGCATCAAGAGTGTAGGGGAAATTGGAAAATATATGTATTTTTGTTTTCTTTGGAACTTGTATCTGGATCTTAGCAAATCAATGTATTTTTCAAGTTTAAATGAACAATATCATATGTTTTTTCTTCATCTTTGCAAACATTTACTCATAATTGTGTTAGTTCAGTGCTTAATATAGTATTAAAATAGTTACACATTCAGTGGCAAAGCCTGATGATCATATCGGCGAGGCCCGTACTCAATTTTTTCGCATCCGTAAGGGCCAGAAGATCAAATCGGTGGGGGCCAGACTCAATCCATATAAGAATTACATACGAAAATAGCAAACTTCCACCATGAGCCGTAAAACGGTGGGGGCCCTCACCAACCTTCGCCCCTTTACACATCATATCACAATTTTGATTCCTAATTTGTATAAAAAGAATAAATCTTCGATCTCCATTTCATCAGACTCCTTGATATTTAAAATGCGCGCATATGGACAACGAACGCCCTGATTACAAACCACATTATGGACTACTACACCACTCTTCCTCTTTTTCCAGTAGCCTCTAGGCAAGTTCACATTATGGACAACGAACGCCCTGATTACAAACCCGCTTGATACGCGCTATAACCCATCTTTGACATCCAAACGTTGCAACACCCTTACACGATGGAAATCCTCATCGACAAGGTCAATAACGTAGCCCTGATGAGCATAGGGTTTCTTATCTTTCCTTTAACTTGGGGTTTCTGAAACTTTAGCTTCGGTTAATATGCTGTCCTGGGAAGTTCCCCACCCTTGGTGATTTTATGGAGTAGAACTAAGCATCCAAAGTACAATGGACTTCAAAGGGAGAGGCAACATTGCAAAAGCAAATTCGAATTACAACGTACCCGCTTTGCCTACATCGATTACAATATCCTCTCACCATCATTGTATAAAGCAATTAGATAACTTGAATCACAGTGGTAATGTTTCCATGTTCGACAAGTACCGAAAAGTTGATCAAGAGAGATAAGAGAGAATGGAGTGGTCGTCTGTTGCAGGGTTGCGGCAAGAGAGGTGGCCGTAGAGGGAAGCATGAGTTGGTTATTTCAAAAGAAAAATAAAAATGTTATCGATTTGTAACAGGAAACCATCTTATAACATAGAAAAACCAACTCATGTCATTGTTAGGAGTATGAATTTTAAGGACAGGCTCATAGGTTGATTAACTAAAAAGATAAGGCTCATAAGTCGATTAGCTAAAAAGACAGGCTCAAGGGTCGATTTGCTTAAAACATAGGCTCAAGGGTCGATTTGCTTAAAACATAGGCTCAAGTGTCGATTCGCTAAAAAGACAGACATAAAAACATAGGCTCAAGGATTGATTCGCTAAAAAGACAAGACTCGAGACTCAATTCGCTAAAAACTTAAGCTCAAGGTTCGATTCGCTAAAAACATAAGCTCAAGGTTCGATTCGCTAAAACCAAGGCTCAAGGGTTGATTCGCTAAAACCAAGGCTCAAGGTCGATTCGCTAAAAAGACAGGCTGAAGGATCGATTCGCTAAAAACGAAGGCTCAAGGGTCGATTCGCTAAACAGACTCGATGTCAATCAGCAAAAAACAAACAGGCTCCAAGTCGATTATCAAAACACAGACTCTAAAGCAATTAGCTTGCTACCACATATGCTCAGGGTCGATTTGCTATAAACATAGGCTTAGGTAGATTCGCTAAAAACAAACATTATCACCAGTTATGATCAAGCTTCAAGCCTAGGTTCTGATCCTGTACTGGTTGCACAAATTCAAACAGAAATTCAACTAAACCCATATCATAAAAGTCTCGAAATTAAATCCAACAAAACCCTACATGTTACAATAAGTTCAAACAGAAAACATGAAATAAAAAACAAACTGATCAGATGATTACTAATACCAAATTATTATTATTATTATTCCAGAGAAACAGATTACTTAGATCTCTGCCTCATCTTTCGGCGCTTCCTCTTCAACCTCCTCATTCTCTTCTTCTTCCACTAAAACATCACAAACCAACAAATTTCAGATACATAACGAGTAAAAACCTATTGAACTGTTAACAATTCAGATGAAAAAAACTTACCTTGGCTCTCATGGCGATCGGTTTTGGTCTTTTCTGGTTACGTTATGAAACCCTAGCCGACGAAGAGGAGATTAGGATGGATGGGTGTGGTGTGGGCTATTTACTTATTTTTAGAGAACCCTAATAAATATAGGTGGACTAATGGATCAGGGTTATAGTGGATCGGGTTACCCGTTTGGTAGATAAGCCCAAATTTCAGTGGGCTGATAGAACTGGGTTTGTGGCTTTGTGCCGGGTTTTAACTTTTAATGGTCAGGTGAACCCAAATTAGAGGTGTACATAACTTGGTTGGGGGCAAAACTGGTTCAGGTTGTAAACCGGTCAAGGGTTTAAACTGGTTCAGGTTGGGTTAAATCGGTGTGGGTCGGGGTGTAAATCAGTTTGACCAATAAACCGGGTTTTTTTCCCAATGGGTTTAAGATAGTTTTTTCGATTCCCCCGAACAGGTTCAGGCTCACACAAGGTTGGGCATGCAAAATCACAAACCACATATAAACCTGAACATATGCTAAATCTTTAAGTACATAGTCTCTTAAAAATATGAAGTCGTAAGAAGGGTATCAAACGATCTTCTATTGAACCCATTCTAGCGATATTGAAAAGGTCGCATCGAACTCTACGGTCTAAGATAAATAGGTTTTCACTTTTGGATTTTAGCTTATAGATTTTAGAATTTTTGTTAAATGATTGTATTTCTTTTCGTCATTATGTCTTTTTTTTTTCCCTCAGCAACATGTCATATTTTGTTATTTTATGATTCAATTTGTCTTTTGTATTCATCTCACTCTTCTTATTTATTTTACTTTTTTAGGATAACTTAACCCAAGCTAATATAAATTGGATAGAAAAAATACACCTTACTTCTTGGATAGAGAAAACGTAACTTACCATCACACTATAACCCTTCGGGATAAAATGTTTCTAATAATTGAGACTTGAGAGGGGTAAAAAAGTGTTTTTACGTTGTTTTATTTTTCATTAAATACTAGCTTAATCAACTTTACTTAAATAACTTATATATATTTTTATTTTTTTTAAACATATATATCAGAAATCAAGATTTTTACTTTCTTTAATTTGAGTATAACGAAAAAAATATAAATCATAAAAAGTGGGTACCTATACTTATACCAATTACTCGAAATCGGTACGGGTACCGGTATGGGTACGGGTATACGTATTCGAGAAAAAATGTTCATCCTTACTTGTTGATGTGTTGATTTTATGCTGCTTTAGCATTATATTCAAACAACAACAACCGTACCCAGTAAATCCCACAATTAGCAAAGCTAAGAGTAGGGTCTGGTGATGGTGAGATGTAGGCAAACCTTACCTCTATCCTTGCAGGTAGAGAGGCTGCTTCCAGAGAGACCCTCGGCTCGACAACACACACTCGACAAGTAAACAACACTACTAAACTAATAAAGAACTATTGAATTTAGAGAAACATTGAAAGCGTCACCTAATAAAATTAAGGTATATATGCCATAAAAACAACATAACTCATAAACACCCAAATACAAGTCACCCTTATTGACCTTCCACCAAAAGAAAAAATCTAAGCTCCTAGAACCACTCTACGAGACAACCTAACCCTCCCTAATAATCCTTAACCTTAATCTTGTGTCTCCACGAACCCTTATCCTCGACCATGTCCTCATAGAGGTGCATCTCTACCAAATCATGCTTAATCTGTTCATCCCAAGTCAATTTGGGTCTTCCTCTAAACCTCTTTCCCTCACATGCCTATACCATCTTAATCTTCCCTCCGTTATCTTGTCTGATATATTAGCTACCCCTAACCTTTTCCTAATAACCTCATTTCTTATTCGGTCTACCCTAGTGTGCTCGCACATCCACCTTAGCATTCTCATTTCCGCTACGTCCATCTTGCGAGCTTGTGTCTTATTTATGGCCCAACAATCTGTCCCATATAACATAGCGGGTCATACTGCAACCCTATAGAATTTTCCCTTTAATTTAGTTGGGAACCTTTTGTCACATAAAACCCCACTGGCGGCCCTCCACCTACACCAACCAGCTTGAATGCGATGTGTGACATCACTATCTAGCTCCACATCCCTCTGAACAAAAGATCCTAAGTACTTGAACTTAGTTGCCTGAGGGACAACTTGACCTTCAATCGTAAATCAAGCATTTTCTTCGTGAGTGGTACCACTGAAACCACAATACATGTACTCAGTCTTAGAACGACTAATCCTTAAACCTTTTCCCTCTAAAGCGGCACGCCAACCCTCTAGCTTCTCATTCAGACTATGTTTGGACTCTGCCACTAACACAATATCATCTGCAAAAAGCATGCACCACGGCACTGTCTCCTGAATCGACTTAGATACCTCATCCAAAACAACTGCAAAAAGGAACAGACTCAATGCAGATCCTTGGTGGAGTCCCACCCCCACAGAGAAGGCATCAGTATCTCCTACAAGTGACCGAACACTAGTTTTAGTCCTATCGTACATATCCTTAATTAAGTCTATATACCTCTCAGGGACCCCTCTACTCTACAGGCTATCCCAAATCAGTTTACGTGGCACACTATCATATGCCTTTTCAAGATCTATAAAGGCCATATGAAGGTCCCACTTTTTCACCCTATACTTTTCCATCAACCTCCTTAGAATGTGAATTGCTTCCGTAGTTGACCGCCCTAGCATGAAACCAAATTGATTTACTGAAACATGAGTTTCTCTTCTAATTCTAGCCTCAATAATCCTTTCCCATAATTTCATTGTATGACTTAACAACTTAATACCTCTGTAGTTCCCACAACACTGTGCATCGTCTTTGTTCTTATACAAAGGCACTAGGACACTCCTCCACTGATCTGACATTTATTTAGACTTACTAATACAATTGAACAAAGTAGTTAACCATTGAACAAAGTAGAAACGTTTATTATTATTATTATTATTATTATTATTATTATTATTATTATTATTATTATTATTATTATTATTAACAGCTAAACTTCTACCTCTATTATGCATTTGGTGGATTCAAACTCTAGTCTCCTTCAATGAGGGTTTTTACTTTTTACCTCTATCACTAGACCACAACCTAAGTGGCATTATGGAACGGTTTATTGATGTTATTGCCATGTTTTATCTTTTAGCTAATTACATCAAACCCATGATTTATAAAATATAAAGAGCTGTTTTATCTGGACAAGGTGAGTGTGCCCTATAACTAACCTTTAATGACTCACCTTTAATAGCTGAACATGTTGAAATATGGCAGTTTGGTAGAGGTGAGTTTCCACAATGATGGGTATTGTCACTTGTCCATTGTCGTCCTTTGGTTTGGAGTCTACTAGACAATGTTTTGTCTTGCTATTATTGAAAACTTTAGTACTCACTTATCATTACCCACTAACATGCTGTGTTTCAATTATAGACGTAAAAGTGTATTAGCCTCAATTCTGAGAGCCTTGTGTTTCCTAAGCTTTTAAGGTTTATTACAAGGGCTTTTTTCCCTTGCAACACTTAGCCGACATTGACATGTTCCATTATGAATAAGAGTGGTTAAAGCCTTTCATTATTCATGGCTCATGTTATGGGCTTCCATCTATCACTACTTTATAAGTAACACAAATAATTTGCTAAAATCATATAAAAGTATAAGCGTTAGGAATGTAAAACTTTTTAAACATAAGATATCATATTCACATATAAAGTTATAAAATTGTATTTTGAAAGTTCTTATGTTTAAGCTTAAGTTTAAAAGGGATGATGTATTGATAAGCGTTCAGTTTCTATAGTAGATGACTCAGGTTTAAATTTGTTTGTCTTTAGCCCCTTTGAATGTAATCTACACAAAGCAGATTATACTTTACTTGATCTCACTAATTAGTAGGGTATTGATGAGTTCTCGTAAATTTTATCCTTCTCATGGTAAGAAAGTGTTTTAACTTGTTTTTACATTTGTTTTTCTTTGCGATTAATGCTACTTTGACGGTAGCATGCTCTAACATTTCTATTTTCTGGTTCATCTTTTGTTAAATAAATACTTTAATATTTCAAGACGATTAAGAAATATGGGAGAGTAAACTAAGCTAGAAGCTGGAATTTTGAATAAATGAGTGGCGTAACTCGTGAATACTAATTGAATGAATAGAACTTCGATTAATTAAGGGATAAAGATATTCAAAACTTTGAATTCAGAGTCTATCGAATATATGGAAATAACAAACATACTTAGAACGAGGTGGCGGTTGTTAATAATACTAACCTTTCAAAAAATACTTAGAACGAATTAACCAACCCATGATATAAAGAATCCGCTCCCATGTAAATTGACCCCCGCCCACATTTATGAAACAAAACGAAACCGGTCAAAAGTTCGAAATTGTTTAAAATATAAATTCACCAGCTTAACTTGGCCTGTTTAGCATGTATCTTTGAAAAGTAAGTGATCCCTACTAATAACGAAGAAGAGAAAGAGTTAAGTGATCCCTAGTAATAACAAAGAAGAGAAAGAGTTAAGGCATGGGCTGGCTTTTATGAAGAAGATAAGAGTTATGGTATTATCCTTATCCATATATTGGTTTTACAAATTGATGAATAGTGTTTGCCAAATTATTTGTATTTAAGTTTTTCATTATGTTTGATTCGCAAAGCTAGCTGTAGCCCAGGTGGTTTGGTTGCTGTGTTGGTTTGCTGAGGGCCCAGGTTTGAGTCTTGGGTTTGATTTTTTTATTTTGGTTCGTTTTTTTTTTTTTTTTTTGGGTTCGATTTTTTGGACAGGTGGCGATCACATTTCCTCCGCATGGACTGCTTTTCAAGCCACGTTTTCTCCACCATCCCACTTAGGTTATTCATGGTGTCATTCTTCTCCTCTTTATTTACACCAAACCCTAGCCCCCCTCACTCCCTCCTCTCTTTAAAACCGGTAGCGGATTAGGTACACCGCCTCATTGTCTGCCTCTTTTCTGTTATAAATCCTTATCGTCACCATATTGCTACCTTTTTATCTTCGCTCATCAATCGAGAGCGACACCCCACCCCCTGCTTCCTCTCTGTTCTCATCAATCGACAAGCACACCATTCCCTTCCGCCGACCTACTCTGTTGCCTCAAGCCGTCGTGGTGTCCTTTTGTTCATAAGTCTCGTACGTGTGCCTGTACCACACATATGAACCTACGCAGCCACACTTATGAACAGACACACTTATGAAAAATTCAAAAACTCAAAATCTTGTATTGATACATTTAAACCCTAAAAATTTCACCAAATCTCACCTTAATGGGCCGATTAAACCTACCCCAAAATCATTTCTGATTTTTGAAAAGTTTTCGATGGGTTATTGAAGGTTTTTGTTTCGGGTTTTTGTTTGAACACAAATCGACCAGAACATAGCTTATAGTGGATGAAATGAAATTGAAAGTTTTGTGAATATTATGACATGGGTTTGAGAATTTTTTTTTGCAAAAATAGGTGATTTCGAGGATGGAAGAGTGTTTTTGGGTGTTCCATAGGAATTTTTGTGAAAATGGGTAGTTCGCTTATCCATTCAGTGACCTTCAATTCTGGTATTCACAAGGTCGCTGATTGAATGCACGATCTTCACAAGGTCGCTTATCCAAACCACAATCTTCACCCAAGGTCCCAAATCAGTTTAGCGACCTTCATTTTCATCTATTGACTTTAACTGATCCGACATTCAAGCTGGAATATGTTCATGACAGGAACTTTCTGTTTACAATTGTGTTGTGTTCGGATTGACCATGGGTGGGTTATCGACTCTTGTAAAAGCTTTTTGGGGTTACATGTAAATCTTAGCAACTTCAGTTTTGATCATAGAAGTATTTATAGAGGCAAAGCATCCAGAAGTAGGGCTGCAAACGAACCGAACGACTACGAACAAATCTTTGTTCGTGTTCATTTGTTAAGGAAATCATGTGTTCACGAACAATTCATGAACACATGCCGAACGATATTTTTTGTTCGTGTTCGTTCGTTAAGAAAACACTTGTGTTCGTGTTCGTTTGTTAATTTTGTTCATGAACGCACACGAACACAAACGAACATTAATGAACACAAACAAATGTTCATGAACACAAACGAACAAAAAGAAATGTTCATGAACACAAACAAACACAAACGGACATATTTTAACTTTGGAATAAGATATAATTCTTAATACATCAGCTAGATTCACCCAAAATATAACTAAGGGGTTGTTTGGTTGATTAATTACTGAATTATTAAGATGTTTGAATGGTTAAGAGGCTCTGAATGATTAAGTACTAAATGATTCAGCTATGCACCAAGTTTGAATGATTCAGCTCTTAACCATTCCATTCAGAGCATTTTTTTAGATTGAAACAAACAGTCTGAATGCTGAACCATTCAGAGCTGAATGATTCAGAGCCTCATTAAGAGGCTACCAAACAGGCTCTAAATTATCCAAACATATTTACCTCATATATATTATTTATTTGGGTAAATAAAAGAAAATAAAAATTATAAACCCTATTAAATTACCGAACATAAACGAACACGTTACCGAACGTTCACGAACATGAACGGACGCGGCCTCTGTTCATGTTCGTTTGTTTAACTAAACGAACAAAAATTTTTGTTTGTGTTCGTTCATTTATTAAACGAACGAACACAAACGAACTTCCCGCCGAACGGTTCATGAACTGTTCACTGAAAGTTCAGTTCGTTTGCAGCCCTATCCAGAAGTACTTTTGATCATATTTCAAATAGGCCGGGTGTTTGTTACCATACCTTACCTTACCAGTTGAAGATGATCAATCTAAATATTCTATTCAGGATATGTTCATGACAGGAACTTCCTGATTCAGAAAACTCCGGTGAATTCAAAAATAGACCATTTAATCACGATTCATCGCGCATACGGTTTAAATCCCATCCCATGATCATATTGATTATCAAAAGACAAAGCATGGATTGTTCATGCATCATTAATTACAAACTTCTTGTGATACTCGGTTTTTCTAACAAAAAAATTAAACTAAAAAACTAAAAGTTTTTACAAAATTGGTTTCTCTTAATGTTTTTAAACCACATCCTATAACCATATTGATTATCAAATACAAAATATAAATTGTTCTAGATTCATTAATCACAACATTTTGTGATGCTCTGTGTTTTTTCTAAATCTGTTTCGATACTCTGTCTGTAGAGAGAGAGAGAGAGAGAGAGAGAGAGAGAGAGAGAGAGAGAGAGAGAGAGAGAGAGAGAGAGAGAGAGAGAGAGAGAGAGAGAGAGAGAGAGAGAGAGAGAGAGAGAGAGAGTATTAATAATAATATTTGAAGGTCTCTAAACCGGTCAGCGACCTTGTGAAGGTCGCCAAACCGATCAGTGACCTTGAAAACCAATCATTGAAGGTTGCTACTTGAAGTAGCGACCTACCCATTTTTACAAAAAAACCTCATCCAACACCCAAAAATACTCTCCACTATTGGAAATCGTCTACTTCTGAAAAACAATTCTGGGTTTGAAGGGAAGATTAAAATCTTGAATGGGTTTGGTAAGTTTTGAGGGAAGATTCGGGTGTAAAGGAAATGGTGACGATACAATCAAAAACAGAAAATACAGATTCGGGTGTAGAATAAAAGGTTTCGATTACAATACATGTTTCTCATTTTAATCATTTCAATATGACAGGACTTCTAATCAAGTAGACCCACAAAGATCCGAATCCAGTCATCCACACAATGTCGAAATTCGAATCGAACGATGGTCACCTTTTTATTTGTTTGTTAACGTTGAAATAAATATCAAATCAAACCCATAGGAAAATAAAAATTCATTACCAGTTAATCCAAACTATGAAATTATAGCATGGTGCACAATTGCACCATATAGCTATGTTTAAGCAAGCATGATTAAGCCAAAAATCTGATGAATTCATCTTTAGCTAAATTTGGATAAACGTCTCAACCAATGTAGTGGCCCAAAGCAAACTTATAAATACTGTGGCCTTTCCAAAGGTCATGTTATAAATCTTCTTTATGAGAGTCTTTGTGTATTGAAAACATTAAAACTTAAGGGGTTATTGAATAAATAAAAAAGAAGTTGTTGGTTCGAGTGTGAAGCTTATTGGGCTAATCGGACTGAGAACTAACTGCCTGAGTGTTGTTAGGAAGCAATGGAGCCTCCTGCATACGTGACGTTGACATAATGCAATGGGCCCTTAAGGGCTCCATTCCATACCACATAGCCTTAGGGTGGGCGGGATGGTCCGTGATGGCCGTGACCATCACGAACACCGCCCCGCCAAATCAATCACGGCAACGATACAAACAAATCGTGACACACATCACAGTCACTTGGTTTCATTTTTTGTTTAAAATATGATTTTTTTTTAAAAAAATTTCTAAACAAAAGCATTTCCATGGTGTTTATATATCTATGATCATTTATGAAATTGAAAAGTTATTTTCTAAAAATACCATATATAAATAAAAACATTACATATTAAACCTAAAAAAATTACATAAAAACATTACATAATCCTAAATTACTTATTAAATTAAACATTACATAATCCTATATTAAAACATTACATAATCTTAAATTAAAAAATCACATAATCCTAAATTAAAACATTAGATAATTAAACCTAAATTTCTTCTACGGATAATAGTTATCCCAATCCTCAAGTGTGTACTCCGGCGAGGACACAGAACGATCGCTATCACGACCGTTCGACCTAGCATCCGAGCGGATGCAGCCATAGTCAAGACTTGGCATATAGTATGGTTCATTGTCCATACTCATATATTCCCTAGCAATATATGCTTCATAACCTTCATCACTTTCCTCGGGAGCAGGAGGGTTTGGGTGGGATTGGGGTTGGGGTTGGGTTGGGTCGGGTCTCCACCAACCGTAGCTTACCCATTCCCATGGCAGCCATAATATAGTCAACAGCCCAGATGCATTCCTCATCTGTGAGAGGAGCATCTGGAGTTGGGGGAGTGTAACTTGGTAGAGGAGGAATGTGGGTTTGACGAGATGACAGTGGTTGAGGTAGGGGAGGAGGACTGTGAGGAGCAGTGTACACTGTAGGAGGAGGAATGTATACTGTAGGAGGAGGAGATGACAGTGGTTGAGGTTGGGGAGGAGGAGAGGACAATGGTTGTGAGCGTCGTCGTCGGCGAGAGTATCGCCTGAGGTTTGAAGGACTGGCTGAATCGTTATGATAACCACCACCCATATCTTTGTGTGTGTAGTTTGAATTGTGAGATCAAATTGTGACTGACTATGAGTGTTCTGTCTTCTATTTATAGGCTTAGAAAAGTAGCCGTTTGAATAATAATTTTTTATTAAATATTTAAATAATTTTTTTAAATATTTAAATAATGTTTTCAGTAAATATTTAAATATTTTTTATTAATTAAAATGTAATGTTTTTAGTTTATTTTAAAAAAGTTTAGTGATAAAATGTGATAGAATGCAAACACCGCCACATGGGTTTAATGATGGAATATGATGGAATGAGGTGACACAAAATGATTAGGTGTGATAGTGTGATGGGTGTGATAGGGTGATGACCACCCCATCCACCCTTACACTATGTTCCAGAGTTTCATTAAAGGATGGAAGAGAAAGGATTGGGAAGGAAGTGGCGAAAAATGTGTTCCAGAGTTTTTTGTAGGAGGGAAAGGGGGAGAATGAGAGGGATAATAAAGAGATTTTTAGGATGATTTTCAATCTTTTCAATTTGGAAGGAACCGGAGAGAATGAAAGAGAAGGGAGATCCTTTCTCTTCCATCCTTTAATGAAACTCTGGAACAAAGTGTTAGAGCATCCACATCACATGGAAACTGAACAATTGTTGATCCAACTTTTATATAGATTTGTTGATCCAAAATTGTATGCATTTCATAAAGAACAATTATTATATGCTCTTATTATACAATTTTATACTCTAGTTTTTTTTTTTTTTTGAACAGAGAGGAAGATTTCCATTTCACAAAACAAAACGAGTACAATGGTTTCTAGCCCGTGGTTAGAAAAGCAAGACAAACAAAATTTACATATTTCAACTAAACTACTTAATACCAAAAATACTATCCGTTAACCAATCTTCGATCGAATTAATCACCTCTTTTGTTCTATAGTTCATCCATAGATAAGTAACTTCTTTAATCTCCTCCACTGTTTTTGCGAATGAAAATGGTATACCTTTGAAGATCCTCGCATTTCTGTTCAGCCAAATCATCCACATAGTCGCCATAACAATCGCCATGGACGCCTTATTTTGCTTCTTAGATCCTGTGATGCAGCTCGCCTTAGAAATAACCTCCAGAACAGTGTCTGCATCAACCAAATTTGGACATCTCATCCATATGCCAATCGACCACCAAATAGACTTTGCCATGAGGTACGACACTAGAACGTGGTCCACAGATTCTTCGTTACAGCTCGCCTTATACTCTAGTTGAACTTGTTGATTATATATTCATCAACTCAGAAAATTTCAGTGAGCATAGTTTTTGGGTCATTCATAATACCAATCACAAGGTCATTGTGTTTTTTTTAACGGTAAATTTTTTTACACCTTTATTTCACCTCATATTGCATTTGCAAGGATTTGAACCCACAACCTTACTTTTGTAAAAGGAGACACCATACCACTAGACCAAGAGGTCATGGGTACAAGGTCATTATGTTACTTCTAAATACTACAAGTCAATACTCAATATGTATTTCACGAGAACCTTATTGAAAAGTCCAACAAGTTTGTCCGACCACCATGTGTAGTGGGGGTCTTAAATTTAAGGCACCGTCTATTAATTTGTACACGTGGTTGTCCAGTCAGCAAGGGGTCTTAATTGAAAATGGAGTGTAGTGGGAGGCATTAAATTTAAGGCATCATCCAATGATTACTTCATTATTATTTTATTTTTAAATTAATCAAGTAAAACTAAAAAAACACAAATAATATTAAAAACTTACAAATAATATTAAAACCACACAAATAATATTAAAACCATACAAATAAAAAAACGTAACTTAAAAAAGAGCGAAACATACTTAAAAAACAAACATTTCTAGAGGTTATATTTTTCAAAGATTTGTTGCCTATGTAGTTGTGCTAGTCGTAGTGCTTCTTCTTTGAGGTGGTTGATCAGTTTGGACAAAAACTCAATATATTTTTCCATTTGCCTTGATTGTTGGATCACCATGAATTTTTTATTCTCGACCACTCTTTGTTGCATAGTTTTCAAACGTCTTTGGCCAAGGTCGCGAATATCTTGAAGTCGTCGATTCATTTCTTCAAAATCTTGTTTCATGTCACCACCTCCCGAAGACGACTCCACCCTTCCACCTTTTCGCACTCTTCTATCGGATGGTCGAGCCAATTCCTCCTCCTCCAACTCCTCCTCATCGACAATAATAGGCTCATTTAAGTTGACATAACGAGCATCGGAGGTGGGTGTATCGGGATCTCGTGACGAGTAGGTTTGCTCCGTTTTTGCTCTCCTTGCTTTGCGCCTAATACCGGACCCCATGGGCGGTACTCGTGCCCACTTAGGACTTTTTCTTAGTAGCTCTCAACACCTCAAATATATGAACGTCTCACGAGTTGCTTTGAATTCCTCCAATGCTGTTGCAAAAACATCACCATCACCTTCCCCACTAGTCCTATTGTCTTTGCAACGTTGGTAAACTCCCGCAAAAGCATGACATCTATCATTAATATCGGTCCACTTTTCCGATATCGAATCAGGGTCCCGATATTCCCTCAACCCATGACGTTAAAAAATGTCTCTCGAATTCTCGTCCAAAACAAAGGCTTATCTTGATAGTATGCTACAAATAAAACAAATATAAATTAAAAAAAAATATGATTAGAAAAAAATCGGATATATATATATTTAAAAAAAATACGATTAGAAAAATAATAATAATACTAACCAACTTCGGAATCGTCCGATATGTCGAGCCAAGCCCGCGCTAGTGAAAATTCCTCGTCTTTATCCCAAGGTTGATACTTCTTTCTTTGTCGAGGCCCAGTAACTTTTTTTTTTTGTGCGAGCTCCCCCCCCCCCCGCGTTGAGAACCCTCGGGTTCACATGCTTGTTCTGGTTTCGGCTCGGGTTGAGTATCCGGCACGAGCTCGGGTTCGTCTTGAGAACCTTGGCCATAGTTTATGTTTGATGAAAACCCTATTGACCCTTGAAAGAATTGACACGACATGTTTAGTAGTTGTGTGTATCTCATTGTGTTCGGGTCTAAATCTAGGTAATTAAAAGTGGGTGGCCGTTGGATTGTGTTTAGACGCACCGCATTCGAGTTGCCCGGGCGAAACGAAAGATATAGTGATGTTTTTATTGTAAAATTGCAATGGTTTATAAGATGAATGGTGTGTTGTATGTATATTTGACTAGCTTTTATCCCAGGAGCGTCCCGGAGCTGAAATATCTAATATGACATAATAAAATATCTAATATGACAACATAATTAATGATTTGCCAATACATGATTAATGAATAATAATAATAATATTATTATTTATTTATTTTGAACAAATCTATACCATAAGTTATCATATTCAAATATATAAAAAAAAAATCTGCCTATAAAGTTATGTTATTGTTTCTTATTCAAATATAAAAAACCCTAAGTAGTGATTTATTAATAGAGTAAAATATATTTGAAAACAAAACCTCACAAAAATAGTCGTTTTTTTTTTCTCCGTTTTTTATATAGCACTAAGAAAATTTAATTTTGTTTTTAAATTCTTATTTTTTCCTAAAATATTATATATATTTAGATTTATTAAAAAAACTCAAAAGTTAAAAAAATCCCTCATGATGCCCCGTGGCACATTTAAGGAGGGGGTTGAGGCCTCCATTGAATGCCACATCATCTTAAGTCAATTCTTTTATTAGGCTAGTGGGAGTGGGGCGGGAAGGAGTGGCTTGAAGCCCTCTCCAAGCCCTCTACACCACCCCTCAAGGGCATGAAGATTGGCGTGGCCCCTTTGGCGTGGAAGACTTCACATGCGTGGGGCGGTGCATGGAAAGAGGTGGAGCCTTTTAATTGATCAGTTTTTTTTAACTTTAACAAAATATAATATTATTTCATTCCCCATCTTCCACTCCCCACAATTTTCACCATTCACACACAGGTCCCACAAGTGTCACATGGCGCATCACGCCCCTTCCCCCCTTCCACTCCGGGTAGTCTTAATAGTTATAGATATTGAAATTGAAAAAAAAAATTGACCGTTTAAAGAGCCGTTGGGGGTGGGGGTTTGAGCATTCAAAAAGTAAGCGTTGAGGTTGGGGTTGGGTGAGGTGGCGACATATTATTTGTTGGTGGATGGTGCAGTCAAGCGTTAAAATATTAAAGCCCCGAGCCTTTTTTTTTATTTTAGCGCCTGGGTGTATTGGTGTTGGGGGCGTTTCTGGGCGCTAAAATTGGATTAAGGTCTCAATTAGCGCCCGACTACGAATCAACCGAATGGAATCTCGTGCATGTTACATTGACCGTGTGTCAACCAGTCTAGATCAATACTTTTGGTGCTCAGCTACTTCAAAGTCTCAAGCATTTCAGTCAAACTCGGAGATCAAATCTATATATATATATATATATTGCAAAGAGATTAATCTTACATGTCATGCTCTTATGCAATCTCTCCTTTGAGAGATGCCACATAGGATATGATGTGGCAACTCTAAACCAATTAAAAAAAAGAAATAAATATTATTTAACCTAATCTATTATAATCTTTAACCTAATCTATTAAATACCTAATCTACTAAATCTAAATATTAACCTTTATTATTTTATCTCTCGTGTTTCCTCCAATAACTTTTAAACGTTAATATCTTTTATATACGAGATTTTTTAAAGAAAAAAATTACACCAAATTAACGAGTGTTTAAAAAAATTGTGGGTTTGGGTCGGGTCTGGGATTAGGTGATACCCGACCCGATTACCCGAAACAACATACTCAAATACCCGAACTACATACCCGATCATATACCCATGAATTTTTTAACGCATCACATAACCCTTAGACTAATGCGTTCGATATTTCAATAATTAACTTTTTTTTTTATTTCATGTTAGTTCTTTTTAGAATGATACATTACAAACTTCCGAATTCATTTGTAATGACACTAGATTTATACCCGGCGCAGAGATTCGTTTTTTATATATTTGAATATGATAACTTATGGCCAAAGATTTGTTTATAATAATAATAATAATAATAATAATAATAATAATATATTTGTAACACCCCAACCGATGGCGGAATCATCGAGGTGCCACGTAGTGACGATTGTTCAAAAGCTCATGGTACTAAAATGTAAATATATGATTATTGAATATTGTTTTACAACATGTGAAATTAAATACAAGACAACAAGATAAAGATAGTTGATTGATTTAATCTAAGTCCAAAGTCCTATGTGAAGCGTCAAGCAAGCTTATCCTGAAACATGCACGAAAATAATTTTGTCAACATATGATGTTGGTGAGTACTACTTAGTTTTGTACATATAGTATAAGTTTGAAAAGTAGTACAATTCATGTGTCTAGTATCACCAAGGCATTATGTAAACACGCAAGTAACCAAACAAGACAAAGATCACATGTAAAGTTGTACAATGTAATTGATAATGAGCACCTCAACACGTGTGAGTCTAAAAGAGCACCATAACACAAAGTTATGTCTAAATGAGCACCGTAACATAAGTTACGTCTAAATGAGCACCGTAACATAAGTTACGTCTGAGTGTAAAGAGCACCATAACATAAGTTATGTCTAAATGTATGATTTTGTATGTAAGCTACGTTCATGTTCAAGCATAAGCACAAAGATAAACAAGACACATATATGAATTGTAAATGAATAAAAATGTATGTGTAAATGAATATGAAACTTTTGTATACTTGTGCATGAATCACCCCAAAAGTTGTAAAAGCGGAAAAAGGGGATAAGTAATACTCACCTTTAGCAAGGTGGTAAGTCTTGTGTAATTGATTAAGTGTAATCCAACGTTTGTCGAGTATCACCCTATGTATAAGGTAACAAATAAGTCTAAGTCTATCTAGTTTATAAGTATTTTCTAGGGCTTCGAATTGGGGATAAGTATCTATTTGATTAATAGTCAAATTGTTTATTAAATATAAGAAATTTAATAAATAAATGAATAAAAGTCTTTTTGTAAATTTTAAGTTAAAGATGGTCACAAAATAAAGTTTTTAGTATGAAAATAATTTTCATAAAATTATTTTATTGAAAATAGAATATTTAATCTATTTATTTCAAATTGTCAAAATATGACTTTAATATCTAAAAATATTAAAATTAAAGAATTATTGAATTAAAAATTGTATTTCTGTTCCAAATGAAAAGAAATAATTTATGTAAAATTTTGGTACAAAAATATTGAAAAATGAATTTATTATGAATTATTTATGATTAAAAATAACAAAAATTAATTAAAAATATGAAATGCACGGTTTTTCTGAATTAAAAATAAATTCTGAAATGTATAATGTTATACAAGTTTAGTATAATTTTTGTGGAATTTTATAAAATCGTTTAGATATTTTTATTGAATTTTATAATTTTAAATGAATAAATTTGTAATATTTATAATATATATTAAATAAATTATTTTTGAAAAACTAAAAATTGGGCAGCAAAGTTTATCATTGAAATAACATAAAATAAATTTTGTAGAATTTATAAAATAGTTTTAGTATTTTAAAACGATTTTCAAAAGAATAAAGGTAATATAAGTGTAAAGGATAACACAAAAAAATAAAAATAAAATAAAAGGTTGTTTATGGTGGGGGTCGAACCTGGGTCAGACCCGGTTCAATGTCTTTAGCCAAACACCCCAACCAACTGGTCTGTACCTCAGATTTGTAAATGTTTCAGTTTTGAAAATATTTATCACATGCGTGAATTGGTCATCTTCCCCAATTTGAATGATTATTAAGAACCCTAGTTTCTTGAATCGAATCAATTAACGGTCAATAGCCTCAGTAATGTTAGGGCTATTGATCGATTTATCATGAATAATAAAACCCATAAAAAAATAAACAACTTACAAACACTAATTCGTCTATGATGCTCGGTCAAACAAAAAGTCAACGGGTCTTGAAATCGTGAATTAAAGCTTGGACAGAAAGATTTGAGAGAAGGGAAATGATTTTTTTTTTGGCACATTTAGTTGGTTGTGGATACCTCAATTTATACTATGTGGCTCGGGTTGGTGAAATGGAAGGTTTTGAAGTCTTGACCAAAGTCGGTCAAAACCGAGTCAAGGATGATTAATTCAAGCTGAAATCATGGATTATATATATGAGGGTATGTTAGTCGGTCAAAGGGAGTTAAAATTCTACCAAAAACAAGGCTCGTAATTATGGAAAGTGACTGGGTGTTGACCACAGTCTTCGGGTCGGGTCTGGGTTCCGAAAAAAAAAGGCAAGGTTTTTGGGTTATGGTTAGGCTTTAGTGTTTTGGATATAAGTTTGGTTATGGTTTAGAGGTGGTAAAATATAATGACTACTTTATTATTATTATTATTATGAGGATAAAATGTGGCGTACAAGATAGGAGGTGCGAAATAAAAAAAAATGTATATATATATATATATATAATAATAGTGATAAAAGTGACGGATGTCACAGCATCCCCTACTTTTAGAAACTTCGTCCCGAAGTTATTAGAAACATAGGGTTATGGATGTTCTAGAAAAATGATTTGGATAAGAGGTTTGATAGGTGTGAGTTAAGGATTGGATTAGGTTTGTCTCGAATAATAAGGAGAATAAGAATCTAGTAACACTAAACTTCAAGTTTTAGGAATCCTAAAATAATTGCATGAGTTGATTGACTACAGAAAGACTAAATGAACTACCAAGTAACTAGAGTTTGTTCCTGGTCCGACTTCCAGTCTCACTTTAAATGCATCATTAGTGTTTGTATACAGGGTGTACCGCAGCTAACCCACCACACCTTTGATACCTTGAAAACGTACTGGACGCCTACCAAAAACTCTAATAGAATTTCACACTACCCTAACGCACCTGTAAATTCATGATTACGTTCCGGACCGGAATCATCAATTTACCTTACATTAGGGTTTTATGTCCTTCTATGATCCTAATCTAACACACAATACAGCAAATAAGTTTCACAAGAAGGTGACACAACAAACACGTTGAGTTACAATGAGATGTTATCAATGAAATGAGGCCATGTAATAATGAGGTCAATTGCATTGGTTTGCAATGACTTGTAAGCATAACTGTATTTAAGTATGGGCTACCACTCGTCCGAGGAGCCCTTTAAATGAAATGTTTATCAGAGTTGCGTGGATAATACACACATGCAAGCAAGTTTGTAAGTACTGCAACCATTAAGTGTAAGTGTTATCTTAGTGTCTATAGAAATAGATTACGAGTATCATGAATAATTAAATGTCCAGTGAATAGTCAAATTAAGAGGAAATCAAGTTTCACAAACAATGATGTTTTGGAAAAATCCTGTAGAATCAAGTATCAGGTTTTTAGTAGTTTGATTATCATGGGTAACTAGTTCATGTGTGAGAAGGTGAAGGATATGAATTTAGTTCTTGAGAGGATGATGAAAAATCTTGAAGCAGAATCAAGGTTGTGAGCGATAGTGAATGTGAAGATAGTTGATAAAGATTTTATTTTATAGTAAGGAGATTATGTAGCAGTGTAAATTTTGGGGTTTGGATCAAAGGTTATAATCAAGTGTATAGGAAAACATGATTGTGGTATATGCCAAATATTGTAAAAATTTGAACAAGTTGAAAATGAGTGAGTGTCGATGGAGAATCTAGAGGTTAGATATTATTCCTATGAAAAAAAAAATTATTTTCAAAATTGGTATTGTACATAAGGCAAAAGTTGTTAAATAGTACAAGCTAAGTAGGCTTTGAAAAATATTCCTGTTAGTTGAAGATTTCAAACATGACATTAGGTTTTGAAGATCAAGGTTTTATTAGTGATTTTTTTAATAGTTTAAAGCATTATATAGAAAATCGTTTGTTACGTCAATAAATAAACAATTAAATTTAAGTTCGAGGAAAATATGTACTTTGTAAAGTTACTAGGTAATACAACAAGTTTTAGAAATCTTTAGTTTGTGCTAAAGTATGAGGTTATAGTTTTTAAAATAAATAACATGTGGAGAAATGAAATAATATGATTTGGGTAGGGTGTTGAATATTTAAAAAAACTGGCTAAGATGGTAAGGTGAAGTGCGATTGTGAAATCCATAGATGGTTATGAAAGTATGAACTTGTAAGCAATATATGAAAATCGTGAAATACAAAATATTGTATATGAATCGAGAGAGTATTTTTGAAAAAAAAAAGCTTGCATAAAATGCTTGGAGTGCCCTTGTCTAGCTGTAAAGCCCAACAAGAACGTTGACTTTTCAAAGAAATTGAACCCAACGGTGATTAAAGAAGACATGCTTTAGCCTATAAGTGGACACTCACTCCAGGAATCCCCAGGTAAGCATAACAGGTCCGTAAATGGATTTATGCGCTATGCTTGCCTATGCCAGAAAACCCAGTGTACAGGCATCCACCCTTCCAGATTGCACGTGTCCTCATCACACTCATTAAAGTTCAACAACTTTGAAGGAGCAAAAATAAGAGTAGGCATTATGCCTAAGAGTGTCTTCATGAAAGGTACTGGTCCCGTTCCATGATGATGTAGACTTTCCACCCCTTGTAGGACACCATCTCTATGCACCATGATGAAAGATGAGGAGAAATAGAGAGGAAGGGAAAGATAGAGGAAAGAAAGTAGAGGGAAATGAGAGGTAGGGTAATTCAGGAAATATTATGCATGAAAGTTGAAGTTCGGTTATAGTCTAGGCCATTTTATCTAATAACCTAATTCCCTATAACCATGGCTCTGATACCAAACTGTAACACCCCAACCGATGGCGGAATCATCGAGGTGCCACGTAGTGACGATTGTTCAAAAGCTCATGGTACTAAAATGTAAATATATGATTATTGAATATTGTTTTACAACATGTGAAATTAAATACAAGACAACAAGATAAAGATAGTTGATTGATTTAATCTAAGTCCAAAGTCCTATGTGAAGCGTCAAGCAAGCTTATCCTGAAACATGCACGAAAATAATTTTGTCAACATATGATGTTGGTGAGTACTACTTAGTTTTGTACATATAGTATAAGTTTGAAAAGTAGTACAATTCATGTGTCTAGTATCACCAAGGCATTATGTAAACACGCAAGTAACCAAACAAGACAAAGATCACATGTAAAGTTGGACAATGTAATTGATAATGAGCACCTCAACACGTGTGAGTCTAAAAGAGCACCATAACACAAAGTTATGTCTAAATGAGCACCGTAACATAAGTTACGTCTAAATGAGCACCGTAACATAAGTTACGTCTGAGTGTAAAGAGCACCATAACATAAGTTATGTCTAAATGTATGATTTTGTATGTAAGCTACGTTCATGTTCAAGCATAAGCACAAAGATAAACAAGACACATATATGAATTGTAAATGAATAAAAATGTATGTGTAAATGAATATGAAACTTTTGTATACTTGTGCATGAATCACCCCAAAAGTTGTAAAAGCGGAAAAAAGGGATAAGTAATACTCACCTTTAGCAAGGTGGTAAGTCTTGTGTAATTGATTAAGTGTAATCCAACGTTTGTCGAGTATCACCCTATGTATAAGGTAACAAATAAGTCTAAGTCTATCTAGTTTATAAGTATTTTCTAGGGCTTCGAATTGGGGATAAGTATCTATTTGATTAATAGTCAAATTGTTTATTAAATATAAGAAATTTAATAAATAAATGAATAAAAGTCTTTTTGTAAATTTTAAGTTAAAGATGGTCACAAAATAAAGTTTTTAGTATGAAAATAATTTTCATAAAATTATTTTATTGAAAATAGAATATTTAATCTATTTATTTCAAATTGTCAAAATATGACTTTAATATCTAAAAATATTAAAATTAAAGAATTATTGAATTAAAAATTGTATTTCTGTTCCAAATGAAAAGAAATAATTTATGTAAAATTTTGGTACAAAAATATTGAAAAATGAATTTATTATGAATTATTTATGATTAAAAGTAACAAAAATTAATTAAAAATATGAAATGCACGGTTTTTCTGAATTAAAAATAAATTCTGAAATGTATAATGTTATACAAGTTTAGTATAATTTTTGTGGAATTTTATAAAATCGTTTAGATATTTTTATTGAATTTTATAATTTTAAATGAATAAATTTGTAATATTTATAATATATATTAAATAAATTATTTTTGAAAAACTAAAAATTGGGCAGCAAAGTTTATCATTGAAATAACATAAAATAAATTTTGTAGAATTTATAAAATAGTTTTAGTATTTTAAAACGATTTTCAAAGGAATAAAGGTAATATAAGTGTAAAGGATAACACAAAAAAATAAAAATAAAATAAAAGGTTGTTTATGGTGGGGGTCGAACCTGGGTCAGACCCGGTTCAATGTCTTTAGCCAAACACCCCAACCAACTGGTCTGTACCTCAGATTTGTAAATGTTTCAGTTTTGAAAATATTTATCACATGCGTGAATTGGTCATCTTCCCCAATTTGAATGATAATTAAGAACCCTAGTTTCTTGAATCGAATCAATTAACGGTCAATAGCCTCAGTAATGTTAGGGCTATTGATCGATTGATCATGAATAATAAAACCCATAAAAAAATAAACAACTTACAAACACTAATTCGTGTATGATGCTCGGTCAAACAAAAAGTCAACGGGTCTTGAAATCGTGAATTAAAGCTTGGACAGAAAGATTTGAGAGAAGGGAAATGATTTTTTTTTTTGGCACATTTAGTTGGTTGTGGATACCTCAATTTATACTATGTGGCTCGGGTTGGTGAAATGGAAGGTTTTGAAGTCTTGACCAAAGTCGGTCAAAACCGAGTCAAGGATGATTAATTCAAGCTGAAATCATGGATTATATTTATGAGGGTATGTTAGTCGGTCAAAGGGAGTTAAAAATTCTACCAAAAACAAGGCTCGTAATTATGGAAAGTGACTGGGTGTTGACCACAGTCTTCGGGTCGGGTCTGGGTTCCGAAAAAAAAAAGACAAGGTTTTTGGGTTATGGTTAGGCTTTAGTGTTTTGGGTATAAGTTTGGTTATGGTTTAGAGGTGGTAAAATATAATGACTACTTTATTATTATTATTATTATTGTGGCGTACAAGATAGGAGGTGCGAAATAAAAAAAAATGTATATATATATATATAATAATAGTGATAAAAGTGACGGATGTCACAATATTTTATTATGTTGTATTAGATATTTCAACCCGGGACGCTCCCGGGATAAAAACTAGTTGAAGGATATAAGTTGAGCCTTGGTATAGTTCAAGCCTATGTTTATGGTCATCCCAAAAAGTAGGATTATAAGATCTAACGAATATCTCATATATTGTCGATTATCAAGTTTTGGATCTAAAACTGATAGCCACATGTGAATCACAAGTCTTAAAATATCCGTTTGCCTTTCACATATTTGGATCCCTAGCCCCTAAGGCGGTTCACTATTTGGAACAGGTGCAGAAGGTGGTCCACAGTGACTCGCAGAGCCCAAGGAACCAAGGCTTTGTATTTAGTAGAATAGGATTTGCGATTCAAAAGGGGATAGCGGCGCAATTTGTTGCTCGGTTACCCATTATCCAGATGTAATTTGTCTTTTTATATATTAAAGTGAAATTGTTTGAAAAAAAAAACGGTTAAGTTTTTGAAAACCGGTTAAGTTTATTTTCAAAGAAAGAAAAATTGATAAATAAAGGTAAATTACATAAGGATAGCAGGTAGACGGGCAATAAGTTGCGCCACCACCCATTTCCGAATAGAGAACCCTAATCTACCGAATACAAATCCACGCCCTAGGGGGTCGTAAAGTTGTTGTGAGCTACCCGCCGACTCTTGTTAAGAATCGAATCGTCTCTTGTGTCAGGAAGCCAAATGTGTCAAAAGCCAAAAGGTACGAAGACATGCTGATTATCCTCACAAGCTTTAGCGTTCTTTTCCACCTTCTTTAACTCTGCTCTCAAAACCGCTTGTCCAGTCACGAACCAAAAAACTAGCCAATTATCCGTATGACTTCAAGGAACAAGAACATGTCCAGTCATTATCTTTCCAACATGCTTTATTAAAGCTGATTATAAGGCTTTGCTTATTTGATATTAACATATCAAAATTTAAAAACAATCCAAATACGCATGCCTTTAAATGCATGCTCAGATTTTTATTTAGTTTGATGGGCGATATTTCCTTCACAAACGTATTTATCTTTATATAATAAAAATCTATGTCCCTATCTCAATTAACGAAACTGACAAAATGTTGGTATGCAATCACATCATTTTTGCAAAGAGTTTGTGTTGCATTCTATTATTGTACATAATATTTTGGTATTCAATCGCAAAGAGTTTGTCTTGCATAAGCATTCTATTATTATACATAATATTTTGATACTCAAAAATCAAAAGAGTTGTGTTTCGTTCTTCAAATTTCAGGGACATTTTTATAATTTCTTTTATTTAAAGTACTTGCCTAACTTAAGAAGGGGACACCCACAATGGGTGGGGCCTAGTTGGGATTTAAATGATTTGGCCATTAATGTATGTAAGGTCATCTCCCTCCATCAATTATATAGATCATATATGGAACATAATTGGTCTTCATGTCCCATAAAAACCGTGCACAAAAAAAAGGAAATGGTTTTTAGTTGTTTTTCTATGAATGCTACTTCTGGCTCAAATACAAGGTTGAATTTATATTTATATTATAATACAAACTTAACACATAGCATATTTGAGTTTAATTTAAACAAGTTGGTTTAAAACAATAAGTTGACCCACAAACACATAACGAATTGAATTCAGATTGACCTAGTACATTCAAGGGTTTGACTCACAAACATATTTAACTAGACGAATTGAGTTTAGGTTGACCTAGTAGATTCATGATTTGACCCATTTATTTTTATAACTTGTGTATATATGTATGTCACAACTCAAACATTTAACAGAAATTTATATCATTTTTTATAGTGTAACTCGTTTACATACATCATAATTTCGTTGTAAAGTTAACATTTATAGAGTACTAGCTGATTACCCCGAGGGTCCTGGGATTGAAAAATCTAATTTTACGTGATAACCTATTGCTAATGGCTCAAGTTAACTAACCACAAAATCTCTCAATCATTGCATGTTTATAGTATTCTAATCAGTAATAACTCATATTCCCTAATCTAAACCCTAATCAGTAATCATCTAAAGAATCACTTATGTAAGCTGCAACTATTAAAAAACTCATCGCATCTCTCTAATTTCTCACATTCTAATGGCTCTTATAATTCCTAACCTAATCAACTAAACAAACACTTAAGTTTGAAGTTGTAATCATTACATCTCATTATGCCACGTGGCATAATCAAGAGATGGTTGAGGCCACCATTGAACGCCACGTCAGCAACTATCAATTCTTTCCGAGAGCGACCCGGGGTGAAAAATATAACCATTCTAATAATACTAATACTAATAGTAATAATTATTACTCTTGTAATTAAATAAATAAAAAAATAACCTTGCTATAAGGTGACACCATGTGTTGCAGTGTTGCGCGATTCTTTCTCCTAACTTCTCTTGATGAAGTATACCTAGTAAAATTCCAATGATAACATGGCGATTTGGCTGATTTTTAACATCGTAGATAAGAACCTGGTTTAAAAAAAAACATGATTAATGAATAATATGAACACTTTGTGTGTTTTTTTCCATGTATGAATGAAACCCCACAAAAAATAGTCGATTTTTCTCTGTTTTTTATATAGGACTATGGTACTCGTCGGAAAGATAATAAAACGCTCGTTAATTTGGTGTAATTTTTTTCTTTAAAAAATCTCGTATATAAAAGATATAAACGTTTAAAAATATGGGAGGAAACATGAGAGAGAAAATTTTAAATTTATTTTTAAATTATTTTTTTCCTAAAATAACTCAATTAATTTAGGGTTTTATGTTTATCTTTTTTTTTAATTAAAAAGGAAAATAGTTCAAAAACATTAAAATCTTTCAATTATGATGTCACGTGGCATTCTCAATGGGAGGTTGAGTTCTCCATTGCATGCCTCGTCAGCATGTACGTTTTCTTTTATATATATAGATAGATAGATAATATAAAAATCAGGTTAAACGAGTATATTTGTATCAATCCCCTTATATTCATGTCGTGTCTAAATTCACATCTATCATACTTTTAAATTTGTATCATCTTACCAATAAAATTAACACGCCCCAAAATCATGAATGGTGTTATAATTTTAGAATATAAATCCATTCTTTACATCATTCCTCTAGGCATCTAACGCTTACTTTAAAAAAAATATTAAAGTACAAAAGGAAAAGATCAATTTGTTCTATGAGCAAAACAACTAAATTCGTTCCAATAAAATTATTTCAATAATATAAACACTATATATCCACTAAAAACCCATATGTTACTTCGCATACATTCTTATCCCCTCAAAAAAGAAATTTAATAATAATAATAATAATAATAATAACCGAGTCAAACAGGTGAGTCAACCAGGACTATTGCAGCTCTGCAAATAGGGCAACTAGAATGAGTCATAAGCCATTTATCCACACACTCACAATGATACCCATGAGAACAGTTAGGCAAAACCTTCACCTTCTCCCCTTCTTCAAACACTCCAAGACATATACAGCATTCCAACTCACTACCCATCTCCAACGACGTCGTATCCCGGTGATGTAGAGTGATCGGAAGACTATCAATAACCGAAGAGTCCAGCCCTTGGTTTCGTGAAAACGACGTAAAGTTGTCGTATCAGCAACAGTGGCAGAAGAGGAAGAAGAGAACCGTAGGACCCAACGAGCGTAGAGAAAGATTAAGGTTAATAATATTACGGCACAGAAGAGGACAATGATGAAGAAAAGTGTACGGCCGTGGATTTGGAAGTTCTTGTCGTCCAGTTCATCGAACCTCCAGTGGAAGGACGAGGATGATGTTTGGGAGTCTTGAGTTGTCATCTGTTATTGTTTTGTTTGTCGTAGTTTGTTGTTGTTGTTGTCGGTGTTTTTGTTGCGGGTGTGGTTATTGTGCGGCATGGATTGGGGAACACGAGAAGGGAGAGGGAGAAGATGGAATGAGGGGTTTGGTGTATAAATAATGGATGAAAAGTATAGGAAAAGGAAGTTGGGGGGAGTATATAATTGATAACTTACCAAAAAATATGATATCTTAATCTTAAAATATTATGAGATAAGGATTAATTTATAGTGAATTATTTATTAAGTTTTTCATATTTAATTAGTGATAAATATTGATTAAAACTTATTTAGTAAGTTTATTTTGATTATTAAATAGCTAGATTATATTCTAGAAGATTTTCGTGATAGATAAATGTAATATGATGTGATAAAATATGTGTTATGATGTAACATAGAAATTAACGTACTATAATATGAAAAAACGACAATTTTAATTATGTGAATAAGGTGTGACTTTTTTTTAAAAGGAATGGTTTTGACCTATTATGATCTTGAGGAAAATACAATTCCTAGTTTGAACATGATTAATGATTTGCCTAGACATGGTTAATGAATTACCTTAACACATTGTAGGGGTGTTCAGAAAAACCGCAAACCAAATAAAAACCGAAAACCGAATCGTAACCGTAACCGAAAAAACCAATCCGAACAACGAATTTGGTGTTTGGTTTGGTTTTAACCGAAACCGAATTGCTTATTCGGTGTTTGGTTTGGTTTTTGGTTCTACATTTTTTTATTTGGTTTATTTGGTTTATTTGGATAACCGAATAAACCGGTAAAATAATTAATTATTAAATAAAAATAATAATATTTAATAACTCATATATAATATATAAGCCCAAAATATTAAACCCAACCCAAAATAAATAAAGCCCACCAATTTATAGAGGTAATAATCTGAGTATAAACTAGTAAACAAGGGTTCATTTTACTATTTCTAATTTTTATAATGTTTCTGTTTGCATGGTTTGATTTTTTGGTTTATATTTATTGCAAACTTTCTTTTCGGATTTTGGAACATATAGGTATATAAGTTAGAGAAAAAAAACTTCGTTTCAATTTGGTTTGTTTGGTTTTAAACCGAAACCGAACCGAATTCAATTTGGTTGAATTTGGTTTGGTTTTCATATTCCTAATTTGGTTTGGTTTGGTTTTTGGTTTAAGGTACAAAATTTTGAAAACCGAATAAACCGAATCGAATAAACCAAATAAACCGTAAACCGAACCGATGAACACCCCTAACACATTGTGTGTGTTTTTCCTGTATGAACAAAAACTGACAAAAAAATTGTTTTTTTTTTTTTCATTTTTGGTATAGCACTATAATACTTGTTGGGAAGATAATAAAACGTTCGTTAATTTGGTTTAATTTTTTTTTAAAAAATATCTCGTATATAATAGTGGGGGAACATGAGGGAAAGAGACTTTTGGATGAAAATACGGAGGATGTCACATGTCACACTTTGCTTTGGAATATTAATATACTAGTTTTTATCCCGGGAGCGTCCCGGGTTGAAATATCTAATATTACATAATAAAATATCTAATATGACAACAAAATTAATGACTTGCCAATATATGATTAATGAATATTATTATTATTATTATTTATTTTAAACAAATCTCTGCCATAAGTTATCATATTCAAATATAAAAAAAAACGAATCTCTGCACCGGGGTATAAATCTAGTGCCATTACAAAATATTATATAATGTCAAATGAATTCGGAAATTTGTAATCGATCATTCTAAAAAGAATGTTAAATAAGGAAAAAAATTATTTATTGAAATATTGAACGCATTAGTCTAACGGTTATGTGATGCGTTAAAAAATTCATGGGTATATGATCGGGTATATAGTTCGGGTATTTGGGTATGTGGTTTCGGTAATTGGGTCGGGTATCACCTAATCCCAGGCCCGACCCAAACCCACAATTTTTTTTTTAAACTAATCCCAAACCTGACACAATACCTATCGGGTTACAAAAAATAGTCGTTTTTTTTTCTCCGTTTTTTATATAGCACTATGGTACTCATTGAAAGATAATAAAACGCTCGTTAATTTGGTGTAATTTTTTTCTTTAAAAAATCTCGTATATAAAAGATATTAACGTTTAAAAGTTATGGGAGGAAACATGAGAGAGGAAATAATAAAAGTTTAATATTTACATTTAGTAGATGAGGTATTTAATAGATTAGGTGTCACACCACGACAATGGCGGAAACACGTGCGCGACGGTTCAAAGCATAAAGTCAAGGTTATTGCTAAATACAAGTAATTTAAGAAAATGGGTCATTTATTATGACGTCAAATCTTGTTCAAATATTACACAAAAGTAAATTGTTTTTAAGACAATCATAGAGGTTTCTCAAATATATCCAAATGCCTTGGGAAATAAAAGTGAAACCCCGCAAAAGTTTGACGCCGCATTGGAGGATTCCTCGACCCAGCTTGCCCGGTTCTCCTTCATCTAATTACCTGAAAGATATGTTTAAAAGTTTCGTCAATATAAATATATTGGTGAGTTCACAGGTTTTTAGTTTCCAAAACTGAATACTTGGGAAATACCATGTTATGACAATATATAGGAGTTGCAAATTCCTATAATTCTACTTGAGACTATAATCAAACCAAGACGTAAAATAATAATGCCCCGCTCCAAGTCGTTACTCGGTTTCCCACGACTTAAGTTCAGAATATATGCACCCCAGGCATAACCTAATGCATAATCGATGCTATCGATTAGGGGTGGGCCTTGTCAGGCACCAATAGTACTATCCAATATTCCACCGGTTTCATTTCCCTGAACAAATGATTATAGAGGCGAGGACTCAACCCCGAGTGGCGGTCACACCTCAAGTAATAAATCCGTCAAACATTTTCCCTAACATATCTTTCCCCCGAAAAACGTAAAAATAGTTTAAAATGGGGCCGTGAAACTCACCTGAAACTCTGTCTGGCTTACTAGGCAGATAGCAAAGAGGGTCTCGCACCTACAAACGTCCTAGACGTATAAGTCACTATCCCTATAGTGCATGTGCCTTGGCAAGTTGTACACCCAACTCCCGACCACAAGTTATTCCAAATCCCGTTTAATTAAGCGCGTATCCTAGGTTTCGTTGGCGTTAGATTACCCCTTTGTGTTACAAGTTATATAATACTCTTGTTAATATTTCCTTAACTTGTACCTCATTATCATCGACTCGACTTCACTTAACATATAATTATTTTCCCATTTAAATAATTATACTTAAGATCGCATCGCTCGACATAATATATATTTCAACACTCGACCCGACTCACTTTGCCGCACATTTGTTTTCCCATTTAAACAAATATGCTAAGATCTTGTCGTTCGATTGTATATTCTTAACACCCGATTCAACTCACCATACCGTATATTTATTTTCCCATTCAAATAAATATACTAGGATCTTGTCGGCGCGGCATACACATATATATCTTTGTCTACTCGTCGCGGCTTTCCTTCCCACATATCTACTTTCCCATTAAGTAGATATACTAGAATTTTGCCGAGACGAGCGTACATATATATAAATGTGTAATTTTTCTTGTTAAGTATATACGTTTGTTTAACGTCTTACTTGTTTACGTTATATTTTTCTCCCACGAATAATTACTTCAACACTTAGGAAAGTGTTTATTAGTTTTCACCCATGATGTATATATATTTTACTTCTTGAAAATATATATTTTCTTATCTTGCCGTAATGGCATTTTTCTCATGTTTTGTCCGTGTACGGTTTGTTAACGCGTCTTAGTTCGATATCCTAACTTGAATAGTTAATTTTTCCAAGTTTTTCCCAACATGTGTTTTATAGAAATATTATCCATATTTCTTCCTCTTTTCACATATTACTTGGAAGGTTTGAAATACTTATGTATTTTTAACCCAACTTGTTAACTTAACTACAAAAATGTTTCCAATACTTTTATATTCCCATTTATATAAAAGTATTCATTTTTGTATAAGTTTCTCAAGTTTGTTTAACATTTTTATAAAATCTCTATTTTATAAAAATCCTTGTGTTAATATAATCCATATTTTTATAACTTTCAAAAATATACTTTTATACAAAAATACTCAAGTATGTCTACTAGTATTTACCAAATCAACCTTGGAAAATTATTACTTATACTTTTGACACCAAACTTTCCATCCTTGCATTTTTGGACTAATAGTTTCTAAAATATCCATTTTAGTCCTCTAACTTTCAAAGTTACAATATTAGTCCCTTAACTTTCAAATGTTACATTTTTTCACTCTAACTTTCAGAGTTAACATTTTTCACTCAAAATAGTAGACTTTGAAGATTCAACTTTTTTTTTTGGTAAGTTATTTTTGTATCAAAACACTTTTATTAGTCTTATATTCCATATAGAAGACTACTTGTATGTGTGTTTTATGTATTTGCCCATTTTAACAAAATGTCATTCTTCTAAGTAAGTAACTTTAATTTTTCATCTTCTTTATCCATGAACTTCTAACGTGTTCCACCATATATTATACCATGTATGATCATTTTAAGATGATTAACACTACTTTTTAATACATTCAAGTTTATTCCACAAATCTTAACCAAATCATCATCCTACTTAGTGTATGTGTAGATTTTATATATTTTCAAGAATACTACTTTATCATCATCAAATCCATGATTTATTTACATATCTTTAATCATCTATTTTACACATGTAAAACCTATTAAAGATTATGTTCAAACCATCTTTTAAACCCTTCATGTACAACTTGCTTCTAAGAACACATACATGAATAATAATAATCAAAAACAAGGTTAAGAAGCTTACTACTAGCACAAGGCTATGGAAGACAAAACCTTGGATTTTGAGAGGGGTTTAGTGTGTTCTTCCTTAATGGTTAAGCTCCAAGCTTGAAACACACAATAGGGGTTTGGATGATGGATTGTTTTGAGTGATTTGGAGATGTAAAAACTTGAAAGAAGAATGTGTATGGGTGAGAGGATACCTACGGCCAAGAAGGAGAAAAGAAGAAGAGTTTTTGCTTTGATATCCAAGTCTCTAACACATGTTTATATAGCCTTATCACATGTAATCATTCCAAAGATTCAAGTAATCTTATAGAAGATTGAGTTGTGTACTTGGGATTTTTGGAAAGATATTGTATGTGTGTGTGTGTATGATGCCGTGTATATATGTATAGGAGTGGAAGGTTTTCTTGCAAATCTTGCTAAATCCTTGTGATCTATCATAATCTTTATATAAGATCTCTTACATGCATGAGTGCACTAGTATGATGATAGGTTAAGTCTTGTCTTGGATTATTATGGCCTATGGCCGAAAATTATACAAGGGAGGGGACAAAAGCTTGCATGCCTTGTACTCCCATGTTTCTTACACCTTTTGGCTTTTAGTAAAGCATGCTTTACACTAAGGTATAGATTATAATTATAAACACCATTTGCATGGATGTTTTGTGGCCATAAGGCCGGCCCTTTGATGGGTCTAGGTGGGGTCCACAACTTCAAATATTTACCCAATATTTGTTAAGTTAAATCCCTCGTCGTCCGGTGTCGTTCGGGTATTTTTTCGGGTTTTAATCACGCGTTATCCGGACATTAAAAATACCTTTAATAACCCTTAAATATAGTCTAATTTAAGCGTTGATTGGTTATTTAGGCCTTTGCCGGGTGAAATTATGAGTTATAAGCGTATCGGGTGCGGTACGCGCATTTTATTCGTTACCGGGAGATTTGTACAAGACGTTTTCACTTATGGTTTTGGAGTTCCAAAACCCATTATATTTTATGAAAATACCCTTTATTTTATATCCTGGGTGTCCGGGATCCTTTTCGTTTGTTTAATTATTTCCGGGTAATTGCCAACGTCCATACCGGATAGCTTATTCGCACATGATCCAATCATGCTTTACCATTAAACGTATGCATTCCTATGCACTATTTGGAAATTGCTATCTCCTAAGGCCTCAATAATTGAATCACACATAATTGCATTTAATTACGTTAATCATATATTAATTAATTTGTACGGAATTACCTTATTTTTGCCGGTTGTTACATTAGGTTAAACCATATTTATTCCTTTTTTTAATTGGTCTAGAATTGCCACATCACATCCTATGTGACATCTCTCAAAGAAGAGATTGCATACTTTTATGACATGTAGGATTATTAGCTTTGCAATATATATATATAGGGAAAGTATAAATTGAAAACCCACTCGAGTTAAGAAAACTCTGAAAATCCGTCAAAAAACCATCTAAAAAAGATTTTTTTTTTGAAAAAAAATACACAAGGTAACATACATGTTTTTTAGCGTTTTGGGCCAAAAAAATAAAATAAGCGCCGAACGAATATTTTTAAAAAAAATAAACAAAAGTTTGCGTTGTTACACATGTAACAGAGCTGTTACATATGTAACAGTATGTAATTAGGGCTGTAAACGAACCAAACGAACACGAACAAGGCTTTGTTCGTGTTTGTTTGTTAAGGTTTCTTGGACAAACGAACCGTTCACGAACACACTAACGAACATAATTCTATGTTTGTGTTTGTTTGTTAAGAAGTTCAGTTGTTTGCGAACTGTTCGTGAACACGGGTCTTGAACACAAACAAACAAAAACAAACATTTATTATGCAACTAACTAGAAAAACATTGTTAATATTAACCGTTAGACAAAGTACATCTACTAAACAATGTCGATAAGTCAAATTGTACAAACTTAGACATAATTATCTAAAATTACTTAGGCATAGGCATGAATACATGATATTCCTAATTCAAAAGTTCATAATTATCATAAGTTTTAACTAGTGATCGAACATAAACAAACATACACGAACGGATATAAATAAACGAACGTAAACAAACACATTGCCGAACGTTCACGAACGCAGTCGAACGAACGAGACACTTGTTCGTGTTTGTTTGTTTAGTTAATCAAACGGAATTTTTTGTTCGTGTTCGTTCATTTATTAAACAAACGGACACAAACGAACTTCCCGCCAAACGGTTTACGAACTGTTCACCAAACGTTTGGTTTGTTTACAGCCCTATATGTAATAGAGCTGTTACATATGTAACAGCGCAAACTTTATTTATTTTTTTTAAATATATCTTCAGCGCTTTTTTTTTATTTTTTTGGCCCAAAACGCTTAAAAACATGTATGTTACTTTGTGTATTTTTTTCAAAAAAAAAAAAAAAAACATTTTTTAGATGGTTTTTTGGCGGGTTTTCAGAGTTTTCTTAACTCGAGTGGGTTTTCAAAATATCCACCCCCTATATATATATATATATATATATAGATGTTTGAGTATGGATAGGAGTAGTATGAGGTTAGCGCAAATAGAAGATTAGATTATTGTATTTGATTTACTTCGTTGATAATAATAGAAAGGGTCGTACAGGTTGTTAAAACTCGTGTTTGTTTTTTCGATCATAAGGTCTATTTTTTTTCAATAAAACAAAGAGGGTGTTGGTGCAAACATAAACAACATGGGTGTTTACAGTTTGGTGTGTTTGTTTATAGCGGCACAGCTTGTAGCTCGTTTACCTGCATGTCACTTGTAATTGGATGTTTTGTTTAATTGAATAGACATTAAAAAAAAAAAAAAAAAAAAAAAAACTACTGGACAGTTGAAATTTATATCCAAACTGAATCGAATCATTACTAGTGATTTGGGCTCATTGGGTCATAATACAAATTGTTCAAAATAACGCATGAAATTTGTATAAAATAAGTGTTCATTTAAAAAAGAAAAACAATAAGTTTCAAAGCTTACTCAAATATTGTCCAAAATGTGCAGGTTCTCGTATTTTGCTGAGTTGTGCGAAGGTTGGTTAAAATTTAGATAGTAACTTTTACTCTTAAGGCTTTGTTTCAAAAGGTCAATTATAAGTCAAGGATTGTTGCTTTGTAGGGTTGGTTTGTATATGTTTTTTTTTTAAAGGTTTAGATCAATGGAAATCCTTATACGGTTGTTTGAATCCCTACTCACGCACCGGTGTCCTCCTTGCCTAAGCTCAAACCGTCACGGGGAATTTTTCTGTGATGTGCATGGATCGAACCTGTGACCTCCCCCATGATGAGAACCCATAAGGGAAAACCCACCCTACCTCAAACCAGCTGAGCTGGAGATCATTGGCGGTTGGTTTGTATATGTGACAATCGGTTTTTACACACGGTCAAATGTACCTGAC